>OY728147.1:788174451-788799451 GCA_963277665.1 Viscum album
CCATGCACCTAAGCATGCTATGAAAAAATATCCACTAGAATTGCCTCATGGGAAGGATGAATGGTTTGTTTAACCATGCAACACCTTCCATTCAGGTTTCACAGTTTTACTGTATAGTTTTCTTAATATTCCACCAAACTTTCACCCCAACAATAGATAATAGAAATGTTTCATGGTTTGGATGCATGGTTTTTCAAACTGAGCTCCAATAATGAACATGCTTATAAAACATACTAAAACTCTAAAAAACATAGGAAAAACCCATAATGTTATCCAATCAAATGATATTTTAATAAATGGGTCAAAACACCTACAAAAATTAATATGATGATAAAACCTCCATGCAATAGGAATTTATATCCTAACAAATATTCCAATCTGAATGATAAAACACGATGACACAACAACAATTTTTTCACTCATCATGTGAGGTAGATGGTCTTCATTCTAGAAGAGAGACTCACCCAAAATCTAATAACACACATAGAACTTCGTGATTAACAAACCAAGATAATCACATATCTCTAATCACATGAAATACTAAAGACTATGAATAGGTCTCCCCATCATTTAACGATTCAACAAAATGTTGTAACGTGAGAAAAGACCATCCCATACAAATGAATATGATAATATAACCACTCACCAAAGTGAATATTTAAAGACATAAATCAATAACATTAATGGGATGAAACATGAAAAATATAAATGGATTCAATAAGAATAAGTACACTAAATATATTTCATGTATCAAATTTTCAAAAATAATGAAAAATATTACATTAATTTATACCTTAGGTAAGTACATAATGGTAACCTATGATTTTCTATACTTAGACTCAACCCTCTATGATATCATAAAATCACACTCTTGAACCTCTGGGTGTCTGGTCCATCAAAGAATCAAAACATCATATTTACCAGAGTACATTCCCATGTTCTGTCCATATCAATATGAAAATATCTCAAACATTAAGATTAGTGCACAAAAAGTAACTAAACTTACACAGGACAGATCATACAAAATATCAAAATTGAAGTCCAACTGCCAAGTAAAAAACAATAGGATACCAAGGAATAATAGTCATATGAAAATATATCTGACACTGACTATAGGAAGATGTATGTGGAAGGAAACATAAGGTATTTTTAAGAACAATAAACCACAAACATGTCAAGGTTTCTCAGAATAAAATTATTCTCCATAATTAGGATTATAAAATACAACAATGTATTAAATTAATTCCAAAAAGGAAGGTTAATAATTCAAGAGTTAACATCCACATGCCATAACCCTATCTGTCTCAAGAATATGAAACAATTGAATTGAAAAACCCAAAGTTAAAGAGGGATCATCCCCAAAGGTCCCAAACCAAGCTTCCGAGATCTCTAAAATAAGGTGTCTCCAAATAAATAAAATACATAACATGGGAGAACTCGTGTAGTTTCCACTCTGACTCTTGAAACAACATGATTTTTTATTATCAACCACCACCAGTAAATGGATGATCATCCATTTTTTAAACACTTAACTCCTAGGCCTATGGATGAAGCCTTATTATCTTATAGAATATGCTACCACCAAGTTAGGAGATGATGATACCTGATTTGGAATCCACTTCTGGTCTCCCAACATACAACACCTCTTAAGGTGACCCGAATATTGACACATTTTACATACTCTCAATGATTTTGAACAAAATCTCTTAAGATGACTTGGTCCTACACAATAGAATAGAAAAACTTGAATCTTCTTTCCCTGAGAAAAATATCCTTTCTCAGTAATGAATGATACATTTTTCACTTTATGTGTATTCAATAGCTCTACTTCATCTAAAAAAATGCCTATCATGAATCTCTTGATAAGAAATAATCCAATACACTAGCATTGTTTTCAAATGTTCTGAAAAAATACCTTTTCAAAAATATATTTTATTTTTTAATACATTAAAAACAATAGTAGGTAAAAACATATCATTCATTGAGAATTTATTAGTATAGTCTAAAACTAATTTCTTATCTTGGGAAAACCCAAAGAAATCAATAACATTTTACTCCTTTACATGATTAGGATAATTCCACTAAATGAATTCTTATATTAATAATTCCCAAGACATTATTTCATTCATACAATAGGTAATCACAACTTCCTAACACTCCTAGTCAGGTCCATCAAAAAAAGAATTGATAAACTTAGCCCATAGAGCATCAGAAGTCTTGAGAGAATGAAAGATCCCATCATCCTTTTGAATCACATTTACTACTTCAAGGGAATATTGTTCACCATTATAAGAAGGTGGATGAAAATTAAAAGAAATAGAGGATGGGGTTCAAATGATAGATGGTCTTTGGCTCCACTATTCTACATGGAGTCTATGTAGAGTTGTATTCAAGAGATTTCACTTCTAAAAAACAGTAAAGACCACACTGAAAACTATACTTAATATTTTACATTATATCTTTCCTGGAATGATTCATGGGGGTACATTTCATTCCATCATCAAGAATAAGATCATCAAAAGTGTAATAACAAAAAACCCAAAACATAATTCAATAAATATAAAGTCTCTAAAAAATATATAAACTACCTTATAAAAGAATCATAGATTTCAAAAAACATTATACATTTAAAAAACATTACACTTTCCTTCTAAATTAAAGAATCTTATTATAACATATAATTTTTTTCATAAATCCTTTACTACATCATGGAAATTATTCCATAGTTTGAAAAACAATAATTTCATTTCCTAATTCCAAAACTATTTCCATTTGAATCCATCTCAAACTGAAATATATTCTGAAATTATTTTAACACATAATCAAATATTCATTGAAATTAGATTTCCAAACCAAATATTTTATAAAACTCCCTTTTTAGTAAATAAAAACATTTCTTGATAACCTTAATAAAAAACATATTTTATGTTATTATTTGGTTTTACAAAGTTATTTAAATTGACAAACAAATATTAATGCTAAAATGACCAAACAAGTGTATAAAAAAAACAAATTCAAATATTTCCATTCAAAAAAAGGTCCATTCTAACTAAACTCACATGAGTGGAATAATTTTAGAATAAAAAAAATGTAGTTACAAGTTTTGATTAGAGTAGGACAACGCATGGATTGTTCTCATTTTCTAGTAAATGAAAAACAAAACACATAATATTTTGGAGATTGACATCTAGATCATTCACAATAATTTCTCACATTTTACCAGTCTATGAAGGAATATTGTGAAATTGGCCATATTTCAATTTTGACCCAAAACTCCTATGTAAGTCCCAAAATCAAAGATAATCTTATTGAGATTCTAAATCTCATTTACCAAAAAATAACCAAGTACTCAAACAAGTACTCAAGTCCCAAAATTCTCTGGTAACTCATGTATCATCTTGAAGTGGCAGTGATTAAGCACTCTTTCACAAACTTCTTCTTAAGTCACAACACATTCTTAAAATCATTTCTACCATGACTCGCTGTAAAAACATATGTTATTTCAAGGATAAGTTATTTCTTTCCTAAAAATACCACCTTTGATATCATTTTTGATGAACCAACCTATAATTCCTTCTAATATGACATCTAATTAAATTTTATACTAACCCAAAGTGTGTTCTTGATATCTATGGGCCGATGATAATTGTTTGGTCATTAAGAATTTACCATTTGAAACAATCTCACACAAAAAAGATTTCAATAAATAGAGTACACTAAGGAAACATCAATATATATATATAGTAGAAAAATCATATCATTTATATCAAGATAATACAAAATTTTAAATAGAATAACAATATTAAAAACCTATCTCATTGTTTTCCATGACCACCCACCATATCCCTGGTCACAGATCTTTGGTCTACCATACCCGAAGGCATAAAAAATGTGAGATCATGAACACTTTTTGTAATATTATAAATTCTGCAAACACCAAACTATATATGAAGTTTGTTAGCTATAGGTCTTAGTAGGATTCCACAAAATTACATATATTGTTACTTCATAAGATAAGTCAAATATGATATGAGTGCTTTAAAATAATGTGATTAAAATGTGTAGTTTGAAAATAAGTTTTTATGTTTTTTTAAAAATAATCAAACCAAATTGAGAAAACATTCCATTTTATAATTTAAAAACAAAATAAATATTCGTTAAAATATTTCAAACCCATTTCAAATGATATAGTCATATAAATATTGAATAATAATCAATAAATATTGAAACACTAGTTCCAAGTGGTGAAAAATTATTCTCTCATGTATCCTCTATCGATTGTTTGGATTTCAAGGGTAAAATGTAGATATTACAGTTATTTCCCCATAGACTTGATAAACAGAAATCAATATGACTAATAATGGGTCTTAATCATGTCACTTGGGTCACTAGAAAACTAGTTCCATGCACACCTACTTTCCTTTCCCTACATCCATACCCTAAATCATTAATGTTATCTTTAAACCAATTAGATAGTGTGTGTGACCTTAGGTGAACCATAATTTTAGGTCATGCAATATAAATATCTAGTTTGACATGGCTAGTTAAAATAGGTTACTGTGATAATCAAGTTATGATGATCAAAACTGGTATCCCTATAAATATAAGTCATGGGCCCATTCCCCTAAATCAAATATTAGTCTCACATCTAAGATTCAATTAGGTAAATAATCCATTTTTCAACACCCATCAATGGGACATACAAGAATTAATAAAGTCATATTAAGGGATTACAACAAGAGAGGTTCATGAAAACATGATAAATAGATCATAAAACATCACCAATTCAATTCAAAACCCTTCCATAAATTCAACATTTGAAAATGGAATCCATACCCTCTTCCATTAAAAAACAACATGTTGTTTCCAAATATTCATTTAATAAAATCATTTCTTTCAAAACATACCAAATACATTCAAGGAATATTCCCAGTTTAAATAGGATTAGGATAAACTCAAAGCCTAGGGGTTTACATAATTTACATGTAAATGAATCATTCATTTAAAATTACCTAATAATTGTTATTTAAAAAAATGGTGACATCATTCAATGGGGGTTCTTGGTGAGTTCAAAAATTCTGGAATTTGATACAATATAGAATGCATCAAATAGTTCATATTGTATCCTTAAAATCATGTATTTTTATTTTAGGAATAAAAACCTTGCCTAAATCCCTTAGTATCACCAAATAATCCTTTAATATTTCTTTGAAAAAAACATGGAATTCAACAATTCAAAAAAATGTGAGAGATATCAAGGTTTTAGTAATTCATATCATTCCATGTTCGACTCAAAGAGAAGAGGGTAAAAGAATATTTCACATGGAATTTCATGTACAACATTCATAGAACCTGTTAAAAATTAAGAAACATATATCAATGAAATATTAATAAATAATTAATCACAAGATGAAGGGAAATAGTCGAAACAGATACTTGGAAAACTCTAAATCCAAATGCAATAAATCATACATTTTTCATATTTTATAGATATCATTGAATCTAGAAAGTGTGATATTAAGGGAATAGAGAATTTATCCTATTTCCAAAATTCCACATCAACATCCATGACACAAAGAAACACATGACCTTAATAACCGCTTGGATTAAGGAATAAATAGAAAACAAGATATGAAAGACCATGATGAAAAGAACTCACCAGATGAAGATCACCACTTCCATCGACACTTAGATCTTCTATCAAATGATTTTAGGATAGCTAAAACACCATTATAAGGCTCCGAAAATCCAAAGGATCAAGTTAGGATTTATTTAGAGGATTTATTGTTTAATTAGGGGTTCTGGGATTAAAATTAAAATTTTATGGGAATTATATATAACCCATAAACTTTGATTTTTCAGTTCGGTCATGTGTTTTTTACTAACAATTCACCTATACATGGATCCCAAATAGGGCCACTAGAAGAGCCCGAGGGTTAGGCTTCAAAGTTTGTTTAACCATGCATAATTCGGTGTCCTAGTCATTTCATGTTTCATGGATTGGAGGTATGGTTGTCCTATCCATGGACCAACCATTTTCCACAAACTAGGATACTATAAAGGTTTCACGGTTTGGATTTATGGTTTTTCATATCATGTGTAAAGTATGAACAACCCATGAAACATTTTAAAAAAACTTAAAAAACACGAGGAACACCCTATGAAGAGATATAATCAAATGATAAAAAATCAATGGGCTATAATGCCTAATAATAGGTAATGGGATGTTACAACCTCCCCACCATAGGACTTTGAATACCCCCAAGATCATTTGGTATGAATGATGGTACAATATTAAATAAGAATAATTCCCCCAATCATCTTGTGAGGTACATGATCTACGGTCTAGAAGAGAGAATCACCCAAAAGCTAAAAACACACACATGACTCCCTGATCGACACACCAAGATCATCACATGACTCTACACCAGAGAAAGACTACCGACCGAGAAGACGCCTCTTGATAATTTAATAATTCACAAAAATATTGATCATGAGAAAAAACATCCCTTAGATCCAAATAATGAATTCAACCACCCACGAAATATAACATTTATATACTGACACTGAAAACCCTAAAGGAATGAAAAAATAAAACAAATAAAAATTTTGATAAGAAATAACACACCCAGTATCCATCTATGATTAAATATCAAAAAACAAAGATAAAATATGAATAGATTTTCCACCCCGAGTAAGGAATCGATGGTAACAGATGATTTTCAACACTATAAATAACCCCTCGATGATCTTATCAAATAAAACTCTAGCACCTGTTGGTGATAGGTCTATTATGGAGTTTTATCATCATAGTTACCTAAGTACATTTCCAAATTCTATCGAATTCCATCCAGAATGAGCTCAAAAATAATGATCAGTGCAAAATGGGTCACTACACTAACACAATAGGATCATCCAATATATCCAAATTGAGCTCCAACCCTTAAGGTAGAATAAGAGTATCCAAATAAAAACAACCATACTAAATTATATATAAGAAATATTTCTGGAATAAATCCATGGAAGAAACTATAAGGTATTTTAATGAAAATAAACCCCAAACCTCTATTGGTCTATCAGTACATTATTATACTCCATTATTATGAGTATAATGAACATTAGGGAAATAATTCCATTCCTAGAAAGAATGGTTATGAATTCAAGAGTGAAAAACCACAAGGCACTACCACATAGGTCTTAATAAAATTAAACCATACACATGATAACAAAAAATTTAAAATCGACCATCCTTAATGATTCCAAAAATAAGAAACTAATATCAAAAAATAATTGTTTTCTAAAAGAAAAAATTCCATAACAAGGAAAAATGAATGAAGTTTCTAGTCCAATTCCAAAAACAATAACCTGGATCAATATCAACCACTATCAAATACCAAAACCTACTCAACTATGTGAAAAGATTAACTCCAAGACCTATGGTTTGAGTCGTATTATCATGAATAATTTGTTACACCATTGTTATTAGTTGATTATCCCAGACTAAAATATCCCTTCCTGGTCTCCCAATTTATAAAACCTCTTAAGGTGACACGAATAGAAAAACTATTTATAAATTCTCAGAGATTTTGGACACAATTACTAAGGAATACTAGGTTATCCACACTTTAATAACAAAACATTAATCTTCATTACCGAATATAACTATCATTTATTGACTATAAATGATTTATTTTACACTTAATGTTATTCCCCTAGCTTTTATTCCACTGAAAAATTCCTATTGATCATCTCATGATAAGAAATATGATAGGATATTGGTATGTTGTTCAAATGGTATGGGTGGACACCATTTCAAAAATACATTTCCTTAATGAAGTCATTATCAACAAGATCAAGTAAAAAACATATCATAAAGAAAAATTTCATGGCATACTAAAAAAATGATATCTCATCATGGATAAATCCCTTAAACTCAGTATCATTCTTCTTCTTCACATTCCTATGATACTTCCAATGAATGAATACATACATAAAGAATTACTAAGAGATTCTTTCATACATACAAGTGGAAATCACAACATCCTAGAACACCTAACTAGTTTAATCAAAGATATAATTGAAAAATATTAATCTGATATAATTAGGTGTCTTGAGATAATCAATGATCCCATAAACTTATTCAAGACACTTTAATACCTCAAGATTACCTCATTAAAAAATAAAATATAGTTGATGACAATATATGACATCGCAGATAGTGTTCATAGGATGGAAGGTCTCTTCCTCCAGCACTTCATATAGATTCTAGGATGAAGCATCAATAAGATATACCACTTATGGATAACATAAATGACCAGTCAATAAATTAGACTATAGAAGATACATTCAATTTCTCAAGAAAAACATCCTAGGGTATATTTAAGGCCATCATAAACATAATCTCATAAAATTTGGCATTAAAAAAATCTAAATAGAATATAAGACATCCAAAAGCATTTAAACAACCCATAACTTACTTTAATAAAGAATCTTTGATTTTAAAACCCTAAAGATTTCACAATTTATAAAGTATTACTCATTTCTACCAAAATGGTAAATATTTTCATAAAATCATCATAGATTTCAAAGGGAATTACAACCTCAAGGAAATTATTCCATGGTTTCAAAAATAATAATCACATTTCTGACTTCCAAAAAAATTTAAACTTATATCCACCATAAATAAAAATATCAACATAAAAATTTTAATTATCACATAATCAAAGAGTATTAAAAAAATTGTTTTTCAATCAAAATATTTCATAAAAATATTTTTTTGGTAATTGAAATAATATCTCAAAAGAGTAAATCAGTAAATTATTTTAACATACAATATGGCTTTATAAAGGTATTTAAAATTTTCGATCAGGGATTAAAGCTGAAATGACCAAACAAGAGTGTAAATAAACACATCAAAGATGTCCATTCAAAACAAGAACCCTCCAGACTAACCTCCCATGAGTGAAGTCAGTTTATAATAAAAATCACAAGTTAAAAGTTCAAATTAGAGTTGAAATATTCATGGATTGGTCTCATTGACTAGTAAATTTAATTCCATCCATAAAATAGATCTGGGATTGACTCCCAGATCAGTCAGACTGATTTCTCATAGTTTACCAGACAGTAAAGGCACATTGTGACTTTTTTCATCATTTCATTACAACCCAAAACTCATAAGAGATTCTCAAAATCAAAGATAATGTCATTAGAAGGATAAATATCATTCATCAATAGAAAACAAATTACTTCAAACAAATACCCATGTCCCAACATTACATGGTAACTCAATTATCATAATGAAGAAGTGGTGATCAATAACACATTAATAAACTACCTATTGAGTTCCAACACATTATTTATCACCATTGTACCATTAATCACCCCATAAACATATGTTATTATAAGGATAAGTTCTTAATTTCATGGAAATACCTCATTTAATAACATTTTTTATGAACAATCCTGAATTTCATCTAAACCAACATCCAAGTAAATTTGACACTTACCTGAAGATCGATCCAGATCTCCATGGGCCGACAACAAGAACCTGGGCAACTAGAAATAACTGTTGGGAATGATTTTTCCAAAAAAAGATACCAAAAAATAGAGTAAATTGTAGAAACAACATCAGATACATAATTCATTATAATAATATCATGTAAAATGAGATAATACATAACTAAAAATAGAACAATTCTTTCAAAATCCCGTCTTTCAGTGGTCCATAACCACCCACCTATTCCCTAGTCGCCCATACATATTCAACCAAACTTAAAATAAAAAAATAATATTGGATCATGTGAATCAACTATTAGATCATAATGGGTGAAAACAACAAATGATATAAGCAGGGTGTGATATATAAAGTATTATATGTTTCCACCAAATAATAGATACCATTACATCATAAGGTAATAAAAATATTATAAGAGAGGTATAAAAGTTTATACAAATTATAGTTTTAAAATAGTGTTGTAACCATTTCAAATAAATTTATCAATTCATAGCTATAATACATCCCATTTTACAATTTAGAATACAAAAATTTTCAAAAAATTAATTAAAAACCAATTCACAATAAATAGTTATATCAATCAAGAATAGTAATCAATCGATATAGTCCACTGTAGTGAAAATTTGTGAAAATGGATGATACCATGAATCAAGAATCAAGTATGTAGATGTTATGGGTACAACCTCGTTATGATTGTGAGACCATGATAGACTAGATAATCAAATAACATCAAGACTAAACATTCGTCTTACATATAGTCTCATGGTTGTAAAGAAAACCATTTCCACACACACCCACTTTCATGGATACACATATATAGCATATACCTTTCATGTTCTCTATGGATCCAGTATATGGGCTTTAAGTCCTCTAGTGAATCATAAATCATGGTCATCACATCGAACTGTCTTGGTTTCCATGACAAGTAAAAACATCTGATTGAGATAATCATGTTACTAGGATCACAACAAGTATCCTTATCAATATCATTCATTGGATGAATACCTCAAATCACATCTCTCTCTCACCCTAGAACTCCATCAATGTAAATAATACCCTTTTGAATGTCCATCAATAGAGAGTACAAGAATCAATAATTTTACATTAAGGTATTCTAAAAAGAGAGGATTGTCATAAATTTCCAATTAGGCCATCAAACATCATCAATTAAATTAAAAACTCTTTCTTGAATTATTCATTTAAAATTTGTATTCTTATATGATTCCTTTCACAAACCAACATGGTAATTCTAAATGAGAATTTAAAATAATAATTTCATTAAAAATATCATAATGGAATTCAAAAAATATTCACAATTTTTAATGGCTCAAGATCAATTCAAAACATAAGTTTATATGCTCCTTCCATGTGAATAAATCAGTCATTTTAAATTAACTAATAACTCCCAATTCAAAACTACTCTAAAATTATTCAAAGAGGTTCTTTGGTAATTTTATAAATTGTAGAATTTGAAAATATTTTGGAAACATAAAATAGTTCAACTCATTTCATTCGAATCAAGGAATTTCATTCTAGGAATAATAACCCAAGACACAAACCCCACGTTTAACAAATAACCATTTAAATGTTCTATGAAAATAAATATAAATAAACATGTAATTAAATAATTCAAAAATATTTGAGACATATCAATATTATATCTATCAAATTCAATCCATGTTCAATTCAATGAAAAGAGGGTCAAAGAATCTATCAAAAGGAATTTCAAGGAACACATTCAGAGAAAATGTACTAGAAATTAAGAAACATGTATATATGAAAGATCAATAAATAATGAATCAAAAATTTAAGGAAACAAATTGAAACATCTACATGGAAAATTTGTAATCCAAATATAATAAATATGGGATGTTCTTACTCTGATTGAAATCATCAAATCTAGGAAGAAATATATTAAGAGAAGAGAGAATAGATCCTATATCCAAAATCCCACCTCAACCATCAATGATAAAATGAAACATATAGAATTTATATCCTCATGTATGAAAAAGTAAGAAGGAGATGACATATCCAAGAATATTAATAATGTAACACACTAGAATAGGATCACCAATTCAATTGGGATCTTGATCCACTGAGAAATGAGGTAAGGAGAGCCCAAACACCTTTAGAGAGCTCCCAAAAGAAAAAGGAATCATTTAGGTTCGAGTGGGAAGATACTAGATTTAATTTGGGGGTTTCAGGATTTTAATTACAATTTTTTTTGCATTAAAACCCATGCTCATGTTTTCCTAAGTTAGGTCGCATAATTAGTATTGAATGTGTGCCTAACTGTGTACCCTAAAAAGACCCACTAGAAGAGATTCATGGTTATAGTAAACAATTTATTGAACTTTATGAAAACCATGTGACCCCTTTAGATCATGGTTCATGGTTTGAATTCTTATATTTGTTAATTATACACAGACTATGTAGCCCAACCGCTTCTATTGTAAGGTTAGAACGGTTTGTCTACATGGTTTGTCAAGTTTTGCACCAACCATTCCAAAACCAAAAAACCTTAAAAAAACTGGAAACATCCCATGAAATGATACAATTAAAGGATAATCATATCAATTAGAGAAAACACCAAAAATCAAAAAAAATTGTTTTACAATGTTTATGTCACACCCTGAATTTTTCAATTAATTTTTAATTTATTATTTCTTAGTTCTGGGTTCTCGCACCGAGGTTCGGGTTGGGTCCCTATTTAAATTTTTTGATGTTTAATGAATTTTTTGGGATTTAAACTGGTATAAGGGCACCGAATAGTTAGCAGTAATTTTGTGGTCTCCATCGGTGCTAGCGCTGGAGCCAAAGTGGTCTAGAATGAGGCGCGCAACTTGTGCACGGGTTATTAAGCCATACAATGAGCGTGTGGTTACCCAGTTTTTCGAATAAGATAAATAAATGGATTAAAAAATAAAATAATTTTTTATATTAATAAAGAAATATATTTTATTATTATTATTATTATTAAGAATATAAATATCATTAATGGTATTATTATTATTAGTATTTTTGTTTTTAAGACATGTAATTAAAAATTATTATTTAACTTAAAATTATTATAGTAAAAGGTATTATTATTATTATTTTAATATTTTTTTTATAATTAATGTAATTAATAATAATAATATTATTATTATTGTAAAAAAATAGAGAAAGATAACCCTGGACTACTCGTGTGGCGCCCCCTCCCCCTTCGTTTCTTGTTCGGCGCACCAGGATCTAACACCCAAGCCCCCAACCACTCTACCCTCAATTCCCCTTGCCTCACGCCACACCACCACACTCCAATGAAAGTGCAACCATCACACTCTCCAACCTCTCCCCTACCACCTCTGGGACCTTCTCCCTCTGCCCTCAGGCTAATCCCCTCAGCGCACCCAGCCCTCCCCGCACCCAGAACCCTGCATCGCCCAATGCCACAACCCTCCACCTTTCTCATCCCCTTGCACAACCTCGCCCCAAAAATCACCTTTTCCCAACACCACTGCCCTCACCTCACTCATACCAGTAGCCTCATCCCTCATCCCCAGGCACATTCAGCTGACGTCCAACCTCACAACCCATCAGCACTGGCCTGGCTCTCCTGGTCTACTACTAGCTAGTGACGCCTCCGACCTCCCGTGATCCAGTCATGCCATCTATGGCCAGCCTACGCTCTGGCCTCCGCCCTCCAACTTTCTCCCATTTACATTGGAGATTAGCATGCCAAACCCCTCCTCACTCCTGTTGTGCTATTATTATTATTATTATTCCATAATTGGTGTTAAATTTGTTTTCTAAATTCTAATACCATAGCTTTGGATCCACATGTTCTTCTCATTATTTTAGGTCTGTGGTTAATCTGTGGGGAATTTTTATTCCTCCCGCTGAAGTTTTGTTGCTTTTTATCTTTAATTGAGGTAGAACAATACATAAATGTTCCTTTATAATTCATTTATTTGGAACTTGGTTCTTAAAATTATTATTATTTTATTTGATTATCTGATTTTCATTATCGAAATATACCTAATTACTCTCTTACGCTTTTATAAGTTTTTTAAATTTGTTAAAAAAGTGGATTCTGATGAAATTCATCAGTTATGGCCTTGTATTATTAAATTTAGTATGTTTGATTTAAATGTATACATGTGTCCATGCTGAATTTTTTTATTAAGGTACCAAATCTTGTATTAAAAATTTTTTAGATAAGATTCGCGCCTTCACAATGAACGGAATTAGTTTGATGTGGAGTTTTCTGGTTGATTGAATTTATTAAAAATATGTTTTAAAAATTTTCATATGTATTTTTTAGGATTTTGGCACCTAGGTTGTTCTTTCTAATTTAAATTGTTTCTCTGAAGTAGGATTAGGCACTCTTATGAAATTCTTAACACTCACATTGTTGTGGAAATGTTTATTTGGATGTAAATTTGGTCTAGAGTGTATAGTTTTTGAAATGGTGTGGTTTATTAAATGTGTTAAAATATATTTGGAAAATTTTAATGATTCTCAGGGGTATGGTTTTTTGTTTCCTAAATAAGGTGGGTGGTTAGACATGGTTCTTAATGGAATGGGTGTTTTATGGAAATGGTTTAAAGTTTTTTATTGGTTGTTGGTGTATCACTATATGTTGGAGCATCCATGGGTGCACTAGGTGCACATAGGGACGTGTCAACAAATGAAGGTGATTCCTTAAGTTGGGGTTGTCTGGAAAGTTCAGTTTTATAAATGGTTCTTATTTTTCTAAATGAGGTTGCATCTTTTATGTGGGATCTAAAAATTGTTTTTAAAGGTGTTCTGAAAGTTTGGACCATTTGGAATTAATACATAATTTGGCGTCAGTTAAAAGAGTAAAGGTAATTTGGATCTTTATCTAATTTTTGTTGAATGTTTTCTTAAGGGCCCGTTTGTTATTGAATATATGAAAATGGTTTTTAGTGTTGTTTTGGAAATGGTTTGTAAATTTTTTTGGTCTTGGAAATCATTGTCCCATTTTGTATTTAAAACCTGTCATGTTAATGGATTTTTTGTACTTTTAACCAAAGGGTAATGTTTATACTAACTTTTAATGGAGATTGTGTATTGGAAAAAGTGTATTCCCAGGTAGAAACTTTGAATGTTTTATAAAATGTTTTAATGATATCATGGCATGACAAAACAGTTTTAACCTTTGATGATATGTTGTATATACATTTTTTGGTGCACCTCTATAGGGGTATATCACATTATGGGTTATTGTATAGAGCGTTTGTGTTTAGGGTAGGCAAGTTCGGTGAGATGATTCACACTTGTGAGGGCCTTCCAACTTACATAATATATTTATAACCACCATGGGCTCATGGGTGTCTTTTAGATTATTGAGTAACGGTTGCTGATCAGCCCCGATAAGACGGGTTGGTACACCCTGGATTTGTTGTTAGGCCGGGAAATCTTTTCCACTGGATTGGTTAGTTATATGGTCATGAGTTGGTTATAGACTTAAGAGTTTCACCATACATCGGCAGGTGGTTCTGAAACTGAGTACGTCCAACGGTCTTCTAGGGATGTTTAGAATCACCCATGGTTTCATGATTATTTACATTGTTTTTTTAATTTATGTCATACTGATTATTTCCTACTTACCTTATTTACCTTTATTATTTTAGACAACTTTTGTTTATTTTTTCTTGTGTTTTTATTATAAAATGAAAAATGGTTTTATTAAAATACCTTGTAGTGCCTGCTTAATTTCTAAATGTGAAAAACATGTTTCTAATTTTAAAATGTAAAATCCCTATTTTCATAATTGTATTTCTAACATGTGTCATTGGATTTTTTTTTTGATATGAAATTCTTGGGTTTTGTGTCTTACCTTGGAAACACTGCTAACCATTTATAATGATCACACATATTTTATCAGTTTATTTACATGTTTCTTTTTCTCATGTTTTTCGTGGATGATTTTTTCATTATTGGAGAAAGGTAGTCCATTGGTTTGAGGTGACATGGAAGGTCACATGGAGGTATGTTGAGTTGTTCTATTTTTTTTCTTTTCCCACTACTTGAGTTTAGTTTTATTATTTTTTTATTATTGTTTATTTATTTAACTTTTATGGTCCACGTCATTCCCTGTAATTAATTTTTGATGCCTGACACTGGTTTCCAGCCTATTGGGATTGGGAATGCCCCTCGGGACATGTTACGAATTGGATCAGGTGACCGGTTCAGGGTCTACCCGGGTGGGTTCGTGAAACAATGGTATCAAAGGTAGGCTCTTGTTATCTGTGGTGTCTGGTAGATGGAGAATAAGACTGTCTGGAATCAAAAGATTGGTATGGGAAGAACATCATGAACCCTTGCCCATTCCAAACCTCAATTATCCAAGGGTAGTTCGGGTATTTATTCTTTGTCTCATTCTGGTTTGTTTTAGATTGATGGATGGAAATGGAGGAAATATGAGGTTACATCATGATTTCACATGGATTAGTGACCCATGATGAATCCGAGTACACTGTTTAAGTTCCTTCTAGTTGTTGACGGTTACATGGGGAATGGCCTAATACCATATCTTCAGGTTAAGCATTACTACTAGTCCCTCAATATGGTATTTTAATGCAAGTTAACTATCGTCTTGGTTCTGGTTGGTGTTACTATTCTTTTGAAAATGAAAAAGGGTTATCTAAATGAGAATGATTTCTTTTAAATGGATTTAAATTCATGTAATGGGTTTTAAAACTGAAAGTTGTTAGTCTAAAAATATGTTATTTTCTTTTAATTGATAGATAAATGTTGTCGTTGAACCCTCGAGTACATTTTATTAATGTTTTAACATGTGAGGGAATGCATGGGAAGTGCGTGTTGGTGCATATGGATGAAAGAGAATGAAGACATGTGCAATGGATCATGGGATTACTAGGGTGTGTTCTTGGATTTAAAGGCTTGACCTTGTTTTTCTAAAGTTACTTTTTTAAATTGAAATGATTTTTGAAATTTAATTTGGATTAAAAATTGTGTTTTGTATTTGAAAAGTGGCCTTGAAAGAAGGCAGTTTTGAAATATAAAATTATAAAGTAATTTTGGGTTGTGATTGTGTTTGTTTGGATTTTGAGCTTGTTGTTTTTAATTAAGAAACTTTCAATGATGTTTCTTTGACATGATATTTGTTTTGGATTTTTATTTTATATGTTGCTCAGAAAATGGTACCTAAGAATGTGCCTAAGGATTCTGATAAGTCATGCCTAGTTTTTTGTCCTTCTCGGACATTGCATATCCTTTATGTTGATCGAGGTCCATTAGAGGAAACATAGTGGCTTGAATAGATCGAGCGCATCTTCAGGTTATTGGGAACTCTCGAAGGTGTTAGAGTACATACCGTTTTGGGTCTGTTCAAAGGTCCAATTCTGGATGAATGGGAGTTATTATCCCCAACATCAATGAAATGTGGGATGACGTGGGATTCCTTAAATCCCTCTTTGTCTGGTGGTTTATACCTGAAGAGGTGAAGATGAAGAAAAGTTAAGAGCTCATGTATATTTAACAAGTACAACGGATGATGAAATCATATATTAACCATTTCAAGGTACTTGTGTCCTTTTTTCCAAAGGTAGTGTCACATAATTTTATGAAGACTTATCTCTTCATCGGGGGTCTTAGTTTAGAGATCATGAAGTGGGTCCACACTTCTAAGGACCATCATTTCGAGAAACTGGTGGATGAGGTTTCCTTAATTGAGTTGATCTCAAAAGTGCAGATGGTTAGAAATCCATTATATCTAGTTGCTCGTGAAGGTTCTCTATCTAGAGAGTAGGGTGTGCCAGATAGAACTACTTCTCTATAGTCCTCTGTAGTGGTTATGACTTCCAGTTCTTCAGAAAGTTCAGTGGTGTGCCACCAGTGTGGCCGGTTTAGGCACATGAAGCTTTCATGTCACATCCCTTTGAAGTTGTTCCATCATTTCGGGTGTCTGGGTCGTCTAGAGAAGTTTTTTAGGAAGTGTTTCCTAATGAAGATGTTTTGATTGGAGGAAATCTAGTTCCTCACTGTGAGGTAGGGGATTCTTCATCCATCAGAGCCCCATCCAAAGGTCTTGGGGTGATTCTCGCGCACAGTCAGGAGTTACCAGGGGTTTGAAGCCTTAGTTTAGGTTTTGTATTCCGTGTTGTCAGTGGAACATTTAAATCCTTTTCATTTTTATTTTTATTTTTTTAAAGTTTTTACCTTGTTGTAATTTCGTTTTTTTCATGAATTTATTAAGAACTAATACTATTTTAATCCATGCAGTCATGGTTGTGTGAATGTGGATTTCTAAATAGTACGTTATTTCTTAAAATTGTGTTTGGCCCCTGTATGTTTTAATTTTGGTTTAGTGTTGTTTGTTTGGAGATGTAAGTGCCTCTGAAGGAGTCAAGGCTTGTATTAATTCTCCAATAAACTGTTAGTATTATGTTCTCTTTTGAGGTTTTTCTCGAATTTTGGGGGTTTTTGGTTTGGGTTGAGAGTTCTGTGTTTCAGCTGGGGTGTTGTTCGCTTGTGCTAAAGAAGTTATTTTGGATCGGTTCAGAGTTCCCCTGTCGGCCCCCCTTCTTAGGGTTATATGTTTGGGTGATAAATTTCCAAACTAGTTGAATAATTATGGTGGGTAGAACCCTCTCATGTTCTCCCATTCTCTTGTATTGTGGTTTATTTCAGTTTTAACCAGGAATGGTCTCTTTTTTTGTCTATTGTTTGATCGGGTGACTTTCTGGGGTAAAAAAGTGTATGTGGTGGGGATAATTTTCACACCATGGCATTTTAAATTAATTTTTATTTTATTATTTCTTCATTTAGATTTCCCGCACCGAGGTTAGGGTTGGGTCCAGGTTTAAATTTTTTGATGTTTAATGATTTTGTTGGGTTTCAGATCGGTGCACGGGCATCACATGATTAGTGGTAACTATTCAGTTTTCCCCAATTCCTACATAAATTCCCATGTGGTCTGGAATGAGGTGTGTAGTGTGTGCATGAGTTAATAAGCCATGCGGCGAGTGTGCAGTTACCCAGTTTTCAGAAAAAGATAAATAAATTGATTAAAACTTCAAAGAATGTTCGATAGAAATAAAAATATTATGTTGTATTATTATTATTATGATTATTATTATTAATATCAATATCATTAATATTATTATTGTTGTTGTTGTTGTTGTTGTTGTTTTTAAAAAATGTAGTTAAAAATTATTATTTAACATAAAATTATTATAGTAATTTTATTATTATAATTATTGAATTATTTTTATTATTATTATTATTATTATTACTATAAGAAGAAAGTGAAAGATAACCCTAGACTACCTGCATGACACAACCCTCCCACTTCGTTTCCTGTTTAGCACACCAGGACCATATACCCAATCCCCCAGCCACTCCACCCTTGTTCCCCTTGCCTCATGCCGCACCACTGCGCTCCAGTAGAAGCGCAACCCTCATGCTTGACGCCCTCTCCCTAGCCACCTCTAATACCTTCTCCCTTCAGCCTTAGGCTCTCCACCTCATGGCACCTGGCCCTCCTCGCACCCATCACCCTGAATCGCACAACGCCCGAACCATCCCCCTTTCTCCCCCCTTGCATGACCTCTCTCTCAGCCTCACCTTTGCACAACACTACCCCCCTCACCTCACTTTGTCCAGCTGCCTCAACCATCAATGCCTCGTACCTCCATCTTATGGCCAGCCTCGCGACCCACCAACGTCGTCCACCTCGACTGCTCTCTAACTCAATAGCGACGCCTCCGACCTTCCGTTCTCCAGTCAGGCCGTCTCCTGTTGGGCCACGCTCCGGACTCCACCCTCCAACCGGGTCCCCTTTTCTCTGTCCAGCAGTGCGCCGAACCCCTCCTTGCCCCAGTTATTATTATTATTATTATTCCATCTTTGGTGTTATTTTTTGGCTAAATTCTAATATCTTGATTTGGGTTCCACGCTTTTTTCTCATTATTTTAGGTGTGTGGTGAATCCGTAGGGTGTTGGTATTCCTCCCATTGATGTTTCGTTGCATCTGCTCTTGACTTGAGTTAGGAAAATCCATAAATATTCCTTTCCAATTAATTTCTTTGGAACTTGGTTCTTCCAATTATTATTATTTTATTTTATTATCTAATTTTCATCATCTCAATGTATCTAATTAGTCTATTACATATTTATAAGTTTTTTGAATTTGTAAAAAAATGGCTTTTGATTCAATTATTCAGCTATGGACTTGTATTGTCACATTTAGTATGATTGATTTAAATAAATATATGTGTCTATGCTATATTTTTTTATTAAGGTACCAAATCAAGTTGAAAAATATTTAATACAATTCATACATTCACATTGTAGACAATTAGTTTGTTGTGGTGTTTTCTGGATAATTTAATTTACTAAATGTATGTTTTAATGCTTTTTATATGTACTGTTTAGGATTTTGGCACCTAGGTTACTCTTTCTAATTTAAATTGTTTCTTTAATGTGAGATTAGGGGTTCTTAAGAAATTATTAGCACTCACTTGTTGTGGAAATTTGTATTTGGATGTAAATTTGGTCTAGATTTTATAGTTTTGAAATGGTGTGGTTTGTTAAATGTGTTAAAATTTTTTGGGAAATGTTTATTGATCCCTAAGGGGATGGTATTATGTTTCCTAAATAAGGTGGGTAGTTGGACATGGTTCTTAATGAAATGGGAGTTTTTATGGAAATTGATTAAATGGTATTAATGGTTGTTGGGGAATCATTGGATGTTATCTCATCAATGGGTGCACTAGGTGCACATAGGGATGTGTCAAAAATGAAGGTTATGCCTTATGTTGGGGTTGTATTGAAAGTTCTGTTTTATAAATGGTTCTTATTTTTCAAATTGAGGTTTGTTATTTTGTGTGGGTTCTAAAATTTGATTTTAAAGGTGTTCCTCATGTTTGGCCCGTTTGGCTATAAAGCATAATTTGGAGTGAGTCGAATGAGTAAAGGTCGTTTGTCTCTTGGTCTAATTTTTGGGGAATGTTTTCTTAAGGGCCCATTTGGTATTAAAAATATGAAAATGGTGTTTAGTTTTGTTTTGGAAATGGTTTGTAAATGTTTTTGCTCTTGGAAACCGTTGACCCATTTGGAATTTTAAACCTATCTAGTGAATGGCCCATTTGACACTTTCAAACAAAGGGTAATGTTTGTACTAACTTGTAAAGGATATTTTGTGTTGGTGAAAGTGTATGCCTGGTTGGAAACTTTGAACGTTTTATAAAATATTTTAATGATTTCATGGAATGATAGTCTAGTTGGAACCTTTTGTGATATGATGTATATACATTTTTAGGGCACCTCTACAAAGGGATTTCCCTTTATGGGTTATCATATAGAGTGTCCTTGTTTGGGGTAGGCAAGTGCGGTGAGATGATCCACATGTCCATGGGCCTTCCTATATAAATAGTATTATTATAAAACCCATGGGTTCATGGGCGTCTTTCAGATGATCAGGTTACAGTTTCTGATCAACCCAGATTAGACATGTTGGTACCCCATGGATTTGTTGTTAGGTGAGGTGGGATTTTCCACTAGATTGGTCAGCTATAGGGTGGAAATTTGTTATAGACTTAAGAGCTTCACCATACACTGACAGTTTTTTCCGAAACTGAGTACATCCCGGGGTCTTCTAGGGATGTTTAGGATCCCCCATTGATACTTGATTTTTTACATTTTTTTAAAATTTCTATTGTAATGATTATTCTCTTCTTGCCTTTTTTACCATTATTATTTTAGCCACATTTTCATTCTTTTGTCTTGAGTTGTTTTTATTAAATAAAAAATGGTTTTATTGAAATATCTTGTTGTTCCTGCTGGATTTCTAAATGGAAAAATCATGTTTCTTATTTGAAAATGTGAAAACCAAATTTTTATAGTTGTATTTAAAACTTGTGTCATAGGATTGTTTTGGGAAGTGATATTATTGGGTTCTATGGATTACCTTGGCAACCCTAGTTAGAATTTTTAATACTCATACCTATTTTATTATTTTGTTGCAGGTTTCCTTTGGTCATGATTTTCTTGGATGAGATCCTCATTATTGGAGCAAGGTCAACCTTTGGATGGGAGGTGACCTAGAAGGTCACGTGGAGGTATATTGAGATGTCCTGTTTTTTTCTTTTTTCATGGCTTGAGTTAATTTTTATTAGTTTGTTTATTATTTTTTATTTCTTTATCTTTTATGGGATAAATAATTCCCAATTATTAATTTTTGATGCCCACCATTGGTTTCCAACTCATTGGGATCAAGAATGCCCCTCAGGACATGTCATAGACCTACTCGGGTGACTGGTTCATGGTCGACCTGGGATAGTTCGTGAGAGTTTCCACGGTTATTATTAAAGAAAATTGTTTCTTTTTTATGTACCAATATTTTATATTTTAAAATTTTACTTTTAAAAGAATATATTTTTAAGAAAATTCTACTTTATTTATCTCTTATTTGAAAAACCATTTTCTTTAATAATCCATGTTATCTAAAAATAATTTAAAAATTTATATAATATGATTTTATAAAGTCATTTTTATGCATAATTATCTTTTTGAATAATGTTTCAAATGGAATGTTCCTTTCATTTTCAAAAAAATGCACTTTTGTGTTTTACTAAAAACTTAGAAGGAATCTTTATTTTAACATGTATGTAAAGAATTAATTACATTCCATCATGAACATTATTTTATATTAAGCTTCCTTTACAAGTATCCAAGGTTTAATTCGAAGAAATATTTTTTCAAAATATTTTATGAATTTTTAGTTTTAAAAAATCATTTTCAAAATGAAAGATTATTTTCCTAATTTTTTTAATGATCTTTTGAAGTAATTTATATTCATTAATATTAACAACCCTTATTGTTACTTATTCTATAATTTAGAAATTTCTCAATGACATTATCCCCATTATTTATCTTAATGGTTATGAATCATTCAAAATGTTTGGTATGGACATCCTTTCTTTCCCATGGATTAATCATGTTCAAAATAGATTATGATGAAAACCATTTATTTTCCTCGAGTAAAGAATATTAAAAATAAATTTTTAGGAAAAATGCCTCTTTTCAATGTTTTAATAATGTTTTGAAGATATTGTTATGCAACATGTTTCTTTTCCATGGTTTAATCATGTTTCCAAGAGATTTTTATGGAACTCATTTTTTTCATGTGTTTATCATGTTCTAAAATGACTAATGGATGACTTTTTGAGTTTTATTATGTCGTTCAATATTTTTCTAATTTATTTTTGGTTCTAGGAAATTATATATTATGGGTACTCCTATAGAGATCTATGAGATACTAATATATCTTATATGATTGGTGTACCCGATAGCGTTGGGTGAGCCTGTTGTTGGTTATATGATGGGTGCATCCAGATAGTGCTTAGTGATCTTGATATAGATTATATGATGATTTCACTAAGATATATCTCTAAAATATTAGGTAATGGATTATGTTATCTATATAATTATATTATAAGTCGTCCATATGGTTGTTAATATTGTAATGGTTCTGTAAAGGTTCTATGATGATGATGTTCAATGATACCAAAATGTTCCATCTATGCTTTCTATGGGTTTATAATGATACTTATGATCATGATTGATATCACATGGATCATGATTATTGGATCTCATAAAGTTATCATTTGATAATACATATTCAATATTTCAAGACTGATGATTCAGTTATTTATTGGTATGAGTTATTTTATGATTATATATGCACTCAAATTATGTTTTCATAACCTTAAAATCATCTTTTGCTCACAGATGAAATTAAATTGTTAATTATTATGTTTAACCTTCCTAAAAAATTGATATCATGCTTATTATGTCCCATATTCCCCAGGTGTATAGGAATATTGTTAAATGATTTATTTCAAGAATATTTTTATATGGAAGATGATGATATCAAATTTTAGAATATGAAAAGTTGTGCGTAGTGAGAGATGAGTTCATATTTATGAACCAGTTGATTATAAATCCATGATATTAAATGTTTTCCTAACTCTATAAAACTCTAAACATAAAGGTTCCTTAAGAATGAATTTTTTCTAATACTTCCTTTGATGTTTTATGTTTTGGATTGTGAATATTGGGTCTCTGTCATCAGTATCAATGATAGAATTGCAATTTTTATGAATTTAGCACTAGACATGGGAGTGAGGGTTTGAGGATATAACATTTAATGTTTTCCATACCATTAAAAACAACTTATTGAGTTACTTTGGGAATATTTAAAATTAGATTGATATAAGTTATACTCATATAAAAAATTATAAATAATATTTTATTCTTATTTTACATCATTCAGAGGTTGTTTTCTATTTTTACCCTTACACATAGGTTTTTTATTCTAAAACCTCAAAATTGTGTGTCTAGTAATATCAATAATGTGACACATAAAATTTTAATGTCACCTGATCCACCATTTCAAAAGTAACTCTATGGTTTTTTCTTATGATTTCCCAATAATGGGAGGTTGTTTTCTTAATTTTGACACTCTGATGCAAATCTTTAAAGGCCGCCAGAAAAAAAAATATTTTACTCATTATGTATAAGTAAAAACCATGTCCAATTAAAATAATATCTTATAATAAATGTAAAAATTAATAACAATATGTTTTTTATATGATTCCACACTATTTGGAGTTTATTTTCCTTAATTCAGGCGATCACATGTTTAGTGTTTTTAAAATAATAAAATTTTGTTTCAGATCATCCTAAAAAAATACTTGTTTGATTGATTTCTTGTCTACTCCATCATTTATAATAACAATCTAACATTGTCTTCATATTATCTCATATAAATTTTTAGTCATTTTATTGGTTTTGACTTCTAGGTGAATGCTTTAATAGGCCACGAAACCATTATAACTACTTATTAGGTCATTCTGAGAAAACTGTATGGTAGATCGATGTATCATCTACTGTAAAACAAAAATAAAAAAAAATATATGATCATAATTTGATTATACATCATTAAATATTAATTTTATATTTTTGTGACAATTACATGTGGGATTTAGTGTGTTTAAAACAATGGATGATTGTTTCCAGTCATCCTGTATATAAAATATGCCTCATAGATTTTTTTATCTTCTCCATAATTTCATAAATTACTCTAACATGTTTTTGTATGATTTCACAATAATAGGATCTTGTTTTCATGGCATTAACCCACTAACAAATTTTTCTAGCGGTTTTGATACCATTAATAACTACTTATCCGGACATAATGCGAATACATGTTTCTAATTTATGTGTTATATACTCATACAAGTGAAATATAATATAGAATATTTTATTATGATTTAAAAAAATCATGCGGTTGTTTTCTGTTATTTTCACTATTACATGCATGTTTTTACACTTTTAAAATAACAATTTTGTTTTTTCAATTATCCCACAAATATGACATTTCACATTAACGTGCATTTGTCTCCAACATTTCAAAAATCACTCTACGTATGATTTCGTATGATTTCAAGATAAGTATAGGTCTTTTAAACTATTTTGACCCAAGACACATGATTTTAATGTTCTTTAAACTATTAATATCTATTTATTAAATTCTTCTAACCACACCACTTGTGCAGTTTATGTGACTTCAACACTTACACATATAAAATCACATGATGAATTTTATAATAATAATGACCCATCCCTAAACATTAAATAATATTTAGTTTTAAGTCAAGAATTCATTCTTTTACATTTGACGATCTTTTCAAGTTTAAATTTATACAGAATTTGGTCTTAACTCATTCATAAAAACCATATAATAAAAAGTGGAAAATTTTAATGAGTATGGAATGTTTCCACCATATATTGCATTTAAAAAATCATTATTTAATTTCATGAAATAATTTCATGACATTAAAATTGACGAATTCTATTCTCTTAACCATCTTTAAACACTATGAATGTTTTTTTAAAATGTAGGATATTTTGAAAAAGAAAAGTAACAGACATAAAAAGATGAAAATAATTAATCCAATGAAAAACATAAAAACCCATTAGACCCATTTTCTTTAAAAAAAATCATTTTTTAAATAGAAATATAATTATCATTATTTTAAAAAGAGAATTTTTATTAATTTTTTAAAATAAATTATTTCCATGAAAAAATATTTAAAAGCATAGGAAATTAATATACATGTATTGGGATATCATCTTATAAAACCAATACATAACCTTTATTTGACCATTACAAATTGGAATAACCATACAACTGACATCCAATATTATTTTTAATGAAATCAATAACATCACAATTCATTAAAGAACTATATTGGAACACCCATCATATAAGATATAATGGTCTCACCTAGATCTCTCATGGTGAACCCATCAAAAGCAATGTCCACAAACAATATCATGAATAAAATATTTTGAGCATGTATCTATTCATCATATAACCCAATGAAATAAACTTCTAAACCCATATGGTAAACCCTTTCGGATATTAAAATACCTTTTTATTTTAAAAAACTTGTTGCAATACAAAAATTCCAAGAAAAATGGAATTAGGATAATTAGTTTAATAAAATCTTATAGCATTCAAAGGATAATTGAAATCAAATAAAAATCATAGTGGAAGGAAAATTTTATCCTAAAGAAGTCTTCATTCCCCCTTTGAAGGTGGTGGTAATGGATGGGGGGATTTCTCCGAAACCTGTGGATGCGGTGAAGGATGATCCGATGAACCCTAAGCAGAAGTCTGAGTGTTTTTCTTCCTGGAATAGGTTTTTTTCGGAATCTCAGCATGAATCAACTTCTTTACATAAATGGATTACCAAGAATGGATAAGTTGAATTTGTGGAATCGAGTCCGAAAATATTGGAAGCCCACCTTGAAGAATGTTGATTCTCCCTCCTCGCTAGGATATAGGGTACATTGAGTGGCACCCCTCTGAGGGTTGAAAATGTGTGGGCTCATCTTTATCAAAGCTGGGGCTTCACTGACTGGTGTTTGATATCAATTGGGAGATGTATTTTCTATATTTTTTTTCCTTCGAAGGAACTTTAAAATGTTTCTTGGAGTTTTGGACCAATTTCAATCAAACTTGGGTATATCATGGTTCAACAGTGAGATCCTTTGGTATCTCCTCTTGCAGTTAATAACTCCTCCACTTAGACATGGATTCGAATTAGGGGTTTGAATTGGTTTTTTTGGCATCCGTCAATTTTATGGGAGGTTTCCTCTGCTGTTGGTTGCCCGATCAAGGTGGACAAGGAAACGAAGTATCCCAGGTATGGTCAATTTTCTCATGTATTGGTAGAGGCTGAATTATCTTAGGTTCTTATTGACATAATTTTCCTTGTTGCGGGTGAAATTAAGTTAGAATTATATTTAAAATATGAGTGGTTTCCCACATTCTGTAAATCTTGCATGTACATCGACCACGCTCTTGAGAACTATCACGGGAATATGAAATTCTCTCTATGCATATCTTTGGGTCATGCCCCAGAGCAGTGCAGGAAGATGCAAGTTGATCCTCATGGTAGTAAGAAAGTTCTTAGGAAGAATTATTCTCACAAGGCTGGTATCTACACATTTGCTAAGGCTGTCCAACAAGGTCTGCTGAAGTATGATGCTTTTCAGCAATCTGCTAATGATACTACTGTGCCAGGGAATGGTGGACCATCAGAGAAGGACATCTTTGGAGTTACTAGGGGGCTAGATAACAAGTCCTGGGATGATGTGGCTGAGGAGGCAGAAGGGATTCAATCTGATCTTGAGGCTGCTATCCAGAATGAAGTGAATCAAGAGTTGGAGAGAGCTGCTATAACGTCTGTTGGTAGTAAGGGTAAGATGAAGATTTTGGATGTTGATGGCTTCCAGTTGGTGTTTCCCAGGAAGCTGAGGGCCTGTCCAGCTGCTCATGATGAGGTGAAGATGGAAAATGTGGATGTTGTGGACCCGAGGCTGGATAATTCTGATGTAGGAGATGATGATGGCTTGCAGTTGGTGTTTCCCAAGAAGCCAAGGTCCTGTCCACCTACTCATGATGAGGTGTATATGGCCAATGTGGATACTGTGGACCCGACGCTGGATAAGTCTGTTGTAGGAGATGATGTTTTTCAATAGGGGAATCAGGATGAGGTGATGGTGGCCAATGTAGATTCTTTGATGGAAGTGGTTCTGAGGATGGACAATAATGTTGTAGGTGATGCTGTTGTTAAATAGGGTATTCAGTTTGATGTGCAGGTGAATAATTCAGTGGAGAAGTCTGGTGGCCTTCAAATTGTTCAAGGGGAGAGGGTCTTCTCCGACCTTCTGCTTCTAAGCAGGGTGTGAGTATGGAAGGATTTCCCCTAATAACATAGAAGATGGGAATTCACCAAGTCATGTTCTGGAATTAGTGAGATCTCCCCCAATGGAGTAGGGGGGAATAAGAATGTTGTCCCAATGGCTACACCTAGTAGTGTGGAGTTTCAAGGAACTGTTAAACCAGCTGTCACTTTTTTTAATGGTAGAGTCTATTAATACCCTTGAGTTTGATCTACTTAACCTTGAAGGACTCAAGAATGCAGGATACTATAACTGAACGTGCTCCTCCTCGACACCTACTTCTGTTAATGGTCTGGAGACCCCAAAGGAGGTGGACCTGCCTATTTGTGTGAATGATTCCAAATTTGTATAGGAATATCCTCATGAGCATGGGGAGCCTACTCATGATATTTCTCATCAGGATGTTATATCTCCTATTGAGGGTGTGCAGCCAATGATGCATTGAAAATTTCCTCATGAAGAAAAATATCTGCACACGATTGCAGCTCTGGAGATGGATGATGAACCAGTAATGCAAAGGGGAAGAGTGTAGAGACCCTAATCTTGACGTGCATGGACATTACATTACTTTTGCGGAATACTTAGTACATAACAAAAACACACACACAAGGACCGTAATAGTTTAGTGTCTTTGGAAACTCGGAACGTAATCTTCTAATCATGGTGAAAGATCTTCAACATCTCCCATAAAGATATTCCCCTTTTTTTTCTTACCTAAAACCTTTCTTTATATCCTGGGGAAAAGAAAACATAAAAGGGTAAGCTCAAATGCCCAGTAAGGGTAAACAAAAGAAATATCAATCACATCATATACATAAGAACATAACTTTTGGAAATCTTAACCTGCAAAAGAGATCATAAATTCATAACATGGGGTAAATCATAGTAGTGAAATGTAATCCCAATAATCATAACATAAATCATGAAGCTTTGTGGCATACACACATAATCATAGAGAATCATATCTTATTATTCAAGACTCATTTCCAAGACTATCTTTGTGGACAAAGTCCATTTCTGAATCGAGTCACCCTCGTTTCAGTCCTGTTTCACTGAACCGGTATAACCTACCGTTCTAGCCATGTTTATCTCATGAGATATAAAATCTTTACCCAATGCATTGGAGGGAGATATAGGTCCCACCCATCTCATAATGATACCATTCTTATGTGTTCCACGAAATCATAAACCATACATCATTGCATAATCCATGTAATAAAAATGGGATTATTAAACAACATGACATCATAAAACAATTCATATAAGATAAAGGAATTCATAAAAATAATTCCATCACAACATAATCAAATCAATATAATAATAGGGATAGAAACAGAACCCTATATTATCTTAGATGGAAAATAATTTTGATAAAACACTTGAACTCCATTCTTGAGGAAAATATCCTTTCTACTTCAAAAACATTTTTCTTTTCTTAACATGTCATACAATTTTAAACTAAAAGAAGTTGATTAGAAATAAACTTGAAAACTTGTAAAGGAAGATTCTTGGAAATTTTGTTTTTAAAAATCCATTCATGCCGTATAAGTTAAAAAAACATTCTTCGTACTTTTGTCGGAAAAGTCAAAAAGTACCTCGTATGAAAAACGACAAAAGATTCCTTTCATATCCTTTACTAAAAACTCACCGAAGGGTAAAATTGGATTTAAAAAATTGTAGGTGGATGGAAATAATATTACATATTGAGGAAACATGGATGTGGATGATAAAATACACCCCAGTAAATACCAAAGTATAAACAATCTCGGATAAAAATGAGATTGTGATATTTCCCTTACCTTATGTCTGATATGCTTTGTACGTATCCAAACCTCCTGTATAATGATTTAAATAATGTCATTAACTTATTACAGAATCATATTCATTGTTATGATATCATATATGGTTCACTTATGACTTTATATTACCTGTTCTTTTGTAAATTCCATGTTAAATAATCATTTTGGGTAAAATCGTTTCATTTATCGTAGGTGTTTGGACTTGTTGTTCTTGACATTATTATTACTTATATCATGATTTACTTACTTCCAGAATATAAAACATGATTTATATATCATATATATTCAGTATATATATATATATATAATAGATAGATAAATGAAATGAAACACACCGTTCATGGAGACGGTAGTCCTTACGTACGCATGAACGTTGTTTTCCTTTCCTTATTGTCTTGAATGGAAGTAAGTAGATGACATACATATATATATATACATAAATCCAGTAGATTTAACATGTCATATATTTCATTATTATTCATTATATATACTTTATAATCATTCATGAATGGTTAATGTGGAGAATGAATCTCATCGCGTCGTGGAGACGATATTTCGTACGTACGCACGCGCAGTGATTTCCTTTTTCCGTAGGATGGATAGAAGGTTAATTAGATTTGTTTCATATTTATAATAACATATCAGTATATAATAAATACTGATGTTGTTACTTTATCATGAAACAACTAAATAAGAAGAATTTGAAGAAGAAATAAATTGAAAAAGATCGGTAATGGATATTACCTCCTTTTGACGCGCCTTTTCTTAACCTCCACTTAAAGAACTAAGGATGGTCTTTGAAGAAGACCAGGACCTCTAGGATGATACTAGGGAAGTGGAGAAGATATTTTGGCAGTGTTTGTCCGAGCTTGAATGCTCAAATTGGTGTGAGGAGGAGAGGGAGGAGGTACCCTTTTATAAGGGAGGAGAGGGGTACCTTAGGAAAATTTCAAAATATTATTTTATATTAAGGTCAAATTCGGTTTATAATGGTTCCAAAGGGTCTTATTTCTAAGCTAAAGTTGGTATGGGTCGAAATACTCTCATCCAATAGAATTTAGACAAATTTAGATTCCTATTTTAAACTTATCATTTAGATTTAACATTAAGTTAAATAATTTTACTTTTACCGTGTCTTCTTGTGTTGTTACACTATAAGGTTAATAAACTTACTATAACAAGCCAAACGAACCCCAAGTTGTTTATTATTAATATATATAACCTTATATAAGTCATTTTTCCGAACCTTATATTTTTAGGAATAAAATAACAATTAATAATATAATATTTGTTTTAAAAACTAATTTATGTCAATTTTGACACTATTTAGTAATTGATTTTTGTGAAACTCATAACAGAATGATTAGTTCAAAAACAGTTAATTAAATCAATAATAACATGTCATATTAACCTATAAAATTAGTGTAATTCATAAAAAGTCTCAAATTATATTTATTTGGGTATTTCTAACATCAATTATGCCAATATTTCATTAATAAGATAATTACTGCATCATCGTTGTGTCATAAATAAATTAAATTATTTAATGTCTAAAAATTAAAAATAAAATACCATTATGTAGGAAATCTTTATAGCTTTCTAATGAATATTTATAGTCGAATTTATCTTATGTATAATCCCATATTAAAAATTATTTACTTATTAAACTTTGATTTTAACTATTTTAACCCTTCTTTAAATAAATTAATAATAAATGTCCTAATCTAATCCAAGTGGGCCTAAATGGTCATATTTTATTCCTAAGGTTGTTTTTGGTCGAATTTCACTTGTCCAATAGAATTAGGACATGTGTTAGGGTAATAATAATATCATTTTTACCCTTAATTACACTATTTACTTTTAACCGTGGTAAAAAAAAGTAAAAAGTTACTATTCACCAAAAAATTATTTTCATCTCATTGAACCACATTTCACTTATTGACATCAACTGTGTCTCTCGGATTTTCGAAATTCCACTCACAGAAGCGGTAAAATTAAGTTTTTTGAAAAAATCAGTTTTTTTTAACTACCACTTAGTGGTTTCACTATTCATCAAAAAATGAAAGTTTCCAGAAAAATACCAAAAATTAGATCTAAGCTATATTTGATATTATGAATTCAAAAATGATGTCTATTTTACCAAATTCAGAACATATCAGTTGCATTAATTAATTTAAAAATTAATTCACATCGTCAAAACAAATAGCGTGTTCTTAAGTGATAATAACTATCAAAAGATTGACACTTGTTTATGACTAGTTTAAATGTGAAATTACATCCAATGACCAACATTGTATTAAATTGTAAAAATATATTATAAATATACTTTAAACCCACTTAAATTAATAACTTATCACTATTAATTATTTCGATTAAAAAAGTTGTTTTTAATTATAATTTAGTAATTTTCACTATTCATCAGAATATGAAAGTTATCCGAAAAGTACCAAAATTTCACCCTAAGCCAATTTCGATATTACGAATCCAAAAATGAATTCCATTTTAAAAAATAAAATTTACAAAATTTCAAAAAGTGGTTATTACTATTCATAACAGCTAGTTTTAATAATATTTTAATAGCATATTGTTGTTTAGTGAAACTCTTTATTACGTACTACACACGCTATCGAGGAAGGTCACGATTGCGTGTAATGAAAGGCAAGTCAAGTATGCGTGTTGTGCAAGCTCCTTTTGGTGTATCATACAACACAAGACATTAATGAAATTAAAAAGAATAATTTTCATAAAATCTCGGGCTGTTACATTCTACCCCCCTTAAAATGAATTTGGCCCTCGAAATTCGTCGGGGTTATAAATGGTTTACTATTCGAAAGTTTCTTTAATAGAATCCCACATCGTAAAAAGGAATACCAAAACCAATCTTTAATAACAAAATTATGAAACGTAATGGTTACCCAAATAAACTAATCACTGGGTTTCCATATAGGTGAAAATATGGATATGGAAGAGAAATATAACCATCATGTTCTGATGGAGAGTGGTAGAGAACATGGCTATGGAAAATCCAGCAATCACAAAGCCATAAATTTGTGACGATCTAAGGTACCATCTGATTCATCAGATATAAGAGCACTAGGACAACATTTTTGGTTTTCAAGATCATTTCCTTAAAGTTGATGAAATTGGAATTAGAATAAATACTTTCGTGATTTTGGTATAGTCTCACCGTTTTTCGTTATTTGGACAATTTCCACTTCATCTCTTAAAGAAATGAAGTTGAATTTGTCATTCGTGATGTGTTAGCAGATCATGTGATAGAGTGATGGGTCATTCCATCTGTCTCAAACAAAAGGTTAGAAAAGTTATCAAAAAATACATAAGTCTATCTATAGTGAGATTAATCATATATGGTTCCTAAAATGGACTTATACTTCATATATCATACTGCTTAATATAATAAAACTAGTTTCTACTAAACAGGGACTTCCTGTAGGCTAGTGGTAGGCGATAAAGTCCAGTCGCACTTCGGTTGTGGGTTCGATTCCCACGGCCTTGTCCGACGTGATGGGTTGTCACCCATCCTACAGGTTGTCCTTTTTCTAAAACTATATTACTATAACATCCCATCAATAATATCAAAAAAATTTCTATCCTTAAACAATACTAACTTATGTCCAACATAATCCATTCCAATCTTTAGGCTTATCCATAATACTACAGTCCACTCTCATAATATAGTGAAAATGATTACCAGAGATTTAATGCCATCGTTGATCCCCATATATCATAAGATATGTCTTGTTGGTCACATTCCAAACATTCAAAGGCCTTAATCATGCATTATCTTGAATACCCATTGAACCTTAGTGAAAACAAGAATGCAGTTAAAAGTTAACACTTTCCACATACCAAAATCCTCAAAATTCTATATCCTCAAACCATGATATCACTTAGTCCTTATATCAATCATGAGATCATGAATACTATCAAACATATTAGATTCTCTTTATCCCTTCATTATGTGCATATCATCTTCTTTCCAAAAATATTTCAATCACTTTTCATGGTTACCGATGCCATAAAATTATTGAAAACCACAATAGACCAAAACATAAATATTCCAATATTCCACGATACTATATACAACATTATTCTGGAATCCCATTACATAAACACTTAATCATTCCACCACATCGTTGTCATATTCAACATCTCCAATGGTGATCGCATGTGACTTCCCTTTGTCCTTTGCCTTAAGTGGTTTCTCATGTCCATCATCACTAACCCTTGGATTAGGGCATTTATTGGCATAATGTCTCATCTCCTTGCACTTGAAACATTGAAGTGTTGTTGGTGCGTTCTCTGAAGTCTTTTCTTTATTCACATCATTAGAAACCCTTTTTCCATTACTTTGACACTCAGCTGCTCGATGACCTTCTTTTCCACACTTAAAACATTTTCTAGTCCCTTTAATACAATCTCCACCATGCTTATTTCCACACTTTGATCATAAAGAAACATTCATATTCTTTTCACCATTATTCTGAGATTTCTCCTTGAACTCCATCTTTCGTTTCTTGTCAAAACTATGAGATGGATAAGTAACACCAACTTCCATTTCTACCTTGATAGCACAACGCACAATTTCTTCATAGCTACTGAAGTCTCTTATAGATAATTCCCTTCGAAGATTTGGTTTTAATCCACTAAAGAATCGATCAAATTTACTTTCATGTTGGATGATAAATCCAGATGCATACCTTGCAAGCCTTGTAAAATTCACTTCGTATATACCAACAGATTAATCATCCTTTTGCTTTAGTTCAAGAAACTCCTTCTCCATCTTTGTTCGAAGAATATGAGGGAAGTACTTATTGAAAAATAAGTTCTTGAACTCGTCCCATTCCATGGACTCAATTTCATCTCTTTGCCTCGTATTCTTGATAAGATTCCACCATTGATCAGCTTCACCTTCCAAACGATATACTGCTAAGATGACTTTATCATGTTCAGAACATTGAATAACTGAAAATATCTTTTCAGTAGTACTGATCCATTGTTCAGCAATAAGTGGATCAGAAGACCCACTGAAAGAAGGTGGACGTTTCCTCGTGAAGGACTCAATAGAATAGAGTTCCCTTCTCTGCTCATTTGGAAGTCCAGAATGATTTATAGCTTGTGTAAGTATAGAAATAAGATTTTGAACTCCATCTCCCATAACATTTGTTTGTTCATGAGGACAATCATTGAATTGTCCATTGCATTGATCAACACGGTTCCTTCGGGTTCCAGCCATCGTCTAAAACCCAAAAAGAATAGTGTGAGAGGTAAAAATCATGCTAGGGAAAACAACATAATAAAGGGGGAGTACCCTCAATATCTAACATCTTAGGTTAAATTCTAAGATCGTTACCATAGTTCTTGGACTATATCCTATACGTATACCTATCCTTAGGGACATCCCTAGACATACCTTAGAAATATCTCTAGGGATCTCACTAACGTTTTCGCATCCTACTTTCCAAAGGTTGACTAAAACTTTCCTCTGATACCAACTGTAGAGACCCGAAGCTTGACGTACATGGACATTACATTACTTTTGCGGAATACTTAGTACATAACAAAAACACACACACAAGGACCGTAATAGTTTAGTGTCTTTGGAAACTCGAAACGTAATCTTCTAATCATGGTGAAAGATCTTCAACATCTCCCATAAAGATATTCTCCTTTTTTTTCTTACCTAAAACCTTTCTTTATATCCTGGGGAAAAGAAAACATAAAAGGGTGAGCTCAAATGATCAGTAAGGGTAAACAAAAGAAATATCAATCACATCATATACATAAGAACATAACTTTTGAAAATCTTAACCTGCAAAAGAGATCATAAATTCATAACATGGGGTAAATCATAGTAGTGAAATGTAATCCCAATAATCATAACTTAAATCATGAAACTTTGTGGCATACACACATAATAATAGAGAATCATATCTTATTATTCAAGACTCGTTTCCAAGACTATCTTTGTGGACAAAGTCCATTTCTGAATCGAGTCACCCTCGTTTCAGTCCTGTTTCACTGAACCGGTATAACCTACCGTTCTAGCCATGTTTATCTCATGAGATATAAAATCTTTACCCAATGCATTGGAGGGAGATATAGGTCCCACCCATCTCATAATGATACCATTCTTATGTGTTCCACGAAATCATAAACCATACATCATTGCATAATCCATGTAATAAAAATGGGATTCTTAAACAACATGACATCATAAAACAATTCATATAAGATAAAGGAATTCATAAAAATAATTCCATCACAACATAATCAAATCAATGTAATAATAGGGATAGAAATAGAACCCTATATTATCTTATATGGAAAATAATTTTGATAAAACACTTGAACTCCATTCTTGAGGAAAATATACTTTCTACTTCAAATTTTTTTTTCCTTTCTTAACATGTCATACAATTTTAAACTAAAAGAAGTTGATTAGAAATAAACTTGAAAACTTGTAAAGGAAGATTCTTGGAAAAAAAAATTTTAAAAATCCATTCATGCCGTATAAGTTAAAAAAACATTCTTCGTACTTTTGTCGGAAAAGTCAAAAAGTACCTCGTATGAAAAACGACAAAAGATTCCTTTCATATCCTTTACTAAAAACTCACCGAAGGGTAAAATTGGATTTAAAAAAATTGTAGGTGGACGGAAATAATATTACATATTGAGGAAACATGGATGTGGATGATAAAATACACCCCAGTAAATACCAAAGTATAAACAATCTCGGATAAAAATGAGATTGTGATATTTCCCTTACCTTATGTCCGATATGCTTTGTGCGTATCAGAACCTCCTGTATAATGATTTAAATAATGTCATTAACTTATTACAGAATCATATTCATTGTTATGATATCATATATGGTTCACTTATGACTTTATATTACCCGTTATTTTGTAAATTCCATGTTAAAGAAGCGTTTTGGGTAAAATCGTTTCATTTATCGTAGGTGTTTGGACTTGTTGTTATTGACATTATTATTACTTATATCATGATTTACTTACTTAAAGAATATAAAACATGATTTATATATCATATATATTCAGTATATATATATATATATATAATAGATATATAAATGAAATGAAACACACCGTTCATGGAGACGGTAGTCCGTACGTACACATGAACGCTGTTTTCCTTTCCTTATTGTCTTGAATGGAAGTAAGTAGATGAAATACATATATATATATATACATAAATCCAGTAGATTTAACATGTCATATATTTTATTATTATTCATTATATATAATTTATAATCATTCATGAATGGTTAATGTGGAGAATGAATCTCATCGCGTCGTGGAGACGGTATTCCGTACGTACGCACGCGCGGTGATTTCCTTTTTACGTAGGATGGATAGAAGGTTAATTAGAGTTGTTTCATATTTATAATAACATATCAGTAAATAAGAAATACTTATGTTATTACTTTATCATGAAACAACTAAAGAAGAAGAAGTTGAAGAAGAAATAAATTGAAAAAGATCGGTAATGGATATTACCTCCTTTTGACGCGCCTTTTCTTAACCTCCACTTAAAGAACTAAGGATGGTCTTTGAAGAAGACCAGGACCTCTAGGATGATACTAGGGAAGTGTAGAAGAGATTTTTTCAGGGGTTGGCCGAGCTTGAATTCTCAAATTGGTGTGAGGAGGAGAGGGAGGAGGTACCCTTTTATAAGGGAGGAGAGGGGCACCTTAGGAAAATCTCAAAATATTATATTATATTAAGGTCAAATTAGGTTTATAATGGGTCCAAAGGGTCTTATTTTTAATCTAAAGTTGGGATGGGTCTAAATCCTCTCATCCAATAGAATTTAGACAAATTTAGGTTCCTATTTTAACCTTATCATTTAGATTTAACATTAAGTTAATTAATTTTACTTTTACCGTGTCTTCTTGTGTTGTTACACTATAAGGTTAATAAACTTACTATAACAAGCCAAAAGAACCCCAAGTTGTTTATTATTAATATATATAACCTTATATAAGTCATTTGGCCGAACCTTAGATTTTTAAAAATAAAATAACAATTAATAATATAATATTTGTTTTGAAAACTAATTTATGTCAATGTTGACACTATTTAGTAATTGATTTTTGTGAAAATCATAACAGAATGATTAGTTCGAAAAAAGTTAATTAAATCAATAATAACATGTCATATTAACCTATAAAATTAGTGTAATTCATAAAAAGTCTCAAATTATATTTATTTGGGTATTTGTAACATCAATTATGTCAATATTTCATTAATAAGATAATTATTGCATCATCGTTGTGTCATAAATAAATTAAATTATTTAATGTCTAAAAATTACAAATAAAATATCATTATGTATGAAATCTTTTTATCTTTCTAATGAATATTTATAGTCGAATTTATCTTATGTATAACCCCATATTAAAAATTATTTACTTATTAAACTTTGATTTTAACTATTTTAACCCTTCTTTAAATAAATTAATAATAAATGTCCTCATCTAATCCAAGTGGACCTAAATGGTCATATTTTATTCCTAAGGTTGTTTTTGGTCGAATTTAACTTGTCCAATAGAATTAGGAAATGTGTTATGGTAATAATAATATCATTTTTACCCTTAATTACCCTATTTACTTTTAACCGTGGTAAAAAAAGTAAAAAGTTATTATTCACCAAAAAATTATTTTCATCTCATTGAACCACATTTCACTTACTGACATCAGCTGTGTCTCTATGATTTTCAAAATTCCACTCACAGAAGTGGTAAAATTAAGTTTTTTGAAAAATTCAGTTTTTTTTAAGTACCACTTAGTGGTTTCACTATTCATCAAAAAATGAAAGTTTCCAGAAAAATACAAAAAATTAGATCTAATCTATATTTGATATTATCAATTCAAAAATGATGTCTATTTTACCAAATTCAGAACATGTCAGTTGCATTAATTAATTTAAAAATTAATTCCCGTCGTCAAAACAAATAGCGTGTTCTTAAGAGATAATAACTATCAAAAGATTGACACTTGTTTATGACTGGTTTAAATGTGAAATTACATCCAATGACCAACATTGTATTAAATTGTAAAAATATATTCTAAATATACTTTAAAATCACTTAAATTAATAACTTATCACTATTAATTATTTCGATTAAAAAAGTTGTTTTTAATTATAATTTAGTAATTTTCACTATTCATCAGAATATGAAAGTTATCCGAAAAGTACCAAAATTTCACCCTAAGCCAATTTCGATATTACGAATCCAAAAATGAATTCCATTTTAAAAAATAAAATTTACAAAATTTCAAAAAGTGGTTATTACTATTCATAACGGCTAGTTTTAATAATATTTTAATAGCATATTGTTGTTTAGTGAAACTCGTTATTGCGTACTACACACGCTATCGAGGAAGGTCGTGATTGCTTGTAATGCAAGGAAAGTCAAGGATGCGTGTTGTGCAAGCTCCTTTTGGTGTAGCGTACAACACAAGACATTAATGAAATTAAAAAGAATATTTTTCATAAAATCTCGGGCTCTTACAAAGAGGGTGACATCCATCTAACCGGGGAGGATCTCGGGGTCTCGGTCGGCCCAAAAAAAGGTAATAACTGGGAATCATATGTGTTTGTTTAGTTTTCTATATGGGTGTGTTGTTTCACATGTAAACATTTCCTTCAGTTTTGTTGTGCCTTTATTCTTTTTTAATAAATTTCTGGGGTCATGGTTTTCCGAACGTATGGCTGAACCGTTCTTAGTATTTTATGTCCATATAAAAACATTTATAAAATCATTTTAAAAACATGGACTGAGAAGGGAAAGATTTGGGAGGATAACATTAAAAGAATATTTTTTAAATGAAATGTACCTTATCACTTGGGAAACACATGAATTATAATATCCATGAAAAAATATCATTATTTAAAAACATTAAATAACATTAGAGTAAAAAAATCATGATATAACATGTAAACGGAGATGTATATACACCCTACAAAATAATATATGTGCATTGAATCAAAATATTACATAATGAAAGGGAATTAGCTCATCAAAATTGTTCTATGTATTCTTGAATAACAATGTAATATTAATTTTTTATTTTATTAAGAAACATTTTTTAGGATTATTATTTCTTTTACATCAATTATTACCATGTTATAAGTGATTACTTAATCAATTAGGTTTATATCACATGTTTTGACCATATCTGTCTTAAGTGTCAAAAAATATTTTCGTATATTGTCAATGGAAAAAGAATTATTTATTTCAAAATATCAAGTTAATAATAATGATTGTGTAATTATCATATTTATAAATTTATTATACTATTAAATCTAATCATGAACAATTTCTTGAGAAACAAAGTACATTATGATCATTGAGATCGTATGTCGTGCATATTCATGAGAAAAGATTCCATTTATCAATGTTATTTATAAAAATTATTTAAGTAATATTTTATCATTATAGAATGATCATAAATCATATAAATCATATTACTTATTTATATATACTCTTATATATCCTTCATGTGGAGTGGATATGGAAGGAAAGTCACATTTCTTAACGAAGGCAGTAGTCCTCTCATACTTGAACAACATTATAATTTTATGGAAATCCTGGAGGACCTATTATTTTTATTTACTAATTAAGTAGAGAGGTAAATTTACATAGATCATAATACCATAGGAAAAAATCCTAGTATGTGGATTTTAAAGGCATAAGGATCAAACAACCAGTAGAAACCCCTCCCCAACTTTTGTGTTTTTAGTGATTCTTCAAACACCCAAACTATAATGATGATCTTATAGAAATACCCTAAGAAGGACTCAATGTGTCCCAGTACTGATGGAAGATTAATACCCTATAAATATTCTAATTTAATTTTCCCTTCTGATGGGTGTTGACTTCTCATAAAATCATCTAGGGTTGCACCTTGGATCAAACATCGTTGTATTTCTTATTCTACTGTCAATGTTGTGCTTAACTTGTTCTGTCATGGACTACATCTCTAGTATTTCAATTGTATCACCCATATTATTCCTTCATCCACAACATTCCATTGTCAATGCCATATTCCATGATCACCCCCTCAATGATACAACCACCACGGTCTAAAGCAACATGAGGACCTCCACCGACCACACCAAGCCTAGCCCTGCCACGATTTTTTGCTCAATGGATCATTTAATAGAACCCTCTATCAATTATACCAAACACATGTGATGTATTTTAGATTTATTCCACACTTTCATCGATATTGTTGTTATACCAACATCGATCCACTGAGAAAACATTTGAAATTCACTCTTGTCAGGACTCAAACCATCGATTTTGGATGCAATATTTTCTGGGTTTTTTATTACTAGGAAGAAAAATTATGTATTTTTGTCACATATATTCATAAATTTTATCCTTATTACCTTATATTTAAATCATTATTAAAAAAAGAATCAAATATATTTACGAGGCGGTAGTCCGCCATACACATGAGTGATGTTATCATATCCCCTACAGAATGGAATGTAAAAATGGTATATATAATATAATGAATCCATATGTATAAATATGTTATGAATATAACATATATAATATATATCTATATTCATACCAATATATATGATGTTTTTGGGTGAAATGTGTCACATATTTTCGTGAGGTGGTAGTCTTCCATACACTTCAGTGGCATTATCATTTCCCATTTGAGGGAAGTGTAGACAGATATAGGTCATGGACTTAACATAATAAAATATCATTAAATTGTAAATAATTTTTTTATAATAAAATAATAAATTATTAATATTTGATGTATGTTAAAAAATAATTAATAAAAAAATGCATAGTAATGAATTTTACATCTTTTCGAGCCACCTTTTTAGGATTATAACTAATGTATTCTAATAATGTATTTATGACCAAACCAAGTCCTCTAAGATAATGTGATTTATGTTTTTAAATTATTCCAGAAGGTATTAGATGACTAAAATGGATTTATTATATGGATAATAGAGGATAGGGGGTGGACTTATATATGCGAAATGAGTGGTGAAATTATAATTATTGAGAAGAAAAGTATTAACCCATGTTTCTCTCATGAAAAATGGATATAATGAACTATTATAGAAAAATAGATATCATACGGCCAAAATATACCCCTAAAATAGATTTTAGACATTATTTTACGTCATTTTAACCTTTATCGTCTTTTTTTAGACCCTAATAACCCAATTTGTTTACTTTAACTAGGGTAATTGTTTTTCTGTTTTCAAAATTAAATTTGATCAAAAAATTTATTGAACATATAGAAAAATATTAACTATTATTATTTCAAATTTGGAATCAATTTTCCAAATTTAAATTCATAGAGGCGGTAAAATTAAATTTGAAATATATCTTATAGGTGTGACGAAAATGTGAGTTCTTAAAAAGTGGATATATCAAGAAAAATATGATTTTATATTAACTTTATTTTTCATATTAATCATTATATGAATAAATATTAATATTAATTGGTATATATTCAAAAAAATCATTAAAAATATTACTCATTATTTATTATTTTAATTAATTAAATTTGAGAAAAATTATGCATTTTAAAATAGTTTTTATAATAATAATGTTTTTAAACTGAAAAAGAAACTTATACTAATATAAAATATAAGGTTGAATAAAAACATTTAGTGTATTAAATATAACTAAATAATACTTATATTTATTTAAATAATATTCCAAACATATTGGGACTTTTAAATAACTTATCTTTTTTTAAAGAAAATATTTTTTTACAAAAAGAAGTATTTTCAGTGTTCACTAAAAATCAAAAATTTATGAATAATCTTGAAATATCACCCAAAATAAATTTCAATATTATAATATGTAAAATGAAATTAATTTTTTATAATTTGAATTCAAAAATTTACAAATTAAAATTTTAAATATATCCGTATGATAAAATAGTCTTGTTAAAAGAATTTCTTTTTTCATTTAAAAATTACTAATAATTTTTCAAATGAGTATAACTATGTAACGCATATTAATAAATATGAAAATGATTTATAAAATCATTACCTAGTTTTTTACTTTCTTCCCCATTTTATAAATTGGATCCTTAAAATTTTGATAACATATTATGTGTGTTGGGATATATTTCTCTCCTACCATTTTTTGATTCCCATTTTGCCTCTTAAAATAGATTGTTTTTTCATTAAAAATTACCCTAGTCAATTAACATATTACTTGAAAATTTCTATCTTTATTCATGAATTAAACTGGTATTTCTTGATTGAATTATTCTCTTCCAAATGAAATACTTTGGGTCTCAAAACATGAGATGAATTTCGCATATATTTCGTTAACATCGAAATATGAAAATCATTCTATATTTGGGATAAACTCAAAAGCTAAGATACTTGGTATGAAATTGTCAAAACATTATCCAGGATTTCATATGTTCCAATGAACCATGGATTTAGCTTTCAATTTTAACCAAAATTCATAACATAATTCAAATGAGATTATTTATGAAAAACATGATCACCTACCTCAAATGAAATATCTTTCCTCTGGTTATCTGCATAACATTTCCACCTACTTTGTGTTTTCCTCATATATTGTTCAATAAACTGCACCTTATACACTATTATCACATAAAAATCTATCTCATTAACTTACTTCCTCCCACTTAATCAAAAAAAATATTTAACACTGCTTTTATGAATGCCTCAAATGGTTCCATCTATATAATGGAATAAAAACTGATATTATAAGAAAATTACACCAAAAAAATATATTGATCCCAACAAGCTTAGTAAACCATTGAAAAATAAAGAATCATATCTTCTAAGGTACGAATCATATATTAAAACTAGACATCGGTATGAGGATGAAAATATATAATGATTTTAAATTTAGAACATTGCGATATCTAAATTCCTTTTCAAAAATTAGATGTAAACCTAAGATTGTGGCCTAATACAATTAATATTTTAACTCCATGTTACCTAAATGTATTTTTTAGATAGAATCTAGATGGTTTATCTATAGATAAAGTGTTCCAAATGTAACATGGTTATTGTATCTTATTTTTTTGACTCAGAGCATCAACTACTATTTTTGATCTTCTAGGATTGTAATGAAATGTGTAATCATAATCCCTTACTAGTTCTATCCATATACATTATCCCATGTTCAATTATTTATGAATGAATATATACTTCAAAAAAATTTATCAGATCATGTGTATGGTAATTTAACACATAAGGATTCACCTAATGTGAAGAATAAAAAATTAACTGATTATTCTTCATAGATACAAAACAAATTTTTTTAATGAAGCATCAATATATATGATGAATTCACAATTTCAAGAATACATGGAATAACTTGGAGCATTCAATAATATTCTTTCTATTTACTGAAATCAATCAAAAATTATTTTGTTAAGATAAATTTATCTCATTTTCATGTTATCATAGTCAATAAGCTATAAAAATGATCATTTTCTTCAAAAAAATCATCAGTAGTAACTATCTAATCAAATAATACTATGGATCTATGTGCAATTTTTGGGTCTTTTTAATTATTTAACAATAATTTTTTAGAAGGTTAAACAAATTATTCCATATTTATAAAAAATATTTCAATGTAAAAAAATTTGTTTCAACCAAAACTTACTCTTACAAAATATCACATAGGTTTTATTTTCTTTAATGGTATTAAAAAATAACCCTTATGTGTCTTCCATGATCCGCCTAACCTTTATAATACACCAAAATTTCATAAATAAGAAAAACCATAACCTTTTCCAAGAACTCAAGAATAAATATATTTGTAAGGTCTATAAATACAATAGGTTTATTGGAAAAACCAAATGAGGTAAATAAAAACTCTTAGTTCCATATATATCATAAAATACATTCTTTATAATTTTATCCTCGTTTACCTTTAGTTGATGGTACCCAAACCTCAGGTCAACCTTCAGAAAATATTTTGATCTCTAAATATGATCAAACAAATCATCAATATGGGAAAAATAATAATTTTTATTAATAGTTATGTTATTAAAGAATCTATAATCAATGAAAATTCTCATTATTCAATCCATATTTATAAGAAAAAGGATCACCTCATGGTGAACTGATAAAGTGAATGAATCCTTTTTCTAACAACTCAGGAAATTGATTTTCCAATTTTAAAAGATCATCTTGATCATTTTTATAGGGGGTTAGAACTAGGATTATCATTAGATAGTAAGTAAATATTAAAATCAACATATTGTTTAAGAAAATGTTAGGAAAATCATATACGAATACATGAAAGTTTTCATTCACTATTGTCATATCATTAATTTTAATAATTTTTTTAAAAAATAGTATGAGTTATGAAACATTCATTTCCATTATTAATCAATTCCATGGATTCATGGAATATTAGGTATTATATCATTCAATAAATATTTCATGCCTCTATAATAAATCTTATCATAATAAACTAAAATATAATACAAACCCAAAATGATATCAAACTATACAATGCATAGTTCAACATGATTTTTAGTAAGGACAGTCTCATTAATAAAAATATGTAAATTAATATAAATCACTATTTTTCTAATACTTCCACTTTTATTTTTAACAAAAATTTCTATCATAATTTCATTAGGTAATATTCCCAATTTAAAAAAAATCTCAAAAAAGAAATAATGAGAATATCCAGAGTCAATCATTGTATTGGAATAATTTAAATAAATGAGAAACATACATGTCATCACTTCAATTGTTCGATCAAAATCAGTCATAGTAGTGGAAAAATATTTTTACACACACTTTTACATTCGTTATTTATTATTTATAGGATAAGATACCAAATTTAGATAAAAATATCTCAATGACCCAACATAATGAAACTAAAACACCTAACAATTTGGTGGCTATTAGTAACCCCATTCCTTGGTTCATCAGGATTATTTTGTATGCAATAATCAGCCATATATCAAAACTTTCCACATCGATAACACTTTTTTTAATTTAATAATAAATTCTCGAGGGTGAATTTAAACTGACCTACCACAAGTTGAGAACTTCATGTGTATACCAGTTTATTTATTTGTTGTATTTTTTCCATATCCTTCCATTATGACCCCTTCATACATTCGTCAACACTGGGCACATCATTTTTAGAAAAATTCTTATCAACTTTTTTTATCCCAAAGAAAAACTTTCTCATAAATTTTAAATTCTCATATAGCCAAATATCTTTATAAAATAATTTTTTAGTGAAACCTTTTTCAATAACATTATATAATAATTTGACTCATATGTAATGATAATCCTCAGTGTTTATTCCATATTCATATTAACTTGTGTACCCTTCTAGGAGGAACCAATCATAATCTTCATAATAAAAAATATCTTAAATATATATGCTTCATGATTTCGATAATGAGAATAAACTATAATTGAATTATTCAAATGGATATTAAGATTTTATAACGTACACAATATCATGTTCTTACACGGAGAACATCCTTCACCTTTATTTCCTTATATTGTAATGATATATACAAAACACAAAAGATCAGGGGAATAAGGTTTATCCTATTTCATCTAAATGTCAACTGAATTGTTGATATGTTTTACCCAACCAACATGTTCCCATAATCATTATTTAATGACTGATTTAGACATAGATATCATGGATCACTCAGTATAACAATCCATTTTATGTGAGATATCATCATATATATCTAATACATACCACATCCTATATCAATATTATTCTAATTCAATAAATATATTTAAAAATTAATTTTCATATTTCATAATCATCTTATATTTCCCACAAAAAAATTCTTTAATAAAATAGTTTCCATGGTTGATATCCCCATATGAAATTCAACTTATTCATGAATAACTTATTTATATTATTTGTAACTATATTTTTCTTAGGCTATATCAAATAATTCCCTTTTCTCTAAATATTTTATACATATTACTAAGATATCATTGGGTACATTTGAATATTTTTTGAGTTATCTATATAGTTTCACATGAGTTATTTTCTTAAAGTGTATTCTATATTACATATCACGTCTCTAGAAGATTTTCATAGACATTATTTGAACTTGGTATTTATTATTTTTTTCATATAATTAAAAACCACCCTTATATTAAACCTTATTGAGACTAATATATTTTACATCCTTATTCAGAATTCATCCTAAGGTTAGATCTTCTTTTATCGCCAATTTTTATTGTATTATTTTTCTATATAATTTTGATAAATTATTATATGTTCATGAACCTCTTTTATGACCACACTCATTAAAAAAATAATTGATATTTCCATGTTTTAAAAATCTATTTGAGGTCATCATATACCTTTTATATATGGATGTTTCTTCATATCAACCATTCATACCCTTGACATAAGTATCTTCAAAACCAATAGAGCCAACATATTATACCAAAAATCTAATTATCTTATACCAAATTTATTTCACCACCAGTATTGTCCCACAATCATTAATCTTATTTTCAAAACAGATTGTTTTTATAATTCCTATATTTAATACCATGCTAATTTTTGTGCTTCATTATCCCTTATTGGGATATTTTGAGTGAAAAAGATTCCATTTTCATTTTTTTATCCACCATAAACCTAGTTCCAGGATTGCACACTTATTTCCTTATCTATATGTGTAATGATTTTCAATTTCAACATGAACTTTTTCTGTAAAATGATTTAAAAAATGGTTATAAGTTTTCATAAAAAATACTAAATCTATTAAATCTTCTTAAGAAAGATCATTATATGATATCTTGATTTTTCTTCAACATTATATGGTTTCTTTACCCTAATAATACTCTTTATTATAGTATGTTATAGTAGCTCATTTCTATTTCTCTTGTGAAGTCTCAACATGTTTCTTTTCATGATATTCCTATTTTATTTAAAATTCTATACATTTAGAATTGAGACCACATTTTTATTCTTAAAATAATTTTTCATTCTCTTCAAAATAATTCATCTTCTTCTGAACCTATTCATCATGAATCTTAATATTTTCATGGGACAGTTTATCAATATATTTTATCATAATGGATTTAATTTCCAACTGCAAATATTTAACATCTTTCTATTTTTCAAATCCTTCATCAATCCACGGATCATCTACTAAAAATATTTAGTGGTATCATCCTTTTTATGGATTGTGTTGAGAATCTATTATTCAAATTTAAGGAATCTATCCCTAAGATAGAAATACCCATATTCTTTGAAAATAACTTGATTATAAAACTTTTTAAATTTTATAGCTCTTTCTCTTAATGATTTCTACATGTTGTTTTCCTCACAAACATGTTGAGTGATATCTTTATATTAGCATTCCAAATTACTAGAAATAAATGAAACTATTTATTATCGAAAATAAAAAACATGTATTTCATTATTTAATAGATATATATTTTGAATTATAAATTTTATGGTCACTTAAACTTTGTTATTCTTTGTATATAAATTTTTTAGAGTAAATTTAACATTCCCCATGATCACATAACATTCATATTTCTAGTGAGGTTAAAGGGTTTTATAATACATTGGTGATACATCATAACACCTTTTAATCTGTAGTTCTTCTAGATATATCTTTTTTTATCATGGCATAGTAAACACCTTCTTTTTAAATAAGAGAGAGGACTTCCTCATCTTATGTTTCTCTTTCTTTATCATGCTCATCAAGGACTGGGTAGAAAGTAAATTCTTATCTAAGACAAAAAATTTATTTCTAAATACACACTTCATTTTGAACAAGGATTAAAACTTTTAATATTATATAGAGAACAATAAAATATGTGAATCCAGTCAGAGGTAAACTGAGATCTGATACAAGTTAAAGGGACCAGATGGGATATAAACCCTGCTAATATGGGTTGAATCAATGTTTGAGAAATTTAATCCGATTTTAAATTTAATCTTTTATTTATTTACCTTTTTTCCTCTTCCATGGTTAGGTTAGTGTTTCTATCATTCTATATTATTTCCTTTGTTCTTTATTACAGCATAACCAAACACACACATAAGAGAAACAAAAGATAATATGGTTCACCACCCAATAAGTGATGGATAGTACATGGTGTGAACTAGATTACTACAACATCACATAACCCAATAAAATCATTATGTAGCCCATAAACTATAGCCTCTATATTTTATATGAGTTTAAACCCAAAAATACTCATTTTCATGCATTTAAAAACATAAAATACAGCCAAAAGATAACAAGTAATGATTATTTTTCTAATTTATATATATTCAAGATATATATGTACTCCTGTTAAATAACTCTTAATATTATTTCAGAAACAAAACTAAAATAAAGGATTTGAAATTATTTTGAAATAAAAAAATTTATACACACACATTCTCCTTTCTCTTCATAGAAACACGTGATTTTTTTATTTCATTCACATACTGAAAAAGTTCTTTTTCACTGCACAATAACATCTGCATGATGTTTTTATTTCTTTTTCTTATCTGATTTGTTATTAATTTACTTCAATTCACAACAAGAAAATAATTGATCTCTTATTTAGTAATATTTTACTTTAGTATAAACACATGATTACAATCTCCCTTATTTTATTTATTTAACACATTATCCAATATAGGAAAATAGAAACATTATAGCTATATCTTTTGGAAAATCTATATGTATTCATTAATTTATCGTATATTCAAAAATTTCATCGACTCTTTATAATAAATATTGTGGGTCTCTATAATTAATAAGAACAATCAATTTATTTTTTTAGTTTTAATTTCTTTTTAAAATTCTACCCTTCAACACCAATTTAATCCCATTTATAAGCATACAATTCATCTCCACTATAAAATTCAAATTTTTAGTTTTTATAGGATAAAATATCAAAAACCTATTAGATGAAGCCAATTTGTCAAGTATATATATACTATCAAATTTCCATCATTGACAATGTAAAAATATCTTATATGGTGTACCATGGTAGCTCATGACAATTATTTTTAAACATTCAGAACAAATTATGACTTGATGAAAAAACTATGGAGTGAATTTTTATAAACTACAGTGGTAGAGAAATGAATTTTTATAATAATTTTAAATTTAGAAACATGGTATATATTATATCCTACCTACTTATGAAGTGTAAAATCATTTATAGTGTATAAACTAATAAAATTAAATAGATTCCAAAAAAACATGTTCTTATATTTTTCGATATGGCCTTCCTTCCATAAAATAAGCATGTCAGCTCAATATCCATTGTGACATGGTAAAAAATTACGGTGTAGTAGTCCTTATATTTATATAGGAATATAAAATATGATATAATTTCTATGATATTTATCTAAATCCTTATGGTGTGGATTCCTTTAAATTGATAAAACCACTAGCAAATTGATTCTGTCTTATTTGAGACACAATGACTATTTTATAACACAAATTATCTTCTTCAATCAACCAATATATCAAAAAATCATACTTTATGGAGTGAGAATACTTACTTAAATAACATTCATCATGAACTCCTTTCATGATGTGTAATCACTATAATCAAACTTAAGATTCATATGAATTATTCTAGAATCAATATCAACCCAAATGAAATTTGAGTTTGAATATGATTTACTCACTAACAGTAAAATTTAGCATAATGAATCACATCTACTCTAAGCTCTTTCTTTAAAAAAATATACCAATTTTTTTAAAAAATATTTTAAATACTGGAAAACATTAAATTTTTTATCAAATCCATTCCATAAAGAATAATTCAGAAAAAAATTATTTCCATAAATGAAATATTCATATTAATATCAACATCCAACATTGGATAGCTTCCGACATCATCGATGATATTTGGATGGAAACTTATTCAAATTTTTATAATAGATATTTAAAATGATAATGATTAAATGAGTGATGTAAAATCAATATTTAAATTACTTTTTTCTTAAATTATAATAATATTTACAATTTATTTAATAAAACTTTAATCTTCAAATCACTTTTTTAATTAATAATAATAAGATCTCCCAATCTGTTCAAGTTAATAACATTAACAGAAATAGTAAAAAATCGTACAAGATTTATATTCATATCATGAGAACATAATTAACAGGATTGAAGAACATGTTTAGAACATCATTCAACAACAATCTTGGAATGTCTATAAATTTGTAATCAACATCAACTTTTTTATATTATGTAGTGAATGTAAAACCATTCAAAATAAACACTTCTTTATCTATATCATTATTAAACATCTAGTTTATTTCATATATTTAAAAATATTTAAAAAAATTGAAAACTATTTATACCTTGAAAAATAATAAAAAACAATATATAAAGTGTGAAAAACATTTAACCACTTATTTAATGTTGTTGTGTTTACATTTTAAAAATTCAGAGATTTTAATATGGAAATCAACCATGGTATAGCCTCATCAACTAAAAGTTTTCTATTTAAATTATGTTTGTGATCAATTTATTTAAACACCTATAAATTTTATTTTTTATTTGGTTTTTATGATAATATTCAATAATCAATCATGCATGATCATAGGCGTCAATGATTATTTGTTTCAATATTACTCCCTATATTCTAAAATTTCTTTATCGAAAACAAGTTTATATCATATGGATCATGTGATCCATGCTCCAATTAATTATTAAATCATTTTAGGTTATTTGAATCACTATTGTGGGTTTATTAGAATGGTTTTAAATTTGACATAGGATTAGAAATAATATGGAATTATAGGGATTGTTAGGTGATGATTGTTTCAAGTCATGGGATGTTCAAGTGATGTAGAGAGGTGTTTAATGTTATATTTCCGATGGAAAGTGGATATTATAAGGACTCAGCCTTAAACATTACATAATATTGAATTAAATGGATAATTTACATTGAGGATATTTTCATGTTTAGAGTTTTAGAGAATTAGGTCAAATCATTTACATAACAACATGAATATTACATGTAGACAATTCTACTCAGTATCCATTTTTTTCATAAAATAAAAACTCTCTAAAAAAAGAGTCATGTCTAGTTCCATGTTTTAGACAGCATGACTTTTCCTTGATCCCATCATTGACCCTTATTCTTCTTTAAGTCCTGTGGAAAAATTTCAAAAACATGGGATGAGAATTAAAATTTCATTAAGGGATATAAAATAAGTAATGAAAAATTATCCCATCAATAAATACAAAAAAATGAAACCATACTTTTCAATCATAACATACCTCATGAAATCATAATATTTATGAACAACACATAGAAATAATAAATCATAAAGGTAACTTATGGAATAAATAACATTCTTACATTGTAGCTATAATATTTATAGAGGGAGTAAAATTTGGAATACCCATCATAGTATATTCCCTAAATCTCTTAGGAGAAACATTAACGTTTACCTTCATCAGGTTACCCAATGCATTGGAGAACTATCTCAGGCTCACCCGCCCTAGGTTTATCACGGAACCACCCGTATACGTAAACAATGCCCAATAGCCATAACATATTCATAACCCATAAATCAAACATAATTTAAAGTTCACATTTCCACATTGAAATCACAATATATCATTTCAAAATATTGACAAAATCAAAGCTTTTATCAACCCATTTTTGAAACCATTTAAAATATCAAATAAGATATTTTTTTGAATAAAAGTGTCCCATACCACTTTGATGCTTTGGAAAGAAATTTTAATTTCAAAACATTCATGTCCATATTAATAAATACTTAAAACCAATTTTAAAACATGTAAATTAATGTGAAATATTTAGACGAATAAGCCTTTAAAACATTTAAAATGATATTTTAGTTAAAGAGTTTTTAACAAAAAGAGAGACCCTAGAATATAAATAATTGAGGAATAAAATTTAATAAGAACTTAATAATATCATGAAAATGAAGTTATTAATGATATAATATTCCAAATGATAGTATATACACCATATAAGAGTGAATTGGTGCATATCAACAATGAAGTCTCAATGGAAATGGAAATTGAGACGAAATCTCTTATAAAGATGGTATCCTTAGAATAAGGATAAATCAACTAAAAAATTATGTTTGAAAATATAAATACACCCAATATAAGTGGGTATTAATTTTAAAACAATTAGTGGTTATTCACAAATAATTGATGATTAACCCAAAAAAATTGAAATTGGGTTAAGAAGTTTTCTTACAGAAATTTGACATCCTAACAGTGTCACTTTATAATACATAAAATAAGTTGATGAGAGAGAAAAGGATATCTCATCACTTGGAAATAATATTTAAATAAATAAGAATATATAAGAACATATCCCAACATAATAAGATGTAAATTAAATGACATAATAAAAAGAAGTCTTTTAAAAGAGGAGGATGAAAGGTCCCCTTATTGATATGGTGACTTACGAAACATGCACCCCATGAAATAAATATCACACAATGAACATTTAATTAACCATAAATTAAATTATATTACACAAAGAATACAATAATGGGCAGTACATCCACCACACAAAAGGAAATAGTGGCTAATATAGCATGAATCTCACGGGAATAAAAAGTGAGATGAAAAACCCTTACCACGTTGTAATCAATAGAGTCGTATGAAAATTTTAATAACCACCAAATTAATCATATAATACCATGAATATAAATATAATAATGATAATATATATCAAATGGTAGTAAAAAATACACCACATTCAATAAATAAGTGGTGAATAATGGAAATCTCACGGTATTAAAACTAAGTTAAGAAATCTTTTACCTTGTGTCCAACTTGACTCGTATGTTACTTTTTATTCCTGAATAATAAACTTAAGTTAATTTATAATTGATTAATAACCTTATTAATGTTTATTATTACTCTTATATCACTTATTACCTTTCAATAACAGTTAGATAATTATTTGAGTTCATATCAGACATTTTGTCGATGTTTGGAATTTGAGTTAAAAATGAACTTGTTATAATTACAATTTGTCAATGTGGTCAAAACTCCATTATCTACAGAATTATATTAATGATTTAGATATCATATATATCATATATATCAAGTATATATATATATATATATTTATAATAGTACATAACATTTGGAGATATGAAATGAAATGCACCGTTTATGGAGACGGTAAGTCGTACATACGCATAAATGCTTCTTTCATTACTATTTAATATTTAATGGAATGAAAACATAATGATACATAGGTATATTATAATTCCATTATAATATCATATGATATGTATTTTACATAATTTCCTTAACTCCATCTTTATGCGTTCCACATAAGGAATTAACGAGTCATATCACTTTGAGGGGGCGGTAGTCCGCACTTCCCCAATGAAATTATCGTGTTTACACATATTGGAAAGCATAAAGGTATGTTTGTAAATAAAAATTACAGAAGAATATTGAAAACAAAAACATAATATATATCTTATATAAATAAATTTCCATCTTAATAGCCACCATAAGAGGCAGTAGGAGATAATTAAACAATCATCGCTTTGTGAGGCGTTAGTTTTCTATTCACAGAAACAGTGTGTTCTTCACCCATTAGATGGAGGTGTGTGTAAGTTTAGTTATAATAACTCTCAAAACAACATCCTAGTATATTTATTATAATTTTTTTGTTACAAAATAATGGAATAAAAATATTTTATGGGGTTGTAGAAGTAAAGTATAACAAAAGAACTTAAGAGGAGACATTACCTTTAAATTGAGTAACTCTCCTTGGCTTGAACCAAATGGGTTTCTTGAAGTGTTTTTTGCCAAAGGTAAGGATTATAGAATGAAGATAGGGATCTTGGGAGATTATTGGAGCAGATATTTTACAAGCCAAAGGCTTGAGAAGTGTGAGAAATGGGTTAGAAGTGAGGGATTTTTATAAAAGGGAGGAGGGGATCTTTAGGGAAGTTTGAAACACTTGTTTTATTATAACCTCATCTTCGTTTTTAAAAAGTAAACTGTTAATTAATATCAAATTTAATATGACTCGTGGTAGAAATAAAATAATCCAATAAGAATTGGATAGGTTTTGTATATTGTTTTAATATTTATAATCTTATTTATTTACATCATTTATTAATGGGGTAAATATTTCATCATTATTGTGTCATAAATAATTTATTTTTTTTGATGTCCAAAAATTATAAAAAAAATACCATAATGTAGGAAATATTTTTATATTTCCAAATAATATTTATATTTTAAAAGATAACTTATATAACCCTATTTAAAAATTTATTTACTAAAACATATTTTTTATGTCATTTTTTACTTTACTTTAAATTAATTAATATAAAAATTCATTATTACTCCCATGTGGATCCATGGGGTCCCAAATTCAACCCAAGGATTCCCATGGTCCGATATGTATCATAAAATATGATTATCACACATGTTATGGTAATTTAATATTATTATAATATTATATTTTACCCTTATTCACTATATTTACAATTTAAACATGGTAAAAAAATATTTACTATAGTAAATATTTAAAATGTATAAAAATAAAAGTTACATATTTACACAATTTGGACCTACTGATTCCAAATATGGAATCCATTTTTCCAAATTTAAAACATAGAAGTAGCCAAAATTAATTTAAAATTAATTCTCGTTGTTAAAACAAATAGCTTGTTTTTAAGAAATAATAACTCTCAAATGATTGACACTTGTTTATTTCCAATTTCAGAATGAAATTACATATAATGACCAACATTAGATTAAATAGTAAAAATATATTATAATTACACTTTAAAATAATTTAAATGGATAATATAACCATATAAATAAATTAGATTAAAAGGCACTTTTGAATTAAAATACAATATTTTTCACTATTCACTAAAAAATGAACTTTATTAGAAAAATACCAAAATTTCATGAAAAGTAAATTTTGGTGTCCCAATTATAAATAATAATATTATTTTTGAAAATGGAACATATAAAAGTAACAAAAACTAGATTTAAAGAGGTTTCTCCATTAAAAGGCGGTAAATCAACCTTTTAGTGAATATTAGAGTATTTATGCTTAAAATAAAATTCTTTACTTATTTTAAGCCTCTAACTTTTATTGTATAAATGTAAAAATAGTCAAAAAACTTTTATAACCATATTATAGTTAGTTCTATTCATTCCCATCAATGTAACGGCAAGGCGTTAACTTCCATTTAAAATAATAACATTATATTATTATTGTGCAATGTAGGATTTCAAAGAAAACCATTATCACGTATCAGGTATGCCATCAAACATAGCATCCCATTTAAAGTATAAATAATATTTAATTCACAAATATTATTAAATATGAAGATTTTCATGTTCTTTATTTACCTAGGATGTTATAATTATATTAGAATACCAACCATATAAATAGAATAAATCAATGTGTTTTGGGTATTTAATGTTTTAAATAAGGGTGAAGGTAGTATAAATCATGAATATTGCAGAAGAAGATGATCTATTTTTGAAAAATATTTCTAAAATTATCTTGTTCAAAAGAACCCAAACAATAATTCCACACCAGTGTAGATACTAGTGTTTTGTGATTTGTTAAATTTGACACATTGTATATCTTTCCACCACATTTCATGTGAACCCCTTGTATTTAGGTAGGCATGTACATGAAATACACTTCCAATTTCTGAGGTGTCCCAACACACAATGTGGATTGACACACATGTCATTTTTCAATATATGTTTGGAATTTGTGTGTTCTATAAATAAATAATAAGATCTTGAGTTGTTCTAAACATTGTGTAACTAAAAAGGACACATCTTGTAGACTAAATTGTATAAAATATCCCTTAAATATTTTTCATTGGGATCTGAAATGGACCCACAAGTTGTCCCTTTGTAGTATAATTTAGTGTATGATGATACAATGTTTATCATGATGGTATGATAGATGTGATGTGAGTTAGTGGATGAAATTATCATCTCTTAGTGATTCTTAACCAACATGAGTGTTTTAGTGTGATCATTAAAGTTAGTGTTGGGATTGATACTTCCATAATGGTAGGAATATATCAATGTTTGGTTCTTCCATATCCTATATATAGGTATGGTTTTTACTCACCCACACACTAATGGGGTGTAGGTACTATATTTATAGAGTTGGTACGCCCTTATATAAGACCTATGGTGGGATATTATTCCTCCAATATAGTCAGTACTCTCTTAGTTCATATGTTCATTATAAATATGTGTCTCTTCCATTATTAATTTCATGTGGTTACATAGTTAATAAAATAACATCATAATAGAATTTATAATTCTCGTGGATGGCAGTAATGGGTAAGGGCATGATTCTTGACCTGATTACTTATTTGATAATACGTAGGTTGTGTCTTCCTTTCCATTCTTGTTTGGGATTTTTATGAGATATAATTCAATTGTTTTTACTTCTTGGGGAATAGATAATGTCTTACTGGGTATTTTTATACTCACCCATGCATGGGATCTACATGAATTTATATTATTGAGTAAACAAAACAGACTACTCGAAAGAGATCATAGAGTACATAGGATTAGTGGTTCATATTTTTTCTTAATGACAGTGGTATTAGGATCATGGGTATCTTTGTTGGTTTCATGATAGGATATTATTCTTTCTTATTTGATGGTTGGACCCACTTGTTAATTTTTAGAATTTATTTATTCATATGTAATTTTGATATTTGATTTCATAATTTTTTTTGGAAAATTAGAGGTTTTTTATGAATTTACTATCCTTATTTTTTACTTTTCAATATTACATTGATATATATATATATATAGGTACATGTGCGTTTATATAGGTGAATTAGGATTAGACCTCCCAAGTATTTGATATTCTTACTCGATTATTTTCACATTCCTTTGTCCCATTAGAGGTATGTTTTGGGTGGAACACTTTACTTACTATTTTCAAGATAGGTCTTATTAGTTTAGGTCATTTCATGGGAATATTTTATATGTTTTCCTTCAAGAAAAGTGTCTTTGAAATTCAAAACACAAAACGATGATCATAAAAAGATGTCGTGACAATTAAAAATCAAATGGATTTAATCATGATGACATTGTATGACCAATCAGCCTTATTGGTATCATGTTTTTACCGTCCATGAAAATTTTCACTTGAATACACATCATTGGTTTTATATAAATTGTATAATCTATAAAAATTAATAACTTATTTTTGGTACATCGAATCCAATGTTGAATTCTTATAATCATTTAGATAATTAAAAATTAAAAATTATTATTCTTTGTAGGAAAAAATATTCACACTATAAAATATATCACCTATATATGTAAATGTAATAATACCAATGTGTAATTACCATTCTTACATAGTATGTGTCTCTAGAATAATGCCTCCCACTAAGAGTGACAAAATATAATGTTCATATTACAACCCATATATATCAAGATCAGTGATTTCATTGAATTCTATATTTATCCAAATATTTCCAAACATATTCTCTTCCCTCGTAGAATTATTTTGTTATTAACCAATATCATTCTTTCTTGTGGGTGTTATTATCCTAATTAGCTATCAGTTAGTTATTTGAGATACACATTGTATTTCCATTGAAGTATTTTTTTATCAATTAACTTCATTTCAAATGTTTCCCATTAAATAATCTAAGGATATAAAAAACAGGCTCCCATAATATCATAACTTATTTGGTATTCAATAGTAAAAATGTTTTAATATGATTAGTGGTCACCATATTACTTAAAAAATTGTTCTAGAATGGTATTATTGAATACTTGCAATATATATAAAACTCCTCATCAATATACCTTTTACTAAAATCAATAATTCTACATATATAAGGAAAAGTGAGTTTAATAAAACCTTTACATGGGTTTCAATTGATTTATGAATACATGATTAAGATATAATCCAAGGAACCTACCCATGGAATCTTTTATATTCTTACCAAGTACATTAATTACTTCTATTGTCTATTACTGAATTTTCATAATGAATTCTTGTAATGATCAATGATGTTACCTATAGATTATCATTATAATGTTTTATATTATTGATATCAGAAAACTCAATCTTATTTGCGGATTACCCTTATTTCTCAAGGTATATTTGTCTAAAACTAAATAGGTGACTATATCAATAATACCATAGGTTTTTATGTCTAAGGAGTCTAAATACTATTTTTTGTATATTTTTAATAACTACCCATAGTTTTAATTAACCACGATTATATTTCCACAACTAGTTATGAGTCTTAAATTTTATATTCATAATATATTATCAAAATTCGAAAACCCGGATTAAAGTATTTCTTAAACTATAAAAAATTAAATAACATAACAACATTCATTTCAAAAGATATGATGTCTCGATGTGTTTGATTAAAAAAATAATTGGATAGTTTAGTAACACTTAATAAAAAAGTGTTTTTAAAGAATAAATCTACTTGAAAAATGGATTTCATGTGTTTATCACTATTGATATTTGAATCACCCTTTCTCTACAATTGGGATAATTCACCTTACTTTACACATTAGAAGTAAATATCCAAATATTCTCTACACTACTTTTGAATAGTTCATCTTCTTAAAAGAGTGTAAATTCACTATCGAAATTGAACTATTCATCGGCTTCTTATCCTGATTTTTCACTTCGTGCACCATTATGTGAGAGGAAATATGTTACATTCAATATTTATATTCATGATGAAGAACAATGAAAATATTCTTGAATAGATTCTCTATACCATTAATCCTCAAACTCTTGATGAATGTACAATAATTGTAAGGGTATTATGATAAGATGAGAATAGTGTATAAATACATATACATATCAAATAACAACACCACAATCCCAAGCTAGGTATTTTTCGTTCATTTTACATTAAAGTAATATAGTTATAATCCTGTTTATGTTATACATCTCTTTCTATTTTTCAATTTATATGAATTGATCTACCATAATGTATTAATCCATCAAACTCTTATAGAAATCCTATTCACCCTCAATTTCTTACTGAGGTATCTAAATAAGAATAGGGAACCCCATAACATTATGTATAATTTTTTTAGTAGTGAAATACATAAAAAAATTACAACTCTTGGAAATATATGATGGAGAAGAAATGTTATTTTTAAATTAATGATCCTAGTGTACATATGGTTTCTTTTTAATTTTTTAAATTTTGTTAATAGCGGGTTTTAGGTCATTATTTTGTTTACCAAAATGTGATGTGATAAATTTAATTTATTAATCTCCCTCTATTTTATGAAATCCAAAGTGCCCTCTTTATTTGAATCAAAATATCCTATATTATTTATATTCTAGAGGAAAGGATCTATGTTTCCCTTATCAAAACCCAAAAATAGGCCTAATATGTTACTCAAACGTATTTAGGTTGGAAGATCATGAAAAATGCATTAACTCACAGATCCATGTTCAATTGAGTAAACTCCCATATCATGAAATCCTATACAAAAAATCTTCTCATCACATTCCTACAATTTTCAGTAAGTCTCATGGAGGATGTCAAATATTAATTAAAACTATGTTAATAAAAGTAAAAACATTAGTAAATACTCTTGGATAATTTAAGTAATGTCAATAAAGCCTGGCCAAGAAATCTGAACTATTTTTTTATCTTAACAACATAATGGAAGGAATTACTGACATTATATTTTCCTTGAGATAATTTTTAACTATTAAACATAATTAGTCATTATTTTATCCTTTTACATGCTTATTAATATTATGTGTATTTCAAATTATTAATTAACTATGTATTCATAAAAATAGTTACACATAATCCATTTATTGTAGTTCTATTTGTGACTGAAATTTGATTCAATTTATTTATCTTATTACCTTGTGATAAAAATCAAGTAATTAACCATGAAAAAAACAGAAACATTCATCACATTATTATTTCATTATTTTATCTTTTCCTCATTATTAACTATTGAACATGGTTATATAATACCCATGAATTCACATAATTTTCCATATACTAAAAATAGTAATAAAAATATTATGAGTTTTGAACTAGTGGTTCATCCATAAAAAATATAATGGATATAACTTGACTCTAAGGAAATAACTTGAGTCAATTCTTGAATTATATCACAGTGCCTTCAAAACGCATATATAATTCTCTTGATTGGTTTCAAGATGGATATTGACATGAACTATGTAATTTATTACACCTACAATTATTATAATTTATTCTCACATAAAGGTGAGGGGAACTCAAGATGAGAAAAGTAAATTTTATCAATAAAATATTGACAAACATTCCTTTATAAATTTAACAATAGAGTAACAATAATCAGATAATCAAATTGAGAAAAAAATATTAAATTCTAAAACACAAATTCAATAATTAAATAAAATAAATTAATAACCAAACATGTATTGGTAAATCCTATATAATGATTAATCAACATTCAATAATATTGTATAACAAAAATTAAAAATGAAAACAATTATCTTGAGTGAATTTTTAACACGTTAAAATGTTTAAAATAGTTTTACTTATTTATACATATATGTCTAAAGGAACCCAAAATAACTTTATAAAAATATAAACATTTAAATACAATTTTGGAATGTTTTAATGATTTTTCCGGTCCATTTAGACCCAAAACAGGTCCCAAAAATTCAAATTGGGTCTAGGACAAGATGGTTAGGATGGGTGGCTCGGGGATATCATGACCAAGCCTAACTTGTGTTAGGAAACATGGCTTGATGTTGGGTCCAACACAAGATCGATTTCCTTTTTTATAAATTTAGTGCTCTTTTGGTGCTTGTATAAATAGAGACCCCCCCCCCAATGAATGGGGGGTTTTATTAAAGGTGGGTAAAAGAACCACTAAATAATTATGTTTTTTTCATATATATATATTATTTCTGAATTATCCACATAAATGCAACTGATAATCAACGAACCCACAAATCTTTCTATATCGGTGTCTCACACCACATCGAAAACCCCATGTGTTAGATATCTAAATCGAACCTACAGTAATATATATATATATACCTTTAATATCTCATAAGTCTTTAATTGATCATAAAATAATCATACTATCTCATATCAACGTATTGTTAGTGGTGTAGGGACCATAATAAACCCCTTCTTTAAAAATCTAGAAAATTTACCCAAAAAAATCATCTTAAATAAAGTCATGATCTCTTTGATAGCAATGAAAGAAATTTTAATGGAATGGAAGCATGAAAACTTCTATGATTAAAATTTTCTAATTCCAAATCAATAATAATATACTTGATAATTCTTGATGATTCCAAATTCATTACAAATAACTCATGAAAACTAATTTATGTTTGAAAATAATACGAAAATGGTACCTTGGTGATATCCCATGATCCCAGTGATATCTTCTCTAATCTATATCATTTTTTCTCATGGAAAACGCAATATATTCACTATAGATTATAAAATAATTGTCCAATTCTCTATGAATGTTAGGATTCACTTTTATATTTCTACCACATATGTAACACCCCAAGCTTCTACGGTACGTTTCCCTTCGAATAATGTGATAGCGTGTGTTGTACGCAACACCGAGTTCTAACACACCATAACTAATCAAACTAGCCGTTATGAATAGTAATACCTACTTTTTGAAATTATATATATTTTATATTTGAAAATGGACTTCATTTTTGGACTCGGAATATCGAATTTAGCCTAAGGTGAAATTTTGGTACTTTTCGGATAACTTTCATATTTTGATGAATAGTGAAAATTACTAAATTTTAATTAAAAACAACTTTTTTAATCAAAATAATTAATAGTGATAAATTATGAATTTTAGTAGTTTTAAAGTATATTTAGAATATATTTTTACCATTTAATATAATGTTGGTCATTGGACATAATTTTACAATTAAACCGAACATAAACAAGTGTCAATCTTTTGATAGTTATTATCTCTTAAAAACACGCTTTTTGTTTTGACAGCGGGAATTAATTTTAAATTAATTTCAGCCACTTCTGTGTTTTGAATTTAGGAAAATGGATTCCATATTTGGAATCAGGATGTTCAAATTGTGTAAATAGGTAACTTTTATTTTTAGACATTTTGAATAGTTACTGTGGTAAATATTTTATTTACCATGGTTAAAGGGTAAATCCGGTAAATAAGGGTTAAAAAATAATATTATAATAATACAAAATTACCCTAAAACGTGTCCTAACCTTATTGGTGGACACATACCCGACCATGGGCATCCTTGGGTCAATTTGGGGACCCCTTGGAGCCACTTGTATGTGGTAGGGACACTTTATATTAATAAAGTTAAAATAAAAATAAAAATGGCATAAGCTTACATATTTTAGAAGAACAATTTTTACATAGGGTTATACATGTTGGATTTTCGATTATAAATATTCATTAGAAAGCTAAAAAGATTTCCTACATAATTATATTTTACTTATAATTTTTAGACATTAAATAATTTATTTTATTTATGACACAATGATGATGCAGTAATTACTATAATAGTGAAAAATTAAAATAAGTGATATTATAAATACCCAAATAAATATAATATGAAACTTTTAATGAATTAAACTAATTTTCTAGGATAATATGATATATTAGGATTGATTTAATTGACTTTGTTCGAAGTAATAAATCTGTTATGAGTTTCAAAAAAATCAACTAATGAATAGTGTCAAAATTGACATAAAAGAATTCTTAAAACAAATATTATATTATTAATTGATATTAAATTCCTAAAAATCTAAGGTTCGGCCAAGAGACTTATATCATGATAGGTTAATCATTAATGGACCACTTGGGGGTCTCTTGGATGTATATAGTAAGTTTATTAACCATAATATATAAAATACAAAGAGACATTGTAAAAGTGAAACTAATTAACTTAGAGTTAATACTTAAAGATAAGGTTAATATAAGTACCCAAACCTGTCTAAATTCTATTGGATGAGTTTCTTTCGACCTATCCCCACCTCATCATTTGAATAGTCAACTTTGGAGCCTTTAGAAACCGAATATGAATTTATTATAAATTAATATTTCTAGCTTTTCCAAAGGTGCCCCTCACCCCTCTTATAAAAGGGCACTCCTCCTTCTCATTTCTTCACACCTTCAAAGCCTTTTGGTTCGGCCAAACTCTGCCCAAATACTCTCCCAACATCCCTCAATACAACCTAGAGGCCTTAGTTTGATCAGAAAGCCAACCTAAGGAGCCCTTTTGATCAAATCAAAAGGAAGAACCCGAAGAAGAGGTAATGATTTCACCACCCTTTTCTAAGTTCATTTCTTCTTCCACTTCTTCTTCCTTTGTTCTTACCATTCTGAAATAATAACTCCAGTATCTCACATATACTGTGATGTTATTATAAATATGGTACAATCATATTTAGTATTCTATCCACCCTTTGAATAACATGTCACCATACGTGCGTACGTACGGCTTACCGTCTCCACGTCGTGGTGTAATTGTTATTCAATATAATATTATTTGGATGGGTATAATAATGATGTGTAACTCATGTAAATAATAAATATAACATGTTAATGATTCTGTATATATGATATACCATTCATTTATATATTATTTTAATATCAAAAGAATGATATTGTCGCTCGTGCGTACGTACGGACTACCGTCTCCACGAACGCGATGAGATTCATTCTCCATCGTATCCATTCAAGTATAATTATCATTTTATGATTTAAAAATGATGTTTAAGGACTTGATATCATTCTGGATATGAATAATATACAACCTATCCTTTACAAACATGTCTTACGTAACAAAACATATGAAAGAAAACAAGTAAGTTAACACCCGAAACAACGATAATACTAAGATATTATTATCAAATCAATATTAAAAGATCATATATGATATCATATTAATGTATATGATTCTTGTATAATTTAATAACAATTATTTCACCATTATACAGGAGGTTAACCTACCCCAACCAAGGAAAAAGTACAAGGTAAGGGTTATTTCACAATCTCTTCATTATCCGAGGTTGTATTATACGTAATAATCTACTGGGATCTCTTTATCATCAACATCCATGTTTCTTCGAAATGTATTTCAAAACATTTTTACTATTTACAAGAATATGGTTTAAAGTCATTTATACCCTTGTTTGACTTTTTATAAGAGTTTTATAAAGGAATCTTTCCGTCGTTTTCAAAACAAGGTCCTTTTTAACCTTTTCGACGGAATTGAGGTAAGAATGTTTTTTTAACTTATACGGCGGGTGCGGTTATTTTCTGCCGTTATAAAATTGTCGAAGCTTTACATACAAGCTTATAAGAATATTTTCAAAGAAAATGTTTTATTTTATATGGATCTTAAATGATTTCAAAATAAAAGGAGATACTTCTTTAAAAAGAATTTTGATTTCATCTATGTCAACATCCTTTGATGGATTTTAAGATTATTTGAAGTTGATTTATTATGATACAAAACTTCTATATTGTATTGAAGGTTTTGTGATATGTTTGACTGTGGATGTGCTATTTTTATACCATTCATAGTTTATGGTGAAATTATTGACATTTCGTATGCTAGTTTTAATACGAATGTTTATGTTATGTTTAAACCTTTTCATATGGGAATGCATTGGACTTAATAAGTGACGGGTGGAGCCCGCTATAGCTCCTCGATGCATCGGTAGGTCTCATGAGACAAACTAGTGTCTTGGAACAAGGCCTTGACAAAATCTTATTTGTAGTCTTGGCACGAGGCCTTGGCTATGTGGTTATGATAGTCTGGCATTATGCATTCCAACATTATGAAAGTGGTTATTGATTTTTGCATGTGATTATTCGATTAGTAGAATATCCATGTGAATAAGTAAATGGCATTATTTCATTTTACTTTTGCCATACCATGTTGAAGTTCAATTTTAAAAGGCTTTTGTTTTAGTAATGCATTGCCTTAAATGTTTATTCTTATTTATGAAAGTTTCCGCTTTATTGTTATCCTTACTGGGCATTTGAGCTCACCCCTTTTCTATGTTTTATTTTTTCCCCAGGATGTGAAGAAGTAAATTATGAATGACCTGCAGGGATATTATGAGGGGATAGTAGTGTGGATTATGGAGACATTATGTTGTTGTAGTAGTTTTTCATTTTATGATGTAATGTAAAACTTATGAATATATCTAGTGTTTCCAAGGCTACTAAACCAATCGGTCTTTCGAGATTTGATCTTTCTTGTGATCATGCCAATGTTAAGTAAGTAATGCACCGACTCTGGGTAGCTGGGGTCGGGGCGTTACAACATAGAATCTACAACATTACAATTCTCATATTATTTCTAAAAGAACACGTGATCAATCCTCCGACATGGATTTACCCATTCTTGATCATTCTGTCTCCTTAAACTTGTGAAATGTGCGGAGAGGAGGGAAACCGTCCCAAATTCATTAAAATTACATTTCTTAGAAATCATGGATCAAAAATTATCATAGATTTCTAGGGTTAAATTAAAAAATTACATTACCCTATGATAAGTTAAACCTATTATAAAAGATCAAAATAAAATAAATAACCTCCTAAATGTGTCAGTCCTAACACTAAAAAATTACTACTCACAAATGAAATTATTAAACTTCACATGATAAAAAATGGTCTACAAACACTATTCATTTCTATTGTGATAACTTAATGAACCCTCAACAATGATACCTTCATTCAAAAAACATTACATTATTATATTATGTTTTATAATTAAATAAACATTTGATTAACTTGAGAAATAAATTCAACTCTTATGATTCAAAATGATAAAAGTATAATTAAACTAGTTTACATGTGACCACTCACATAGAAGATCGTTGATCCCTAAACACTGGGCCAACTTTATCTAATACTCTAATTCATCTAAATTGGTGGGGGATATGAATAAACATTGTGTGTGACCCTTTATGTCCACATTTTGATAGTAGTGAGTCCAACTCAATAACTAAGTGTGTTATCTATAAACACATCATGGACCCTAAAGAGATGAGAATAGGTGAAATCTAAGTCTTTATCCTATAAATTCTCACCATGTAACATGATCCCTTCACATCAATATCTCATCCAAGAAGGTTGCATAACATTTGTAATAAACCCATATAATTGAATCTCATTATTTAAATTTTAAAAAATAAACTCATTGAAATAGTTATCAGTGATATAGACTAATCAGACAGTTTCAATTCTATCATGGGGCCTGAGATATCAAAATCTATTAATGAAAATAAGAGAAATATATTTTATCGATATATTCATTAATTTCTCATAATTCATGATTCACCCAACTTATCCAACATCCCCATGAACATATGTCTGCATGGTTTAAGAATCACTTCAAATTAAATAGATCATGAAATGAGTTAATAATAATCTTATCCTATAAGGATCATTACACATGTCCTTATATAGGAACATATAATGAAATAGAGAACATGTCAATTTCATACCAGTGGGTCAATTAATGTAATACTCTTCTATTTGAAATTGGTAAGTGTGGAATTTATAGAATATTTCTCAATGTAGAATTTCACATTAATTCTATAACATATTTATTAATATAGATTATTTCATATGGCTATAAAATATATATATTTTAGAATATAATCATTATGCTTTAGGGTTATCATCATGGAGGATAATTTTTGTGACATTTTAGTGTGACTAGTACCTTTATCACATTATCCCATTCAATATCATGTAAAATAGTGATCATGATGTGATAATAACTTTAGGAATATTTCAAACCATGTATATACTGGTAATCAAATGTATAAAATGAAGGTGGTTTTAGGGAACCAACTCAAACATCATAGTTCCTCATTTTTTTGTTACATGTATGATTATCAGTTGAATGTTCCATGATTCAACAAGACATCAATTTACTAATGATTTTTTTTTTATTTTCTTCCTCTAACATAACATTTCATGAATACTAGTTTTATCTTACACAATTCTAGAACATTTTAATAGAACATGATTGTATCTATATTACATGTTACTCTGATTTAATCTTACGAAGGTTAGTCAATTCATATGAAATGATTTATTGGATTTAATTATATGTCACTCTAGTAGATTATTTGTATTGAAAAAGTCGCTAAAAATGAAACTTACTTTTCAAGTCACCAGTAATAAATCAAACATATAAAAGATATAATGGATTCATAGTATTTTCATTTAAATTTATCATCTCCATAATATAAAATTTCAATTCCAAAACAATACATATTATTATTTAATTTTTAAAAATATAAGATATAAAAATATATTAAATAGTTTATATATAATTATGAATGATACTAAAGTGGATTCGGAAAATTCAACAAAAATGAGCACTAATATAAATAAATTATCTACATGACATTTAGTTTAAATTAAAAATTATACATCACGTTAAATATAAAATTTATATATGTCAAAAAAAATATTAAACAATTGCTCAAAAACAAATTTTCCTATATAAAATTATGTTTTGAGAAAAACATATAATATAATAAAATTAAAACATTATAATATTAGAAAAAATTAATATTACTTATGTAATATTAAACTATAATAAAATAAAAATATATTACATTCAAATAAATTTAGAATAGAATATATAAGTTTGAAATTAAATTATAAAAAATAAAGTCCATATGAAAATAAATAAGAAATATTTAATAGAAGTAATAGTGATCTGTAATAATTATAAACTTAATAATTATAAATAAAAAATGGTAAGTAAAAAAAATTCATTAATGTAAAAATGAAAAAAATTGATTGGAAGAACATAAAATTTATAAATTTTTAAATATAATATATAAAATATTTCATTCAATATAAAATATATTTGAGACTCGAAAAATACTTAAAAAGTAAATAAATAATTAGCTAAAATATCTTATAACTAGAAATTGTTAGAATATTTGATGAAAATTTTGTATATGGAGCACAACACCAAGTCTATTGATTATTTCCACAATTATGTAGTTGTGAATGGAAATGTAGAGGCCTTCAAGAATGCCTCGTCAAATATATTTTAGAAAATTGTGAATTGAAAGAATATGTATTAGCATGATAGACTTCTCAATGCATTGAGGGATTACCACACTACTGTGTGTATCCCTACATAGACAAACCTGTATTCCCTAATGTATGAGTCTTAAGTGGTCTTACATAATAAAATTTATTCATCATTACTCTGAGAATCTATTTTTGAACAATTAACTATGAATGGATTTTCACAATTTAGGTTAGATGAGCTTGAGAAACCATATGGTAACATGTTTTAGATGTTATATAACCTAGTGGTGCGTCAAACTCATGTGGCCGAAGAATTTAATAATAATGTTCATCTCTTCTAATTTTTTCTAGGAGAATTGGTTTTTGAATTAATGATATTTAAGATACCCTATATCAAACCTCCAAAATTTGAATCCATGTGATAATTACCTTTAATCATATAAAAGGTTTTATCCAACTGAGAATGATCCCAAATCTTAATGGTTAGAGTGTGTATTACACATCCCACAAATGTGAGGTTTCTCAGAAACAAATCACATGAATTTTAGCTATATTCTCAATATCTTTATCACCAAATCTAAATTTCATCACACAAATTCCTTTTTAAGTGAACCTAAACTACATGACATAAGGTGTTTACTAGATGTACTTAAATTTTGTAGTGTAAATTCCTTGTCACATGAAATTAGAATAAATGACATGTTTTATATCATGTATGACCCTAAACTACTTGAAATGTTCTATCACATGTGACCTTTACTGTGTGACCTACCATAAATAATAGATAAATCTTAATAATAGTACTCTTCTTAAGTTATTTTATGGATACAACCACACCTTCATTATCTAATCACAAGGATCACCAATAATCTGAAAAAAAAATCTCCATTTCAAGAATTATATGTGCCTTAATTTTTATTCCCATTGGAAATATAGTTACTCACAAATCCTTTATCTTGAACCTATTCATAAAATCAACCCTAATACCATTTCTTTTTCAAACTATTGCATTGAATGTTTTACCAATTCAAGTTAGGTTTTCATTATTTCTCTTACACTGTCACACCATGATGTGGAGCCCAAATATTCAATCTTAGGTTCATCTGTAAATATTCATTACATTTTTTACATTCCATCATTTATATCATACTAGTGCATGAGTTTTTAAAATTCACACCATTAAATACCTTCAAAACATATACTTTGATATAAATTTCTCCCCTTCCAAATATATATGTTCTTTAATTCATGTTCTCACTAGATATGTAGTGATACAAGGATCTCATATCCTAGATCAATTAGAAACCCCCCTCCATTTCCATCCCCTATAATGTGATGTCTATCCTAGGCCTAATAATACAAAAAAGTTAAATAATAAATAAAATGTGAAATAGTATGTCTCTAAATAAGTGGGATTCCCATTATATCATTGACCTAAGTGTGTAGGTTATATTTATATTTCTAAAATAACCAAAAATTGTTTGGGTATTCGAATGAAAGATAATGAGTTTCAGAAATAAAATTTTAAAACAATGGTCTCACCTTAGTTGTTCTCTCACATAACCAATCAACTCATAATTTACCTAAATAGAAATTTCATGCTTTTTGACTAACCAACTGAAATATAAAATTATTTTTCTCACACAGTATATTCAGAAAAAAAAATATGTATAATGATAACTATATTATATTATCATACCTGTCCACGCGATCAATTTTTCTAATCACTCAAAAATCAATTCTCACTTCCCCTAACTTATTGGAAATGAAGAATATATTTGTAAAATATTTGTAAAACATGAGAATAAGAGAAGGAATAATAATATTTTATCAATAATAATTGAAAATGTCCTACTTTATATGACAATAAAACAGTTTTATTTAGATTAAGAAGAGGGGGATTTATTATTAAATATAATAATTTATAGGGCATATGGGTGGGGGAAGTCTACTTTTCTCAACCATAATCAGTATTTTGTACCATCATTCATGAAATTAAAATTAAGTAATGAAAATAAGGAATTAACAATAAAGAAACATTAAAACATTATTTTAAAGTATCTTCCATCCACATAAATAGTGGAATGATGATTTTTCGGGAAAATATGAAGATATTACAGTCTTCCCGTGCTCTAGTTTTCTTAATCGCCCAATGTGGATTGTACAAAATTCCTCCTTATTCTCAATTAAATTATTTGTTCCCTAGATTTCATTAAGTTCATTGTTTTTATATCTAATCACACACCTCGTATGATTTTGCATCTCTTTTTTCTTGATTGAGTCAAACAATAGGGATAAATTATTCAATAGATTTCATTACAAATAAAATGGGCTCCAAGTATAGTGTATTTGATCTCTAGAGTCATGATTCTCTAAATTTCCATAGAATACATCCGAGTAGAAATTTATCCAAGATTGTTTTCATTAAACATCATCCATTTGGGAAATATTGATTAAATAATGTGAATGCCCTTGTGTATTCTAATGACCCAATGTTTTATCAATGGAAATTAAATTCTTATAAAAATGAAATATAATAACATGAAATCACAATCCATTGAACTAATAAGCACTATATTACCTTTAAAAATAATTTGGTCACTTCTGTGTTTTGAATTTCAAAAATCTGATATACACAGTTGCGATCAGTGAGTTATTTGGAGTCCAATATGACCAAATTAATTTTTGGTGAATAGTAACACACCCTTATAAATAGTAATGCTACTCTTATGAATATTGACATACCCTAATAAATAGTAACCTTACCTATGGTATTACATAAATAAGATTCAAGTGGGAGTAGGATATACCTATATCTTGGAATAAGAAAATAAATGTTTTAATATTGTTATTTTTTCAAATAAATTATGATTTTATTTATTTATTAAATTAATAATATTTCAAAAATTATTTTTGAAAAATTAATTTCATTTTTGGATTCTACATGTTGAAGAATTATTTGGGTGATTTTTTGGGATTTTTCTGAAATACTTGAATTTTTTGGTGAATAGTAAAATACATTAATTTACCGTAAAATTGCATTATCAATTAAATCCACTATTCTTATCGTCATAATTGATGTAAGAACAATACTATCAAACCCACATGCATTTATTAATATTATAGGTTTGTAATACTCACTATTTCTTTTCTTGTGATGATATAATAAAATAATGATTATAATATTATGAAAACCCTCCACCCCTCCGCAATAAATACCACCCATCCTTACCTCTTCTATTAACTCTTCTTAAGAATTTTTTCCTTGACAATATTCTACCCAAATATCTTCCCAAGATCCTTCCCCACGTCCAAAATCCCCTATTCTCTTCAATATACCAAATCCTCTTTCATTAAGAGGCTCTCAAAGGAGGTATACACAACAGGTAAATTCTTTTTTCCAATTCATATATTTGTTTTGAGTTATTTTATTTTCATGTTTCATTGCTCACCTACCATCACCAAAATGGTATGATAACTATAGAAACATTCTGGTACTATAATGATATTTTTCTAATGGGAGAATTCATTATCATCTCTCCTTTACCCATCTCTTATTTGAATGAAATAAAAACACCATTTGAGATGTGTTAATTTGGAACAATCAAGGATGATGGGTTTTCAATTGCCATTAACGTCTTCAATTCTGGTCATGAAACCATTTTCATGTTTGATCCATACCATAATATATTTATTATGAATCATATATGGTTCTTTAATTCTTTTTTACGCATGGTTTTGTTTTATAAAACAAAATGTGTTCTTTGTGGTCAAAAAACCGCTAATTAACCCAAATGGATGTCACTAATGTTTTAAATAATGATTCAACTTCCCTTTAAGAAAAAAAATTATTTTTTCATCCATTTAACCTTATGTATGTTCAATAATAAAATATAACATCAATTATGGAAAACCACCTTCATCATACATGTTTATCTGAACATGAACAAATCATTAAAACCATGCAAGAAAACCGACCCGAACAATGAAATTGAACCTCTTAACCAATCAAAATGGTTATAAATGAACATAAAAAGGTAATAATAAATATTTTAAATTTATAATAGTTTCTATAATTACCAATTAATGAACCTAATTTTAATTTTTAGGTCATTAAGTTTATGAAAATATCACCCTTGGACTTAAGGTAAGGGATCCTCTCCATTTCACTTTTATTCATGAATTCCCTCCATGTTATGCCATTTTAAGTGTAATACCTAATGATGGGGTATGATTTATCACCTATAACACACTTCTTTTATGATTTTAAGTGATATGAAACCTATTTCTCTCTCATTAATACAACTTAATTACACCTGATTCCATGCCGATAATCCATAAGGAATTCTACCTGAACTGCCTTTATTATGTCATGTTGATCTATCATTCTTTTTACCCAAATGAATTTGTCTTTTATTTTTATTTACAACTTACAAATAATTTTTATATTCTCCAAACTCATTTTATAAGATCCAAACCTCATTCTATTTTGGGGATATACATGCTTTTAAGTAAATACACCCTCGATACTTCCCAATAGGCAAACTCGTTTTAATGGAACTTCCCAAATTTTTACCCAATTTCAACGGCACTCTATCCTAGATCTTAAGACACCATTTATATTTTGAAATAAGTATTTTATTATTAAAACATTCTTGGTTCACTTCTATTTTTTTATAAAATATGGTTCCTTTTCTATTTTAAAAGCTCTATTGTATTTTCCTTAAAACCCTGCAAAAATGTTTTAATGGTAAAATTTCTCAAATACATTTCTTACATGTTTCCACTTATGATTGAAATAAATTACCATGATATTTGAATATTTCACCTTATGAACATCCATGTATGTTTTAATTATTTTCTTCATGGACACTTTCATGATATGTCCATTGGTTATGCTTTTTGTCATGATTGTGGTACCCAATTATTTAAATAGGTAACCCTTATATTTATGTAATATTGATTATGTATGATTATTTATGTGGAAAACATATTCATGAAATGTAAGATGGGTGTGCCAAGATATCACTCCAATGAATTGGGTAAAGTTGAGTCTCATGAGACGTTATGTGCGACGGTCTTAGCGGTTAGCCTTGGCTTGTGCTACTAAGTGAAATAGTCTTCGCGGTTAGCCATGGCTTATGCCACCATGGGAAATGGTCTTGGCCGTTATCTGTGACTCATACTAAATTTATGTTTTAATTTTTCGACACATTTTGATGATTCCATGTTTAAATGATCTCATGTTTATATGTTATGATATGTTACATTCCATTTTATATAATCATTTCATGCCTTCTATCCCATATACTAATTATTTATTCTTATGGTTATTCCTGTATTGGGATTTCAGCCCATCCCTTTGTTCATGTTATCTTGAGATTATCATATGAAGATGTATGATAAAAATGGATGATATTAGCTCATTATGGAGTTTAAATAAAACATTGTTTTTATAATGTTTGATTATGTACCTAGTCTTCCATGACACTAGACTTTACGGTCCTTGGCATGTACTCTGATGTATAATTATGCTGAAAATCATGTAATGTTATATGAAAAAAGCTAGGGTAGCTATATGTATGAAGTGAATCTCAAAAGATAACTTTATATAAAAAAATATACATACAAACCAAGAGTTTCATACTCATGGAAAAAGTTATGACCTTTACTTATCAAAGGATTCACAATAATTGACTATTACTTTCAAAAAAATTACATTTAGACATCACATTTATCTTCATGACTTCTCCAATTTTCAGATTTCATCTTTTCAACTCCATAGTTACATTTACATATTGTATTTAGTACTCTTACATATCTGAATACATATCCAATTTCTTATTCTACTACCCCTAAATTACTCTAATTTAAGATTAAATGATTCTCATATATCAAACTACTAATTTTGAATACTGATGTACATTTTCATTTTAATGAAACCCCTCCTTGGATAAGGTTCTTATCCATTATAGTTCTTTTCCAATGCGTACTTTTTTTAAAAAAAATATTGACATTTTATAAACCAAATATTATTTGAGATCTTGAAAAAATTAAATCCAAAATGATATAATAAATTATAAATTATGTTTATAATTCTTGTTTAGAATAAATTCCAAATTCAATGAAAATCCTAGATTAAGTCTATTTATTAGATTTATATGGAAATAAAGGTAAAAATTATATAAAATATTAATAAAAGTATTTAAAAATTTTAGATAGATCACTTCCCTATAATTTAACAAATTCATTCCCTCGTGTTTACAAAGGTCCCACTACTTCTCAATTAAAACCCTCAATTGCATGATTTTAAAAATAATAGAATTTAGTGGAATTAAAATAGTAAAATTTAGAACTTTAATTAATCTATATCCATCAAGTTCCATAATTCATATATACTTTTCAAAATACCTCGATAATTTTTATCTGAAATTCTCATATATCTTCTATCTGTTCTTCATTCAATTTTATAATTATCTAAACCTTTCAACCCCTATACTGTAATCAATTATTCGACATTCCTAGAAAAAAAAATTGCACACCACATATAAGGTTATTGAATATAAGACTATAAATATACCATACCATACCATGATATTTCGAATCCCCCAACATAATGTTTAATCATGAGGTAATGGAATCAATGCTCATGTAGACACATCTATAGTTGCTTAAACTCTTATTGAATGCATAACTCATAGACACATGTTTTTTTAACATAAGAATATTTCATGACCAGTTCTCATTAGTTTTTTAATATTTTTCTTATGACATATCCAAATATTACTTAGGTAGCATCACTCATGTTATAGTCACTCATAGTGGAGAGGTTACCTAAGGTCAAGTTCAAAATACATGTTTCCTAATTATACAATTGTGATTCAACTAACATTATTTCTATTAACAATATTTCCCCATATCAAAATCAAAAATTTCTATGGTTATAGTTGTTCCTTTCGTATTTATATTGGTGAGGAGAATAAAATTTAAGTTAGATTTTATCTTTTTTTCAAAGGACACAACCACACAGAACATGTAGATGGTAGGAAAAACCAATTTCATCCTAAGATAAATTCCCCCCCACACTTATCCTTGATACCAAACTAATTTATGTTTAACATATAATTGTCAATATGATGTGGATATAATATATATAAGTGTCTTAAAATGTGTAAATTCGTTATAAAACCATGTTGAATTCATTCAAAAAATGAAGATATGAGTTTTGAGTCCTCTGAGGGTTGTTTATGAAAATATTCATGATAATTATTCAGATGATACCCATTCACATTGAATAGAATTGTATATTATTATCCTTTAAACTAATCCACATTAAATATAAATGTATTAGTTGTTTTGAATGGATTATCCCATTTGAAATAAATCTTACCTGATATGAATTTTATTTGGGAGGATAAAAATGCCACACTATTAAAAAAATGGAATTAATTTCAATGAATTAATTTATGATCCAACTATTTGGTCCTTGAATTTTACATAAAAGATTTCTCATATTCTTCTATTATAAATATTGGATTATTCTCCATTTGAAGCATAATTTACTATTCATCTTTACATAATTTTATATTCATCAATTTCATAAACCAGAAGGCATTATGTTGTTGTTCAATAGGAATCTAATAACATATTCCATAAGTTATCCTATAAGGATACATACCATGGGGTCATAAATGTAATTATAAATACAAAATGTGAATCCACTAAAATCTTTCTCCTTTCATTTTTTTTGTGTTGTATTGTTTTTTCATGAATTCTCATTACTTCCAGGTTAGATACCTCAGTCTACCCATATTTCAATGGATGATAAGAAGTAGAATCCTTCTATTTCACTTCATATATTTTCATGATTACAACCATGATTTAGTTACAAAAGTTTCTTCCATGTTCATTGATAATTTCTTGAGGTATTATAAACATAAATAAAAAACTAATCTAAGAAAATCAATAAAAACACTCGAGTCATCTATCCTAATATCCTAGTCCTCAATCCCTTTTTATACATGGTATACATCAAAGATATTATAGTTAATAAAAAAATATATTGGAAATTATCTAATAAATTAAATTCCACATAGATCAAATATATTACGCAAAAAAATGTTTATCCAGGCCTTTCTTCTATTTTGGAAATCCTTCTAGTAAAGCGGTATATTTTACATGATTTTAAAAAATCATCAGAATCTATAAAAATTATTTTCCAAAATAATCAATACTCTATTCATTTTCAAGCTATGCGATATTGTCCAAATTATCCATAAAAACTATTTGATAGAATTTAAGAACATAAGTTACATCTTCATATGGTATAAATCTATTAATCACATGATCAGTACATATCTTTCATATATACAAATACACCAATATATAGTATTTTTAATTACATTTTATCTTAATATAATTATGATATGAAAATAAGGAAGGTACTTTAATGTTAACAATGTTGATATCCATATATATAAATCAAGGTGCCTTACTTGTGATCTCATAGAGCTTCTCAAAGTGATTGCATCATTTAGAGATATTTCTGAGGAAATTTCAACTACAAAAACATTTTGATGTCTTCTTATCATCCTTTTTCAGTTATTTTAGAAGAATAATTCAAAAAATTATAATTTTTTTAGTTATCATTATTCTTCAAGTACCAAATACCCACTTGGTTAGTGTAAACTATTAATTTTCATCCTAGAAATTTTGAATGAAATTTTTCTAGAAAAAAACATGGACATAAAATCTAGTTTAGTTGTTTTTCATAAATTGTGATTTGAATTCATATTCTTTGAAGCATATTCGTTCAAATTAGATTTTCTATTGATGTTTTGGGATATCACTCCTCATAAAACTTTTTAGGAGGCATCTCAAAGTGATACAAAGGGTAAATCTCAGGTAAATGGAGTAATTATAGGGGTTATTGTATGGATCTAGTTGAGATGGTAAAAATCATTCATGCATTACTAATCAGACAAAAAATCAATTTTCATCCTTATAAGGACTTAGTCTTAAAAATTACATAATATTGAATTATGTCAAGAATTCACATTGAGGATCTTTTAAGGTTTAGATTTTTAGAGAATTAGGCCATAATTATTACCTAACAACTTTAATATTACATGTAGACACTACTACCTTGTATCCATTTTTCATAAAATTAAAACACTTAAAAAGAAACATGTCTAGTTCCATGTTTTAGACAGCATGAATTTTCCTTGATCCCATCAATGACCCTATTCATCTTTAAGGCATGTGGAAAACATTTAAAAAACATGAGATGAGTATAAAAAACTCAGTAAAGGTTATAAAATAAGTAAGGAAAAAAGTATCCCATCAATAAATACAAATAAACAAAACCAATACTTATCAATCATAACATAACTTAAAAAATCAAAAGATTTATGAATAACTCACAGAAATCTAAAATCATAAAGGTAACTTATGGCATTCATAACATTTTTACACTATAGCTATCACGGCTACATAGGGAGTCACATTTGGAATTCCTATAATAGTATATTTGCTAAATCTATTAGAAGGAACATTCACGTTTACCTTCGTCACGTTACCCAATGCATTGGAGCGCTATCTCAGGCTCACCCACCCTAGGTTTATCATGGAACCACCCATATACGTAAAAAATTCCCAATAACCATAAAATATCCATAACACATAAAACAAGCTTAAAGGAAATATAACATTTCTACATTCAAAACACAATATATCATTCTAAGATATTGACATAATCAATGCATTATCTAACCATTTTCAAAACCATCTAAATCATTTAATAAAGATATTTTTTAATCAAAGTTCCCCATACCACATTATAGATTTTAAATGAATTATTATTTGAATACATTAATGTCCATATAAATAATTTGTAAAATCTATTTTGAAAACATGGACATTAATGAGAAATATTTAGAAGAATAAATATTTAAAACATTTAAAATGATATTTTAGTTTAAGAGTTTTTAACAAAATGAGAGACAGTTGAATAAAAAAATTGTGGAATAACGTTTAATAAGATCTTTATAATATCATGAAATTAAATGTATTTATGATATAATATGCCAAAGGATAGTATATACAACATGTAAGAGTGAATTGGTGCATAACAACAATGAAGTCTCAATGGATTGTAAATTGAGATGAAATCCTTATAAAGACGGTATCCTTAGAGTAAGGATAAATCAATTACATAATAATGTGTGACAAATATAAATACACACAATATGATTGGATATTCAGTGTAAATCAATCAGAGGACAATCACACATGTTCATTTTAAGACAAACCCATTGACTTGGATGGTTAACTCAAGGAATGGAAATTGAGTAAAAATTACTCTTATCAAGTTCATATCGATGACTTGAAAATTTATAAATGGAGTGATTATGTGTATCAAAACTATATCCACACAAAGGTGAGTGGAAATTACAATATAAAAAAACAAACAGTGAGTCCACACATAATTATAGCATGACATAATTATGAATTAGAAGATTAACCCAAGTATTGAAAATTGGGTTAAAAAGTTCCCTTACCTATTTGGTAACTTACAAAACATACACCACATGAAATAAGGATCATTAAAAAAATATTTAAATACCCATAAATGAAATTATATTACACAAATATTACAAATCATGGGATATACGTACACCACACAGAGGAAATAGCGATAAATATAGCATGAATCTCACTTGAATAAAAAGTGAGATAAAACCCTTTACCACATTGTAATCAATTGAGTCATATAACCAAAAGTTAATAAACAACAAATGAATCACAGAATACCATGAATATAAAGAGAATCATGATAATATATATCAAATTTCTATACACAATACACCACATGCAATGAATAAGTGGTGACCAATGGAAATCTCACGGAATTAAATGTGAGATAAGAAATCCCTTACCTTGTGTCCTACTTGACTTGTTTGTTCCTTGTTCTTCCTGAATAATAAACTTAAGTTAATTTATAATTGATTAATAACATTTTTCAATTTTATTATTCCTTTTATAAAACTTATTAACATGTTATATACATTATTTAATCATTTTAAGTTAATAATGGTCGTTTTGTCGATATTTGGTACTTGAGTCATAAATGAACACCTTATAATTACAAGGTGTGCATGTGGTCAAGATTCAATCATATACAGAATTATATTCGTGATTTATATATCATAAATATCATTTATATATATATATATATATATAATATTACATAACATTTAGAGCTAAGAAATGACATGCACTGTTCATGGAGACGGTATGTCGTACGTACGCAAGAACGCTACTTTCATTTCTATTTCATATTTAATGGAATAAAAATATAATGATACATAGGTATATTATAATTCCTTTATAATATAATTTATAATTTCATTAACACTATCCTTTATACATCCCACATATGTCATGAACGAGTCATATCACTTTGAGGGGGCGGTAGTCCACACAACCTTGAATGAAATTATCGTGTTTATCCATAATGGAAACTATAATGGTATGCTATAATTGAAAAATACAGAAGCATAAAGAAAACATAAACATAATATATATCATATATAAATATATTTCCATTATAATTTCCACCATGAGAGGTGGTAGGTGATAATTGAATAATCATCGTTTCGTGAGGCGTTAGTTTTACATCCACAGAAACAGTATATTATTTACCCATTAAAGGGAGGTGTGTGTATGTGTAGTTATAATTATTCTCATAAAAACATACTATTATAATTAGGATACTTATTTTGTTATAAAAGAAAGTAATAAAAAGATTTTATGGGTTGGAGAAGTAAAATAAATGAAAATAATTTAAGATAAATCGTTACCTTTAATTCAGGTAACTCCATTTGGCTTGAAGGAAAAAAGACTTCTTAAAGTGCCTTATAACTAAGGTAAGGCTTATAGGATGAAAGGAGGGATTTATGGAGATTAAATTTTAAGAGGTTGGAAGATTCAAAAGGCTTGAGAGGTGTGAGTAACTAGTTTGAAGTGGTGTCGTTTTTATAAGGGGGAGGAGGGGCTCTTTAAGAAAGTTTGAAACAATTATTTTATTACAAACTTATATTCGGTTTCAAAAGGTCCAAAAATCATTAAATTTTAAGATAATATGACTCATGGTAGAAATAAAATAATACAATAAGAATTCTAAAAAAAATTATATTTTTTTAATCTTTATAATCTTATTTATTTAAATTATTTATAAATGAGGTAAACACTGCATCATTATTGTGTCCTAAATAATTTTATTTATTTGATATATATAAATTATAAAACAAATATCATGATGTAGGATATATTTTTATATATCTAATGAATATTTAAAGTATAAATGATAACTTATATAACCCCATGTAAAATTCTATTTACTAAATGATATATGTTTGTGTCCTTTTTTCTTCACTTTAAATTAATTAATATAAAGTGTCATTGTCACTCCCATGTGGCTCCATGGCATCCCAAAATCGACCCTAGGATGCCCATGGTCGGAAATGTATCAACCAAATGTAATAGGACACATGTTAGGGTAATTTAAGATTATTATAATATTATTTTTTACCATATTTACCATATTTACCCTTTTACCATGGTAAATAAAATATTTACTGATTAAATATTTATAATGTCTAAAAATAAAATTTTCATATTTACAAAATTTGGACCTCATGATTCCAAATATGGAATCTATTTTTCAAAATTCAAAACAAAGAAGTAGAATAAATTAATTTAAAATTAATTCCTGCAGTCAAAACAAAAGGCATGTTTTTAAGAAATAATAACTACCAAAAGATTGACAGTTGTTTTTGTCCAATTTTAAAGTGAAATTACTTCCAATGAACAAAATTGAATTAAATGGTAAAAATATAATCTAATTACACTTTAAAACCAATTAAAGAGATAATATATCCATATAAATAAATTATATTAAAATGAACTTTTGAATTAAAATACAGTATTTTCACTATTCATTAAAAAATGAACTTTATCTGAAAAATACCAAAATTTTACCCAAAATAAATTTTTTTTCCCGGTTCTAAAGAAAAATTTTATTTTGTCAAATATAACATATAAAAGTGACCAAAACTAGATTTAAAAAGGGGTTTCCATCAAAATGTGCTAAATCGACCTTTTAAAGTAAATTATGCATAAAATTAGATTCATTTACATTTTAAAGCCTCTAACTTTTATTGTATGAATGTAAAAAATTTAACAAAAATATATCATAATATTTTAGTATGTTATGTTAATTCCCACCAATATAATGGCTAGGTGTTAAATACCATTTAAAATAATAATATTATATTGTTAGTGTGCAACGTAAGATTTCAAATAAACCCATTGTAGCGTATCGGGTACCCTATTGAACATAGAAATCCCATTAAAGTAAAATTAATATTTCATTAAAAAATATTAATAAAAATGAAAATTTCATATTATTTATTTACCTGGGATGTTACACCCTTCCCCAATTTTGGAAATTGCATCGTCTCAATTTTAAAATTAGGCTTAGAAACTTCATTGAAAGCCCCAAATCCGAAAAAGAGTCAATAAAACTATCACTTTAAAATAAAAAAAGGAAAGTAAAAAGGTTACCCGAGACAATAAATGCTAGGATTCTATGAAAATGTGGATATGGAGGAGAAAAAAATCATCAAGTTCTGATGGAGAGTGATAGAAAATATGATTAGGAAAAAGTTATCCACCATAAAATCACAAACTTGTGATGGGTTAAACAGACTTTGATTCCTCAGTAAGAAAAGTTAGCAGAAAAAGTTTTTTTTAAGTTAATTCTCATTCAGGAATTTATTTATGAGATTAACTAAAAACATAAGGAAACATACTTACTTGTCATGTATACTTTCATCCTTTACTAGATTTCTAACACAAACTCATATTTTCTCCAAACGAAGAGTATTCAAGATGACATGTTCAAATTAAAAGTGCTATAATCAACTTCGAGAGAATAACATAATCAAAAAAAGATGAACTACATATTTCTCATGTCTTTAGACCATAACCAAAACAAAAATGGTTAGTGAGAGATCAGATAATACCCAAAAAGGATAATCTTTTACAAAATGAAAAACTACTCATAATCTCCAAAATTTTTCAAAAAAACCCAAAGTTCAACAAAGACCATTCAATAAACAGAAGTCCATAAAATTATTCAAAGTAATCAAAACTAATATTGAAACCCAAATTACATAAGGATTTTATCACATAGTCTTCCAATATAAATCTTAACATTTATCTCCAAATAACATCAGTTACTCTTAAAGTGTCACATTAAAAAGTAATTAACCTTATCACATATTCTCCATGATAGGTTAATCATTTCCATAGATATCCAAAAATAAATTTATTCTTGATTCATAAAATCATATAACTAAAACGAATTATTCATACTAACCAGGGACTTCACGTAGTCCAGTGGTAGGCGATAAATCTCAGTCGCACTTTGGTAGTGGGTTCGATTCCAACAGCTTTGTCTGATGCGATGGGTTGTCATGCGGTCTGCATGTTGTCCTTTTTCAAAAACAATATAATTTTATAACATTCCCAAAAAGATATAAATTCATCAAAAATAACCATAACATATTTTAACCACAAATGTTATCTAATAACTTCCATTTTTCATCCCAAAATGTATTAACATGTAATTTATTAAAATTCAATAAACATATAAACTCAAATGATTCTTTATAACTATATCCACAAAATAAAAGATAATTATTCTTTGAATAAAATTTTAATATATCAAACTTCAGGGTTACACATTCTATAAAAAGTATTCTAATGTAATCTCATCATCAAAAGTTCCTTAATACTTTTAAGCATTTCACCATCCTAAATTCTACCATAACTTTTGAATCCCTTATATCTTGACTTATTACTCATTCAACATTCTTCATGATCCATTAACCATTCCTTTCCAACTTATTCTAAAATACTTCTTTCATACAAACAATTTCATCAATCATATCCAAAGATTCAATAAAAAAACATATGTTAAGAATAATCCATACCCTTCATTGGTAATTTTCATTTTCTTCATCCTCAATCGGAATGGCATTAGGTATTGGTAAGAAAATATTTATATGATCATGGTGATCCCATTCCCGAAACATCTTCATAGGAAATCTATTTGTATAATGACCATGAAAACCACATTTAAAGCATTCAATTGATCCCTCAGAAAGAACTTCATTCCCTTTCCTAGAGTCAACTGGATGCTTCCTTTTTCCATGGTAGGTTCTTTCTTTATGACCTACATTTTCACATCTATAGTTTCTTCCCGTCCCTTTGAAACATTTTCTGATGTGTTTCTTTCTGCATCCTTGACACATATGTTTTTTAATATGATTTCCTTTAGGATTATTACCTAAACTTCTGTGGGGATTTTTTTTCACATATATGATGCCTTATAAAAATCACTAAGGTTTAGGTGGTCAATCATGACTCTAGATAGTTGGTTGAGAATAACCACAAGAGTTCTCATTGCATCTCCCATTTCAATCAATTGCTCATTCAGAAAACCGTCATAGTTTTCTTCACATCCATTGTTACTTTGATGCCGGCTAGATTCAGCCGTTTACTAAAAACAACAATCTCAGTGTGAGAATATTAGTAAAGTCATCATATAATATCTTGTGAGGAGGGTAAATACTAATATATAATTATTCATGTTATCTTAAACCCATTCACTTTATCTAAAAAAACTATGATTCTTTCTAAAACCCTAACCATTATGGTAATGTAACTTATACTTAAAGAATACCCAAACCTTTAAAGTTTTCTAAACCGACATCTGATACCAACTATAAGAACTCGGGATTAAACATTAAATAATCATGAATTAGGTCATGAATTCACATTAAGGATATTTTAAGGTTTAGAGTATTATAGAATTAGGACATAACTATTACACAACAACTTGAATATTACATGTAGACACTGCTACCCAGTATACATTTTTCATAAAATAAAAACTCTTAAAAAAACTTTTCTAGTTACATGTTTTAGGTATCATGACTTTCCCTTGATCCCATCCTTGACCCTTTTCATCTTTAATTCATGTAGAAAATATTTCAAAAACATGGGATGATCTTAAAAAGTTTAGTAAGGGTTATAAAATAAAGAAGGAAACCATTATCCCATAAATAAATACAAATCAATGAATCCAATAAATTTCTATCATAACATACCTTACGAAATAATAAGATTTATGAATAACACACAGAAATCATAAATCATAAAGTTAGTTAATGGAATTCATAACATACTTGCATTGTAGCTATCACTGCTACATAGGGAGTCATATTTGGAATACCCATCATAGTATATTCCCTAAATCTCTTAGAATAAACATTCACGTTTACCTCCTTCGCGTTACATTATGCATTGGAGAGTTATCTCGGGATCACCCGCCCTAGGTTTATCACGGAACCACCTGTATACGTAAACAATGCCCAATAACCATAACATATCCATAACACATAATACAATAATAAAGGAAAGATAACATTTCCACATTGCAAACACAATATATAATTTCAATATATTCACATAATCAATGCTTTATCAAACCATTTTCAAAACCATTTAAAACATTTAATAAAGAAATTTTTTAATAAACGTGTCCCATACCACATTGAAGATTTTAAATGAATTTTCATTTGAATACATTAATGTCCATATAAATTAATCCTAAAAACCATTTTGAAAATATGGAAATTAATGATAAATATTGATAAGAATAAATATTTAAAACATTTAAAATGATATTTTAGTTTAAGAGTTTTTAACAAAATGAGAGAAACTTGAATAAAAATAATTGAGGAATAACATTTAATAAAAAATTTATAATATCATTAGAATAAAGAGATTCATTATATAATTTTCCAAAGGATAGTATATACACCACGTAAGGGTGAATTGGTTCATAACAACAATGAAGTCTCAATGGAATGTAAATTGAGACAAAATCCCTTATAAAGACGGTATCCTTAGATTAAGGATAAATAAATTAAATAATAATGTGTGAAAAATATAAATACACTCTATATGATTGAATACTCAGTGTAAATCAGTCAGTGTACATTCACAAATGTTCTATTTAAGAGAAAACCAATGTCTTGGATGGTTAACTGAATGAATGGAAACTGAGTTAAATTTACTAATATCATGTCCATATTGATGACTATAGATTTTATCATTGGAGTGATTCTGTGTATCAAAAGTATATCCACAAAATGGGGAGTTGAAATAACAACATAAATAAACAAACATTGAGTCCACACATAATCAAAGCATGACATAATTATGAATTAGAATATTAATCCATGGAACGAAAAATAGGCTAAAAAGTTCCCTTACCGATTTGGTAACATACACCACATGAAAGAAGGATCGTTAAATGAAGATGTAAATACCCATAAATGAAATTATATTACAGAATGAGTATAAATCATGGGCAGTACCTACACTACAAAAAGGAAATAGTGACAAATATAGCACAAATCTCACGGGAATAAAAAGTGAGATAAAACCCTTTACCATGTGGTAATATGTCAAGACCCGCCTCCTTGGGCCATGAACCTTGTCATCTGACCCCATGGGTCTCCTATAATACCTTGGTTGCCTTCCCAACACACCATAGTCTATTACTCACTGGGCTCACTTATCAGACTAATGACTGTCCCCATAGGCCAACACATGTTCTTTCAGTGGGTTTTGTCCTCACTCACACATACCCTGGGAAATATCACAGAAGGTTAGCCATCCTAAGTACTACTCCAGGACAATCATGCTTAACTATGGAGTTCTAATTAGGTAGGCTCCCAAAAAGAAATATGTACCTTGTTGACATGGGTAGTACCATTTAGCCTTTTAAGTCTCACTTTTCCAAGGGAGTTACATTATCCACCCCTTTAAAGCCCAACACCCTCATTGTGGACCCCAATCCTCAATCCCAGGTAGTGCCTAAGAACTTCTGGCTAGGTATTTGATCTGATTCCATTTGTCAAGACCCGCCTCCCTAGACCACGAACCTTATCATCTGACCCCATGGGTCTCCTGTAATACCTTGGTTGTCTTCCTAGCACACCATACGCTATTACTCACTAGGGTCTCTTATCAGACTAATGATTGTACCCACATGCCAACACATGTTCTTTTAGTGTTTTCCTCACTCACACACACCCTGGGAAACTTCCCAGAAGGTTGTCCATCCTGATTACTACTCTATGCCAAGCATGCTTAACTATGGAGTTATAATCAGGTAGACTCCTGAAAAAAAGGTGCACCTTGTTGACATGGGTAGTAACATTTAGCCTTTTAAGTCTCATTTTTCCAAGGGAGTGACATTTAATTGTCACATCCATGACTTATTTTAAATGTTTTTTTCATTTAATTTCCATTATTTCTTTGTTTTGGGGGTTTTCCATTCATTTTGGTGGAAAAATAGGGTTTTCAAAATTTGGGCCAAACTGTGAGCCTAATTCCATATTTAAAAATAAATTTTATTTCCTTTATAACTCCTTCATTGGTTAACATTTTTCATCCATTCCACTTCCCACTTTTCCTACTATGACCGATCCAAATCCCCATGTCCATTTGGACCCTTTTTGAACCCATTAGCATTTTCGGTTTGAGTGAATTAATTTGGAATTGGTCCAACCAATGAGCCATTTCTAGTTTTAAATTGTTTTTTAACTCTTTAATAACTTACCCATTGTTTACTATATTCCTGTGATTCCACCTCCCACCTGAATCCAAAATCCCAATCCTCACCACCATTATTCATTTTTCCACTTTGGACCTAATTTGCCTCGCGGAGTAGGGAAAAACTTCTTAGGGTTCCTCAAATCGTCCAGATTTGAGAAGGTAAGTTGATTATTTCATAAATCTTTTAATTTTCACTCTTTTCCCCCATTTCAATCTCTACATGACCTTCTCATCCCCATTAGAACCTCCATATCAGGTTTGGTTTCTTGGAGATTCAAATTTTGGTGTCTTTGGTTTGTTTGATTCAAGATATTTCAAGTAAGTGTTTCATTCCTTGATTTCTTCCCCTTATTTAGGGTTTCTTTCGCCCTTTCTTGAAGTTCTCCATTTCCAGAAGTTAAGGTTGGATCTTATGGTTTTATTTGGTGTCTTTTTGGTCAAATATTGTTGTCTAGGGCTGGATTTATCTTCCTTGAGGTGCGGCGGTGGTGCGGTTGATGTTCCGCACCATGTTTTGAGGGTTTTGACATAAAAGGTAGGTGATTCCATGTGTAATCATTTCTAGATCAGTTAGTTTGATTGAATTACTCATTATTCATGTTCCTAATATGTTTTTTGTGGTTTGAAAACTATTTATGTTGGATTTGGATAAGCATTTATTTTTATATTTTCATTTTTGCTTAAAATTGGGTGTTTTTCATGTGTAACCTTTTGGGTATTGTTTGGGTGTGTTTTATAACATATGAAATTGGTTTAATAAATATTTTTTGGGCTAAAAATTCTGATTTAGTAGGGTATTGGTGTACCATTAGGTTATAAATAGGTTTTTTTAATGGGTTTAAGGTGTAAAACCTTATTGTACTTCTTGAATGTGATTTTGAAAACGTGTGCTTTTCATGTGGATCTTTTGTGGTATTGTTTGAGGTGTCTGTATAACACTTGGGGTTAGTTTAATATATTTTTTTGGGTCTTCCAATTGTGTTTTTAATTTTTATTTGTGTTATTTTGTCCTTGAGATACGGTTTTGAAATTGGTTTTATGTGAAAATCTTTGGTACACTCTTTAGAATTGTTTTATGAAAGTTTTAAATGGTTTAATTATTAATGTAAGAGGTGAAACCATATTGGAAAACTATTTTTTATTGTTTATAATTTCAAATGGACCATTATAAATGTGAATTGGTCTATCATGTGATGTGTATCCTCTTGGAAATGTTTTATAAAAATATTTAATGGGTTTACTGAAATGTGAAAGAGGTGTGAACTATATGTGGGTTGTTTGTGTCAGTGCGATGTCAAAAATGGATTTTGATTATAAAATGGGTTTTATGAAACATGTGAGTGGGATGTTATGTGATGTTTAGCATATTTTTAGTTACTTTATAAAATTGTTAAAGGATGTGTTTGATTGTGAAAGTTAAGCAAAAAGTGTCGTGGGATATTTTGGTGTGAGTTTGATTTCAAAATGCATTTGAATGAAAAGTGGAATTTGTGACTTGTGTGATGTACATGGGGATGTTTGGTTAATGTGTGATGTGGAAGTGATATTTTCATGTGAAAAATATATTTCTTGTCTTGTTGAACTTTTTTGAGCACAAAGGGAAAACTCGGGCATCTAGGTGGGTGGACGTGTACTAGTATGTTGGTGAATCCGTGGGGTTTGGCCTCATTTTTACTTAGCAAGATTGATGCTTACAACACTAACTAAAATATGATTATGATGATTGGGGACCACTATGTTATTGGTATGTTCCCAACTAGTGGCTCGTGCACGAAAATGGATATTTTTTGTGGTTACTCTCACCGAGATACGATGTACCTTGGACCCACAGCTAGCTAGTGCCTAGGGGTTATTTCTTATTGCTTGTGCTCATTAGATACGTTTTACTTACCATAGGCATACAATATATTTGGCTGAAAAAATTTAGTAGCTTTTGAATTTATTTTAAAAGTGTTGATTCTTTAAATTAGCCCACTTGAAAACTGATTTTTTTTAAGTTTCATCTTTTAGAAATTGTAACTAGAAATTACTTGTTTTTGAAAACATGCATGCTTTTCGCCTTTGAATGTTTATCACATGGAATCTCTTAGTGGTGTTATCCTATTGGGAATTGTCTCACACCCGACTTACCCCCTTGGTTGTAAGTATACTTGTTTATTTTTTTTGGCGCAGTTTTGGGTACAAATTTTGTGCTAATAGTTCGTGTTTTCATCAGTCATTCAAGATATGGTGTTGTGGAGATGGCTTGAGGGTGATGCCTCTTGCCATGTTGAGGTTCTTGGGATTTTCATTTTTGGTTTTGTACCTTTTTAATAGTCTTGGTGAGTTGTTTTAGACTATGTAATTCTTTTCTGAATTTTTGTAAAACATTGTTTTGTTTGAAAAATCCAGATTCGTTTTATTGGATTGATTTGTTGTTTTATGTTTATAAACTTGGGTAAATCATTCCCAATTATAATTTTATGATACCCAGGAACTTGTTTCATCTCGTGGGGATTGGGAATGCGCTTCGGTCCTTTTCATGGGCCTGGTTTGGTGCCAGTTTCGATGGCGATCAGATTCGGTTTGTGACAAAATGGAATCAAAGGATGTTCGCTTTCTTTGGGTCATGTTATTTGGGGAATAGTCGGGATAGTCTGGAGTTAGGATTATCGGGACATGGAATTTAGGTTATTAGTAGTGTGGATGATCACCACACCTTATAACAGGATTCAAGTCTCTGGGGGAAGTCGGGACCTTTCGGAGTCCTTTGGTTTTCTTGGTTTAATGATGATTAGGGAAAATTAAAAAAGAGTTGGGTTAATGGTCTCTGTGAGCTCGCAGGGCCTGGAAAGCCATGTGGAGCCAGGAATATTCCCTATAACTCTCTCTATGACATTGAAGTGATTTAAATATGTCCGCCAACCATATTTCCAATTCACCCATTGAAACTAGTTTCCTCTCACATTGTCTTGTGTTCTTTAGTTTTGAAATCTTTGATCTTTGGTTTTAAAGTGACTGGTTTTAAGAAGTGAAATGTTTTTGTGATATGATTTTTCAAATAAAGAGGGAATGGTTTGATTTTTGAAATGGTGGAACTGAATTTTCAGAATTATTTTGAAATGAAAAATGGTGTGCTTATACCTATTTTGAAATCAGGAATTATATTGAAGTTGGTTTTGAAAAAGTGTTTCCAAGAGAGTTTTCTAAACAATCAAAGGGTATTTTAATTGGATGAGATGTTTTGAAATTTATGTGAATAACATTAAAGTGAATTCTTTTCTAAATTTTTCTGTCTTTGTGAAATGTTTTGTAAGATGTGAATTGGTATTTTGATCTTTTGGTTAGCAGTTTTGAGAAAAAGGATGTGTTGGTTAACCATTTTGGTTTTAAAAAGTGGAATGATGTTTTATTTTAACCTTTGGTATTTTCAAGAGAGACCACATGCATGGGTTTATATGGGATGATGGATTATTTATGGAATGACTAGATGAGTGCCAGGATGGATATGAGGAGGGTGCTCGGTGTGGCACAGAAACATGCATGTGTGAGGCCCATGGCGTACCATCGGTGGATACGCTAACCGCTGAACAGTTTGTTTTCAAAGATGTGTTTTTAAAGAAAAGAATTATGTCTTGTTGAATTGTTTGGGGTGGTGCATATTATGTGTTTTTGGAACATTTTGATGTTGTGGGATGTTTTGAGTCTATGAATCCCACTTGTATGAACCATTTTTTGGGTTTGTGTTTGGACAACAAGATGGGTAGAATAACCAGTTAGTAGTTGCTTATGAGATATTTTTTAGGACACCTTTATAGTGGTTCCCTTCATGTGTTTGGATCTGGTTTGTGGCATGTTTTGAAGGCATGTGATTCTGAGGCCTGGTGTTCCCAGAATGAAATTCTGAACTTTTTTTCAGGTATGTTCTGTAAATGTGTGAGCGGGTTTTTGTATCTTATAAACTGGTCCTCAGAATTGGAATCTGAGGCCAGCGTTGAACTAACAGCGCTTGTATTTTCTTAAGGAGATATTCACCTCGACCGTAGTTGGTCGAGGGTGAAAGTTAGTTTTCATGTTTTTCTTGGAAATAAAAATAAAATAAAAGGACAAATTTTATTTTATTTTAACCTCCCATTTGAATGCTCGGTGGTGGGGACCACCTGAATTAGAAAACCCCCAAATTGAATTCTAGTGGTGGGGACCACCCGAACCCCACTTTAATGTGGGGTAGTATCTTGGAATCCTCTCTTTTATTTGTGTTAATGCAAAACAATTAACGGTGCCAGTTAATTGTGTCAATGCAATACAATTAATGGTGCCACTTAATTGTTTCAACGCAATACAATTAATTGTAACAACTAATTTTTCCAATGAAAATTAATTTGATAAACCTATTTTAATTTTTTGGCCCCTCATTTCCTGGGGGAAATCATTGGAGAAAGGGAGTCTTGTGGAGAACTTTGAGGAGAAAGAAAATCTCTAGCAAAGAACGCGCTCTCCAACAAATAACATTCTCTCCAATGAAGAACGCACTCTCCAATGAAAAACACGCTCTCCAAAAAAGAACGTCATCTCCAATGAGGAACTTCTTAAATGAAAACGAGCTGACGACTGCCCTGACCTCCTCATTGATTTCAATGAACCTTCGAGGTAGGGAATGTTATTTTGAATACCTTAACCCTATTCTTGATATCCTTCTTCAATTAAGAAGGCCTATGAGCCGGTTGTTACTTCTCTAATGCAGAGGGTGTGGTCCAAATAAAAATGGCCCGACCACTTCGCAATCTTTGATGTTTTTGTTGTGTTCTTCGTGATGGAGAAAGACGGTGACCAGTGCCAGTGACTGGCACCGGTGGGACTCAAGAACCGTAGTCGGCACTCAGGTCGGCCGCGACGAAGGTGGTGGCATGACTGTACTATCAGAGAAGGGTCGCGGCCCGTTGGTCGCGGCAAAGCAGAGGGGGTGGTCGGCTGCATCATGGGGAGGCGGAGGCACGCGTCCACACCGCCCAGAAAGTTGGTGTCACGGTGCAAGGCCGATGTGGTGGGGGAGGGACGGCCGACTCACTACTAGCTGTCGGCGATGGCGCGGTGCGTGACCGCACCGCACGGCGGAGCGGCTGGCCATCTAGGGTCGCCCAATAGACTGCCTAGCATGGGCTTCCCAGTGGGCCAGGTTGACCCGAACTGGGTCGGGTCGGCCCAGGCTGGGTCGGACTGGGTCGGTCCGACCGGGTGGACCAGACCCAGACCAACTTCGACCATTTTCGCTATTTCAGTCATATCTTGAACTACGGGTGTCTGTTTGACTAACTGTCTGTGGTGCCAGAAACCTTGGATCAAAAATGTCCTTTTGGTATACCCCAATTGAGTATTGGATAACGTTGGGGTATGTCCACATTGGATTGATCACGAATCTAACCGGGCCCTCGTGACTAAAGGGCCAATTACTTATAGACTGAGTGTCCGATTAACGCACAGTCTGTTGCATTGAGACCCCTTTTACATGGTGGTCCTTTGGGATACTTATTTGTTGGACTTCATGGAAGTCAGATTATCGACCTATGGATTGGGGATCGGATCCTCCTGGAATCAAGAGAGCTTAGTTCGGGAACCCAATAGCTAGTTGTAACATAAGAAAGGGGTCCTATGTGGGTCTGTACTTTTGGATCCTATGTGGGTTTGTACATTGGGATCCTATGTGGGTCTGTGCTTTGGGATCCTATGTGGGTCTGTGTTTGAGAGTCTCACATGGATCTGCTTTAGTAATCCACATGGGACTACTCTAGGATTCTACGTGGGTCTGTTGTACTAGGATTTTTCGTGGGTCTGATGATTTAGGATCCTTATTGGGTCTGCCTCTTAACAGAGTAAGATTATTTGGTAGTTACATCTAATAATTTTTACTACCATACCAAAGTTATTCCAGGTGTGAGTTGAGTCTTTACCTTTTTGTTAATCTTCTGTGTGGCATAACTTTGTGGTACTAACCTTCATGGTGATACCTTTTTGGTATTATTCTCTGTGGCATTACCTATGTGGTACTTACATTTGTGTCATACCTTTGTGGTACTTACCTTCATGGTGATACCTTTGAGGTATTATTATGTGTGGCATTACCTATGTGGTACATACCTTTGTGGCATACCTTTGTGGTACTTACCTATGTGGTGATACATTTGCGGTATTATTATGTGTGGCGTACCTTTGTAGTACTAACTTTTGTGGCATTACCCTCGGTGTATTATTTACTTCGAAGAAGAGTTGTACTTTGGCTAAGGGTTTGGGCCTTGAGTTTACTCATGAATTAGATGGGTATACTTGATAACTAAGGTATATTTATTGGCATATAACTATGTTGTGTTATCACTAGTATATATGCTTTGTAGTTTATCATTTGTTGATTTTGTGAGACCTTGAGGGTCTCGGGGTCCCTACTGAGTATCATTATACTGACCCCTACACGGGCTATGCCTGCACCTTGTTGTGTTTGGGGTGGACGAAGGACAGTGCTGACTGAGGACCAGGGTATCAGGACTGGTGGTAGCTCAGAGGTGGACCTTAGATGAGGCGTACTTCAGAGATGACCATTCGAGAGATGTACCTACCCTTCAGGTAGGATCATTGGCGGGTGTTCACCGAAGCTGTTCAACTTACTTGTAATTTCAAGTTTTCTTTTACATTCCAGTTAGGCTTGTATTCTGACCCCTTTTACTTACTGTACAAACTCTTTTTTCTATTCAGTTTACTCTTGTTCATATCTTGTTCCATGCTTGGATGTTTGAGTTTACAAGTTGAAGGCAATGCCTTCCCAGTTTTATGGAATACGCCTTCGGTGCTAGTCGTCATCCCCTGTCCTAGGGAAGGCTGGCTTGAGGTAGTCACGACATAAGCCTGGGGAACAGGTTGTGAAAAATTGGTATCATAGGGTTCGGTTCTACCATAGGAAATTGGACTCTATAATTTTAACGGAAATAGTGTTAAATGAAGTGAGTGTGGTTATCAGTTTAGGGAATCTAGTGTTGGTGATACGGCCGACGTATCCATACACCAGGACCCTGACTTCTGATTTTTGACTTAGTGCACAAAAACACTAATTGTGTGTGTGTTTCGAAAAGTTTTCTGTTACGAACTGCCTTCACCAAAAGGAGGGAAGGGTCAGCAGATTGTCAGGCCCTTCCTTCTTTAAGTTGAAGGAGAGATAATGACCCCCGAAACCCGCCTTCAATAGGTCCCGGAGTAGAGACCAGCACCAAGGGTATAAAATCACACACTAAATGGAAGGAATTACCATTTTTATTTTAATAGGATCGGGAGATAAGGTAGTAGATCCCACAACACCAAAACTGAAAGTGAAAATACGGCTTAAAATAAACCATTCCCACATGCATGTTCAAAGGTAAAAGATATAAATCACAAAACTCCAAGGGTAAAAAGATACCAAGAAAAAGGGAAACAACAACAGCAACTGCCCCAAATGTCCAAGCTAGTACGGTCCCGCACGATCCCTGAAGTCCTCTTGGAAACCTGAAAGAAGTTTTATATACGTAGGGTGAGCATACAAGTATACTCAGTAGGGAAAAACCAAATACTCTCATGCACAAGTGGAGAGGCATACTAATGCCCTGTAAGAAAAGAGATAACCAGAAACCTAGCAAGGAAACTAACCACCCAAGCCTCACCAAGGAACACTCCCGAAATAACGTAAGTCAAGTAATGTATAGTAACATCAAATTGATGTTTGGGTACCCCGCGCCACTTTCCCACTGGTTATTGAAGACATCCTACACATCGGACCAATCCCACCATTCTCATCGCAGTCCCACTGCCATACCCTGCCCACACACACCTGGTCCACAACCATACATCCTACCCATAAACACCTGGTCCACAACCACTAACCCTCCTGCAGACACCTGGGCCACAAATGTCACACGTAACCATGCCTGCAAACACCTAGGCCAGAACAACCACCGCCACACCCGAAGACACATGGGCCTCATCCCGAAGATACATGGGAAACCACCTGCCTGCACACACCTGGGCCAACTACCAAACTACCCTGCCCAAAGATTCTTGGGCTAATAATGGACTTCAGTCCATCACAGCCTTCCAGTAGAGTCTTGGGCGATTCGGGAAAGGGAGCAGAAAAGGAGCTAATAACCAGCCACCCATAAGAGTGTTGGGAAAAACACCCTCCCCCATAAAGTGGGGGTGTTCGACACTAAGTGTTCAACTTGGGTGGGGCGCGAATAAGAAAAATAAATACTACAAGTATATGTATAGGTAACAAGCACTCACCCAATCTTGTTTTTTCTTCAGCCAGCCTAAAGAACACTATCCTTACTATTCAATCATAAGAGAAGAGAACAGCACCCATGACCAAGTTACAACTCACATCAAACCAAATCCCCATTTGTCCCATCCTTGTTTTCATGTTCAGTAATAATGTTTAAATCAGTTTCTTCACCTACTTGGGAAACTAGTAAGCAAAAGCACAAGCCAAGGAAAGAGCACACCCGACAGCAATTTAAACATTCACACTCGGTTCTCTTGTAAAAACACATCAAGCGAGACCCCTCCTAGTATTGGAACCAAAGAAGGTCAAAGTGAGATACAGTCCCAAGTTCCCAGAACTATGAATAAGAAGGTTACACAACAGAAGAGGATCCCACACCAATTCGTGAAACAAACAAAGGATCCCATCCTCACCCACATCACCCAAGCAATCTAAGCCCCTATCCAAGAATACCATAAGGTCAATCGTACTCGGCCCATGGAGGAAATAACCAAACCAATACTACCAACATAAGGCAGACTCAACAGGTATTTTCAGATTTAAAAGATTTAACACACTCCATGATTTCAATTCCACTGAGCTTAAATCGGGGTTACCATAAAAAAGGAGTTGATCCTGGTGCTTCCAATTTATTTAGCTGAATATACGTAATTTTCTAATTTATTTTACACATCAAAAGGTTCAAAACCAAAATACAAGACATTTAAACATATCAAGAGGTGAGGGTTTATTAGTGCACAGAGAAAGACCACCAACGGCCATGATTTCAGTAGGCGTAAGCCCGCACAAACAATTAAAAAATCATTAATCATGAAAGATGAGAAAAAAATAGAGCATCATCATCGATCATACCCCTCCCCTTAATTATTTAGAATCCATTTATTATCTTAATTAAAGTTAGGTTCATCCAATTCTACAAAAGCAATAGCGTACCCACCCCGCAAGATACACAGAAAGGAGAGATGAAGGTGAAACCCCTACCTGACTGATCAAGGATCAACCTTAAGTCCCTGCGTGATTAGAAGGAGCTCCACAGAACATGATCAAGGAAAAATTCTCTAGGTTACAACTTGTCAGAAACAAGGGCACTCCGACCACAGGGTGATCGAGAAAAAGAAACATAGGGAGAAGAATTTAGGTTATAATGGCTTATAAGGGCTGAGATACAGCACGTCCGGGATGGTTATGATACAGAGACAAAAACTAGAAACCATGTAAAGAGCGGGATCGTGGGTTGACCACGCGGCCGGGACACCCCACACATCATTAAAGGGTGCCCGCCTTCCGGGGCGGTTTAAACCGACGCACACCAGGGTACCTCACCAATCATTTAATTAAACTACATTAATGGGAATTAATGGGCTTTAAAACAGGATTAAAGGTGTCAAAACATGGTTTAAAAACCAATTTGTGCAAAAAGGAGGCGCTACTGGAAAACCCATGGGGGTAGGAGAGATCTACCATTTGCGATAGCGAGTGGTAGCAGAGATCTACCGGTTGGCGACAGCGACCGGTAGCCGAGAGCTACCGGTAGACGAGAGCCACCGGTAGCCCAGAGTGACCGGTTTCCAAGAGCCACTGGTAGCCGAGAGCCACCGGTATCTGAGAGCCACCAGTATCCGAGAGCTACTGGTGGCCAAGAGCTACTGGTAGCCCGGCTAACGGTACCCCAAGGTCACCAGTTGGCTAGGTCTACTAGTAGGCCGAGGCTACCGGTAGGCCAAGTCTACCGCTAGGAGTCACCGAGAAGCTGGGATGGCCTTCCAGACCACCCAGAACAACTCAACATTATATTTTTACTAAGTAATAGACCCCAAAAACCCAGGCCATTACATCAGATACTTCTCAAACTATTCTCGTCCCCGAGAATATAAGAACAACCTAGAAAGGAAAAATTGGGGTCCAAACAACCACCCTCTAAAGATACTTCTCAGGGGAAAACCCAGAGTTGTTCGAAAGCTAGAACAGAACCCTCCCCCTACATCCAAGAATACTCCCCCAAGAGTTACCAACCATAACATTCATAATGAGAACAAAGATCACATTGTCCAACACATGAGTTATGGAGTCCCCTACTACATGTCAGGATATTATCCTCTTTGGGAGGAACTGACTTGCCTGCACGGGTTTAATCGCATCCACATTAATGTGTCCTGATTATCAGTCAGTTTTTCCCATTATCACACATTAATACACACACACACAGAGAACAGGGAATAGATCATCTAATATCTAATAAAAAAAAGCATTTCATATATTAAATCACAAGGTACAATATCCCAAGGATCAAAACAAAAACAACAATTTAAAATAGATATGGGTACTAAACGCATAACTGGGCCTCCCACTCCCATGTGCTCTCTTCCAGGACACCATGCCTCCACAAAACATGAACCAAGGGGATGGTTCATCCATGAAGCACTTTCTCCTTAAGATCCTCGATCTTGATTGGTCATTCTATGAAGGTCTCGTCGTCTTTGACACCTAACTCTCCCCAATCAATGACGTGGGAGTCGTCGTGTAGATATCGACGAAGCTGGGACACATGGAATACATCGTGTATCCTCAGTAGCGGCGGTGGTAGCACTAGTTGATAAGCCACTTCACCGACCTGCCGCAACACTTAGAAGGGTCTGATGAACCTGGGAGAAAGCATACTTCACCTGCCGAACCTCCGCTGTCCAAGCCGAGGAGAGATCTTCAAGAACACGTGGTCCCCGACCTCAAACTCCAAGGGTCTCCTCCTATTATCAGCATATGACTTCTGCCTGTCCTGAGCCGCCTTCATCCTTTCTCGTATAAGCTGATCCTTCTTTGTCGTGCTCTGCACCACCTCTGGGCCAAGAACACCTGCTTCCCCAACCTCAGTCCAGCACACCGGTGAGTGACACAACCTTCCATATAGGGCTTCAAATGGATCCATGCCAATGGTAGAGTTATGGATATTATTGTAGGAAAACTCTACCATAGGAAAGTGTCGCACCCATAATCCCCCAAAGTCCAGAATACATGCCCGCAACATATCCTCCAAGGTCTGGATGGTGCGCTCTGTCTACCCGTTTGTTTGGGGGTGGAAAGCAGTTCTAAGACGTAGCTGGGTTCCAAAAGAATGTTGCAATCCCCTCCAGACTTGTGAGGTAAAATGTGTATCCCTGTCTGAGACTATGGAACTCGGAACTCCATGAAACCACACTACCTCATTCACATACTTCCTTGATAGAGTGTCCACTGCACTCGACTCCTTAATCGCCAAAAAGTGAGCCGACTTCGTCAAGAAGTCCACCACTACCCAGATGGTGTCGCATCCCCCTTCCACCTTGGGGAGTCCCATGATGAAATCCATTGAAATGTCATCCCACTTCCACTCGGGGACATCTAAAGGTTGAAAAAACCCGCCTGGAACACGGTGTTCAGCCTTTACCTGCTGAAACTCTAAGCACTTGACCACAAACTTTACCACTGCTCGCTTTACTCCTAGCCACCAAAGCTATCTTCTCAGACCCTGGTACATCTTGGATACTCCTGGGTGTACCTCTAGGGGTGATTTTTGGAACTCACTAAGAACCTTTACATGCATCACCTCTAGAACAAACATCTTCCCCCATAAGAGCATCCGATTTTGACCATCTTTCGCCCACCCTTCCGGAGCATCTCCCTGGTCAACTCGGTTGCACATCAGTTTTCACTTTGGCTCTCTACACTAAGACTCCTCCACTTTCTGCAATAGAGAATACTACACTATCATCTAATACAAGCAACCTATACCACTATCCATCCTTGCATCCAGGTGCAGGGCAACCAACTCCTCCATCGCCTTCCAAACGTCTGCCGACTCTCAGACCACATCCTTCTGTGACCTCCGGCTCAAAGCATCGACCACTACATTCCATTTTCCTGAATTTTAGGATATCTCGAAGTCGTAATCTTGGAGAAACTCCATCAACCTTTGTTGTCGTAAGTTTAGGTCCCACTGAGAGAAGACATAATTCAGTATTTTCTGTTCCATGAAGACCAAAAAGTGTTTTCCGATGAGGTAATTCCGCCACAACTTTAGTGTGAAAATGACTGTTGTAAGATCCAGATCGTGGGTGGAATAATTATTCTCATGAGGGTGTAGCTTCCTAGACCCATAAGAGATCACCCCTTGTCGCTGCATCAACACACATCTGAGGCCTTGCCCTGAAGCATCACAAAAAACCTCATACACTGCCCCTTCTTCTGTAAGTCTCAGCACTGGTGCACTAACCAACTTCTCCTTCAGATAGCTGAAGGCTACCTCACACTGCTCACTCCACACAAAAACCTGGTCCTTCTTGGTCAAGGTCTTCAAAGGCACCGCAACTCAAGAGAAGTTGGGTACGAACCTCCAGTAGTAACCTTCTAGCCCGAGGAAACTACGAACCTCCGCCACGTTCTTGGGTGCTGCCCAAGAAACAACCGCCTCAACCTTTGATGGGTCCACCGCTACCCCTTGCACGGACACTACATGCCCAAGGAAGTGTACTTCTCACTTCCAAAACTACCACTTCGAAAACTTCCCATAGAGCTGGTGCTGTCAGAGGACCTCCAAAACTGTCCTCAGGTGCTCCGTGTGGTCCTCCTCTGATCTTGAATAGATCAGGATTTTTTCAATGAACACGACTACGAACCGATCGAGATATTCCTAGAAGACGGAGTTCATAAGCCCCATGAACACATCCAGAGCATTTTTAACTCCAAAAGGCATGACTACAAACATGAAGTGCCCATATCTACACTTGAATGTCGTCTTCGAGATGTCTCCCTCGTTTACCCTCAACTGGTGATACCCAGACCGCAGGTCGATCTTTGAGAACCATCCCTCCCCTTTCAGCTGGTCAAAAAGATCGTGTATCCTCGGAAGAGGGTAGGTATTCTTGATCGTTACCTAATTCAGCCTCCTGTAGTCTATGCATAGCCTTAGATCGACATCCACCATCTTTGCAAATAACACAGCAGCACCCCACGGTGATGCACTCAGTTGAAAAAAACCCTTCTTCATTAGATTTTCAATCTGAATCCACAACTCCTGTAGCTCCGAAGGCGCCATCCAGTAGGGGGCCATCGAAATCGGATGAGCACCAGGCTGCAATTCTATCCCAAAATTGATATCACGTCGAGGGTGTAGAGTCGTCACCTCCTCAGGGAAGATGTCCATAAACTCAATGAAGATCCCTGGTAGTCCCACCATATCAGCATCCACTAACTCTACTGATAGCTCGGCTAACAAGGAGAGGAGGGGTTCCTCTCACCTGCTGACCTTCTGGCCACTCCGCTCGCCGGTGAAAGTAACATGTAGGCCACCCATGTCTGTGAACACAACCCTTCCTCGGAAGCAGTTGATGATGGCACACACAGAGAACAGCTAGTCGATGCCTAGGATGACATCATTTGACTGTATATGTAGCAGTAGTAGATCCCTGACTGACTGATGTGTCCCTATCATTAGTTTTCATCCTCTACAAACATATAACAAGTCGGTCTAACCTCTGACTAGTGTGCTCAACACCAGGGGCACTGGAAGTCTCTCAGCATCTAGACCCAGAGCACGGGCCAGACCGGGGTCAAAAAAGGAGTGCGAAGCTCTGGTATCGAACAAGGCATAAGCAAGGGTACTGAAAAAACTGATCGTACCTCAAACAACCTCCGGTCCCGCTGGGACTGCTGCTTCTCTGGCGTGCAATTGTCCACGCCCAGTTCCTCTACCCCTTGGCTATCAGCCGCCTCCCTGACCATGCCTTGGTCGAGGTCCCTGAGGAGCGCCCTGAGGTCGGGCTCCCCCTGCAACGTCTTCCCTCTGAAGAGTGGGAGCTTGCTGCCCCTGCTGCTGCTGCTGGAAGGGCCTAGCTGGAAGCTGCTGCAAAGGCGGGTGCTGGGCTTGTCCGCCACTGCCGTACTGAAATCGGTCCGGGCACTGATTTCGAAGATGTCCATGGCTCCCACAGACGAAGCAGCTCGGTCCTGGGCCCGAAGGGAAAGGGCGAGGACCAGGGGACCGAAACTGGAACTGTTGCGGCCTGCTCCCTGTTAGTCCGAACCTAGAGGGTCCCGATGATGGAGATCTGGTGCTGACGTCCTTTCCCTTTAACGGGCCTAGCTGAATCCCCTCTCATGACACACCGCCCAGCGCGTACATCCTCTCCACCACCTCTGCCTTCTTATGGACATCCAAGTATGTTGGCAAGGTGATGCGGGTAACAACATACTGGAGGGAGGGTCAGAGCGCCTCCCCTAAATGCCTCGCCCCGAGAATCCTCATCTGGAAAGAGGTCCAGAGCAAAGTGGAGGAGGTCCTTGAAATTGATCCCCAGCTCCCTTACCGACATAATCCTCTGCTGGAGGGAGAGTAGATCCTTCCTCTTCTCTTCCTTCATCGTAGAAGATAGGAATTCCCCCTAGAACTCCTTCTCGAAATCAGCCCATGCCACCTCAGCCTCTCTCATATCCCCCAGGTAGAGCATCCACCACTGACGTGATGCTCCCCGCATCTGGATGATGTCCAGAGGAACCTAGCACTCGGTCGGATCCCGGATCAAGCCGAAGACTATCACCAGCTCCTCTATCCAGCCCCCCGTCTTCATGTCAGAGGTTATGCCATCGTACCTCTCGAGGGTCTGTCGACGGAAGGCTCAAAGCGTCTTCTACCACTATTCGTCCTCCTCCTCTCGATCAGCCCTCTACTGATTAGCCAAGTCAACCACCTGGGCCTCGATCACCCGTAAAACTTGTGGTTGTCTCCCGGGTTCCATAGCTGCAAGGTAAACAACGAATGCCTAAGCCCAAATAGTGCAGAATATTGTTCTTAAAACTCCTTAAACTTCTTATTTATTTCAAATTCTTGAAACACACCAGAAACACGAGAAAAAAAGTCATTTATCATGTATGTACCTTTCCTAGTGTCTCTACCCTGCAATCAGTGTGGCCTCACTTGGTCATTCGGTAGGTCTAGAGTCCTTACATCGGATCACGGGGGGCCCTAAAATCCTGTGTCCTAGCCGGTCTTCCCTAGCCTAATTCACACACCAAGGTCACCCAACATCGTTGCCCTACCATCCCATACAATCCTCACAGTTCCTAACTCCAGACTCCATCCTATATCTCAACCTCACCTCTGATACCATTTTGTCATGACCCGCCTTCACCAAAAGAATGGAAGGGTCAGCAGATTGCCAGGCCATTCCTTCTTTAAGTTGAAGGAGAGATAATGACCCCTGAAACCCGCCTTCAATAGGTCCCGGAGTGGCAACCAGCACCAAGGGTATAAAACCACACACTAAATAGAAGGCATTACCGTTTTTCTTTTAATAGGAATGGGAGATAAGATAGTAAATCCCAGAACACCAAAACTAAAAGTGAAAATATGGCTGAAAATAAACCATTCCCATATGCATGTTCAAAGGTAAAAGATACAAATAAAAAAACTCCAAGGGTAAAAAGATACCAAGAAAAATGGAAACAACAATAGAAACTTCCCCAAAGGTCCAAGCTAGTATGATCCCGCATGATCCCTGAAGTCCTCCAGGAAACCTGAAAGCAGTTTTATATATGTAGGGTGAGCATACAAGTATACTCAGTAGGGAAAAACCAAAGACTCTCATGCACAAGAGGGGAGGCATACTAATACCCAGTAAGAAAAGAGATAACCAAGCACCTAGAAAGGAAACTAACCACCCAATCCTCACCAAGGCACACTCCCCAAAGAACGCAAGTCAAGTAATTTATAGTAATAGAACATCGATGTTTGGGTACCCCGCGCCACTTTCCCACTGGTTATTGAAGACATCCTACACATCGGACCAATCCCTCCATTCTCATCGTAGTCCCACTGCCATACCCCGCCCACACACACCTGGGCCACAACCACACATCCCGCCCGCAAACACCTCGGCCACAACCACTAACCCGCCCGCAGACACCTGGGCCACAACTGTCACACGTAACCACTCCTACAAACACCTAGGCCAGAACAACCACTGCCATGCCCGAAGACACCTGGGCCTCATCCCAATGGTACAGGGGAAACCACCTTCCCGCACACACCTGGACCAACTACCACACTACCCTACCCGAAGATTCTTGGGTTAATAATGGACTTCAGGCCATCACAGCCTGCCCATAGAGTCTTGGGCGATTTGGGAAAAGGAGCAGAAAATGATCTAATAACCAGCCACTCATAGAAGTGTTGGGAAAAACATCCTCCCCCATGAAGTGGGGGTGTTCGGAACTAAGTGTTCAACTTGGGTGGGGCGCGAATAAGAAACACAAAAACTACAAGTATATGTATAGGTAACAAGCACTCACTCAATCTAGGTTTTTCTTCAGCCAAACTAAAAAACACTATCCTTACTATTCATTCATAAGAGAAGAGAACAGCACTCATGCCTAAGTTACAACTCACATCAAACCAAATCCCCATTTGTCTCATACTTGTTTTCATGTTCAGTAATAATGTTTAAATAAGTTTCTGCACCTACTTGGGAAAATAGTAAGCAAAAGCACAAGCCAAGGAAAGAGTACACCCAACAGCAATTTAAACATTCACACCTGGTTCTCTTGTAAAAACACATCAAGAGAGACCCCTCCAAGTATTGGATCCAAAGCAGGTCAAAGTGAGATACAGTCCCAAGTTTCCAGAACAATGAATAAGAAGGTTTCACAATAGAAGAGGATGCCACCCCAATTTGTGATACAAACAGAGGATCCCATCCTCACCCACATCACCCCAGCAATCTAAGCCCCTATACAAGAAAGCCATAAGGTCAACCGTACTCGGCCCGTGGAGGAAACAACCAAACCAATACTACCAACACAAGGCAGACTCAAAAGGTATTTCCAGATTTAAAAGATTTAACACACTCCATGATTTCAATTCCACTGAGCTTAAACTGGGGTTATCATAGAAAAGGATTTGATCCTGGTGCTTCCAATTTATTTATCTGAATATACGTAATTTATCAATTTCCTTTACACAGAAAAATGTTCACAACCAAAATACAAGCCATTTAAACATCACAAGAGGTAAGAGTTTATTAGTTCATATATAAAGACCACCAACGACCATGATTTCAGTAGGCGTAAGCCTGAAAAAACAATTCAGAAATCATTAATCATGAAAGTGGAGAAAAAAACATAGCAGCATCATCGATCACACCCCTCCCCTTCATTCTTTAGAATCCGTTTATTATCTTCATTAAAGTTAGGTTCATCCAATTCTACAGAAGTAGTAGCGTACCCACCCTGCAAGATACACCAAAAGGAGAGACGAAGGTGAAACCCCTACCTGACTGATCAATGATCGACGTTAAGTCCCCGCGTGATTATCAGGAGCTCCACAAAATACGATAAAGGAAAACTTCGTCGGGTTACAACTCTTTGGGAGGAAGGGCACTCCGACCGTAGGGTGATCGAGAAAAAGAAACGTATGGAGAAGACTTTAGGTTATAAAGGCTGATAAGGGATGAGATACAGCACGCCCGAGACGGTTAATATACTGAGATAAAAACTCAAAACCACGTAAGGAGCGGGATCATGGGCTGACCACAAGGCTGGGACACCCCACACGTCATTAAAGGGTCTCCTCCTTTCGGGGCAGTTTAAACTGACGCACACCAGGGTAATTCACCAATAATTTAATTAAACGACATTAATGGTCATTAATGGGATTTAAAATAGGCTTAAAGGGGTCAAAACATGGTTTAAAACCCAATTTTTGCAAAAAGGAGGCGCTACTGGAAAACCCGTGGGGGAAGGAGAGAGAAATCGGTTGGAGAAAGCCACCGGTAGCTGAGAGCTACTGGTTGGAGACACCTACAGGTAGGATAGATCTATCGGTTGGTGATAGCTACCAGTAGATGAGAGCTACCGGTCACCGAGAGCCACTGGTAGACACCGGTAGCCGAGAGCCACCGGTAGGCTAGGTCTACCGGTAGGCCAAGGCTACCGCTAGGAGTCACCGAGAAGCTGGGATGGCCTTCCAGACCACCCAGAACACCTCAACATCAGATTTTTACTAAGTAATGGACCCCAAAAACCCAGGCCATTACATTTTATTTGTGAAATCTTTGAGTCATATCACCAGGTATAACTTATTAACCATGGAACACCTTTTTTTTTCAGGATGCCTCCACGCAGATAGCTAGCAATGTTTCCAGGTGTAGAAAGTGATTATGGACCACCAGGCGACAAGGCCTCGGTGCAGGGCCCTCTTTCAATAGAGGCACAAGCGGAGGCACCAGCGGTACCATTACCCATTGAGCCACCAATTCTACCAACCCCAGAAGCAGAGGGTGCACGCCACTTGACTGCGTAGCATGAGTTCCAGTGCCAAAGGCCACCCATGTTCAGGGGAGAGACGGACCCACAGGCAGCTGAGGATTGGCTAGAGGCCATGGTGAGAGTCTTCCGACTGGTAGAGACACCATCCGATCTCATGGATATCCTTAGTGACGGTCTGCTATAGGTAGCAACAGGCATATAGTGGAGCGTGATGCTCCAAGTTCACGATGAGGTGACAATTCTCCGGGCATACTTTGAGAGCATTTTTCATGCAGAGTTTGTTCTAGAGACCCTTGGCATAGTGCGCATATAGGAGCTTCTTCATTTGCAGCAGGGAAGCATGAATGTGGCTCAGTACTCATTGAGGTTCACCAACATCTCACGCTACTCCACTAATATGGTTTGGGACCCATTCTTTAGGGCCTGAACCTTTGAGTAGGGACTCAGGCGGGAGATCAGGGCTTCGATGATTTCTCTCAGCATCCCGACACAGGAAGGAGTGTTAGAGAAATCCCTCTTAGTGGATACTTTTCTTGCTGAGCAGTCACCTGCAGCGAGACACACCACCAGGTGTCACATAGTAGATTCTTCTACAGCTGGAAGAAGAAAGATGTCATAGAGGTCCAAGAGGAACAGACCTACAGGTGGAAGACCGTAGGATTTAGGGTCAGTTGTTCAGGGAAACAGAGATAGAGTCAGTCATGCAAGGAGCTGGTAGTGTTACACATGCGGCGGGCAGGGTAACATGGATCATGACTATCCGACCCGCCATACGGAGGATCAGCAGACTATCGAATGACCACCCAGGTAGAGACAGAGGTTCAACTAAGGTGGTCCGTAGTAATCAGGCGGACATGGAAGAGGAGCTGGCCATGTTGCTGGTGGTGGGTGATGATTCGAGATGTTACCACCACCACCCCCATTTGGTCCACCCTGACCACAAGGATCATGTGGACAGGGGCGATCTCATATCCAGGTAGCTGAATCCTATGACCATGGTGCTCTGGAGATGATACGAGTTACGATCTATGTCTACTCCACCTTAGCTGCAGTACTTATAGACAAAGGTGTTAGTCATTCTTTTCTTTCCATTTCCCTTGTTTGGAGCTCGGAGATTCCGATGGAGTCATTGGCTCAATCTTTATGACTAGATACTCCTATGGGAGAGGATTAGATGATTACACATAGGTTCTAGTAGTGTGAGCTTCCTCTATGAGGAGAGAGATTTGGCTAGGAACTCCTAGTAGTGGCATCGAGGCCTTAAGACATCATCTGTGGTATGCACTGGTTATCTACGGTCCATGCTCAGATTGACTGTATTAGGCCCAAAGTGTGGTGAATTAGCAATTATGAGACTATTTTTACCTTCATTGATGAGAAGGGAGCCTTTGCAGCACAAGATGGAATTACCCGGAGAAGAGTGTAGTTGAACACTCATCAGTTGGCTAGCCTTAACCTCAGAGTAGTTGATGTGGAGTGTCTGAGTTATCCTGTAGTGGTGGACCAGTACGCAGATGTCTTCCCTGATGATGTTTCGGGTCTACCACCTCATAGGGAGGTGTAATTTTACCTTGATTTGTACCCCAGGACGACACTGATATCTACACCAGCATATCGGATGGCTCCCGCAGAGCTTCGTGAGCTGCGGGTATAACTAGAGGACATACAGGGGAAGGGGTTCATTCGGCCCAGTGTTTCTCTTGGTCAGCCCCGATTTTGTTCGCCAAGAAGGCATATGGGAGCTTGAGACTTTGTGTTGACTATTAGTTCCTGAACCAGGTGACCATGAAGAACAAGTACCCACTCCCAAGGATTGATGACCTTTTTGATCATCTAAAGGGAGAACAGTGGTTCTCGAAGATAAACCTTAGATCAGGCTATCACCAGCTCAGAGTACGAGAAGAGGATGTGCATAAGACAACTTTTAGATGTTGGTATGGCCACTACGAGTTTTTGGTCATGTCTTTCAGTGTCACCAACACTCCAGCAGTGTTCATGGGACTCATGAACAGGATATTTCAGCCATATCGTGATCGATTTATAGTGGTTTTTATTGATTATATTCTGATATACTCGGCTACTTAGGATGTGTATGCTTATCATTTGTAGATAGTTCTGGACACACTCTGAGAGCACCAGCTTTATGGTAAGCTCTCAAAGTGCCAGTTTTGTATCCGTGAGGTCCACTTTCTAGGACATGTCATCTCAAAGGCTGAAGTTGCAATGGATCCAGCGAAGATTGAGGAAGCATACTCTTGTGATCCACTAGGAGTGTGACGGAGGTACGGAGTTTCTTGGGTTTGGAAGGATACTACATATGTTTTTTTCCAGATTTCTCCAGAGTTGCAGCACCTTTATCAGTGTTGATGAATAATGGGAAACCCTTCGTGTGGTCAGAGAGATGTAAGAAGAGTGTTCAAGAGCTGAGGTAGAGGCTAACTAATGCCCCCATTTTGAGGCTTTTGGAAGAGGGTGTTGGGTACATAGTCTACTATGATGAATCAGGGACTGGACTCGGATGTTTCTTGATGTAGGAGCGAGTAGTGATCACTTATAGTTATCTATATCTAAGACAACATGAACAGAACTACGTTAACCATGACCTAGAGTTAGTAGAGGTGGTATTATCCTTGAATATGTGGTGACATTACTTTATGGGAGAACATTTTATAGTCTACTCTGATCACAAGAGTCTTAGATATATATTCTCTCAGAAGGACCTAAACCTGAGACAGCAGCATTTTCTAGAGTTCCTACAGGATTATGACTTCGAGATATTCTATACTCTGGGTAAGGGGAACGTGGTAAAAGATTCACTCAGTAGGAGATCTGGTATACAGCTGTTAGGTGAGGCGACAAAGGAGCTAGCCGCTTTACAGATATCATTTGTGGAACGAGATGGAGCAGCTTTTCTTCAGTCTCTTACAGTAACTCCCCCACTTCTTCCGTGATTTAGGGAGGCACAACATGGGGACACTGACTGTGAGGCCCGACGTACTCAGATATTCATAGGATAGGAACCTGATATATTTTCTGAGGTGGGGAGCATGTCATCTTCTTTAGAGGACATACCATGGTACAAGTGTCACTTAGGGAGGATGTGTTGAGGAAGTTTACACATCCCTTCTAGCAGTACATCCAGGAGTGACGAAGATGTACCAGGATCTCCAACGAATTCTTTCCACATTAGATAAGTATTCGGTATAGAATTCAATGGCTTCGTCAACAATATATCGCTCCACAATACAACCCTCTGGCCGACTTTGATTTTTGACAAACCCTTTCCAAATCTTCATATACCATTCAATGGGGAACATCCATCTATAGTGCACAGGACCACAAAGTTGAATCTCTCTCACAAAGTTAACCATCAAATGAACCATCATATCAAAGAATGATGGCGGGAAGAACATTTCTAATTCACATAATATGATGATAATTTCTCTTTCCATAGCTGGAAATTTCGCCAGGTATAAAACATTGTTGCATATAGCTTTGAAAAATAAACAAATTTTGGTTAACGTATGACGAACATTCTTGGAAAAAATGCAACGTAAATCTATAGGAATTAAATATTGCATCAAAACATGGTAGTCATGTGATTTCAAACCTTTTAACCTCAAATAATTCATTGACACAATGTTCTTGATATTTGATGAATACCCCTATGGAACCTTTAAATCATTGAAGAAGTTGCAAAACTGATATCTCTCCTCCCTGAAAAGAGTGAAAGCAGTTGGAGGACGTAACATTCAATTTTTATTCTTCACGGAAGCCAACTCTTCTCATATTCCCATGTCAACCATGTCCAACCTTGCCTTAATTCTATCCTTTGTTTTTTCAGGGTCATTTAGCAACGTTCTGATAACACTGTCACATACTTTTTTTCCCACATGCATCACATCAAGAAAATTTCTAACGTAGAGAAAATTCTAGTATAGTAATTTAAAAAAAACTAATCTCTATTTCCAACTGATTTTCGTAAGGTTTTTCAAAAATGGTTTACCAAAAATAGTGTTCACATATTTTACTTTCTCAAATAACTAATCACCTGTTAGTGGAGATGGTGTTGTGTATTGTTCTGAACTTCCATTGAATGATGTCATCCAATATTGGTACTTATGCTGATGAGGTAGAAATCAACAATAACCTAGAAACATAGATTTTGATGAATGTTTCAACCTAACTGATTTTGTATCATCTTCGCATACAGGACACCCTTGAGTTCCTTTAATGTTATAGCCTGAAAATTTTCCATAAGAAGGGAAATCATTTATCATCCCATACAACATCGCTCCCAATGTTAATTATTCACTTTTATAAGCATCATAAAACATAACACATGAATCCCAAAATAACTTAAAATCCTTGATGAAAGGAGACAAATAAACATCAATATTGTTACCTAGTTGTTTTGGTCCTGATATAAGCATAGATAACATGATGAATTTCCATTTCATGCATAACCAGGGTGGCAAGTTATAATTTACCAACATAACAGGCCATGTACTATGAGTGCTGGTTTGAAAACCAAAAGGATTCACTCCATTTGTAGATAACGCAAGATGAAGGTTTCTCAGCTCATTTACAAATTCAGGATACTCATGATCAATTCTCTTCCATTGAGGAGAGTCGGTTGAGTGACATAATCTCCCATATTTATTTATTTTCTCTACATGCCATGACAATTGTCTTACATTTTCTTCACTTCCATATAGAGGCCTAAACCTTGTAATGATTGGAAAGTACCATAAAACTTTCATAGGACTAGATTCATATTTCTTGTATCAGGAAGCACGACACTTTGGGAATTCTGTAAGTGATTTTTTCTCCTTGTGAAACAATATACAGCCTTTCGGGAAGGCATGTATTCTTTCAAAAATCATACCCATCGAGCATAGCATTCGTTTAGCTTCATATGTCTTGCTTGGGAGCTCATTATCTTCCGTGAGCATGTCATTCAAGAGAGCTAGTAGTTTCGTAAAAGTGACATCACTCCATCCATTGCCTATTTTCAATTTATATAACTTTAGTATAGCTGACAATGCTGTATATTTTGTGCAACCACCATACAATGGCATCTTTGAACAACTCTTTAAATTCTCAAACAATTTTGGGCAATCTCGGTGTTCATCTTCAACTGTCCTTACCATTTCCTCAATACGATCTTCATCATCATTGACATATGTAATCACATCCTCCATACGGTCTTCCTCATTATCCATATTTGTAATCATTGATGATCCATAAAACGTAGTTTTATCCCAGCCAGTAGCTACATTCACTTTTTTACTCCGTGTTTATTTCGACATTTATAACTCCGATCTATTCTGTGACATATCATATGTTCTTCCAACTCCTATGGAGTAATTTATCTTGAATAACAACAATGTAAACACTAACAAAGGATTTTAGAAGGTTCCTTTTTGTGATCCTTTGAAAACTTGATGAACTCTTTCACTCCATTCTCATACTCTATTGTCAAATGATTAGCATCCATCCAATCTTTATTCATCTCTATCCTATTTGAATCTCAAATATTATTATTTATGATTCAAATACACAAAAAAATACTTCCAATACAGTAGAAGAGAACCAATTCCTTATAAAAATATATATTAATAGAGGTTAACCATTTATAATAAAGATTTGGAAATCAACAGAACAAAGATAGACCCCCATCAAAATCAACACACTTTCCAGTCCCCTCATTTATAATAAAATAATCACATTAAACATCCCAAAACTAGTGACCAAACTCAAATAAAATGAAAACAAGGTTGCAATTTTGATGAGAAAACTAATATAGTAGATACATTTCCAAACACAAAAGGGTTCACGGGGGAGACAAATAACCTAGGTTTATCCAAAATTACTATGGAATATCATAGGTTTTGTTACCCAAATTAACATAAGAAATAGAAAATTGAGGTTTGTGAACATAAATTCTATCAAACCTACTCTCACTAACTATTAATATCTTTCATAATATTGAAAAAAATTATGAAATTAATTTTATAAATAAATTATTTACCAAAAACATGACCATTAGATTAGAAAAATTCACATCCAATTAGGTAAAATTAAAATATACTTCCTTTATTTCTTATGAATCATTAAATTTGGACAAACACACTAACCAACTAAATAAAATTCATATTTTCATAGGAATTTCAAGGTAAAGAGAGATAAATAATTCCATTGAAAAATATTCAACTGAATCTTTTAGTATCAATTGAAAGAGGGTATTGGTTAATAAAGGGATGAGGTCAATAACTCAAGACATAATCATGCCTAGACTCTCAAACCAAACTCACCACATCCCAAAATTTTATCAACTAAAACATGACCATCTGACTAAATAAAACTACACCTTACTGAAACCAAGAAACACCATGAATCATTGGGAACTCATACTACTGATGCCCCACTACATCATCGTTGAAATAGATCAACTATACAGTTATGGTACACCTTTAGATACTCAACCCTAGGGCATAATCCCCACCCTACATCTAGAAAATCTCATCACTCTCTTATTCCTCATTCCATTAGGACCACAACTCAAGGCACTATCTTTAGCCTTCTAAAAACTCGAAGAAAACCACTCTTGATAACTTCATCACAATCCCTCATCTACAACCAAAATCTCAAACATAAACTCACAAGATTACTTAGAATCTCTAACCTCAAAGATGACACAAAATTATAGGATTTCATTTATTCATCAACCAAGTTTTCTAAAAACTAGAACATCAATTCACAAATGTGAATCCCAATGGAAAGCACATTATATCCAACTTGATTGAATTTCATAATATTCTGTATACACTCATACTTCTATATCTAGGGAATAAAACTCTTCCTAAAACCACTTTTGACTGAACATGATTTTCCTTCCATCATTCTTAAGCCACCCTTAAAATCAATCCCACTACTAAGGAAACCCATAAATGATCTGGAATATTTTCCAATTCAAAATCCTCCTCAATTGCTTCTAGCCAATTCTTAACCTTAGGACCCAAAACCTAGACAATAAACATCAACTCCTCCTACTATTGAAATTTGACAACACTCTATCCTATGTCTCTTTCTACTTCTTACACACTTTACCATGATAATGTTTCAACATGTATAAGCATAAAAATTAATAAATTTAATCCAAAAAATTAAATAACTTACCAACACCAAGGGATACTCTTCCACACTAAAAGAATCATAAATACCCCAACACTTATAAACTACAAAACCAATTCATAATCCATTAAAAATATTATATTCCTATGAAATAATCACCATTAGACCCTCAAATAACACCACCACATCATCACCCCATACCACCATTATTAATCTTGAAAATAACTTAACAAAACCCTATAAATAATAAACAATTCACTTGGTAAAAATTTAATCACTTCATGCATTTTTTAAAGAATGTGACCTAAAAACATAGCCCAAAAACACAACACAACCCAAACCAAACCAAACTAAACCACCATAATGAATATTAGAATAATAATAAAAGGAAGTAGATGAGGATGAGTGGAGAAATCACCAAACATAAAAGATGTGAAGCTGAGAATCTAGCCTCGTCAAAAGGAATCCCAAACACTTGCAGTAGGGTTTGCAGGGAGTAGGGTCCAGTGGGGAGGAGGAGAAGTAGGGTTCGTGGGGAGGAGGATCTGCGGAAGGGGTTCGAGGGGGAGTATAAAGAGTAGGGTTCTCCACGGCGGAGTAGGGCTAGCGGCAGCAGAGTAGGGTTCGCAGTGGCGGAGTAGGGCTAGCGGCGGCGGAGTAGGGCTAGCGGCGGTGGAGGTCCGACAAAGAGAAGATAGGGGAGTTGTTGCAGGGGCACAGTTCCACGAGAGCTTGAGGAGGCACGATAAACAGAGGGCATTGTGCACCCCATTTTATAAAATGGGACTATGGTTTTATCAGCTCTAGAAAAATTATGATAAAGGAACCCTTTATCAGTGCTAGAAAAGCACTGCTAAAGGTAATTATTTATCAGTGCTAGAAAAGCACTGATAAAGTGGACCTTTATCAGTGCTTTTAATTAGTTCTCATAAAGAATTAACTTTAACAGTGCTTTTTTTCTTAGAACTGATAAATTTTGGTGCTTCCCCTACTCGTTTTTTTATTAGTTATGTGTGATTCAATGGATTATGTGAGGTTTATTCCAAGCATGATTTTTGAAAATGTAAAAGAAATGATGATAAAAAAGTACTTTGAAAAAGGAAAAAAAGTTGTATAAAAGTTGAGAAAAAATAAATAAGGTTCACATCATTCATTATGTTATATTTTTATCATACCCTTTACTTTGAGTTTTGGGGGAAGTGGGAGTTTCTACTTTCAAGGGTAGAATGTCATTCCACTTTTAATTTTAAAATCATGGTTTATACTTTAAGAGATGAACCTCTTCTTTGAGCCCTAATTTTTATCATCAATTCTTACCAACCATAAGCCTCAGAGTCATTTTAATCGTTATTACAAGTACTCATGATTTTATGTATCTTTTGTCTTAACAAAGTGGAGAAATTAGTTCCTTTACAAGACAATGGATAAAGAGCATGTTCTCATGATATAAGTATAACTCTACTTAAATTATATCATGAGTGATGAGTGAAAATATTCAAAGGAGAGGTAAATCATGATTTGGAATGTTTAATAATAATAAATTGAGGTACTTGAATGAATGAAAGAAGAAAAAACATTATTTTGAAAAGGGACAAATTAAAATGCATGAATTGCTTGTTTCTTTAAAAATTGAGAAATTAAATTGATATTTTGTATGGATTTTTGAAAATTTTATTTGAAATTGATAATTGTTTGATTTTATTATTTTAGAATTTAAATAATGAAAACATTGGGGCCCTCTTATTTTTAATATTGAGATTTAATGCTTGACGACAAGAATGGTTTAAGTGTGTCGGTATTTGACATACACAATTTTCAAGAAATTTTTTTATCAATTTTCAATGATGTTTGATGGATTTTTAACCTAAATAAACATTAAAAGCACTTGTTTTATTAAATTATGGGAATTCGTAATTATGTAATTAAAATGATGTGAAATGAATGAATATGCTAAGAATTAGAAGTGTTGTATTTATTTGGGGATTCTGATGAAATTGTTTTAATCAGTAGAAAAAGTTTTAGGAAAAAAATATGTGCAGGATGGCTATCCTTCAACCATTGTTAGCAGCCAAATATCCAAGCATGACTAGGCCTCTCCAGATATGCATAGCACATGGGAGGAATAGAACATCTCAGGGAGTGGGAGATATCACACGCAGAATAATTTTTTTTTTTGGGTTTTACAAAAATAAAAATTGGGGAAAGGGGATCAGGGTTCCAATATTTTTAAAAATGGGTCTTGGATACGTGAACGTTGTTCAAGCATCCTTCGGCGCGGAAGGATGCGTGAACGGCGTTCACGCATCGTTTCCCCTGCTGAAGATGTGTGAATGGCATTCACGAATCCTTCAGTTGGTCTGCGAAGGACGCGTGAACGGCATTCATGCAACCCACTGAGTCTATAAGAGGAGGGGTCCCCCCCCCTCAAAAACCATTTTTCTCCTCTTGATTTTGTTGCGAAGCCCTGTATAAATTCTTTCTCAACAAATATTTGCTGCTTTTATAGAGGTAAAATTTCTATTTAACATTTTAATTTTTTTAATTGTGTTTATTTATTTCATTTGTATGTTTAATTGTGTGTATAATTTATTTATTTCATATGTAATGAATGATGTGTAATGTTTTGTATGATTTAATTTTCTAGATTTTGAATGTTTTGTATGATTTAATTTTTTGAATGTATATTTTATGAATATTGAATGTTTTATGTTATGTCTAAAATGTTGAATGTTTAGGAAAAGAAATTTATCTTAGAGAAGTTTATTTTAATGAATGGTTTTGATATAAGTTTAAATTATATTACTTTTATTTACTAGTAATAATATTTTTAATCAATAAAGTAGAAAATATATTTACTTATATTTTGAAAAGTAGAAGAATGGCCAAAAAACATTACAATTTCATAAAATTTAAAATAAAAAAAGTGTTTATTATGTAAATCTCAATTATATTAGTTATAATAAAATTTATTAAATGTTATTAATAATTATATATATATATACACATGAAGTTAAATTTTTGGAAAAGAGGTGTAGTATTTAATATACATTTCATTTAGTAATAGATAAAGTTATATAATATGGATAATATAATAATTATACCAAAAAACATGGTATGAGTGATGACTAATCTTGAGATGACTAACCATGCATAATTGAAATTGCATGTTTTATTTTGTGTATGTGGTTCTTCAATTTGTAATAATTGCATTTTTTCTGCATTGATGACCTGAGAGTCATCTCTCAATAAATGTAAGGACCTACGTGTCCGCTTAAAAAAATTTATGTATTTCATACCCCTAGACCCCCTCACATGCATGTGAGTAAATTTGTAATTTAAAGATAGATGCCCCCGAAGAGTTGTCCCCGAACAGGCTTCCCCGAAGAGGTGTCCACGAAGAGGTATTCGAGAACTCGTTCAAGAGGAGGCGTTTTTGTTTGACAAGAGATTGGCAGTTGCTGAAATATTTGATAATAGAGACAGGAGTCCACCCATAGGTTGTGGTTAGTTTATCAGATAATGATAAACTAATCGTAAGTCTCAAGATCAAGTCATGATTATATATTCATAATTAATTAAACTTTATGAAACATTATATTAAATTTGATTTTGTGATAATATCACAATCACTATACCTTAACAGTGATAAATCAATACATAAAAAAGTCTCAAGATAATCAATTATTCAAAACCAAATTAAATAATTTAAAATTTTATTATAGTATATAATATTTTTTAAATTATTTTTTTATAGTTAATTATGTTTGTGCAAATATATTTCAATGGTGAGGTAATTTATACCGAGCAAGGTTTTAGATACAATGTGCCACCTGCTAGAGTGTTAAATCTTCATGGTTGTATGAAATTGGATGTAGTTTGTAATAAGATTCATAGTTGGTTAAAACTGAGGGCTAAACAAGCAATCTCTTCAATTAAATACTGACATCTTCAATATCCTGAGTGTCTATGGCACAGCGAGTACCCTATAGTCGATGACGAGGATTGTATGGAGGCTTCTCTGTTATTCAGGCAACAATGTATTAATGGTTTGATGGAATTATATGTTTTCATTTCTGATATTGATGTGGTGCGATCAATTACTACAGAACCATGCTTTGTGAGATCTGTAGAATTCGGTCCTTCACAGCAGTCTTATTCATTGTCTCCTCCTCATATGACTCCTGTGGAAGAATGTTATGAAGAAGATAATCAAAATTTGGAAGGAAATGTAGATGAAATCCCATTGTGTGCGGATATAATGCATGAAAGTTTATCTGAGGAAGAAGAATCTGGGGAGTCATCAGGAGATGATGTGGTTGGGAATGAACCTTATAAGGTTCTTTTGAGAGATAGGCATCCACTACATCCACCATTTAGTGGTAATCAGCCTTCATTTTTGAGTTCCTTAGTTGAACGAATGTCTCATGAACAGCATTTTGATTGGGATGTCATTACATCAGCTTCTTAATTCCCTGGAATTATAGGGAATAGGCCTGCATCAAATGATAATGCCATGTATGTTGGGCAGGAGTTCGAAAGTAAAATGGCCATGAAAAATTTGATAAATCAATACCACATTGAGAGGCATTTCACATTTGTGGTTGATGAGTCAAAGGAGACCAAATATCTCATTCGTTGTGAAAATATGGGTCAGAATATAAATTTCGATTAAGAGAAATATTTGAAAAAAATTATGGATGTTGGAAGATAACCAAATTAGAAGGTCCACACACTTGTCTGCATCCCATCTTGGCACAAGATCACTCTTCCCTTGATGCAGAGTTTATATCTACTGTTATTTGTGAGATGATACGAACATGTCAGGATGTTCTTGTTTCCCTTGTTCAGGAAATAAGTCAACAGTTTTCTAACTATAAGATATCATACAAAAAATCTTGGAATGAAAAACAGAAAACCATTGTAAAAGTGTATGGTGATTGGGATGAGTCTTATGTGATGTTTCCACAGCTTATGGAATTTTTGTCTCTCAATAATCATATTTTTTATCATTTGGACAGTGTTGAGTATGTATCCCAGAATCATCGAGTTGATCAGTAAAAAGTGAAGTTAAATAGGCTTTTTTGGGTATTCAGACCATGCATTGCTGCCTTTCCCTATTGTAAACAATTTATTCAGGTATATGGAACATTCCTTTCTGGCAAGTATACAGTTGTTCTACTCATTTTTTCCACACATAATGGTAATCGCGCTCCTCTGCCACTTGCTTTTTCTATTGTTGAAAAAGAAAATTTTGAATGTTGGAGCTGGTTTTTGGCATGTGTACATGTTCATGTCATGCAAAAACAAGGCATGTGTCTGATATCTGATCACCATCAAGCAATTATAGAATCCGTGAATAGTGATGGGGTTTCTTGGACTGAGCTGAATTCTTATCATCATTATTTCATTAGACATATTGCAAGTAATGTGCATAAGCATTTTAGAGATGAGGCCATAAAGAAGGAGATCTGCAAGTTGGGTATGGTTTTCTAAACTTGCTTTTTTTTAATTAATATCCATTTTAATACATTATTATCTTATGTTTTCAGCATATGAACCCCAACAAGAAAGGTTTGATCGACGTCTTGAAGATATTCTAACTGTTAATGAGGAGGTATATGAATATATGATCCAAATTTCAAAGGAAAAATGGTCATTAGCATATGATGGTGGTATGAGATATGGGAATATGACCACTAATATAGTGGAGTGCATAAATGGGGTCCTCAATGGTGTGCGCAAACTCCCAATCACAGGGTTAGTGCAAGAAACATTTTTTAGATGTGTTCGCTACTTTGTTGACTGGTCCCAAAAGGCCTACCAAAGGATGGAAAATGGAATGCTTTTTACTCAGCATTTTAAAAGTGATATTGACCGGATACGGAATGAGGCTTCAATATGGAATGTTATTGCCTTTGACAGGGAAAAGAGGAGCTTTCAGGTAAGACAATGCTACGACCAGGGTACATGCACTACTGGTGGAGTGTTTGTCGTGATGTTGGACAACAGGTACTGTGATTGCGGCAGATTTCAGGCATTGAGATATCCATGTGTACATGTTATCGCAGCTTGCGCTTCGGTAAATATATCATGGGATCCATATGTTGACCCGGTGTATCACATGATCACTTTGGTTAACTGTTATAGTGCTTCTTGGATGCCTGTTGGTGACTTCCATTCTATCACATTGCATGTTGATCAACCGACCATCGTCCCTGATATTTCTAGGTTTTCATAAGTTGGTTTTGGTTTCATTTATGATTTTGTCACTGTCTGTCATTTTTAAAATTATTGGCTTCATGCTACCAGGTTGCGGCCCCGAGCAAGACCGAAGTCAACTCGCATCAGAAATGATATGGATTGGCCTCGGCAATGAAGAGGGAGAATATGATGTAGTATTTGTCACGCAGAAGGACATACTCGTAAGAGATGTCCCCAAGTGGCAGGACAGAGTTCCAAATCTCGTCATCCATGATCAAATCTATGTACCATATCATTAATATGTATATGTTGTTTCGTATGTGAATGTTTCATTATTGAATCCCTTTATTTCTGACCTGCTCCATTTTTGAGATGTTTGAATTTTGGTTAGTCTCATTTTTGGATTTTATCATAAAGAATTTTATGATACTAAAACTATTTTGGTTTGTCTTATTTTTGAATTTGTGTTTATAGGTCCCAAGTAGTATCCTCTAGGCTATCATATATCCACAAAAAATTATTTTGGTTTGTCTCATTTTTGAATTTTTGTAGACATGTGTTGAAATCCATCAAGACATCATACAACATCCACTTGGGGAAACCATGGGTTGAAACAAATCCCCAGGATAACGGTTCTCAACCATCACCTGTAGGAACACTACGCATTTCTCCACAAACTCCACCACATCCAATTACATCAAAGAATATTGTATCATAATATGAAACAATTATCCTCTACCATTATCCACCCATACATCCAAGTGCAAGGATATCAACTCCTCTATTGCTTTCCAAGCCTCTATAGATTCCAAAACAATCTCCTTTTGTGACTCGGGTATGAATATCTTGTAATATCCTACTCGGGTATGAATATCGGGTATTAAAAAAATAAACACCAAACAAAAATGAATATATCATGCTTCCACATCTTCAATCCAGGTTTTTCATAACTGCTGCTTTAATTTCTACCTTTTTTTCTTGTTGTAGATTTTTTTTAAATAAAAGTTTACAATTTTTATTCAATTCACTATTAAAAATTAACGATGATATCATGTGTGCAGATGGAAGGTTTTACATTGCTTACATCTCAGGATACTCATGTATCGTGACTGCTTTTAGAGGGACGTCTTGTGCCTCCCTTGAGTGTACGCAGATCTCACCATTTCCATCATACCGCACCACCTCCCGCTATCGTCCCCCATCTTCATCGAGATGGATTCTATGGAGTTGTGATGTGCGACTTCACATTTCTTGATCATCAACTCATTGTCACACTTGTAGAGAGATGGAGGCCAAATTCAAATACGTTCTATTTCAGTGGGGGGAGATGACTATTACGTTACAGGATGTGGCCATTATGTTGGGCCTCCCTATCGACGGACATGCTCTAATAGGCCAAGTTCCATCAGATTTTACTGAGCTTATTCATAGACTACTAGGAATAGAGGTCCAGGATGATGGCAGGACCATTGTCGGTGGTAGATTGTGGATGCCTTGGTTATACCAGCACTTCACACATTTACCAGATGATGCTGATGATGTCACTGTGATGCGATTTGCATGCGCATATATTTTGAGGCTGATAAGTGGCACGCTTTTTGTTGATCGCCCTACTACTTTTGTGCACCTGATGTATTTATCTGTTTTGGAGGATTTGGACCAGGAAGGCCGGTATAGCTGGGGGTATGCCTGCCTAGCATATACATACAGGGCCCTATGCAGTGCTTGTCGCATCAATAAGATGCAGATCACAGGATGCATGGTTCTTCTGCAGATGTGGGTATGGGAGCACATCCCTCGTTTAGCTCCACATGCCCATGCACCATTACCCGTTGATATTGTAGCAGAGGCTCCACAGGGACGTTAGTTTGTTATTAATTCCTTCTAATATCTAACTTAATTTTATAAGATTCTATTATGAAATTTAAAAATAAAAATGATATCTACAGGTGGAGTCAAGCACATCGACATTCAGATTCTCTCAGACATGGTGTTCACGCCTACAAACTTATGTTAGACAGCATTCGACCATATGATGTAAGTGATTATTATTTATATTGTTAAATCTTTACTCTTTACTTTACATCTATTCATTTATTAATTGATTATTCATTTTTTCTTTTAGATTACAGGGATGCCATATACAGATGCAGTCCTTCAGAGTCTGCCATCGTACTGTACAATGATGCTTGCTATCGGCTCCTGCAGGTTTCCACTTATTCATTTTCATATAGTCGAGTGGCATCATACGGATAGGGTTATGAGGCAGTTTGGATTCCTTCAGCTAGTTCCTGACCTGCCCAGTCAGTTGGATTCATTGCATTCCCTGAAGATGTCAGGGAAGAGGGATTTTGATTGGAGGAGATACCATGCCAGATATGTTGTGTTATGGGACAGACGACGGGAGTCCCAGTTGCAAGGGGCAGGGACATTACGTTTTCATTTGACAGATCAGATGGATTATGCAGGCTGGTACATCAAGTCCCCGGTCAGATTTCTGACACGGCACGGACGGGGCTTTCATGAGTTGGTATGCATTCTTCCTTCCACTGTTCAACAGATTTTTTATTCATATTAGTTAACAATGGAATTTGTTTTCACAGGATGCTCGTATTTGTCATCTACTTCATATGTCTGATCCAGTGGAGAGAGTTGCCTTTGACCCAGCATATTTTCACACCCTTGTGGCACAGTTGTTTCCACCGATGGATGAGATTTATCATGGCATTTTCTTTGATCCACCACCTGTTGCGGAGGCCGCGGAGCCTGCTAAGCCTCACATAGATGTACCTGGGGGTAACGACCCTGTTATGGATGTTGTTGTTCCACATGAGGAGGGTGTCCATCTTGCTCGGCCACATGCTATTGTTCCACTGGAGGAGGGTGTTCAGCATGATCAGTTAGATGTTCCTCCAGCTTCTCAGGCACAGCCACAGGTACTTACAGATGATGACTGGATTGAGTTTGATGCTTTATTGCAGTCATCCCCAGCAGAGAAGCCATCTACTTCCTATGTTGGTGAGAGTTCCAGCCAGCTTCCACTATCCTTAGATGCGGGCCAGGGTACAAGCGGTGAGACTGTACATCTACCGGTTTTCACACAGGAGGATGTGGAGATGGCTGTCGATGAGGATGCACAACATACGCCAGAGCACAAACATAGATAGACATGGTGTGGGTGCATCCAGTATACGCCTGGCTGTGGGACAGAGGAGCATCCACGCCAGATGCATAGATTAGGTTGATATTTGATTTATGATACATTTTGTATGTGTCTTATTGTTATCATTTATAGACTTCTATTCTTTTTTTAATAAGTGTCTTACTGTCATCAAATTATCTACCAATATATATATGTATAATAAATAATATGATTAAATTAATTAATAAAAATTAATTATTTTAATTATTTTGAAATCAAATAGATTCTGTATGAAAAGATGCATGAACTTGAAGAAATCTTGAAAAATATTATTTATCTCAATGATTTAAAATTAGATGTAAAATCCTAGAATATCATGGAACACGATTATTTGTTTAAAAAAATTAAATTGAATGAAGAATAATTTGAATGAATAATGGATATTTGTGAAGAGTAGATGATTATGATTGAAGATCAGAATAACTACAATATGAATTAGAAGTTCATTTATCCAATTTTGAAAAGATACATATTCAGACTTTATAAAAGGAAACAATTTCTACTGGTGCGCAATCTTAACTAGAGGATTATACTATTAAAATTCCTCCATCATGTCATAAAATTATGGATATTATGAAAAATATTGAATTCATATTCTTCCAGAATAAGAAACAACCCTTAAGAGGGTTAAGATTGCACCATCCATGAAAACTAATAAGGGAAACAAATCGACACAACAATCCAAATGTAACACAAAGGGATCTCTGCTACACAATATAAATTAAAACAAATGTTCAGATGTACAATCATGAATACTGTCAAAACAGGACAAACTCCATTGATAAGGAAGAAGGTCATCATTGATTAATTTTAAGAATATATGTTAGCATATCCAAGACAATAAGTATAAAGAATATATCATCATGGTTAGATCATGTTTTGGTATACTGAAAAATAAGTATTAAAGAATATCATCTTTGATGAAGTTATATAAGTTTTCAAATCTCGACATTCATAAGCCGAAGATAAATTCTAGTGTATTCTTTATATTAGAAGATCTTGAAAACCATTATTGGAAAAATTCACCATTATAAAGATGTTTATGACTGTTTTCTTTGAGGGGTAGATAAATAAAGAAATATTAAATTACTACCAGAATTAGTATATTCATTAGAATCAAACCTAATTACTGTAGAATGTTCATGAAGATCATGTTATTAAAAGAGGAATGTTTTTCTAAATCCCTCTTCCTTTGTTAACAAAAAAGTAAAATGTTCACTAGGTAACTTGTCATGATAGTTGAATGCATGGGTTGATTTTTTTGCAATCATTTACATCAGGTCCACTATTTCCGAATGATCTCCAACAAGTTTAGTTCATGGAGCTGAAAATTCCTAATGGCTCTTATATCAATGATTTATGGACCTACAATCCAAAGGTAAGTGTTCACTAGGTAACTTTTCCAATGACACTTAACAATCACAGTGGTTGAGTGGATGAGAATTCAAGCTCAGCACACCCTTTTGGGCAGAACTATTCCTATTTCGAGACTCTCTTATAGATTTACGATATGTTCACGAATACTTGGTTCATTCCCAAGTGTATAAATTAAGGATGACCTTGACATAATGACCAATCATTGGTATGCATGGGTTTGGAATCATTAGTAAGTATTTGAGGTTCTCCATCAATGGATAAATCTATATATATTCGAGGTTCACCATCAATGTATTATTTTGTGGATGGATAAGGTATTTCATGTGACAAGGAAATATAAGAGATAGGTTCCTGGTCAAAGTATAGTGTGGGGCGTATAACAAGGATCTTAAGGAATCCAATATAGATATGGTCTCCTGGGTAGATGTGACCCTATAAGGAATGTTTCCCATATAACATTATGAAGGACTTGGATGTTGGTTTTGGACCTCATGCAGGCTTCCTATGTATCCTAGTTAGTTGGGAATAAAATCCCACATAGTTCAATGGTTGATACGTATGCATGGAAGATGACCATTTGAGGGGGCATGATGGTGGTATACGCTATATATGAGGCCCATTTTAGAGTTGGGGCTTACATCAATGGAGAAGGTCCATTTGATGTTGGGGATTATTTAGGGAAGTTTCCCATTTGAGGGGTTCAGGATCATGGGTATGTCATGATCACCAATGACCTATAATCTCATGTGATTCATGATCTGTGTGTGAAACAATATAAAGAAATGGATCTGAAGATTGCGTGACCGTCCTATCCACTGATGTATAGTTCTAGATCCCAAAGGGAGAGAGAATGAGATTTGAGTGTTCATGTATTCTATTTTGTTTTCATATCCTATATATTCAGAGGTGATGACATATCCATATATGTCTCAGGAAGAGGTGAAGAGGAGAAATAGCATGACCTCCTGCAAGAAAGAATAATGGATTACCTGAGGAGGGGTGCCCAAAAATTGATTCTGGGGGGGAGGAATGTTCATCACCAATCCTCATTTAAGGGAAAGGCCAGTGGTTCCCCTCAATCCCTAGAATGGGGAGGTTTATATGAGCACCCCAAGGTCGGGACTCGTGTTACCAAGTGAATGTAAAATTGAAAACAATTTCATAGTTCCTCCTTTCTGTGGAGGTTACACACGTGAATGCACTTACCATGGGTATGAAAACTCAATAGGGGACATAGATGTGCCTGATGGTCTTATCATGCATGTAAAGTGGCTTTGGAAGTGGTCATAGCCTGATGATGTTGGAATGGTTCATGGAGGGGACTACATGGGGATGATGACATGACAAAAGAGGAATGTTTTTAGCTCTCTGTGGGATGCATGAACGGCGTTCACACATCCCTCCTCTCAGGTGGATGCGTGAATGCCGTTCACGCATCCTTCCGCGGCGAAGGATGTGTGAACGGCGTTCACGCATTCAAGACTCATATTTAAAAATACCGGAACCCTGATCCCCTTTCCCCAATTTTTATTTTTGTAAAACCCAAAAAAAAATTATCCACGCACGCAGACCAGCTTTGTGCATGGGTTGGGCCAAGGTTTACGTGGGCCAAGGAGGATTAAGTGTGTGCATGTGTTTCTGGGAGCCCACCCTGGTGTAGTATTCTGAGTAGAGTACCGAACGCATTTAATTATAAGCACTTGCCTCTCACTTTATCTCTTCAAATGCGGGACTATAGATCTTGGGTACTATTCATTTCTTAAATAGAACGATGTTGTCCCGCTATTTCATATGACCCCCATGCTCAGACACCCCACACCACCATGATCCTCCACCATTTCCACCTTCATCCTCATCCCACAACCACTGCTTCACCCCGATACACCCATGTTCGACCACCAATAGCTCAGGATCGAGCTGCACATCCACTGCTGCCACCCAAGATCACTCCCGGACCCTTATTCGACCACCATGAATGCTTCATCTAGCCACATTGAATGTCGGATGAAGAAGGAGATTGACCACCACTATTTCCTATGCCACTTCCATTCCCATTGAGTTGATGTCATGTACCTCAATTCCCATTATTCCCATGCAATACCATGAAACTCATTCAATTGGTGTGGCCGCATCTTTAACACATATTTTAAAAAATCTCATTGATCACAGGTGATAAAAATATTCCTTGTATAGTGTGGAATATACAGCCACACTAGTTGAATGAGTTTCATGGGCTTGTATGGGTAGTGAAGTGCATGGAATTAGCTCGATGGATGTCGTAGTGGCATCGGGGGAAATGGTGGTCAATCTCCTTCTTCATCCAACCATATAAGTGGCCAGATGAATCCTTTATGGCGGTCGAATAAGGATTCAAGAGTGCTACTGAGTGGTGGCAGTGGTCGTGAAACTTAATCTCGAGCTCTTGGTGCTGGGACATGAAGGTCTCGGGGTGAATAAGTGGCAGCGGGCCGAAGAAGATTTTGGAAGCGGTGTAGGAGCACGGTGGTGCGGGGTGTCTGAGCACGGGGGTCATCGGAAATAGCTAGATATCGTCATTCAATTTATGAAATGAACAGTACCTGAGATCAGTAGTACCACATTATAATAGACAAAGTTAGGGGGATCGTTTATAATTAAATGTGTTCAGTACTCATCTTAGAAGCCTACACTGGGGTGGGATTTCGGAAACACATGCACACACTCTAGCCACCTCGACCTAGGCGGTCCATAGCTTAACCCATGCACGCGGCTATTCCGTGGGGGATCTCTCCCACTCATCGAGCTGTGTCATCCCTACCTTGTGCTATGCATGGTCAACCAGGACTAATCAGGTCCAGTTATGTGGCTGCTATCCATGGTTGACGGATGAACATCCTTGTTATATTTTTTAGCTAAAATTTTTTCAACCGATTAAAATAATTTCAATAGAATGCTCAAATAAATACAACACTTCAAATTCTTAACAAATTCATTCTTTTCACATCATTTTAATTCTATATATATGAATTCCCATAATTTAATAAAAAATTTACTTTCATGGTTATTTAAGTCAAAAATCCATCAAACATCATTAAAATTTGCTAAAAAATTGCATGAAATTTGTGTGTGTCAAATACCCCCACACTAAAACCATGATTATCCTCAAGCATTAAATCTCAACATTAAAAATCAAAGGGAACCAATTTTATCATTGTTTAAATTCAAAAACAATAAAATCAAATAATTATCAATGTTAAATCAAAATTTCAAAAATCCATACAAAATATCAATTTAATTTCTCTATTTTCAAAAAAAACAATCAATTCAATCATTTTAATTTATCCCTTCTTAAATTGATGGAACTTGTTCTTTCGTTCATTCAAGTTCCTCAATTTATTAGTATTAAACATTGCAAACCATGATTTACCTCTACTTGGAATCATTTCAATCATCACTCATGATACAATTTAGGTATAATTATTCTCATACCATGATAACATACTCCTTATCCATTGGCTTGTAAAGGAACTAATTTCTCAACTTTTTAAAGAAAAAAAGACACATAAAATCATGAGGGATTGTAATAAAAGTTCAAATGAATATGAGGTTTATGGCTGGTTGGAATTTATGTTAAAAATTATGTCTCAAAGTGGAGGTTTATCTCTTAAAGTATAAATCATGATATTATAATTATAAGTGTAATGCCATTCTTCCCTTCAAAGTAGCAACACCGACTTCCTCCAAGACTGAAAGCAATAGCTATGATAAAAAATAAATATTAATAAATGATGTGCACCTTCTTGGATTTTTATCTACTCTTATACCCTTTTTTATTTTTAAAAGTAATTTTTTCATCATCGTTTTTTTCAAAGATCATGCTTGGAAGAAACCTCACATCCACGACCTAACCACATATGCTAAAAATAATCTTTTTAGTAATGTTGATTTTTTATTCTTCTAAGTCAAAACTCATTCCTATATTTTTTTTCTCTTTTTCCAAGATGGGAGAATAATAAATATAATGAAAGAATCAATATCATATTCAATACCCAAAGATAAAACCCCCCACACTTTTTCCTTACAATAAATTTGATCCCTTTTACCATGACTTTCCCAACCCCCACACTTCTACATTAAAATATCATACAAAATACTAAGAGGAGGGTAGAAATGGATAAAAATGGATTGAAACATGGAAAATTCCTAACAAGTTCATTCATGGTTTCAATTGGATATAAAAGGATTGATTTAAAGGAAGTATTCAAGAATAATATATTTTCAAAAGATTCATCGGTCATTGTAGATATTTTTTTGCATATTCATTAGCTTTGAAAAGTTAAAATGAAAGTTTCATTTGTTGGAATGTCCTGAGATCACTCAAGAAATATTCACAACAAAAAATAGAATGTGTTTGGTCTATAAATCCTCTTGGGAATGAAAATTATAACATTATACAATAACACATGGCATGGATAATAATAACAAATCAATTCACAAGAATTTCATAAATTAAAAAGCATGAAAAATGATTGGGAAATTTCATTTACATAAATCAATTAATTCCCTCAAATCATGAATAAAAATTTTAATATACATGATTCTCATCATTTATTTAATTTTCCATTATAATAAATGAATTTCATTAACATTGTAATCTAAAACATGGAATCACATGATTACTATGAAACTCATGTCTCCAAGATAAGTCAAGTAAAGCAATAATTTAAAAATGGGCATGTAATTTCAATTTTAAATCTCGAATCGGTAATCTCATAAAAGTGAATGGATTTTATAAGATAAACATAAAAGTAAACTCTCTTTTTATGTGAATCTTAGTCATATTTACTCCTTTATTATTTGGGGTCTTTCTTGTGTCATCACGAACCTATAAAAGCAAATCACTCAATTAAAACACAAGGATAATTCTATTTAAGATATAAAAAAAGATAGAGTGATTGGGGATGCATGTTTTACTAATCCTAATAATTAAATTGGAATCTAAATTCCAAGAAAATAAATAAAAGGATAATTCATGGTATGATCCCCCAAGTGGTCCATAAATTTTTACTATATCTATAGGAAAGTACCATCTATTATCTGTCATCTGATGGTGATTGGATATTCTTGGATTTAAACCACCACATGTAGATTCTCCTAGATTTCACTTCTTCCTTCATGGTGAGGAATGACCCATGGATAGAGTAAAACAAATCATCCCCCTTCAAAATTAATTAAATATTTTATGGTGGTGGTATGTTGAAGTATGAATCATCATCTTCCTTGGTTTCTACTTTTGCAACCTCCTCCTTCTTGTCCAGTGCTTGCTAAATTTGGGCTACATGAATTGAATGATAAAAGGAAAAGTGAGCCTACATTTTTAATTGAAAAAAATTAAAATTGAAATTGAAATTATCCCTTTTAAATTTAGTATCATGTGGCTTAATTTCCTCAGGATCAACTACTTGTACTTATGTATGGGCTTCCTCAAATGCATGTTTATAAAAATTAGGGATCTCCATGTGTTTCTTAGTAGGTGTATGTTATGTTTCTTCATCTTACTCTAAGGCATAGAATACATTTTCTAAATCTAAAAAATCAATGAAATGGGAACTAATACTCAATTCATACTAAATAAAATAAAATGAAGTCTATTTTGAGATAAGATCAACTCACTTTGTTGGTTCATCTTCAATATCCTATTCAATGGTGAGTGCCTCTTGGAGTTGGATGGTAGCAAGTGGTAGTATATAGTTGGGATCCTCCATATTTTATTTCAATTACACCACTTGGGTTGTGTCTTCCTCTTCTATGGATAGAAATATATGTAATTGTGTAGGCTCTTCTTACCCTAGACAATGAGGGGTTAACCTGAGGCTTGGCCCAGGGTGGTTAAGGTGATCTTGAATTCATTCTTAATGTTTTTTTTGTGATATATGTGTGTCACATGAATGAGTTTTCTGATTTTCACCCATGAAATTAAACATGAATCTATCCCTATTATTTTATTTTATTTCTTTTCCCTCTCTTCTATTGATTATCTCTTCACACGATGAAGTTGAGTTGATCAATGGATGAAACGGCATGAAATTGAGTTGGGTCCTAGAAGATGTCACACTCTCGACTGAGGTGTTCCATCAACCTTGATTATAAGAGGTGGTGGAATTTAGATTTCCTAAGGCATTCAAGATTTCACATCACTAAATAAAATGATATTAATTTATCATGAGATTTCATGACTGTATTATCAAACTAAAAATAAAAAAAATAAAGGAGAATAATGATAGAATCCAAAACTGAACTTAGGACCAAGTGATTTATTTCTAATGACATTTTAATTAGCATTTCATGTTAGTTTAAGTTTATATTCTCATAATTAATGTCTTTTCATTATTTAGAAAATAAAAAATAACCCAAAAAACATTTATAATTGTTTTCATAAAATAGTAAAAACAATAAAAAGAAGTAGTTTAGGTGAATTAGAATAAGTAGGTGAATAAAATGTGGAATCCCGTCAAATTATATGACCATGTTCATTCTCTATGCTAAATTAGGAAAATTAATTTTCTTTTTCTAAGACCTATGACTGACATTCCATCACATAGCCTTTTAAAATATTTATATACCATTCAATGGGGTATATACATCTATAATTTGTCAGACCACATAACTAAATCTCCCAAAAAAAGTGAACCATCAAGTGAACCATCATAAAAAAATAATTAAATGGGGAAGAACATATTAAATTCACATAATATAATATAAATTTAGTTTTCCATAGTTCAAAATTTCTTCAATCCTACAAGTTTACTATATATATCTTTGAAAAGGAAACAAATCTTGGTTAATATATGGCATACATTTTTTAGAAAAAAAACAATGTAAAGTTATAAGCATTAAATATTACATCAAATGTGATAGTCATGTGAATTAATTCCCTTTAACTTTAAATTAGCCATTGACATAATATTTTTGATATTTGATGAAAACCCCTTTGAATCCTATAAATAATTCTAAAAGTTGTAAAAATGTTATCTCTATTTCCTTGAAGGAGTGTAAGCAACTAATGGAATAAAAGTCCATTTTTTCCCTTCACTGGAACCAACTCTTCATGTTTCCCCCATGTCAATCATGTCCAATATAGCCTTAATTTCATCCTTTTATTTTCTAGGAATATTTAGTTATACGCCAATGACATTATCACATACATTTTTCCACATGCATGACATCAAAAAAATAGATTACATGAAAAAAATTCCAATATAGAAATTCCAAAAAAATGGTCCCTTTTTTCAATTGGTTTTCATAAGGTTTTTGAAAAATGGATTTCCAAATTTCGTGGCCATACCCTTTGCTTTCTCAAACGGTTTATCACCTTTTACTGGAGACAATGTTGTACCTTATTATAAATTTTTATCAAGTGATGTCATCCAAGATCATCATTTTATATCATCGGGGTAGAAATTAATGATTTCCTAGAAAAAAAATCCTCAAGTAATGTTTCAAACTAACTGTCCATGTACCTTGTTCACAAATGGGACACCCTTTAGATCCTATAATATTATTACCTAACAAATTTTCAAAATTAGGAAAGTCATATATCATCCCATTCACCATGGTTGTAAATAAGAAATTTTCATTTTTGTAATCATCATATAGAATAACACTTGAAACCCACATTAATTTTAGATCTCTAATCAATGAATTCAAATAACTATAAGAAAATGTAATATTTTGATGTTTTTTAAAAATTAGTGATGTTTTAAAACACCACTAATGAATTTACCAACATTTCTAAAAAAACATTGGGAAATGGGGTGTCTCTAATTAGAAATGTTTATAAATGTTCCCAATTCGTCATTTCCTGATGATTTCAGGAATGTTTTTCAATGCATTTTTTTATCGAAATCTATAAAAAACATCAGGAAATGAAGTTTCACTAATTAAAGAAGTTTTGAAAAATTACTAACTCATAATTTACCAACATTCATGCTTTCATGTCGCAGAGACCCCTTGCCTCCCCCTTCCTAGCTCATGCACCACCCGACAACTAGGGCCCCCTTCCCCCTCGCATGCCATTAGGAATTCCCTTCCCTCCCCATTCCCCGCTCATGCTCCTCCTGATGACCTCACCTCCTCATTCCCCGCTCGCTCGCCAGTGACCCCTTCCCTACTCATGCACCGCCCAGCGACCCCCCACCTCCCCCTTCACCACCTACACACCGCCCGGTGACCCTACCTACCCATTCCTTGTTCATGCCGATGAACTCCCCTCTAGGTTTCCTGCCTCCCTAACCCACAAATGTTATACAAATCCCTACCCCCTTTTTACTTATTATGGTTGAATTACCCATATCGATTTTCCATGTGGGACTAGTGCACATCACATGTGTGTGTGTTTCATTCATATAATATTAATATGTAAAATAATATATATATATATATATATATATTAGGTATGTTTTAAAATAATAAATTATATTGTTAATAAATTATATATTAATATAATAAAAATAAATTATTATTATAATATTATATGGAAATATATATATATATATATATATATTGTTAATAATAATGAATAAAAATATATTATTAATATATTGTATAATAATATATTATTAATATATTGTAAAATAATATATTATTTTACCCCCAAGTATCTAATATATATTTATGAATATATATACATATTATTAGTAAAAATATATTATTAATATTTTATAAGCATATATATATATATATATATATTTATGTGTGTGTGTGTATTGTTAATATATTATGAACATATTATATTTTTAATAAAAATATTTTATTATTATTATATTATATAGTAAAAAATATATTTTGTTCTGCTTTATATAACAATATATATATATATATAGTTCATAATAATAAATAAAATTACATTGCTAATACATTGTAAACATATATATTTATATATATATATATATATATATATTGTTAATTTATTATAAATACACACACATGTATATATTTATATATATTGTCAATAAAAATTCATCATTAATAATATGTTGTAAAAATACTTATATTTATGTATATATATTTTTAATAAAAATATATTATTATTATTATATTATATAATAAAAAAACATACATATATAAATAATCTGAGGTTCCAATATTGGGACCCTCTTTTTGAACCAATGAATATCAAACACTCTATTACTCAGCTTTGGATTCAAATTAGGGCCCTTAGTTGGTTCTTCAAAATGAAAATTCCCCTTTTTTGGAATTAAAAAAATTGCTGCTTTGTGGTTGATCAGTAACTAGAACAAAATAATCAAAACGTCATGCAGTAACAATAGAGGAGAGTCAAATAAAAAACGAAAATTCAAAAATTCAAAAAACCACAAAAATGAGGAGATCACGCCCCGGATACACCGACATCACCCAAAGTCACATCACCTACCATCGTCAGACACTGCATTTGTCATCTCCATCAAACGCCATCATCGACTTCCAGTCAGGATCACCAACACCACCACTATTGTCGTCGTTGACCATCACCACCAGAGCTGATGGCCAGAGCAAACAGAACCAGAACATTCAAAAAAACACCCCTATAATTATATAACTATTGTACAACTCCAACAGCATTGCCATAAAATCATCATAACTGTAAAGACCCATAAATTTCAAGGAAATTTTTTTTTCTTAATTTTCTTTGGAATTTTACAAGAACGCAATTTCTGACGGCGCCTGATTCCGAGGCCCGGTGTGCCCGGAATCATTTTCCGAAGTTTGGCTCGGGTACGTTCAGTGAACGGACGAGCGGGTTTTTCTAACTTTTGAGCCAGTGCCCGGAATCGAATTCTTAGGGCACCGATGAAATCGCAGCGCCAGTATTCGCTTAGAAACGCCTCTTCCAGAGTTGCGTTTGCTCGGGTGTGGTTTTTAATTTTCGAGCTTAAAGTTAAGAAATAAAATAATTTTGCGACAACTTTATTTTATTTCACTTAAGCCGCTTGGAAGCCACTTGAAGCCACTTAAAGGCGGCTTGAACTGATTTGAACTGGATAGGATGCTATCCAGAAATATCCTACCCCTTGGTAGGATATTTGTGAGGTGGGGCCCGCACGAGCCCCGCCGTTTCTTTCCGCTAAGAAACGCACCCGTGAAAACCCGTCTTAATGAAAGTCAACTGACGCGTTTTCTAAATTCTTAACAGACCATTTAATTGGGCGGTTTATTTCGTGAATTAAATGGGTTGTTTCTTTCATGAATTAAATGACATGTTTCTTTCGTTGAATTAATTCAACGAATTAATTCAATCGTTTCTTAACCTGTTTTCGTGTGTTGGCATATTAATAAAATAAGACCAACCCAAAATCTTTTGAGAATATATTTGAGAGGATCCTTGTTTCTTTTTCTCCCTCGCGAAGAACGCGAAGAACGCGAAGAACGCGAAGAACGCCGAACCCGGAAATCGACGACGCGACGCCTTGATCCGCATCGCCGACAACGTTCTTCTGCGACGTCTCTTCCTCCGCGACGGATCTTCGATCGGCTTCTTGAGGTAAGAATCTCGGACCTTCCTTTTTATCTCCTTCGTGGTTCTTAACCAAAAACACGGATTTAATTAATTAAATTAAATCTTCTGTTTCATGGTGCGTTGAGTTCGCCGACTCAACACTGGATTCCGCGACGACGCGACGCCTCCCTGCGACGACGCGACGATCCCTCTCTTCCGCGACGAGCTTTTCCGCCAAGAACGCCCGCGCGCGACGACCGACGAGGTAGGGATTTATTATGGGAATTACCCCTTTTTAATTTATTTCCGTCAATGTTTCTTAAAGAAATTAAAGAACCGAATTGTGAACAATTTTAATCTTCTTAAAATTGTTATTTTTTTCCCGTGTGGAATAAAATTCTCCCGGTTGTTTATCTCTAACGCGGAGGGTGCGGGCCAAACGAACACGGCCCGACGACCCTCCGTCGTTCTTCGTTTTGTGCGGATTTGGCGGGCGACGACGGAACGTGCCGCAGCGGATGTTTGATGATTCCGCAGTAAAGAACGGATCTCGGGAGTAGCAATGGCGCAGACAGGAAGCGAATCGGACCACCGGAGCGATCCCGGTGGCCCGCGGAACTCGCCGGCGGCGCGGGTCGCCGGCGCGGCGGCGCCAGCGGACGGAGGCGGCGGGGCCCGGCGCGCCGCCGGACGAGCCCGCCGCGGCTTCAGCCGCGGCGGCGGCGGCCAACGGACCCGCGGGACGCGGCTCTGCCGCGTCCGCGGTTCACCAGCGCGGCCCACGAGGGCCGCGGTTTCCTCAGGCCGCGGGTCAACACCCGCGGCGCCTAGCACTCGGCCGCCCGGCCGAGCCGAGCCAGGCCGGTCCGACCAGTCGGGCCGCGCCCCGGCCGGGCCGGACCGGGCCAACCGGGTCGGGTCGACCCGGTTCGGGCCGCCCCAGGGGGGGTCGGGTCGGGCCCGTACCCCCCCTTCTCCGGACGTTTTCGTTCAAATTGTCGTATCTTGAGCTACGGGCCTCCGAACGACGCGCCGTCAGTGGCAACGCGATCCTTGGATCGAGACGGTCGTTTCGGTTTACTATACTCAAGGTGCACCTTCCTTTTCGGGAGCCTACGTAGTTAAAACTCCGTAGTTAATCGTGCTTGGCCTAGAGCAGTGATCAGGATGGGTGACCTCCTGGGAAGTTTCCTAGGGTGGGTGTGAGACGGAAAGGCCAATAACTAACAGACCGGGCGTCCTATTGACGCGCCGTCTGTTGCGTTGAGTTCCTCTTGATGTGACGGAACTTTTGGCATCCTCCTCCCGAGTTTTGGATGCAGATGGATAGTGGCCGGGTTGGATCACACTGAAATCCAACCGGGCCCCTGGAACGGAAAAGCTGATATCTTTCAGACCAGACGTCCGTTTGACGAACCGTCAGCGGCATTGGTGATCACGTTGAAAAAAGGTCCCTATGAGTATACCCTATGAGTGTTCTGGGTATAGTTGAGTTACGGCCGGATTGGTTCGCTCACGAAACCAACCGGGCCCCTGGGACGAAAAGGCTAATAACTCACAGATCGGGCGTCCGATTAATGCACCGTCTGTTGCGTTGAGACCCCTATGACGAGGTGGTCCTTCGAGTTACTTCCTTTCGGGACTTTGTGATACTTGGAGTATCGACCAGTAGCTCGTGGAGCGGACCCTCCCGGAGACGAGCGGGCGGAGCACGGAGACCGTGTAGCTGACTGAGACCCGACGACTGCTGATCGAACGACTCGGTGTGTGACAGAGGTGCGCTTGGTTGTAGCGGCACATGGGAGCGCTTGGTTGTAGCGGCAGACCCACGACAGAGGTGCGCTTGGTTGTAGCGGCACATGGGAGCGCTTGGTTGTAGCGGCAGACCCACGACAGAGGTGCGCTTGGTTGTAGCGGCACATGGGAGCGCTTGGTTGTAGCGGCAGACCCACGACAGAGGTGCGCTTGGTTGTAGCCGCACATGGGAGCGCTTGGTTGTAGCGGTAGACCCACGACAGAGGTGCGCTTGGTTGTAGCGGCACATGGGAGCGCTTGGTTGTAGCGGCAGACCCATGACAGAGGTGCGCTTGGTTGTAGCGGCACATGGGAGCGCTTGGTTGTAGCGACTGGCCCGCATTACTCGATAGGTGGAGTACTACAGCAGTCTTAAGTTAGTGGGCAGTACCTCGGAGTTGTGACAGGACCACTGTACACTCCAGAGACGGAGCTCTTCAGCAGTTATGGTTTCGATGATGAAAATCCTGGTTTGAGCTGAGACTTTTGACCTTGTGTTTGCCTCATGATTGAGATGGGTTACTTGATAACTTAGGTATATGTATGGGCATATATCTAAGTAGAGGTTATTTGTTGAGATCTTCTTTGTGGTTATCCTTGTTGGTTTTAGAGAGACCTTGAGGGTCTCGGGGTCCCTACTGAGTATCGTTATACTCACCCCTGCACGGGCTATGCCCGCACCTCGTTGTGTTGGTTGCAGACGATAGGCAGTGCTGATGGAGGCCGAGTGTTCGAGGACTAGACGTTACCCGGAGGTGGACTACATGAAGAGTCAGTACATGGAGGTGGACCACTGAGCGAGACGTGCTCGGAGCAAACGGCGGGACCCGAGGAGCATTGGAGCTATCTGTACCCACCCTTCAGGTGGGACTTCCAGAGGACGGCTCGACGCTGCAGTTTTTCCTTTCAGTTGCTATTTTTCCTTTCAGTTGTACTTTACAGTTGGGCTTGTATTTTCCGGCCCCTTTTACTTTCAGCACAGCTTGTACAGTTTTTACTTAGTGTTTACTTTTCCGCTTGCTTACTCTGTGGTGCTTGTTTACTTTCCAAAGGCAATGCCTTCCCTTTTTGCTGGGATTTACGCCTTGGTGCTAGTCGCCAGCCCCTGGCCTATGGAAGGCGAGATTGGGGTAGTCACGACACGGGCCCCGAGGACGGGTCATGACAAATTGGTATCAGAGGTGGTCGGTTATACCGGGGACTCTGATCTTTCTTCTATGTGAAGCAATAGTGTTTAGCGTATTGGGTGTGGTTATCAGTCCAGGGAGTCCAGTGTTGGTGCGGCGGCCGACGTATCCGTACACCAGGACCCTGACTTCTGATTTCCGACTTAATGCACGAAAACATTGATTGCATGTGTGTTTCATGTTTTCCTTGTGATTACTTCTGTCAGCTCACCAGGTATACTGTCCTGACCGTGGCGCACTTGTTCCCTTTTCAGGATGGCCCCACGATGACAGCCAGCTAGGATTCCGAGAGTGGAGCGTGATGACAGCCCACCGAGCGTCGAGGACTCGGTACAGGGCCCTTTGACAGCTGAGGCACCGGCGGTACCTATACCCGCCGAGGCACCGATGCTACCAGCCCCAGCCGCTGGCGATGCACGTCGCCTTAGTGCACTGCATGAGTTCCAGCGCCAGCGACCACCCAGGTTCCGTGGGGAGACGGACCCTCAGGCCGCCGAGGACTGGCTGGAGGCAGTTGTTCGGGTTTTCAGATTAGTGAGGACACCAGCAGACCTCATGGTGATCCTCGCAGCGAGTCTCCTGCACGCGGCAGCAGGCAGATGGTGGAGCTTGATGATCCAGGTGCACGACGAGGCGTCTCTCCTCTGGACGGACTTTGAGAGCATCTTCCGCTCTGAGTTCGTCCCAGCCACCCTCCGAGTGGTGCGCATCCAGGAGCTACTACAGCTGCGGCAGGGCAGCATGTCAGTGGCCCAGTACTCGGCGAGATTTACTGATCTCTCGCGCTACTCCACAGATATGGTACGGGACCCGTTCTTCCGGGCCCGGACCTTCGAGTAGGGACTGAGGCATGAGATCAGGGCTTCGATGATCTCCCTCAACATTCCGACTCAGTCAGGGGTGTTAGAGCGAGCCCTCTTAGTGGAGAGTTTCCTTGCTGAGCAGTCTCCAGCAGTAGGACCCACCACTTACCGGCATGCGGCAGAGTCTTCTGCAGCGGGCAGTAGACGGATGACGCAGGGGTCCAAGAGGACTGGACCTACAGGTGGTCGCCAGCATGACTCTGGATCGTTTTCGCGAGGCACTCGGGGTGGGCAACGACTTGCCATGAGAGGGCAGTGTTACTCCTACGGCGGGGTTGGTCACATGGCTCGTGACTGTCCGACCTGCCATACGGATGACCAGCAGACGAACGAAGGGCCCCCCAGGCAGAGGCAGAGGTTCGATCAGGGTGGGCCACAAGGAGCAGGCGGCCATGACAGGGGAGTTGGTCGTGCAGCAGGAGGTGGACGGTGCTTCGGGGTGTTGCCACCACCACCACCAGGCGGTCCACCCCGACCGCAGGGGACAGGAGGACATGGGAGAGCTCAGCTTCAGGCAGCTAAGGCCTACGATCATGGAGCTCCGGGAGCAGATGGACAGGAGCGGGACTAGATCCAGACCTGGAGACTTTTGTTCACGTTGCTTCTAGTTTTGTTGATGTGTGTTTATAGATTCTTTGTGTCTTTGTACTTGAGCTACAGTAATAAAAGACACCTTTTCTTGTGGAATTTTACTTTCCTGTCCTCTCTTGTGTTGTTACTAAGAGGTTCCGGTTTAGACTGTTGACTTGACCCTCACCCGTGAGACATCTACTGGAGGAGACCCAGTTATCACACACTGAAGCCGACAGTGTGACTCAACCCTTGGAGGCGAGAGTAACGGTTGGATCTCTTGGTAGTGGCGTCGAGGCCTTACGACGTCATCCTTGGTATGGATTAGTATCATCCATGTCGGGATTGACCATATTAGGCGAAGAACGTGGTTCATCCAGGGGATGAGACCAGATTTATCTTATCGGCAAAGAAGAAATCGTGGCAGCTCTAGTGGGACCAGAGGTGGTCCGGGCCACGATAGAGAAGGTCCAGGTGAGCACATGGGAGCGGAAGGCTCAGATGCGTGCTCAGTACCGCCTTTGTATCCCTAGTTTGTGTTGAAGCTTTACGGGGACGTAAAGCCCTGTGGTGGGAGTAATGTAAAGACCCGTAAATTTCAAGGAAATTTTTTTTTCTTAATTTTCTTTGGAATTTTACAAGAACGCAGTTTCTGACGGTGCCTGATTCCGAGGCCCGGTGTGCCCAGAATCATTTTCCGAAGTTTGGCTCGGGTACGTTCAGTGAACGGACGAGCGGGTTTTTCTAACTTTTGAACCGGTGCCCGGAATCGAATTCTGAGGGCACCGATGAAATCGCAGCGCCAGTATTCGCTTAGAAACGCCTCTTCCGGAGTTGCGTTTGCTCGGGTGTGGTTTTTAATTTTCGGGCTTAAAGTTAAGAAATAAAATAATTTTGCGACAACTTTATTTTATTTCACTTAAGCAGCTTGGAAGCCACTTGAAGCCACTTAAAGGCGGCTTGAACTGATTTGAACTGGATAGGATGCTATCCAGAAATATCCTACCCCCTTGGTAGGATATTTGTGAGGTGGGGCCCGCACGAGCCCCGCCGTTTCTTTCCGCTAAGAAACGCACCCGTGAAAACCCGTCTTAATGAAAGTCAACTGACGTGTTTTCTAAATTCTTAACAGACCATTTAATTGGGCGGTTTATTTCGTGAATTAAATGGGTTATTTCTTTCGTGAATTAAATGACATGTTTCTTTCGTTGAATTAATTCAACGAATTAATTCAATCGTTTCTTAACCTATTTTCGTGTGTTGGCATATTAATAAAATAAGACCAACCCAAAATCTTTTGAGAATATATTTGAGAGGATCCTTGTTTCTTCTTCTCCCTCGCGAAGAACGCGAAGAACGCGAAGAACGCCGAACCCGGAAATCGACGACGCGACGCCTTGATCCGCATCGCCGACAACGTTCTTCTGCGACGTCTCTTCCTCCGCGACGGATCTTCGATCGGCTTCTTGAGGTAAGAATCTCGGACCTTCCTTTTTATCTCCTTCGTGGTTCTTAACCAAAAACACGGATTTAATTAATTAAATTAAATCTTCTGTTTCATGGTGCGTTGAGTTCGCCGACTCAACACTGGATTCCGCGACGACGCGACGCCTCACCGCGACGACGCGACGATCCCTCTCTTCCGCGACGAGCTTTTCCGCGAAGAACGCCCGCGCGCGACGACCGACGAGGTAGGGATTTATTATGGGAATTACCCCTTTTTAATTTATTCCCGTCAATGTTTCTTAAAGAAATTAAAGAACCGAATTGTGAACAATTTTAATCTTCTTAAAATTGTTATTTTTTTCCCGTGTGGAATAAAATTCTCTCGGTTGTTTATCTCTAACGCGGAGGGTGGGGGCCAAACGAACACGGCCCGACGACCCTCCGCCGTTCTTCGTTTTGTGCGGATTTGGCGGGCGACGACGGAACGTGCCGCAGCGGATGTTTGACGATTCCGCAGTAAAGAACGGATCCCGGGAGGAGCAATGGCGCAGACGGGAAGCGAATCGGACCATCGGAGCGATCCCGATGGCCCGCGGAACTCGCCCGCGGTGCGGGTCGCCGGCGCGGCGGCGCCAGCGGACGGAGGCGGCGGCGCCCCGGCGTGCCGCCAGACGAGCCCGCCGCGGCTGAAGCCGCGGCGGCGGCCAACGGACCCGCGGCCGCGCGGGTCCAGTTCGCCCGCGCGGGACGCGGCTCTGCCGCGTCCACGGTTCACCAGCGCGGCCCACGAGGGCCGCGGTTTCCTCAGGCCGCGGGTCAACGCCCGCGGCGCCTGGCACTCGGCCGCCCGGCCGAGCCGAGCCAGGCCGGTCCGACCGGTCGAGCCGCGCCCCGGCCGGGCCGGACCGGGCCCACCGGGTCGGGTCGACCCGGTTCGGGCCGACCCAGGGGGGGTCGGGCCGGGCCCGTACCCCCCCTTCTTCGGACATTTTCGTTCAAATGGCCGTATCTTGAGCTACGGGCCTCCGAACGACGCGTCGTTAGTGGCAACGCGATCCTTGGATCGAGACGGTCGTTTCAGTATACTATACTCAAGGTGCACCTTCCTTTTCGGGAGCCTACATAGTTAAAACTCCGTAGTTAAGCGTGCTTGGCCTAGAGCAGTGATCAGGATGGGTGACCTCCTGGGAAGTTTCCCAGGGTGGGTGTGAGACGGAAAGGCCAATAACTAACAGACAGGGCGTCCGATTGACGCTCCGTCTATTGCGTTGAGTTACTCTTGATGAGACGGAACTTTTGGCATCCTCCGCCCGAGTTTTGGATGCAGATGGATAGTTGCCGAGTTGGATCACACTGAAATCCAACCGGGCCCCTGGAACGGAAAAGCTGATATCTTTCAGACCAGACGTCTGTTTGACGAACCGTCAGCGGCATTGGTGATCACGTTGAAAAACGGTCCCTATGAGTATACCCTATGAGTGTTCTGGGTATAGTTGAGTTACGGCCGGATTGGTTCGCTCACGAAACCAACCGGGCCCCTGGGATGAAAAGGCTAATAACTCACAGACTGGGCGTCCGATTGATGCGCCGTCTGTTGCGTTGAGACCCCTATGACGAGGTGGTCCTTCGAGTTACTTCCTTGCGGGACTTTGTGATACTTGGAGTATCGACCAGTAGCTCGTGGAGCGGACCCTCCCAAAGACGAGCGGGCGGAGCACGGAGACCGTGTAGCTGACTGAGACCCGACGACTGCTGATCGAACGACTCGGTGTGTGACAGAGGTGCGCTTGGTTGTAGCGGCACATGGGAGCGCTTGGTTGTAGCGGCAGACCCACGACAGAGGTGCGCTTGGTTGTAGCGGCACATGGGAGCGCTTGGTTGTAGCGGCAGACCCACGACAGAGGTGCGCTTGGTTGTAGCGGCACATGGGAGCGCTTGGTTGTAGCGGCAGACCCACGACAGAGGTGCGCTTGGTTGTAGCGGAACATGGGAGCGCTTGGTTGTAGCGGCAGACCCACGACAGAGGTGCGCTTGGTTGTAGCGGCACATGGGAGCGCTTGGTTGTAGCGGCAGACCCACGACAGAGGTGCGCTTGGTTGTAGCGGCACATGGGAGTGCTTGGTTGTAGCGGCAGACCCACGACAGAGGTGCGCTTGGTTGTAGCGGCACATGGGAGCGCTTGGTTGTAGCGGCAGACCCACAACAGAGGTGCGCTTGGTTGTAGCGGAACATGGGAGCGCTTGGTTGTAGCGGCAGACCCACGACAGAGGTGCGCTTGGTTGTAGCGGCACATGGGAGCGCTTGGTTGTAGCGGCAGACCCATGACAGAGGTGCGCTTGGTTGTAGCGGCACATGGGAGCGCTTGGTTGTAGCGGCAGACCCACGACAGAGGTGCGCTTGGTTGTAGCCGCACATGGGAGCGCTTGGTTGTAGCGGCAGACCCACGACAGAGGTGCGCTTGGTTGTAGCGGCACATGGGAGCGCTTGGTTGTAGCGGCAGACCCATGACAGAGGTGCGCTTGGTTGTAGCGGCACATGGGAGCGCTTGGTTGTAGCGACTGGCCCGCATTACTCGATAGGTGGAGTACTACAGCAGTCTTAAGTTAGTGGGCAGTACCTCGGAGTTGTGACAGGACCACTGTACACTCCAGAGACGGAGCTCTTTAGCAGTTATGGTTTCGATGATGAAAATCATGGTTTGAGCTGAGACTTTTGACCTTGTGTTTGCCTCATGATTGAGATGGGTTACTTGATAACTTAGGTATATGTATGGGCATATATCTAAGTAGAGGTTATCTGTTGAGATCTTCTTTGTGGTTATCCTTGTTGGTTTTAGAGAGACCTTGAGGGTCTCGGGGTCCCTACTGAGTATCGTTATACTCACCCCTGCACGGGCTATGCCCGCACCTCGTTGTGTTGGTTGCAGACGACAGGCAGTGCTGATGGAGGCCGAGTGTTCGAGGACTAGACATTACCCGGAGGTGGACTACACGACGAGTCAGTACCCGGAGGTGGACTACACGACGAGTCAGTACCTGGAGGTGGACCACTGAGCGAGACGTGCTCGGAGCGGACGGCGGGACCCGAGGAGCATTGGAGCTATCTGTACCCACCCTTCAGGTGGGACTTCCAGAGGACGGCTCGACGCTGCAGTTTTTCCTTTCAGTTGCTATTTTTCCTTTCAGTTGTACTTTACAGTTGGACTTGTATTTTCCGGCCCCTTTTACTTTCAGCACAGCTTGTACAGTTTTTACTTAGTGTTTACTTTTCCGCTTGCTTACTCTGTGGTGCTTGTTTACTTTCCAAAGTCAATGCCTTCCCTTTTTGCTGGGATTTACGCCTTGGTGCTAGTCGCCAGCCTCTGGCCTATGGAAGGCGGGCTTGGGGTAGTCACGGCACGGGCCCCGAGGACGGGTCGTGACAATAACAGAGGAATTTTTTTTTATGTTTTTCTAAAAAAAATCCAGAAAACGCTTAGGGAAAAAATATTTTGAAAAACGCATCTCAAAGGTGGCATCCCGGATGCCGCCTTTAAATTTCGGGGGCAAGGCGGTATCCGCGATGCCACCTTTGCGCTGCGGGTGAAAGGCGGCATCCGCGATGCCGCCTTTCTCCTCAAAAAATCTTTTTTTTTTGAAAATTTTTATTTATTTTTTATTTTATTTTTGTTTTGTTATATATATATATATATGTAAACAAAACAAAAAAATTCAGCAGAATTTCTCTGCTATTAAAGATCCAGCACTACAGCCATTACAGCAGTTTGGATTCTAATAGAAACACTTACCCAGGCCTCCCTTTTATAAGAGGGCTTGCCCTGAAAATCATTCTGCATTTTCGATGTGGGATTCAGGTTCTACCTTTCCTGCGCAGTACATTCTGCATTTCCGATGTGGGATTCTTTTTCAAGTATGTGACTTTGAAATACAATAAAATATAAACTATAATGCCAATATAAATAAAATTTTAAACATTGATTAAACATATAATAAATAGTTGAAAACTAAAAGAATTTCCTAAAAAATGTTGATGAAAAATAATCTATAACCTTTCAAAACCGCCTACTTGAAACTTAAAAATGTTTCAAGTATGTGAATTTAAAAGACTGTAAAATATAAACTATAAAACGAATATAATTGAAACATTAAAAATTTATTAAACATATAATAAATAGTTGAAAACAAAATAAATTTCCAAAAAAATGTTGATGAAAAGTAATTTATAAGCTTTCAAAACCACCTACTTGAAATATAAAATTTTTCAAGTGTGTGAATTGGAAAGACCATAAAACATAAAATAGAAGACCAATATAAATGAAATGTTAAACATTGATTAAACATATAAGAAATAGTTGAAAACAAAATCAATTTCCAAAAAAATGTTAATGAAAAATAATTTATAAGCTTTCAAAACCGCCTACTTTAAACTTAAAAATGTTTCAAGTACGTGACTTTGAAAGATTATAATTATATTACTAATTAACTAATTAATTATTATATAATTAATAGTTATATTAATAATTAACTAATTAATTATTATATAAGTAATAATTAATGAGTAATAATTAATAATTAATAATTTAATGAATAGTTATAATTTATATTTATATTACTAATTAACTAATTAATAATTACTAATTACTTATTAATAATTATTAATTACTAATTACTAATTATAATGAATAATTATAATAAATATTTATATTACTAATTAACTAATTAATAATTAATAATTACTAATTACTAATTAATTAGTTATAATTATTAATTGTATTTCTAATTAACTAAATATTTATTATATGTGTAATAATTATATTTCTAATTAATTATTATATAATTAATGATAATATTACTAATTAACTAATTAATTATGACATATTTAATTATTAATAATTACTAATTAAAAATTATAATAATTATATTTAATAATAATATTACTAATTAACTAATTAACTATTATATAATTAATAATTATATTACTAATTAACTAATTAATTATTATATAATTAATATTTATATTAATAATTAACTAAATAATTACTGTATATGTAATAATTAATAAGTAATAATAAATAATTAATAATTAATATTTATAATTAATATTTATAATTACTATTTATATTACTAATTAATAATTACTAATTACTAATTAATAATTAATAATTATAATGAATAAATGTAATTAAAAATTATATTACTAATTTACTAATTAATTGTTATATATTTAATAATTATATAACTAATGAACTAACTAACTATTATATTATTAATTATTAATAATTAATAATTAATAATTATAATGACTAATTATAATTAATATTTATATTACTAATTAAATAATTAATAATTACTAACTACTAATTACTAATTACTAATTAATAATTAATAATTAATAATTATAATGAATAAATGTAATTAAAAATTATATTACTATTTTAGTAATTTATTATTATATAATTAATAATAATATTACAAATTAACTAACTAAATTTTATATAATTAATTATTATTAATTACTAATTATTAATTATAATGAATAATTATAATTAAAAAGCATATTAAAAATTTACTAATTAATTATTCTATAATTAATAATAATATTACTAATTAACTAATTAATTTTTACATAATTATTTTTTAATAATTACTAATTAATAATTATAATTACTTATTATAATTAATTATCATATTTATAATTAACTAATTAATTATTATATAATTAATAATGATATTACTAATTAAATAATTATTTATTATATAGTTAATAATTATATAATTAATCATTATATTACTAATTAAGTATTATATAAATAATAATTCATAATTCATAATTCATAATTAATAGTTATAATGAATAATTATAATGAATAATTATATTACTAATTAACTACTTGTTTATTATATAATAATTTTTAATAATTACTAATGCATAATTATAATTAATAATTACTAATTAACTAACTAATTATTATACAATTAATAGTTTTATAATTAATAATTATATTATTAATTAAAAAATTAATATTTAATTATTAATAATTAATCATTATAATTAGTAATTATAATAAATAATTATAATTAGTAATTATAATTATTAATTATAATTAATAATTTTAATGAATAATTTTAATTTATAATTATATTACTAATTAACTAATTAACTATTATATAATTAAAAATTATATAACCAATTAACTAATTAATTATTATATAATAATTTTAAATAATTACTAATTATTAATTATAATGGATAAATATAATTTATAATTATATTACTAATTTACTAATTAACAATTATATACTGAATAATTATATTACTAATTAATTAGTTAATTATTATATAATTAATTATTAATAATTTTTAATTAACTAATTAATTATTATATAATTAATTATTACTAATATTAATTTAATAATTAAATAAATTATTATATGTTTAATCCATGTTTTAACTTTAAATTATATCGGTCTTATAGTTTATATTTTAGTCTTTCAAAATCGTATACTTTAATCATTTTAAGTTTCAAGTAGGTGGTTTTGAAAGCATATAAATTATTTTTCATGAACAGTTTTTACGAAATTATTTTTATTTTCGACTATTTGTTATATGTTTAATCCGTTTTTTATGTTTCATTTATATCGGTCTTATAGTTTATATTTTATAGGCTTTCAAAGTCACGTGCTTGAAACATTTTTAAGTTTCATGTTGGTCGTTTTGAAAGCTTATAAATTATATTTCATCAATATTTTTTACAAAATTATTTTTATTTTCAAATATTTGTTTTATGTTTAATTCATGTATTAAGTTTCATTTATATTGGTCTTATAATTTATATTTTATAAGCTTTCAAAATCACGTACTTGAAACTTCTTAAGTTTCAAGTAAGTGGTTTTGAAAGCTTATAAATTATTTTTTATCATCATTTTTTATGATTTTTTTTTTCAACTATTTTTTATATTTTTAATCCATGTTTTATGTTTCATTTATATTGGCCTTATATTTTATATTTTATAGTCTTTCAAAGTCACATACTTGAAACAGAATCCCACATCGAAAATGCAGAAAAAATAGTTGAAAACAAAAAAAATCATAAATAATGATGATAAAAAATAATTTATAAGCTTTCAAAACCACTTACTTGAAACTTAAGAAGTTTCAAGTACGTGATTTTGAAAGCTTATAAAATATAAATTATATGACCAATATAAATGAAACTTAATACATGAATTAAACATAAAACAAATATTTGAAAATAAAAAGAATTTCGTAAAAAATATTGATGAAATATAATTTATAAGCTTTCAAAATGACCTACATGAAACTTAAAAATGTTTCAAGCACGTGACTTTGAAAGCCTATAAAATATAAACTATAAGACCGATATAAATGAAACATAAAACACGGATTAAACATATAACAAATATTCGAAAATAAAAAGAATTTCGTAAAAAATGTTCATGAAAAATAATTTATAAGCTTTCAAAACCACCTACTTGAAACTTAAAATGATTAAAGTATGCGGTTTTGAAAGACTAAAATATAAACTATAAGACTGATATAATTTAAAGTTAAAACATGGATTAAATGTATAATAATTTATTTAATTATTAAATTAATATTATTAATAATTAATTATATAATAGTTAATTAGTAATATAATTATTCATTAGTAATTATTAAAAATTATTATATAATAAATAAGTAGTTAATTAGTAATATAATTATTCATTATAATTATTCATTATAACTATTAGTTATTATTTATTATTTATATAATACTTAATTAGTAATATAATGATTAATTATATAATTATTAACTATATAATAAATAATTATTTAATTATTAATATCATTATTAATTATATAATAATTAATTAGTTAATTATAAATATGATAATTAATTATAATAAGTAATTATAATTATTAATTAGTAGTTATTAATAAATAATTTTGTAAAAATTAATTAGTTAATTAGTAATATTATTATTAATTATATAATAATTAATTAGTAAATTTGTAATATGATTTTTAATTATAATAATTAATTATTAAATTTGTAATATGATTTTTAATTATAATTATTTATTATAATTATTAATTAGTAATTAATAATAATTAATTATATAAAAATTAGTTAGTTAATTTGTAATATTATTATTAATTATATAATAATAAATTACTAAAATATTAATATAATTTTTAATTACATTTATTCATTATAATTATTAATTAGTAATTAGTAATTAGTAATTAGTAATTAGTAATTAGTAATTATTAATTATTAATTAGTTAATTAGTAATATAAATATTAATTATAATTAGTCATTATAATTATTAATTATTAATTATTAATAATTAATTATATAATAGTTAGTTAGTTCATTAGTTATATAAATATTAATTATATAATAATTAATTTGTAAATTAGTAATATAATTTTTAATTACATTTATTAATTATAATTTTTAATTATTAATTAGTAAGTAGTAGTTATTAATTATTAATTAGTAATATAAATATTAATTATAAATATTAATTATAAATAGTACTTATTAATTATTAATTATTACTTATTAATTATTACTTATACAGTAATTATTTAGTTAGTTATTAATATAACTATTAATTATATAATAGTTAATTAGTTAATTAGTAATATAATTATTAATTATATAATAGTTAATTAGGTAATTAGTAATATTATTATTAAATTTAATTATTATAATTTTTAATTAGTAATTGTTAATAATTAAATATTTCATAATTAATTAGTTAATTAGTAATATTATCATTAATTATATAATAATTAATTAGTAATATAATTATTACATATATAATAAATATTTAGTTAATTAGAAATACAATTAATAATTATAACTAATTAATTAGTAATTTGTAATTATTAATTATTAATTAGTTAATTTGTAATTTAAATATTTTTTATAATTATTCATTATAATTAGTAATTTGTAATTAATAATTATTAATAAGTAATTAGTAATTATTAATTAGTTAATTAGTAATATAAATATTAATTATAACTATTCATTAAATTATTAATTATTAATTATTAATTATTACTCATTAATTATTACTTATATAATAATTAATTAGTTAATTATTAATATAACTATTAATTATATAATAATTAATTAGTTAATTAGTAATATAATTATAATCTTTCAAAGTCACGTACTTGAAACATTTTTAAGTTTCATGTAGGCGGTTTTGAAAGCTTATAAATTATTTTTCATTAACATTTTTTTGGAAATTGATTTTGTTTTCAACTATTTTTTATATGTCTAATCAATGTTTAACGTTTCATTTATATTGGTCTTCTATTTTATGTTTTATTGTCTTTCCAATTCACACACTTGAAAAATTTTAAGTTTCAAGTAGGTGGTTTTGAAAGCTTATAAATTACTTTTCATCAACATTGTTTTATAAATTTCTTTTGTTTTCAACTATTTATTATATGTTTAATCAATGTTTAAAGTTTCAATTATTATCGTTTTATAGTTTATATTTTGCAGTCTTTCAAATTCACGTACTTGAAACATTTTTAAGTTTCAAGTAGGCGGTTTTGAAGGTTTATAGATTATTTTTTATCAACATTTTTGAGGAAATTATTTTTGTTTTCGACTATTTATTATATGTTTAATAAATGTTTAAAATTTCATTTATATTGGCCTTATAGTTTATATTTTATTGTATTTCAAAGTCACATACATGAAACAGAATCCCACATCGGAAATGCAGAATTTACTGCGCAGTAAAGGTAGAACCTGAATTCCACAATGAAAATGCAGAATGATTTTCAGGGCAAGCCCTCTTATAAAAGGGAGGTCTAGGTAAGAGTTTCTGTCAGAATCCAGACTGTTGTAATGGATGTAGCACTGGATCTTCAATAGCAGATAAATTCTGCTGAAATTTTTTGTTTTGTTTATATATATATATATATATATAAACAAAACAAAAAAATAAAAATAAAAATTTTCAAAAAAAATATTTTTTTAGGAGAAAGGCGGCTTCGCGGATGTCTCCTTTCACCTGCAGCGCAAAGGCGGCATCTCGGATTCCTCCTTGCCCTCGAAATGCAAAGGTGGCATCCGGGATGCCGCCTTTGAGGTGCATTTTTAAAAATATTTTTGCCCTAAGCATTTTCTGGAAAAAAAAATTAAAAACGTAAAAAAAATCGAACTCAAGACATACGAACCTTCAACGATGATCCATTTTCCCTCCCATAGACCACAAGATGCTCAAACTACACCTCCCAGAACCTCCTTGAAGACCCACGCACTAGACCGATTGGGAAAAGGGCACGGGACTAGGACATCAAAACAGGGTTGAGCATATAGAGGCCTCAGTAGGGGACCATACTGGAAACCACATAACCAACCATAGGGGAGAAGCGTACTACCATAAATACATAAAACCAAAAAAATAGAGAATCATGATAAAACCAACAGCATAAAGCACTGATACCATAGAAGTATTGATCCCAAATAACATCACCAGTCCAGATATATAAAGACCAAACCCAAAGATACCAAAACTCTTACGAAAAAAGGAACAATTGTAGATATGAAAACCAAACCCGCAAAAGGGAGAAGGATCCAAGCAGAAAAAAGAGAAAGGCATCTTCCAATGAAGAACATGAACTAAGACCATTGTCGTCCATCCTCCAGCACCATCCCAAGTAGGCCCATATACCAAATCAATCCCAACCAAAGTAGAGATGAACATGAGGAGTAGTCCAGCAAGGGCAGTGGAGAAGCAAGGTACCGAACACCACCACCAGCACCAACTCAAGCTATCTAAAGCTCTAGCACACATACCCAAAATGGGGGTTCTATGTGCAAGGATATATTGAAAGAGGGGTAGTGAGTGTTTCATGATGTCCTCACCAGTAAGTTGTGTCAAGTGAGAGGGAAGAATAAGGAATCGAGATAAGGGAAAATATGGAACCAGGAGAAGTGAGTAGTGTCGTCGTGCAGACCCTCAAAACCCTGGGAGAAATGAAAGAGGAATCATCAAGATCACCGAGAGTCGGGTGAGTGCAAATCCATCTATTCTCTCGTTAGAGATAAAGTCAAGAAAACCCATTAGTTTGTTTTTCTGAGATTCAAAAATCCTATGGGATATTATATTTGAAGTCGAAATCCCGATCAAAATTGATGTTAAAACTAAGCGTGTGAAATATGGTCACTTTTCAAGGATATTTTTTAAAGTGTATCTATGATCACCTATCATTGAGATGGTCATCTTAGTGGTTGGAGATTAGAGGTTGGAGCTCTCAGTTTAATTTGAGAGAAAATTTACCTTTTTCAGTAAATGATCATGCATTGGACACTCTCACAATTAGTGTTATAGGGATCTAGTTAGTGATAATTGTAAGAAGTTAAGTCATCATGTGGATTTTTGAAAATTCTAGCTCCATGTTTCCAGTAATGAGGACAAGGTTTTCACTAAGGGGGATGAAATAGAAGGAGGTTCTCAGTCAAATAGAAAACCAATCACTTATGCTGATGTTGGTGGTGGTTGTTCCAGTCCATCAGTTCATGGAATGCAGACAGTGAAGGTGGAGTTTCCTCATGCGGGTTCCATGATCCAAAAGGTAGACTCTTCATCTAAGTGGGGTGATATTGTTGAATGTTCTAAAAATCAGGTTGATCATGTTGTTTTTTTAGATTAGAAACACCTCTCATTAAAAAAAATTGAAGGATTATGTAGCATAGTCAGAAGTCACCTATGTTTGTAAAAATATGGGGGATGTTCAGGCTTAGGTGGAGGAAAACTGGCCTATGGAATCCATTTTTTCTAAAGATAATGTTGAAATGGATGATGTGAGTGTCAAGATACATGACTATAGTGAACTTCCCACCCTATATTTTTCTGTTAATTCTCCTATAGTTGTGAAAATAAAATTGATCAATGAGGTGAAGGGTGCTACAACAGCTGTTGGACCTCCTTCTAACCGGATATTGGAAGACATAAAGGTGACGGAGGCAATGAGTAATAGTGTCACCACGAGTGGGGAGAAGGAAACACTAGTGAATTCATACACATCTCTCAAATAGGTTGTAACTACTCGATTGGTGAGCCTTTAGAGGAAAGTGGTCAGAATACTGGTAAACAGGATGAAACTCTAATTCTTAGTTGTGGGTTGTCTCATGTTTCAAGTAAGGATGGCTCATTGATCTTGGAAATTCAAATAGAGAAGGATACATCTGATGTTTCTCATATGATTCATCCCTCTACTATATCTCTACCATGATATGAGGCTCGGGGAGATGTTATTAATAATAAACAAGTAATTATATAGGGAAATTTGATATCTGATGTTTATTCTTTCAATAAGTTACATGTATATACTAATAAATCCTTTGACATACATGATTCTATGAATTTTGTGAAGAATGGTGGGGTCCATATGGATAAAATGAAGGCACTTATAGGAAAATATTGTGATATTTCTGATCTTGATGATCCATCAAAGAGAGTGGATACACACTCTGAGGATGGGAAATCTGACTCAGAGGACACTGACCTTGAAGGCCTTTGGTAGCTAGTGAAAACTTGGAGGAGAAGATGTCATCCAAGAGGTTGATGCCACGGGCATGGGCGCATCAATTGGAATGTTATTCATGATGAAGAATGTGATCTTGGAGATAATATTAGGAAAAATCTTGGTCTCTGATAGTTTTTTATGTGGGAAATTTCTATGTTTGACCCCATCCTCTCTCTGTTATGTTCCTTTGTCTTTCAATAAAAGGACCCCTCCCCTACCTCATTTTTTTAAGAAAAATAATAAATAAAAGTATATTACTACCATATTATAAACATATAAATATATATATATATTTGTGTGTGTGTATTGTTAATATATTATAAGAACACACACTCATATATTTATATATATTGTTAATAAAAATATATTATTATTAATATTTTAGATAAAAAATATATATATTTATGTTATATTATATATATATAATAAATAAAAATATATTTTTAATATGTTATAAAAATACATATATTTATGTATATAAATTGATTGTTAAAACATATTATTATTAATATATTATATAACAAAAAATATATATTGTTATGTTTTATATAACCAAATATAACTATATATATATTGGTATTGTTATTAATAAAAAATAAAAATGTATTAATAATATATTATAAACATATATATATATATATATATATATGTATATATATAGTTAGTATATTATAAACACATACACATATATATTTATATATATTTTTAATAAAAATATATTATTATTAGTATTTTATATGATAAAAATACATATTTTTGTTATATATTATATAATAGTAAATATATATATATATTTTTAATACTAATAAATAAAAATATATTATTGATATGTTATAAACATGCATATATTTATGTGCATATATTGTTAATAAAAATATATCGTTGTTAATATATTATTTAACAAAATATATATTTTTATTACGATTTATATAAAAAAATACATATATACCAACATTTATTTCCATAGTTAATTAGTCATTTTCCAAAATTTCTAGAATGGTAGATAATTTCAATTTATTTCCTAATATTTCAAGAAATGTTGGGAAACATACATTTAAATGGTAAATTTTATTGCAAATGTTTTTTACCCTCATGATTTTTTTAGTCTCCCTCCCTATTTTTTGAGTTCCCTATTTTTTTGGGCTCCTGCACACTGACATTCGCTCTCCCACTGACCCTCACCAATGACCCATGAACGCCTTCCCCCCTCTCTCTCCCAAAAACCCATGTGTGCCGCCCCTCACTGCTAACCCCCACCTTCACCTTTCCCTCACCCTCTCAATGACACCTGCCTTGTTTCCACCCCTCACTGGTACTAATGACCACCACACACCAACCCTCACCCTCCCATTGACCCCCACCTCCATCCCATGTTCACCTACTCCCTCTCCCCTCTTTCCATAACAAGTGGTGGCCAGTCACACATCATTTTCAATGTGGGACTATCACAACATAACTATTAACATATTATATTATTAACAATATAGTATATAAATTATATTATTATATATTATTTTCTATATATAGTATATATTATTTTATATATATAATATATTATTCTATATGTATAATATATTATTTTTATATATGAAATATTTATTACTGATATATGATTAATACATACAATATATATATTATTAGTAATAATAATTAAATATATATTATTAAAATATTAAAAAATTTATATATACACACACATAAATATTATTAGCTATGTTTTCATAAAAATGTAGCAAAATTAGTCATGTTTTTAAGAAAATGGTACTAAATTAAGAAATCGCAACGTCTTAAAATGTTTCTAAAAACATCAACAATTTAGCCATGTTTTCCATCAAATGTCTCTAAATGTGAGTTTTTATGTTGTGAATAAACATAAATACCATTTCCTGGTTATTTTTTGTCCAAATATAAACAAATACAACATAATTTATTTTCTCTCCATGCATAACCATGTTGCTAAGTTATAATTTACCAATATAAGTAGTCATGTACTATGGGTGTAACTTTATAAACCAGACGGATTCATTCTATCTACAGATAGTGCAAGATGAAGGTTTCTTGACTCATTTCCAAATTCAGAAAACTCAAGATCAATTTTCTTCCACTTAGGAGATTCCATTGGATGATGAAGTTTCCTATCTTGATTTCTTGTATCTATGTGGAACATCGGTAAGAACCTAGGTTTTTGGACTCTGAGACTTTGAAAATTTTCTTAATGTCATTCCAGAGCAGGACGTTCAAACGGCGTGCAATTCCGAGTCCCAGTGTGCCCGGAATTAATTATATGAAAATGTTAAGTGTTTTTATATTACGCACGCGTGGTTAACTAAAGAAAATGTTATATCTCTTAGGAGGTTGATCGGATCGGAAATCTGAGACCACGGTTGGGTCCGGAACGCGGTGTTTACCCTAAGCGCGACATAAAATGAGTTGGCACGGGATGTTCGGACCCCTCTCTTGTTGGTGGTGTGTTAAATGGATAATTAAATTATCAAATTATTCATTTGATAGCTCAAAATTGAATAAATACTAAACGGTTGTTCAGATGGGAAAACTGAGGGCATTGTTGAGTCCGGAACGGGCCGTTTACCCTAGGCGGGGTGTAAAAGTGGCGGGCATGAGCCTTCTGTGAGAGATGTCACCCAGGGGAAAAACCGCCTTTTTGAATTAATGACTTAGTGATTTTTATCACTGACGATCTTTTCGAATAACTTTCGAATGAAGCCTTGGAATGAAAATCTGAGACTTCCATTGAGTTTAAAATGTGGCGTTTTGCCTAGAAGTGATGTAAAATGAGAGGCCGTAGTGATTTCGGATCCCGCGCTAAGTGGTTTTTCTATAAATAGAAAAATATGGAATTACGGGAAACCCATTTATTCCTCTCTCTCTCTCTCTATCTATCTCTCTCTCTCTCTCTCTCTCTTCCTCTCTCTCTCTCTCTCTCTCTAGCGTTCTTCTCCATTCTTCGGCGTTCTTCCCTGTTCTTCGCTGGATTGAGGAGCGGACTCTGGCAGATCGAAGCGGGATCGAGGAGGCGCATCGCCAACGACGAACAGATCCAATGAGGTAAGATATCTGATTAAATTTCGCACCTTCATGAAATTCTTGGAGTTTTTTGTCAATTTTGTCATTTTAAATTATTAAATTTTAGAATTTGGGGCGTTGGCTGAACGAACACGGCCAACGCTCGAGCCCCGTTTTATATGTCGTTCTTGGGCGTTCTTCATCCAAATTTTTGGACGCGCCAATCCTGTCAGATCAACGATCGAGGGCAGGCACTGCGAAGACCTTGCCTCGAGGATCCCGAACCCGTGTTCGGTTTTGAATTTGGGCCACCAGAGCGGTGGCGGCAGTCGTCGAAAGCCCTGGATCCAGCAAGGGCGGTGGCCGGAGGTCGGGGTGGCGCAGCGGGGGTTCGGACGAGGTGGCTAGTGCGGATGGGGTTCAGATCGAAGCGGTAGGCGGCCAAGCGGTGTCAGGTGTCGCTGGCTGGCTGAGAGTGGTGCATGGCCGGAGGAGCGACTGGCCGACGGTGGTGCGCGGTCGGAGGAGCCGAGCGGGCCACAGAGTAGCAGGGGACCAGAGGAGTCGGCTTCAGCCGGTTCGTGTGGACCACTGAGTTCGGACGAGGTGAGCGCCGGCGTCGGGCGGCGCGGGCCGCAGGAAGGCGCGGCAGTGCAGTGTCGGCGGGCATCTCGCGTGCCTGTCGCGCTCGGCTGAAGGAAGCCCGAGGGAGACCTCAGGTGTGCGGAAGAAGCAAGGACCCGCAAAGGGCGGGTCTTGCTGGTGCGCTGAGGAAGACCGGCCAAGAGGCCGGCCAGCTAGATGACGAGGACCCGCAAAGCGCGGGTCCTGCTGGGCGACGTGGCGAAGACCGGCCAACTCGCCGGTCTGTATTAAAAAAAACCGGACACAAGGAGGGTCTGGTGTTCCTAGAGCAGGCCGTGGTGGTTCAGGCCGGACCCGCGGCTGGGCCGCGGGCCAGCGGTTCGGACAGGGCCGGCCGGGGTGAACCGGCCCGATTGGGCCCCCTTGTGCTCGGGGGGCGTATCTTCTAAACGGCGCGTCTGTTTGATATGCCGTCTGCAGTTGCAGGTTTGTGTCGGCGAGACAGAACTTTCAATGTGAGTTTCAGCATTTTTGGGTTATGCGCCCGAAGACGGGTGACCCGAGGAGATTTAATTTAATAATAATAAATTATTATTAAAGATGCGACAAACCTGGCTCACGAGCCGGACGTCCGTTTGAGGTGCCGTTAGAGGCGCGGTGGCCCTGGAGTTGATTCGGTCCTTCCAAAGTTGGTTTGGAACCCTTGCGGTTTGGTTTCGTTGCCCGGTGGCACGAAACTCTTAATGTGAATAATTAATTAATTATTTAACTTAATTATTTATTTTGCATCGGACCTAACTCCTGTTTGGGATATTCGATTGACACCCCATCAGAGGTAGTGTGACCCCAGTCCTCGTGTAGACTTTATGAGATGCTTACCGAAGCGTTCAGGTTGGAGACAAGGTGTGGGCCCCACAGGGCCTAGTTCGCACGTTTTACGGTGAAACGCCACTTTTTCACCCAACATCCATTTGGGGTGTTTGAGAACTTGTTTCTAAGTGTTTTTTCAAGGGGATTGTAATGACGCAATCCGCCCACCTAAATTCGGCCCCGAGGCGTGGGCCCCACGAGGTGGCTTTCGGACGTATGCTGCATTTTTACAACTTATGCTTCATAAGTCTGTTCAGGGAAAATGAATAGCCTACACAACGTGGTTATCGGCAAGGAACGCGATGGTACGATCTGTGTGATGTGTTTCAGGGTCGAGGTGTGGGCCCCACAGGGCCCCGTTTGCATAACGCTGGGAGTTGCAGCTTCCGCATCCGAAGTCCATTTTAGGCATCGTCAGGGGCGTTGTGACCCTGGCACCGAGACGATGTATTCTAGGGTGGTTTCAGGCATTGAAGCCAGAGTTGAGGCGTGGGCCCCACGGGCCGTCTTTTGAGCTGTATGCAGTGTACTGCGACTTTTTCATCAGATGTCTGTTTGGGGCGTATGAATAGTCATTTCGACGTGTTTCTTCGAGGGCATCATGGTGGCGCAGTTCGGCCGACCTCTTTCGGGACCGAGGTGTGGGCCCCACGAGACGTCGTATGGGCATAAATCGGTATTGAATGACTTTTCCACCGGGAGCCCGTTTCCAGCGAGTAAGTAGTCTATCTCCCATGTTTTTTCACGAGGATTACGACGGTGTAATCTGTTTGGGTGTGCGGAGACTCTTTCAAGATCGCATTAAATGTGGAAACTTGAAAGGGCGTTGGTTGGAGGTTTCTTTGATTCACTTTGAACCTACACATGGTAGCGGTGTTGGTGACACCCATTGATGGTACGGGTAGTGCGGAGATATCGACCCAGTTCTGGGTTTACCCTCCAGCGAGGCTAGGCAGTGGGATACCCGTTCACCTTAGGGTTTACCCTCCAGCGGGGCTGGGCAGTGGGATACCCATTGACCTTACAGTTTACCCTCCAGCGGGGCTGGGCAGTGGGTCATCGTCGACCTATTTAGGGTTTACCCTCCAGCAGGGTTGGGCAGTGGGTCACCTGATGATTTATTTATAGTTTACCGTCCAGCGTGGCTGGGCATTGGGTCAATGTCGACTTATTTACGGTTTACCCTCTAGTGGGGCTGGGCAGTGGGTTACCATCAACTTATTTAGGGTTTACCCTCCTGTAGGGCTGGGCAGTGGGTCACCTGAAGATTTATTTACAGTTTACCCTCCAGTGGGGCTGGGCAGTGGGTCACCGTCGACTTATTTACGGTTTACCCTCCAGCGGGGCTGGGCAGTGGGTCACCGTCGACTTATTTTGGGTTTACCCTCCAGCAGGGTTGGGCAGTGGGTCAGCCAATGATTTATTATGGTCTACCCTCTAGCGGGGATGGGTAGTGGGTCACCGTTGACTTATTTGGGGTTTACCCTCCAGCAAGGTTGGGCAGTGGGTTACCCGACGACTTATTTCAGACTCAGTCCTTTCTATGAGGCTAGTCGGTGACTTTTATCCGTGATTACCAGAGCAGGACCCTTGGTGGTATGGTTCAGTGATGAGACAGCTTTGTCATACGGAATTGTTGGGCATCAGTGATGGATATCCTTTGAACTATTGGCGACTCTTCTTGGGCTGAGCATGAAGATAAATATCCCCTTACACACTTGTTTGGGATTTTTATTGATCATATATATACACCCTAGTTTTGTTCCCACTCCTTGGGATCGGTTATTCTCTTTCTAGGTATGCCACATACTTTCTGTGTCTTGCTCCTCTTGGATTGGACGAGTCTACTTCCTTCCTTTTGTTGGGTTGAGTTGCACTCTCTCTATTTTACTCTTACATTGTTCTTGAACTGTCTATTGCTCACCGTTTTAGTATCTCTTTTGTTGCTCCCTCAAGATTCTGGGGCATCCTATTGAGTATCTTTATACTCACCCCTGCTTGGGCTTTTCCCGCACTTGGTGGGCCCTTGCAGATGACGGACAGGTCGATCGAGACTACGAAGGAGCGTAGAGGAGATAGGAGCTTGGGCTTCATTTAGTGGACGTAGAAGGAATTCCGGGTGTGAGACTCACCAGTTGTTTACTTTCTTTTTATCTGTTGTCGGGTTGTGGCACCTTTCTGGTTGGGCATGTGTTTTTCCCCTTTTACTATTCAATTTACTTGCCAGTACTTTTCAGCACTTAACTTGTACTAGTTAGAGGTCGATGCATGTATGTTGGTTTCCCTTTTGTAGCAGTGTTGTATCTTGCTTTCCTTTCTCTACACTTTTTCATTGAGTTGGTTGCGTGTGTGTGTACAGTTTCTTAGAAAAAGGCCTCCTCTAGTTTGTTGTGCCTTCTACGCTAGTCTCCATCCCCTGGCCTATGGAGGCGGGCTTGGGGTTGTTGCAGCTCAAGCCCCGGTATGGTTCGAGTCATGAAAAAGTGGTATCAAAGGTGGTTCATTCCTTGGGGAATTGTTTGGACGCCCCTAAAAAGAAATTGGTTGAGTTTTGGGGCAATAGTGTCAACGTGTATCGAGAGCGGCTCTCAGGCTAGGGAGTCTAGTGATGGTACGGCCGCCGACGTATCCATTCACCAGGACCCTGATAACCCGCTTGTCGACTCGGCATGCTGAGACACTTATTGCAGGGAATTTGGTTTGTGCATCATATAGGATTGAGTCTTTGACTGTCCTTCTTGAGTCAGCTCCCCATTGTTGTTGATATATATATTCTCATTTGACCTCAGTACTCCTTGATCAGATTTAGGATGTCTCCGCGATGATAGCCATCCAGGATACTAGCTCCAGTTCGTGACGATGACTCCATGATCAACGAGGCCTCAGTTCAAGATCCATCATACGATTACCCTTTCTCCAGGAGGACAGGCAGTAGCACCTCCACCTGTGGAGTAGCAGATAGTACTGGCAGCATGGGCTGATGAAGAGCACAGGTTGGGCGCGCTACATGAGTTCCAGCATCAGAGACCGATGTGGTTCCACGGTGAGCCATACCCTAAGACAGTGAAGGGTTGTCTAGAGTTGGTGGTTCGACTCTTCAGGCTTGTTCGGACACTGACAAGTTAGATGGTGGCTTTGATATCCATTTTTTCCACCAAGCAGTTTGGCGTTAGTAGAGCCAGGGTTACTCAGATACACAATGAGTCGGTACTCTCATGGGATGACTTCTAGCAGCTGTTTCGTGAGGAGTATTACCCCTCCTACTTACGCTTTATATGGTTTCAGGAGCTGTTGGGGCTTCAGCGGGGAGTGATGGTGGTGGTAGAGTAGGCAACTGGGTTCGTAGACTTTACTTGGTACTCTTTGGATGTGGTCCGTGACGGCAACTCCTGAGCACGAAAGTTTGAGAGATGTCTCTATAGAGGATATTTGTGCCAGTGTAGTGCCCTTGTGAATCATCACCCATCTCGAGGTGCTGGAGTAGGCACTGGTGACTGATAAATTTATACCAGAGGGACGTCAATGGGCGGCGCCTCGACGCTGGAGGTCTCCCCTTGATAAGACTCAGGCACATGGTCGGAGACAGTGTAGAGCACCGAGACAGCCAAGGAGGACTAGTGCTATGTTTGTGATGTACGAGGTCACGTGGTGTGAGACTATCCAACCAAATGTTCTGAGTCTTCCAGATAGTTGGTAGATTCACTTCCACGACAGAGGCAGTGTCGTGATCAGAGAACTCTCAGGTGAGGACAGGGTGGTCCCCAGGGAGGCAGTGTTGGTAGAAAAACAGGAAGAAATGTGGTTGGAGAATGACATTTCTAGGTCCTTCCACCACCACTAGGCGGCCCATGACAAGCTCAGGGAGCTGACGGACGGGGCTGTGGGCGGCTGTGTGCAATGGATGTCTACAATCCTACAGCGCAAGAGATGATAATAGGTACGCTCTGTGTCTTTTCTACTTTTCTTAGTAGAACTTTTTAGACACTACGTGAGGTACTCTTTTCATCTAACTCCTTGTTTGAGGGGTTACTGAGGGTGACGCAGGGCATCGGTCTAACCCTGTGTTGGTGTTGTCCGATGTAGCTTTGAATGCATGGGAAAGAGGGGTTCTTCCCCCACTGAGGCGCGTTTTTGTGATGCGATCAAAACTGTGAGGGAGAGTCAGTGCCACCCAAAGCGGGTAGTATTGAGGTACGGTGGATGAGTCCCTCTAACATGTGAATTCATGGCAGGGTTGTGTAGTGGAGTGTCATAGTAGGTTCTGGATTTTTCAGTGGGGATTTTCTGCTTGACCTCCCTTTGCTTGAGGTGCCACTAGTGGGTTTGGTAGAGGGTTTATTTTAGGGATTACTCTCCTTCCAAGAGGGGAAAAGACATGTGGGTTATTCCACATGCTTTCTGTGTCTAGCCTCTAGCGGTTGGATGAGTGTGATCACATGATCTGTTTGTTGGTACCTCGTGTGCTCAACATCAACCTTGATATAGTTATCAATTACAGGTCGAGGTGATGGACACCCCATAAACAGAACTACGCGATTCACTATGTGTTGATGGTGGTGGTAGTCCTTGTACTGAGAATATGGAGACGTTATCTTCTGGGATAGAGCTTTGTGGTTTGCTTAGACCACCAGTTTCTCAGGTGTGTCCTCACCCAGAGAGACTTGAACCTGAGGCAACGGTGTTGGTTGAAATTTCTGCAAGACAATGACTTCGAGGTAGTCTATGTTTCGGAAGGTGGCAGTGTTGTAGCAGGTTCCCTTAGCAGAGAGCCTCGGTTGTGATGCATAGACTGTGAAAACTTGTGTGACCAGATATCCTTGGGTGTTTCACCAGATGGGTATTCTGAAGGAGGGAATCACGAGGCCATGTTCCAGGAACAAACCATGATTTCGGTCATGACAAAGTATGAACCATATCTTCGGTTTGCGTGATTTTCCAACGTGGTGTTGTGCAAGTTTCCTTAGGAGTGGGAGAGCTAGGAGTGAGCTCTATATTCCGAGTTTTTTTTCCTAGTTTTACTTTTCAGGGACGAAAATCTTGAAGGAGGGAATGATGTAAGAACCCGGGTTTTGGGACACTAAGACTTTGAAAATTTTCTTGATGTCATTCCAGAGCAGGGCATTCAGACGACGTGCAATTCTGAGGCCCGGTGTGCCCGGAATTAATTATATAAAAATGTTAAGTGTTTTTATATTACGCACACGTGGTTAACTAAAAAAAATGTGATATCTCTTAGACGGTTGATCGGATCAGAAATCCTAGACCACGGTTGGGTCCGTAATGCGGTGTTTACCCTAGGCGCGACATAAAATGAGTCGGCGCGGGACGTTCGGACCCCTCACTCATTGGAGGTGTGTAAAATGGATAATTAAATTATCAAATTATTCATTTAATAGCTCAAATCTGAATAACTCTTAAAGTTTTGCTCGAATGGGAAAACTGAGGGCATCGTTGAGTCCGGAGCGGGCCGTTTACCCTAGGAGGGGTGTAAAAGTGGCTGGCGTGGGCCTGCTGTGAGAGATGTCACCCAGGGGAAAAACTGTCTTTTTTAATTAATGACTTAGTGATTTTTATCACTGACAATCTTTTCAAATAACTTTCAAACAAAGCCTCAGAATGGAAATCCAAGACTTTCGTTGAGTTCGAAATTTGGTGTTTTTCCTAGGCACGATATAAAATGATAGGGCGTGGTGATTTCAGATCCCACACAAGTGGTTTTTCTATAAATAGAAAAATGTGGAATTGGGGGAAACTCATTTCTTCCTCTCCCTTTCTCTCTCTCTTTCTTCCTCTCTCTCTCTCTCTCTCTCTCTCTCTCTCTCTCTCTCTCTCTCTCTCTCAAGCATTCTTTGTTGTTCTTCGGCGTTCTTCGCTGTTCTTCGCCAGATTGAGGAGCGGAATCCTGCGGATTGAAGCGGGATCGAGCAGGCGTGTCGCCAATGATGAACGGATCCAATGAGGTAGGATTTCTGATTAAATTTCACACCTTCGTGAAATTTTTGGAGTTTTTGTCAATTTTTTCATTTTAAATTCTTAAATTTTAGAATTTGGGGCGTTGGCCGAACGAACACAGCCAATCCCCGAGCCCCGTTTTATCTGTCATTCTTGGGCGTTCTTTGTCCAAATTTTCGGACGCTCCAATCGTGTCGGATCAATGATCGGGGGAAGGCACTGCTAAGGCCTCGCCTCGAGGATCCCGAACCCATGTTCGATTTTCAATTTGGACCACCGGAGTGGTGGCGGCGGTCGTCGGAAGCCACAGCTCTACCAAGGTTAGTGGCCGGAGGTCAGGGTGGCACAGCGGGAGTTCGAACGAGGTGGCCGGTGCGGATGGGGTTTGGATCGAAGCGGCAGGTGGCCGGGCGGTGTCGGGTGTCGCCGGCTGGTCGTGGGTGGTGCACGGCCGGAGGAGCGGCTGGCTGAAGGGGGTGTGCGGTCGAAGGAGCCGAGTAGGCCACGGTGTAAGAGGGGACCGGAGGAGTCAACTTCAGCCGGTTCGTGTGGAGCACCGACGTCGAAGGACCGGAGCGCCAGCGTCGGGTGGTGCGGGTCGCGGAAAGGCGTGGCAGTGCGGTGTCGGCGGGCGTCCGGCGTTCCTGTCGCGCTCGACTGAAGGAAGCCCGAGGGATACCTCGGGTGTGCGGAGGAAGCAAGGATCCACAAAGGGCGGGTCCTACTGGTGTACTGAGGAAGACCAGCCAAGCGGCCGACCTGCTGGGAGACGAGGACCCGCAAAGCGCGAGTCCTGCTGGGCGACGCGGTGGAGACCGGCCAACTGGTTGGTCTGTATTAAAAAAACCCAGACCTGGGGCAGGTCAGGTGTTGCTGGAGCGGGCAGCGGCGGTTCGGACCGAGCCAGCCGGGGTGAACCGGCCCGATTGGGCCCCCCTTGCACTCGGGGGGGGGGGGGGGGGGTCGTATCTTCTAAACGGCACATCTGTTTGACGCACTGTCTGCGGCTACGGGTTTGTGTTGGTGAGATAGACCTTTCAAAGAATGTTTCAGGGTTTTTGGGTTCTGCGCCTGAAGACGGGTGAACCGAGGAGCTTTAATTTAATAATAATAAATTATTATTAAAGTTGTGACGAACGTGGCTCGTGAGCCAAACGTCCGTTTGAGTTGTCATCAGAGGCGCGGTGGCCCTGGAGTTGAGCCGATCCTTCCAAAGATGGTTCGAAACCCTTTCATTTTGGTTTCGTTGCCTGGTGGCACGAAATGCTTAATGTGAATAATTAATTTATTATTTAAAATAATTAGTTATTCTTGCGTCGGACCGAACTCCTGTTTGGGATGTCCGATTGACGCACCGTCAGCGGCAGTGTGGCCCCAGTCCTCGTGCGGACTTTTTGAGATGCTTACCAAAGCGTTTGGGTTGAAGACAAGGTGTGGGACCCACAGGGCCTAGTTCGCACGTTTTACGGTGAAACGCCACTTTTTCACTCGACGTCCGTTTGGGGTGTTTGAGCACTCGTTTCTGAGTGTTTTTCTGAGGGTATTGCAACGGTGCAATCCGACCGCCTAAATTCAGCCCCGAGGCGGGGGCCCCATGAGGTGGCTTTCGGACGTATGCTGTGTTTTTACGACTTATGCTTCATAAGTCCGTTCAGGGCAAATGAATAGCCTACACCGCATGTTTATCAGCAAGGAGCGTGATGGTACGATCTATGTGACGTGTTTCGAGGTCGAGGTGTGGGCCCTATAGGGCCCTGTTTACATAACGCGAGGAGTTGCAGCTTCCGCGTTCGGAGTCCGTTTTAGGCGTCGTCAGTGGCATTGTGACCCTGGCACCAAGACGATGTAGTCTAGGGTGGTTTTAGGCATTGAATCCGGAGTTGAGGGGTGGGCCCCACAGGCTATCTTTTGAGATGTATGCAGCGTACAATGACTTTTTCATCAGAAGTCTATTTGGGGCATATGAATAGTCTTTTAGGCGTATTTTTTTGAGAGCATCACAGTGGAACAGTTTAGCCGAACTCTTTTGGGACTGAGGTGCGGGCCCCACGAGACGTTGTATGGGCATAAAGCAGTGTTGAATAAATTTTCCACCGGGATCCCGTTTCCAGCGATTATGTTGTCTATCTCCCGTGTTTTTTCACAAGGATTACAATGGTGTAATATTTTTGGGCGTGTGAAGCCTCTTTCGAGATCTCATTAAATGTGGAAAAATGAAAGGGCATTGGTCGGAGGTTTCTTTGACGCACTCCGAACCTACGCATGGTAGCGGTGCTGGTGAAACCCAGTGATGGCACGGGTAGTGCGGGGATATCAGCCTAGTTCCGGGTTTACCCTCCATCGAGGCTGGGCAGTGGGATACCCATTGACCTTAGGGTTTACCCGCTAGCGGGGCTGGGTAGTGGGATACCCATTGACCTTATGGTTTACCCTCCATTGGGTCTGGGAAATGGGTCATTGTTGACTTATTTAGGGTTTACCCTCTAGTAGGGTTGGGTAGTGGGTCCCCTGATGATTTATTTACAGTTTACCCTCCAGCGGGGCTGGGCAATGGGTCACTATTGACATATTTATGGTTTACCCTCCAGCGGGGCTGGGCAGTGGGTCATCGTCGACTTATTTAGGGTTTACCCTCCAGCAAGGTTGGGCAGTGGGTCACCTGATGATTTATTTACAGTTTACACTCCAGCGGGGCTGGGTAGTGGGTCACTGTCGACTTATTTATGGTTTACCCTCCAGTGGGGCTGGTTAGTGGGTCACCGTCGACTTATTTATGGTTTACCCTCCAGAAGGGCTGGGTAATGGGTCACCCGATGATTTATTACGATCTACCCTCCAGTGGGGCTGGGTAGTGGGTCATCGTTGACTTATTTGAGGTTTACCCTCCAGCGGTGCTAGCCATTGGGTTACCCGATGACTTAATTCAGACTCAGTCCTTTCTATGAGGCTAGTCAGTGACTTTTCCATGTGATTACCGGAGCGGGACCCTTGGTGGTATAGTTCAGCGATGAGATAGATTTGTCGTATGGGATTGTTGGGCATCAGTGATGGATATCCTTTGAACTGTTGGCAAATATTCTTGGGCTGAGCTTGAATATAGGTATCCCCTTATACACTTGTTTGGGCTTCTTGTTGAGAATATATATACACTCTACTTTTGTTCCCACTCCTTGGGATCAGTTACTCTCCTTCTTGGAGGGGTGAAGACGTGTGGGGTATGCCACGTACTTTCCGTGTCTAGCTCCCCTTGGATTGGATGAGTCTACTTCCTTCCTTTCATTGGGTTGAACTGAACTCTCTCTATTTTACTCTTACATTATTCTTAATCTGTCTACTGCTCACCGTTTTAGTATCTCCTTTGTTGCTCCCTCGAGCTTTCGGGGCATCCTACTGAGTATCTTTATACTCACCTCTTCTTGGTCTTTGCCTGCACTTGGTGTGCCCTTGAAGACGACGGATAGGTCAATCGAGACTACGGAGGAGTGTAGAGGACACAGGAGCTTGGGCTGTGTTCAGTGGACATAGGAGTAATTACAGGTGTGAGACTCACCAGCGGTTTACTTTCGTTTTACATGTTTCCAGGTTGTGGCGCCTTTCTGGTTGGGTGTGTGTTTTTCCCCTTACTGTTCAGTTTACTTCTTAGTACTTTTTAGAACTTACTTGTACTAGTTAGAGGTCGATGCATGTATGTTGGTTTCCCTTTTGTAGCAGTGTTGTATCTTGCTTTCCTTTCTCTTCACTTTTGCATTGAGTTGGCTGCGTGTGTGTGTATAGTTTCTTAGGCAAAGGCCTCCCCTAGTTTGTTGTTCCTTCGGTGCTAGTCACCATCCCCTGGCCTATAGAGGCGGTCTTGGGGTAGTTGTGGCTCGAGCCCCGGTACAGGTCAGGTCATGACACATCAATTACCTTGTAGTCTCCTCACATTCGTATGGGTACCTAAACCTTGGAATGATTGGAAAGTACCATACAAATTTTAATTGAATTGATTCATATTTTTGGATTTGAGATGCCCCAAAATTTGGATTCATGGTCCTTGTAAAATAGTATACAATCATTTGGATTGAGATATATTCTTTTAGAGATCATACCCATTGAGCATAACATTCGTTTAGCATCATATATTCGTAATGGAAGCTCATTATCTTCTGACAGTATATCATTCAAGAGAGAAAGTTGTTCAGTAAATCTTGTTTCACTCCATCTATTTCTATATTTTACATTATATATATTCAGTGTGGTAGAAAATGTAGTATATTTAGTAGAACCAGCATACAATGGATTCTTTGAAAACCCGTTAACATTCAACACAATTTAGAAAATCACTATTTTCATCTTCAATTGTCATTTTAGTTTCCTCAATATAATATTTAGCATCGTTTATACCTATAATCATATCCTTTGTATGGTATTCATAATTGTTCACACCTGTAACCATATCATATAATCCATAAAACACATTATTTTCCTAGTCACTAGCTACATTCAATTCTTCCCTGTGTTTAGTACAAAATTAATAGCTTTGATCTATTTCATGATAGATCAAGTGTCCTTCCAACTCCTATGGACTAATTATTATTGAATAACAACAACAACAACAACAACAACATGGAAAAAGGGTTTGAGAAGTTTCATATACATGATCTTTTTCAAACAAGAAACACTATTTCACCTCATTCTCATACTCTATTGTCATACAATTTTCATTGATACATTTTCCATTCATATACATTCTTTTTTGATTTAGTAATATTCATATTTAACCAAATAAATAAATACACATATTTTATGTACTAGTAATCCTAAAAGGTTATTCATTATATATACACACACATATAGTAATCATATTTGATATAAATTGTTGTTGTTTAAATAGCTTGTTAGAACATATATAGGCCAAGAATTATATGTATTTGAGGTATTATAAAAATCATTTTTTTATTATAGGAAGTTGCATATCATAAATCATTTTTTAAATAGATTCATAATGGGTGATAATAATGTAATCTTTTAAAATGGAGATCAACATCTCTGGTCAATTCACTTCATCAAAGTTCATCGAGGTCATTGAAAGTCATTAGATGTCACCTTGAAGAATAAAAACTTAAGAAAAATTGGGATACATTCAATTCCATATCTCATATGGTGTATTTTTGAGTTATCATGAATATAACTTGGTTAACTATTAATGTTTTATTTTCTAGAGCATAGTCCCAAATTAATATTAGAAAATCAATCTTAAATCACCATTGGTTGAACCATGTTTGACATTGTATTTTTCCTTCTAATACACCATTATATTATGGTATTTCCAAATGAGTGGGTTATGAAAAAATAACACACCCCCTTAAATAGTTAGTAAAATCATCACATGGGTATTTACTCCCTCAATTTGGCTAAAAAAAATTAATAACATTTCTAATATTATTTTTTTACATTGGTAATTGGATATTTTAGAACATATCAAATATTAAATATTTTTCTTTTATTAAATTTACATATTTATATATGTTAAGATCTTATATGAAGGTAACACGATACCATAAACCACCACTTTCTTATGTTCTTGATGATCCACACACTTATATGATGATATAACAAGGTCTATGTTTTGGAAATAATTAAGTCTTCTCTTTAGGGGAGAGTGTTTTCCTAGTGTGGAGTAGGAAACTTCAAGCTCATTGTAATGATATAATGTGATTGTTTTTTTCATGGATGTTTAATGATTTAAATAAAATATAAACTAATATTAATATATATACACACACACACACATATACACACATGGATATATAAATACTAATATTCATTTAAATAAATATATATATATATACTCTTATACTTATACATATAAAAAAAATGAAACTCACATTTATTTATATATATATATATAATAAATTCAAGATGGTCAAGCCATGGATTTGGAGACCCAAATCCAAGACCCAAAAATTTATTAATAAAAGGAAAATCATACAAGGGAAACATGGAGATACCATGCAAACACCCAGGGAAATACACACCCAAAGTCCTCAAAACCCATATAGAGACACTCAAAATAACATACCTTAAAGGCCTACAGATCTTGGTCCCAAGACCCATATTAGATTACTGCAGGATTATACTACCTCTATGGGTTGTGCATCAACCATTCAACATCCAATAGTTGAACTCCTCTAGTCATACTATGTCCACAAGGTCATTTTCACTACTCCTGAGGTCATCGCTAGCCAAACATTTCCAACTTGTGGGAGTCGCATACTGTGGTCATCGCATATCAATGTCATCCCACATCCCGATGTATCTATCTCCCCATGTCCTGAGTTTCCATACAGCATCTGATCTTTTCATCTTCAGCATGTTCCAGACCACCATCCCCAATGTTGACCGACCCCACTTTCCACTATCACTAATCGAAGCCAATTTGTAGAAGTCATCATGTTCCCTACGATCCATCGTCAATGGCCATCATTGTAGAGTAAGTGTCACCAGCCACTACATTTCATCATTACCAACCAATGCTAGTCTATATATGTCGGCATATTCCCTGATATCCTCCATCATCGGTCACCATCATTGATTCAACATTTCCAGCCACCGAGGACTTTTCCATCTTATTGTCGGCATATTCTTCCATCCCCACCATCAGGGTGGTACGTCCTCCAGTTGTGCGACGCATTGATCCTCCACCATCCTCGCATTGTCACCATCTATATAGTTATTATTGCAGTCCCAAATACCTCTTTGGTCTACTCTGGGCATCCCGAGGTTGATATTGTCTTGCTCTCCATCATTATCATCAGGTGGGGTCTCCTATAATCGAGTCAAGTAACATCCACCCCTTGATCTTCTATCACTAGTTCTACTCTCATTCACCAATATCGATGTCCCTCTAGAAGAAACGGAATTGGCCCTTGAAAATTTGAGCACAAAAAATCTATCTCAAATTAAGAGGCATCCCAATTTGGGATTTTCTGTCTTCAACTCCCCGTCATAACTCTAGTCACTAGAGAGTGCGCATTCAAAGAGAACAAAGGGGAAATTCATCACTTTCCATTATTTCACCATGAACCACACATCCAAAATTGGTTTGAGGATGCTTGACCCCACATGCTAAAAACATCTCATAGTGGCCAATGATCCCATCACCAAAGCTCCCACTTGGGGTGGGTGACACAAGACTACGATCGCTCACTACCACAGATCTGGACAAGAGATGCGCCGAGTTTTATTAGCGCTAAGTAGAAAGGGATGATAAAAAGGCGGCTTTTATCAGTACTAGAGAAAAGCACTAATAAAGGTGTACCCTTTATCAGTGCTTTTTTTTAGCACTGATAAAGGGTAGCTTTATCGGTGCTATGTTTAGCCTTGATAAAAGTTTTTATTAAAAAATACTTTTAATTTATATAAAATTATTATATTTATATTCAAAAATAATTTTAATTGTATATATTAAATAAAAATTGAAATTTTATGATTAATATAAATTTTTTAATAATTCAAATATATATATAACAAATTTCATTAAATAATAAATATATTTATTATATTTATTATATATATTATATTTATTATATTTGTTATATTTATTATATTTCTTATATTTCTTATATTTCTTATATTTATTATATTTATTATATTTATTATATTTATTATATTTATTATATTTATTATATTTATTATATTTATTATATTTATTATATTTATTATATTTATTATATTTATTATATTTATTATATTTATTATATTTATTATATTTATTATATTTATTATATTTATTATATTTATTATATTTATTATATTTATTATATTTATTATATTTATTATATTTATTATATTTATTATATTTATTATATTTATTATATTTATTATATTTATTATATTTATTATATTTATTATATTTATTATATTTATTATATCAATTATATTAATTATATTTATATGTTTATATGTTTATAATTATATATAAATACTTTTTTAATATATATATATATACTTTTAAATATGTATATTTATAATTATATTAAATATATATATTTATAATTAAAATTATAATATATATATATATATATATTTCTAATGAATTTGTTCAATTGATGCGTGAATATAATTGACGTTCATATAGGCGTTATGTATTCATCATGAATGTTCATTTATACATTACACCCTCATTACTATTCATGTTGGCCATATATATGATGGCCCATTTTTATAATATATACTTTTCTTGGTGTATATGATTCATTCATGTTCCCATGAATATTTCTCATAAATACTTAAAATCACGATAAATATATTTAAATAATAAATGTATTTATTATATTTATAATTATAAATATTTAGTTATATATAAATAATTTTTAAAATATATTTATAATTATAATTATATATAACTATATATATATATTTAAAATATTATAAAATTAGAGTAATTTTTTAAATGATAAATATGTTTATTATATTTATAATTATATATGAATATCTTTTAAATATATTTATTTATAATTATAATTATAAATAAATATTTATTTATTTAAATAAATATATGTCCTTAATGAATATATATATATATATACATATGTAAAAATATTTATACATGTATACAAATATTTATATTTATAAGTATAATAAATATATATATTTGTAAATAATTATAAAATTATAATAAATATATTTATTATATTTTCTAAGTATAATTATAAATAAATGTATATTTACTTATATTCATAAATATAAATCCCATTTTTTTAATATATATATATATATAAATATATATTTAAATGAATATATTAATTATATTAATTATATATTTATTAAAATGAATAATATGTATATATATATGTGTGTGTTAGTTCATTTTTTATTAAAATTAATAAATAATTATAAAATTATAACAAATATATTTATTATATTTATAAGTATAATTATAAATAAATGTATATTTATTTATAGTCATAAATATAAATATATATATATATATAAGTATTTATATATAAATATATTTATGATAAAGGTCACAAGATCTAATAGGTTCTTTCCTGGAGCCAATTGCGGTGATGCTCATAATCGGATATCGAGGAATGGAGAGCTTGCGGTTGTCGATGCGAACCCCCGGCTCTTTCAGGAGTGAATTGATGCCTGTAAGTTTTCTATTATTGCAAGACTTACTTCGAATTTGAATGTAACCTGGAAATTCGACGATCTTCGGAAGTGTCTCCGGGAGATATGGGGTTTCAGCAATTGGCGTATGGTGTCGATTGGTATGAATTTTTTTCATTTCACTTTTTGCTCGATTGACTTGAAAATGAGGGCATGGAGTTGTGGATTTGTTAATCTTAAACATGGGATCTTGAGATTTCAGAACTTGGATCCTTGGTTTGATCCTTTTCAGGCCAATAATACCATATCTCAATCTTGGATTTGTGTGAAAGGATTGAGTTGGGTATTCTGGCACCCAAGCATTTTATGGGATATTGCTCTGGTTGTTGGGACCCCAATCAAGCTTGACAAGGAGACATCATCGGTTCGATTTGGTCACTTCGCTCGCATCTTGGTCAAGTTTGATATGTCATTACCTCTTGTAGAGATTGTGTTCGTTATTGCTGGTGAGTTCAAGTTTGAACTTGAGATTACATTTGAACATGTTCCAGAATTTTGTGTTAATTGTTCATCGATCGGGCATGTTAAAGCCAACTGTCATAGGGGTTTTCAATGTTCTAACTGTAAACGTCATGGACATCTTGTTGAGAATTGTAAGCTCAAACCTATTGATTTGAAAGGGAAGGATGCTCCTGATGGTTTGAAGGATGCTCCTCCTTCACCCATCAAAGGACCTATGTTGCATGGCACTTCTAGTAGAAATGTGGGCCTGGTTTCTTTTGCTGATGTTGTGGCTGGAAGGAAATCATATGATGATCATTCTGATATTAACAATATTGGAGGTGTGCTGCCTTCGGGTACTTGCACACCCCCCACTCATGGTATTTTTGATACCCTTGCTTATGATAAAACAACTAAGTTGGATGATGATTGCTCTAATGGTCATGAAAGTGACAATGAAGTGGATCCTGCAGTTCTACTGGAAGAACAATTTTTTTCAAAAGGGAAAGTTTGTGGTCCACTTCAAGGGGACTTTGCTGGGCGTGTGTTGGCTGCAACTATCAATGATATTGATCATGCTGTTCCTGATAAGGTGACAACACCTGTTGTTGTTTCTCCTTCCATTGGGAATTTGGAGGCACATCAAGGTGTCTCTAGTGGTTCTGTGCTGGATAAACAAAACATCTCTGCAGGTGATGTGCTCCCTGCACCTGGGAATTCACAACTAGATCATCTGGCTCTGTCTGCTACTCCTCATGACTTGGGGACAGAATCAGTGCTGGAAAAGGAGCCAGGTCTGGCCTCTATAGTTAACTTGGAGGATCCTGTGAAGCAGAATTTTTTTAATGTCCTGGAATCTATGAACTCTCTTGAATTTGATAGGCTCTACAAGGAGAGAAGGGAAAGAAAATGTAATAATGTTTTGATTGGTACAAACTCTAACTCTTCTAATCTGGTCAGTCAGGATAACAAAAAAGTGGTGCGGTTAGGACAGCCCCCTATTGAGGAAATGATGGGAGAACCCATTGGAAGTGGTAAAGGGAAGGATGAGGAGGCAACTGTGGCTCAGCTGGACAATCAAGTCCCAGAGGTGGAGGCTACTAAACAACATGATGAGTGGTAGACCCCAAAGCAATGGCAGAGGGGACGACACCCAAGAGGTCGAGGAGGACGTGGGCGTGGTGGTAGACATAAGGGATAAAATGTTTTGTCCAACTTTGTGTTATTTGATGATGTATGTCACTTGTATCATGAACTCTCCTTGTCTCCTTTACTGCTTTTTTCAATAATAATTTTGTCGGGCCATGGGGACACCTGTGGTCTGTACTTTTCTGGTATATTTATTAAATATATTTTTATATAATTAAATAAATATATTTATAAATATTTATAAATAAACATATTAATTATATATAGTTATAATTATAAATAAATATATTTATATTTTAATACTTATGAGATTAAAATAAATATATTAATTATATATATTTATCAATTTATAAATGTAATAAATATATTTTTTATAATTTAATAATTATTGAAAAAAATAAAAAAATATATATATTTATGATTATAGCTATAAATAAATATATATTTATTATAACTATGAATAAATATATATAAATTTATAGTTATTAAATAATTATAAAATTATAATAAATATATAAAAATATTTACAATTATAATTCTAAATAAATATAGATATATTTATATATTTATAAATTTATAATAAAGATATTAATTATATATAATTATAAATATAATAAATATATTTATTATTTATTTATAATTATAAATAAATATGTAATTATAAAAAAGTACATATTTATTATATAAAGAAATATATATTTATTTATAGTTATTATTATAAATAAATTTATATATATTATATGTATAATTTTATAAATATATATAAATATATAATTAATTTATTATCATTATAGTTTTATTAGCGCTTTTTTAGCACTAATAAAGGGTGTCTTCATCAGCATTTTCTAATTTAGTGCTGATAAAACCTGCCTTTATCGACGCTTTTTAGCTAGCACTAATAAATGCTTCTCTCAGTTTTATAAAAAAAACCCAACAGTCTCCTCCTTCCTTCACACACCTCAAACTCTTGTGGAATCCTTACCCTTATGTCATGAATTCTCCTCCTCCTCCTCATTGTCATCGGGAATCCTCATCTTCATCCTCCTCCCCCTCCTCCTCCGCTGCCACTGAGAATCCTCCTCCTCCTCCTCGTTGTCGTTGCTCCTCCTCCTCCTCCTCATTACTACCGCCAATTGTTCCACCTACTCATTGCCATGAAATTTCTTCTACCACTACCGTGAAGCCCTACTTTGCCGCCACACAAGCCCTACTCCACCCTGCTGTCGCGAAGCACTCCTCCGTCATCGTGCGAACCTTGGGTACTTTTTTAAATCTCTATACATTCTAAGTTCCCTTATGCATTGCCTTCTGAGTACCCTTACACATTTCCTTTGGAGTTCCCTTATGTAATGACGTTAATGAATTATGATAAGCCTTACGTATCAAGAAACCAACTCTTACATATCATAGTGGCATGAGTACTTTGTCAGATTTTATTCAATCCATAGATTACCTTTATGAATCCCTTTAAATAATTTTTTAGTAATGGTTGGATATGTACATGTGGTGGGGGAAAACGCGGAAAATATCCCCCAATGCACGAGCCAAGGATCACCGAATGAACGGACAGGTGCAATATAATTTTTACAATGAAAATTTGATGTTCAATACGCTGCAATTAATGAAAATTGAAAATGGACAGCAGCGAATAGTAGCACAACAGTGGAAAGCAACACAAAGTAAAGAAAAACAGGCAGGAGACAAAGATTTATGTGGTTCGGAACCCTTTTGGGCCCTACTCCACGGCAAGAACACCACCACACATGTTTTATTATTAATGCTCAAAGAAAATACATTACAAATCTAACAGCATGCTATCATGCTTCAAAAAACTAAAAACAAGCCAAACAGGGAATGAACAAACCAAACAATTGAACAAAGGTCAGTCAGCTTACCCTGACTGACACTACCTCTCTTGTTTTGATGTTGTTTGGGGTTTTGGATCGGACAACACAAGCAAAGACGAACTGCCTTGCTGGAAAACTACGGATCTGAAATGGAGAACCCAGAAAATCAACAAACAGCAGATCTGAAACGGAGCACCCAGAAAATCTTTGTTCTTGAGCAGTGTGGACGAAGGACTCTCACAACGGGAAAAAACGATTATTGCGATGGGGTATTTGTGACGGGTCTTATTCTCGTCGCAAAAACTCCGATTAAAAGGGTTTTTGCGACGGGATAATATTCCCGTCGCAACTGGTCAGTTATTTGCGACGGAAATATAGGGCTCGTCGCAATTGCAATGGCGTGGTTTGCGTGCCAAAACGCGGGAAGGATATTTGTGATGGGTAGAAGGATACCCGTCGCAAGTACCCGTCGGTGGTAAATCGTAGTTGTGACGGGGAAATTTCTCCGTCGCAAACAAATATTCACCCAGTATTATTTGCGACGGGCCCCGTCGCCAATACCAGCCGTTGTAAATCCTATTTGCGACGGTCACCTACAACCCGTCGCAAAATACCTCGCGGTCGTAAATACATTTTTGCGACGGGACTATTTACCCATCGCAGAAGATAATCCAATGGGAGGTATTTGCGATGGGACCCGTCGCAAATACTGGCGGTGGTAAATAGGAAGTTGCGACGGGGATACCCACCCGTCGCAAATACCGGCGGCGGTAAATAGGAATTTGCGACGGGGATATCCGCCCGTCGCTAATGGTGTGACATTTGCGACGGGCCCTTCGCAACAACCCTTTTACCCGCCGCCCGTAATTAATGCGGGCGAAGGTATTTTCGACGGGCCCCGTCACGAATACCGGCGGCGGTAAAAAGAAATTTGCGACGGGGATAGTCGTCCGTTACTAATGGTGGATATTTGCGATGGGCCCATCGTAAATACGACCGTCGCAAATAATCTAACCTATATATATACCCCATCCGTTTTTTTTCATAACAATCAGATCTCTATTCTTCTATCTCTCTCTAATTTTCAGTTCTGAGTAGAAATTTTTTTTTATTTTAATTTTTTCTTTCGAGAAGAGGAAGGAAGGAGTCACAAGGTGCAAATTATGAAAGGTATTTATATTTTTTTTAATTGTTAAATTATTTTTAATTGTTAATTGTTAATTTTATTTTTAATTGTTACTTTTTTTTAATAGAATGTTTAGCTATATAGTATAATTAGTTTATGTGATTATACCAAATAATCTTTGTCTGGGTATGAACAAGTACAGGCGGCTCTGGCACAGATGTACCTAGGAGTGAAAACTCTGACAAGGTGTTTCGAGCTTGACTCGGGGTAACCTGGTACACGAAAATGGGTCTTACTGCACTCTTGGTTCGACACTCCTGGGGGATGTTTTGATAATAATTAGAAATAAATATATAATTATCAAATAATTAGATTTAATTAAAATAATTATCAAATAATTAGGAAATAATTAGATTTAATTGATTAGAAATAATTAGAAAATAATTAAAATAATTAGGAAACAATTAACATAATTAAGAAAAAAATTAACATAATTAGGAAACAATTAACATAATTAGGAAACAATTAATATAATTAGGAAACAATTAAAATAATTAGGAAACAATTAGATTTAATTAGGAAACAATTAGATTTAATTAGGAAACAATTAGATTTAATTAGGAAACAATTAGATTTAATTAGGAAACAATTAGATTTAATTAGGAAACAATTAGATTTAATTAGGAAACAATTAGATTTAATTAGGAAACAATTAGTATAATTAAGAAACAATTAGTATAATTAGGAAACAATTAGTATAATTAGGAAACAATTAGTATAATTAGGAAATAATTAGTATAATTAGGAAAAAATTAGTATAATTAGGAAACAATTAGTATAATTAGGAAACAATTAGTATAATTAGGAAACAATTAGTATAATTAGGAAACAATTAGTATAATTAGGAAACAATTAGTATAATTAAGAAATAATTAGTATAATTAGGAAACGTGATTGACTGCTCATCTACCTCAATTTTCTTTTCATTTGTGTGTCGAGGCTTGACCGGAAACTTCTGCCTCCACATGTAATATCTGATTTTACTTTCAAAATTATCAACCTCCTCGCCAATATAGAGGTGAGGAGGTTTATAATTTTGACAGTAAAAGCACATATTATATGTGGAGGTAGAAGTTTCCTGTCAACCTCAACACACAAATGAAAAGAAAATTGAGGTAGATGAGCGGTAAATTACGTTTGTTTTTTTATTCATTGATTGATTAACCACCCGATGTATATGCATATCTTCACATTTCTAATTAATAACATAATTAGTAACATAATTAGTAACATAATTAGTAACATAATTAGTAACATAATTAGTAATATAATTAGTAACATAAATAGTAACATAATATAAAATATTATATTACTCTAATATTAATAGTTAAATAATACTTATAATATAATTATTTTATTATTATATGTTTAATATTTATAAAAAAATATTAATATTATAAATATTATAAAATATTTATAAAATATTACAATTATCAATATTTTCAACAAGTTTTGCTTTATTCTTAATAGTTCAAATCTTAAAGGGTCTCCAATTTTCAGGTCATGCCCAATAAAAAGTTTGCATCAACCGTGTCCAATGTAAACTCTATAATTGTTCTTGCTTGGTTGATCACCTCGCAAGTAGCGTTGAAATAGGACAACCCAATTCATGTCTTTCTCATTACTTGTGTCGTCCTATTGCAACACTACTTGCGAGATGATCAACCATGTAAGGAAAATTATAGAGTTTAAATTAGACAAGGTTGACCCAAACTTTTTATTGGGAATGACCTGAAAATTGACGACCCTTTAAGATTTGAACATGTTAAGAATAAACTAAAATCTGTTGGAAATATTGAGATTTGTAATAATTAGTAATAATTACTAATAAAATTAATAAAAAATCAAATAAATTCAAGTACATGGTTATAAATTGGCACAATTTCCAGCGGATTGACGACCACTTTTTGTTCAACGTCTCATATCTTTGCTACTTTCTCCCACTAAAATCAGTATGAAAAATGTGCTCTAACGTATGTCAGAGCAAGTTTTTCATACTGATTTCAGTCGAGAGAAAGTTAAAAAGAGATGAGCCATCGGACAAATCGGAATAATTAGTAATATAATCTTCACAACGATGATTACAAAATTTAATTTTATTATTCAAGCATATTTCATTTTGACAATTATTGATAAGTATTGCTTAATTAATAATAATTAGTGGGGTTGATTACAAACTAACTGTGTCGCCTATAATTATTGGTAATTACTAATAAATAACTATAATTATGTATCTTCTTTTTTTAGGATATTGTTTATTATATCAAATTATTTAATAATAGTAATGGTTTTAAATTTTGTAAAAACATATATATGAATATGCAACAAGGAAATCGACATCAATCATTATTAGATGATCGTTCTTGGATAAATCAGCATAGAAATTCAAACGGTTCTAGTTTAAATCCTGTGTATGTTGATGGTGTTGAAGCTTTCTTATCATTTGCATCATCAAACCCAGAATTTATTTCAGAAGGTACAATTAAGTGTCCTTGTAAAAAATGTGCTCTGAGAACGTTTGAGACATTTGACATCGTTGGTCAACATCTCTTGCATTATGGTTTTCAATAAAATTATATTTTTTGGTATCAACACGGTGAACGTAGTTCCAGAGAAGATACTAATAATTTGATTTTGGATCCATCACGGTTTCAGAATTTAGTACATGATGTTGTAGGGTCATCCGTTCAACAAAAAGAAATTGAGGATGATGTTGATTTACTTCTCGAGTTGGCACCATCTAAATTTGATGAGTTGTTCAGGTCTGCTGAGGATGCATTATATCCTGGTTGCAATATAAGAAAATTAGAAGCAGTTGCAAAATTTATGGCTATTAAATCAGATAATGGAATGTCAAATAACTGTTTTGATCAGATATTTTCTTTGGTTAAAGCACGATTACCTGAAGGAAATGTGATTCCTGCTAATTATTATGAGAGCAAAAGACTCGTTCATAATCTAGGCCTTAGTTATCAGAAGATACATGCATGTTCAAATGATTGCATCTTATATTCTAGTGAAAATGAGTCGTTGGATAGTTGTCCCACATGTGGAAAATCAAGGTATAAAGAAGCTCAATCAGGGAAGTCTGGATTGATTCCTATAAAACAGTTAAGATATTTCCCGCTTACACCCAGGTTGTAGCGTTTATTTATGTCTCAGAACACAGCGACAATGATGTCCTGGCACAAAAACAATATTTCAAATGGTAAAAGCTTGATTCATCCATCTGATGGAGATTCATGGAAACATTTTGATCAAGTGCATCAGTCTTTTGCTTTAGAATCCCGGAACGTGCGATTGGGTCTTTCTACTAACAGTTTTTGTCCATTTGGATCTTTTGGTAGTCAGTATTTCTGTTGGCCTGTCTTTATAACTCCGTACAATTTTCCTCCATGGATGTTGATGAAATAGCCTTATAGATTTTTGACATTATTAATCCCAGGACATCCGAAAAAGAATATTGATGTTTATTTGAAACCACTGATTGATGAGTTAAATTTATTGTGGAGTTATGGTGTTGGTACATATGATGCTGCTGTGAAACAGAATTTTGTAATGAAAGCTGCTTTGATGTGGACAATTAGTGACTTCCCGGCATATGGTATGTTATCTGGCTGGAGTACACATGGTCCAAAATCATGTCCTTACTATATGGGAGACAAAAAATCATTTATGCTCGTGAATGGAAAAAAACCTTGCTATTTTGACTGTCATCGCAGATTTCTTCCAATCGATCATCCTTTTCGGAGGAATAAATATCATTTCAGAAAAGGCAGAATTGAAAGAGATGAACCTCCAAAAATGATCTCAGGTACAGAGTTACAATCAGTTGTATTTTCATTACCTTCCATCACTTTTGGACCGACAATAAACCAATAGAAAATTCATGGGTTTGGGAAAGAACACAATTGGACAAAATAGAGCATTTTTTGGAATCTGCCATATTGGTCTGATTTGTTGGTCCGACACATGTTGGATGTCATGCATATTGAGAAGAACTATTTTGATAATTTATTTCATACAGTTTTGGATACACCGGGTAAAACCAAAGATAATGTAAAGGAACGATTAGATCTTGCCCAAATTTGCAGGAGACCAGAACTTGAATTGTTTGAAAATGTCAGATCACAGAGATTAATGAAGCCAAAAGCAGCTTATACACTGACCAAAGAGAGTCGCTTATTATTTTGTCAGTGGATTGAAGATTTGAGACTTCCAGATGGCTATGCTTCCAACTTGGGCAGATGTGTTAAAAATGGTCATATTACCGGATTAAAAAGTCATGACTGGCATGTTATAATGGAAAGACTTATGCCTATTGGATTAAGAGGTTTGTTGAATTCTAAGATTTGGGATTCGGTAACAGATATATCATATTTTTTCTGAGACATGTGTGTGGAGACAACAGACTACGATACACTAAGAAAACTGGAAGAAGCTGTTGTTGTAATTATATGCAAATTGGAAAAAATCTTTCCGCCGGCTTTCTTTGACTCGATGGAACATTTGATATTACATTTGCCACATGAAGAAAAATGTGGAGGTCCGATTCTGTTTCGATGGATATACCCATTTGAGATATGCATGCAGAAATTAAAGAAAAAAGTCTGTAACAAATAATCAGTTGAAGGCTCAATTGCTGAAGCTAATTTGCAAGAAGAAATTGCTTTATTCTATTCTCATTATTTTGAATCTGAATATCCCTCAAAATTTAACCGCATGGTCCGGAACGAGGGGAATGTTGATGATGATATGAACAATCAATTATCAGTTTTCAATTAGCCCGAACTTGGCTTTGGTGGAGTTCATGATAGATGGCTTTCAGATGATGAACATCATAAAGCTCATACATATGATCTACTCAACTGTGAAGAAACGTCACCAATTGTACAGTGAGTTCTCTTATCCCTTATTCTATAGATTATGTTACAGTAAATTAATCATATTTTATTTGTAGGTTATATGATGATCATATCAAGAAACAATTTCCACAAATTATAGCAGTTGGCTTAGAAGAACGTCGGTAAAAAAAATTTGCCTACTGGTTTCAAAAACTGGTAACATACATTATTTTTTGGTTTTATATATAAAATCAATTTATTACTTGTAATAGTGATAAATGTTTTACAAATTTTCAGGTATCAGTACATGCTGATAAGATTGATAGTCTATTGTGTATTTTGAGTAGCCCACCATCCAAAATGGTTAAATCTTATAATGCATATGTGGTGAATGGTTATCAATTTCATACACGTGAATATGGGGAATCAAAGAAAACAATGAATAGTGGTGTTTGTTTGAAGGGATCACATCATAGAGATATTGAAGTTTACTTTTACAGAATGCTTGAAGAAATTATTGAACTGTGTTATTTGGGACAGAATTATGTAACAATGTTTAAATGTCGATGGATGGATACTGAGAGAGGCTTGCGTATTCATCCGACTCATGGAATTGTTGATATTAAACATAAAATTATTCTTGTAGTAAATGAACCATTTTTATTGGCTCATCAAGCACATCAAATTTATTATGAAAAATACTGTGCTACTGCAAAAGAGTTGGACGATTGGTGGAGTATAATAAAAGTTAAATCTCGAGAAAATCAGTTTACTCAAACAGAATGTGGTTCCACTGAAGTGCAAGGAAATGAAATTTTTTAGGACACTCCTCAAAACACATCTTTTTCACAAAGAGACCTGAATATTGAGGATGACACCCCACAGTTAAGGGTCGATGATGACGATGTTGTCAATGATGTTACAACTGAATTTGAAATGACAAGAGATGATGACAGTGAAACTAATATGGAAATTGATGACGTTGATGAGGAAGATGAAGACATTGACATTGACAATTATGATGATGATGATGAAGATGAACATTGACATAATAAAATGCTAGTTTGAATCATAACAAATATATATATATACATAATAGTTATTTTCAATTGTTTTCTAATAACAATCATTTCATGTTTCAGATGGACTTGGAAACGTTTCGTCAGTTGCTGGAGGCTGATCAACCTATGGATGATGAGGTTCTTGAGTCATCTGACCCTCAGGCAGTTGGCACTACAGGGAGCACTCAGATGGGGCATGATCTTGCCAGACTGATGATTCTAGATCCTATCCCGGAGCGACGTCCACCTCTTGGATTTGATGCGCACACGCGGTGGTATAGTAACCTGTGTATTTTAGTTATCTTTCATTAAAATTTATTAATATTCTAATTGTTTGATTATTTGTTCTTTTTCCACGGTTTTATGCATATAGTTATTGGATAGGGGAGCACTATCTTGCGCAATTATTTTTCTCAGCCCAGGCTCACATGGGATCAGATTCCCGCTGATGTGTAGGCCGCCATGTTCGATCATTGGCTGGTATGTAATTAAATATTATTTATTTTGAAATTTAATTCATTAATTACTTTATATTAGGGTTTATGGTATCCCATCGATGAGAGCATGCGTACCACTATCTACGCGGCATGGGTGGTGTCTATGCGTGACTGTTTCTGTTAGTTTTTTCATAATTTGAGAAAGACGGCTGTGAAGAAAGCTAGAGTGACAGAATTTGATGAGTCCTGTAGAGCCCACCGACCAGAGTACATTTCATCTCACGTTTGGGATGGATTATGTACACACTGGTTGGGTGGTGGGTTTCAGAGGAGATCTACATTGGGTCGACAGGATCGGGGGAGACAAGAGGTGACGCATCAAGCCGGTAGTCGTACATTCAGTGCACATAGAGAGCGTCTGGTAAGTGCTTTTTATTAATATTTTATACAACTTTAAATATAAACAGTTTATTTTATATTCATATAGGAAGCCGAGCAGCCCGGTATTTCGGCATACGGCGTTTATCGGAGGATGTACACTGACCCGGCTACTGGAGAGATTAGAGGTGACCGCCAGCATCAGATTGTGGTCAGTATTATTTTCTTTTCAGTTTGCAAATTAAATGCATATTATGTTTTCATTATTTTAATTTCTAATTGAAACTTAAGGAGTCATATGAGGCCACGACCTCTCAGACACAGGCTGAGAGTCAAGACGAGACGGGTGATCAGACTAGTGCCCACCATTTTGTTGAGACGGCATGGATGCAGGCGACCCAATATGGCTTTGAAAAGGGCCGAGTAGTTGGTATCGGCTCTCATTTGACTCCTACAGCTTATTATGGTACTGCTGCGATGTCGGCGTCCAGCTCGAGAGGAGATCGTGGAGAGGCATCATCTTCTGCCTCACAGTATCAGGAGCAACTGCGTGCTCAGAGTCAGCTTATAGAGGATTTGCGTCAGGGGCAGGAGCAGATGCGTCAGCAGCACGATGAGGAGATGCGTCGATGGAAGGAGCAGATGCGTTAGCAGCAGGATGAGGAGAGACGTCGATGTGAGGAGCAACATCAGGAGTATATGGAGTATATGCGTCGTCTGACTCATAGTTTAGATATGGAGTTTCCTCCACCACCTCATCCAGGTCCTCCAGGTCCTCCAGATTATCCACCCCCCAGTGATTTTTTTAGATGTAATAAACATTTGAGTTCGTAGTTTATTGTCATATTAACTATTTATAATTCCTCTTTCATATTGGTACGAATATTACATGATTTAATTTATTTTTATTTTTTTTAATATATTATTACTTATTAGTATTATTTTTAATGTCTGCTTATTTTAGTAATATTATTTTTAATATTTTATATTTATTGTTATTATTGAGAATTTTATAATTTTATAATTTTATTAATATTAATAATATTAATATTATTTTTTTCATAAATATGTATGTTTATTTTAATAATAATATTATTATATTAATTTTTTATATTAATAATATTAGTACTATTATTATTATTTTTTGATATTAATATTTCATAATATATAATATTATATTATTTATATTCATATTATTATTATTTTTTGATATTAATATTTTATAATTATATTATATATATATTTTATTATTAATATTATAATAATATAGTTTATTTATATTATTAATATTATTATTATTATATATATATTTTAATAATATTATTATTATATTAATTTTTTATATTATTAATATTAGTATTATTATATTATATTATATTAGTTATATTCATATTATTATTATTTTATATTAATATTTAATAATTATATTTTATATATTTTTTTATTTATATTATAATAATATAATTTTTTTATATTATTAATATTATTTTTATTTTTATATAATATTATACGATTTGTATTAATTATTTTATTTTTTTTATTTTTTTTAATATTTGTGATGGGTACATTTGCGACGGGAATTCCCGTCGTAAATGTTTTTTACAGTAACATTTACAACGGGATGAATACCCGTCGGGAAAACCTTTCTGTGACGGTCCGTCGCACATACCTTCGTCGCAGGTATTTTTTTAAATTTCGCATTTGCGACGGGATTCTGACCCGTCGCAACTAATATATCTGTGATGGCCCGTCGCAAATACCTTTTTTATATATAAACAAAAACCTATTTGCGACGGGGGACAAATACCATCGCAAATAATATTTTTGCAACGGGACCGCTGCAAAAACACCTATTTGCGATGCCGTTTTTGGCAACGGGCGATTTGCGACGGAGCCCCGTCGCAAAAGACCTTTTGCGACGGGATCCCATCGCAAATATTCAGTTTTCCTGTAGTGTCTAGATCTAGACCAGCGCGGTTGGAAAACTCCTGATTTCCACCAGCATGTAGCACCAAAAACTAGCGGCGCGTGGGGCTTCAGCGGCAAGGGAAGCGAAGCAAAACCAGATCTCAAAATCTCACTTCACTTGACGATGGTGTCGTGATCTCTCTTCTTCATCTTTGAACATCCCATCGATAAAAAAACAGCAAGGGAATAAATCCTCAATCATAAATCTGAAACCGCATAACCGCACCTCCGCTGCGAGGCTACCACAAACGCAGGATCCGAAAACCAACCCCAAAAAAACCGTGAAACTGCTGAAGACTGATAGATGATCAGGATACAAAAGTCGGTGCCCAAATGGATGGCCAGGATTTGAGCATACAAAATAAATACATAAAACGCATGTAATAAAATAAAAAAAAATAAATGGAACGGATACATTTAATATGGAAATAAAAATAACAAATCTCCACCATTTTCATATAAAATTGGCGATTTTCTTTCACCTAATGTTATTCAAGAGGATCCAAGTTCAAGATATCTAAACAATGCTTGAACTTGGATAAAGTCACAGGCTTAGTCAAACTATCAGCTGGATTTTTATCCGTGTGTATCTTAGTGACATGCATTACTCCACTTTCAATAACTTCTATAATGAAATGAAGCTTAATGTCTATGTGCTTGGACCTACCATGGAAAACTATTTTTTTAGCTAGATAAAGGGAAGATTGAGAATCACAATGCACAGTAATAATATCATTACTAATATTATGTTTAGAAATCAAACCCTTAAGCCATATGGCTTATTTAATGGCTTCTGTTAGTGCAATGTACTCGGCTTCAGTGGTTGAGAGGGCCACTACCGACTGCATACTGCACTTCCATGATATAGGTCCTCCACATGTAGTAAAGACATAACCAGTTAGTGATTTCCTAGTATCCATGTTTCCAGTACAGTCAGAATCAACATAACTATCACTAATTCAGATGAACTAACATTCTTACCATAGCAAATAGAAAGAGATGAACTAGAATAAATGTACCACAAAAACCATTTAAGAGCATGCCAATGAGGCTTGCCCAGATTTTCCATAAACCTGCTCAATGTACAGATAGAAAAAGCAACATCTGGTTGAGTAAAAATCATAGCATACATAATACTACCCACTACATTAGCATAAGGAATTCTACTCATGTATTCAATATCAGAAGTTGTGGCAGGTGACTGGGATAAAGAAAATTTAAAATTCTGACCTAAAGGAACACTAACAGGCTTCAAAGAATCAAATAAGTATCTCTTAAGCACTTTAAGGATATAGCCACATTGAGATATATACAAAAGTCTATGCTTCCTATCCCTAACAATTTTCATGCCCAGAATTTGCTTAGCACAACCTAGATCTTTCATTTCAAAAGCCGAATTCAATTTCATTTCACATGGGTGACTAATTTCATGTCACTGCACATAAGTAACATGTCATCTACATAAAGTATTAAATAAAGCATGCATTTTTTGATAGATTTAAAATATACACATGCATCAAACTGGCTCCTGCTGAAACCATTTTCAAGCATAAAAGAATCAAACTTCTTGTACCATTGTCTAGAAGCTTTTTTCAATCCATATAATGATTTATTAAGCAAACAAACTTGGTTAGCTTTAAATTCATGTTCAAAACTAGAAGGAGGATTCATGTATAACTTTTCATCTAAATCACCATGCAAGAAAGTGGTTTTGACATCTAGCTGTTCAATATGAAAATCTAAATGGGCAGCAAACGCAAGAAGAATTCTTATAGAAGAATGTTTCACCACCGGAGAAAAAATTTCGGAATAATCAATTCCTTGTCTTTAAAGGAAACCTTTGGCTACAAGCCTAGCTTTAAATTTAATTTTATTCCCTGTAGTATTGTATCCTTTCGTTTTGTATATCCATTTACAGCCAATCACCTTGGCTGTAGGTGGTTTATTGACTATGGACCAAATATGGTTCTTTCTTAGGGATTTCATCTCATCTTCCATAGCTGAAATCCAATGCTTAGAGTTGCTGTCATTGACAGCTTGATTGTAGCTTTGGGGATCTTCTCCACCAAGATCCTTCGCCACATTAAAGGCAAAATCAACCATGTCAGTATGGTTGTACCTAGGAGGTGGTCTAGTGACTCTTCTCTGCCTATCCCTAGTGATATGATAACCCCTAAGGTCACTAGGAGCTCCACCATCAGAAGCATCATTAGAATCAAACCTAGATTCTAGATCAGGATAAGAAAGGGGCACCTGAGAGGTAGAAGGAGTCTCAACCGGAGACTCGCTAACCCTGGGAGGATCAACCTCAAGATCCCTCTTCTGAGAAGGACCCTCACTGTCATCAGTGGGAGGATGGACTCTAGCAGGAACGGACTCTTGGAAAACCACATCCCGGCTAATGATGCACTTTTGAAAGTCGGGTTTGTCTACCCAAAGTTTATAGCCCTTCACCCCAGTAGGATATCCTATGAAGATGCACTTGATGGATCGGGGCTCAAGTTTATCATCTTTAACATGAGCATAGGTAGTGCACCCAAACACTCTAAGATGTTCATAGGACAGGGAGTGATTTCTCTATAATTCAATCAGAGTCTTGAAATCATTGGCTGATGAGGGACACCTATTTATTAAGTAAACTGTCGTAGTGATAGCTTCTACCCAAAAATATTTGGGTAGGCCCGAGCATGCAAGAATGCTACGAACCCGCTCAAGAATGGTACGGTTCATACGCTCAGCTAGACCATTCTGCTGAGGAGTATGACTCACGGTTCGGTGTCTCAAAATTCCCTCATTTTCACAAAATTTGATAAACTCAGTAGACAGGTATTCAAGACCATTTTCGGTTCTTAAAGATTTCAACTTTCTCCCAGATTGATTTTCAACAGAGGCTTTCCAAGTTTTAAACACCTCGAAGACGTCAGATTTATTTTTCAAAACATGGACCTAGACTTTCTGAGAAAAGTCATCTATAAAAGTGACAAAGTAAGATTCTCCACCATGGGAGGTATTCCTAGTAGGTCCCCACAAATCATAGTGAACATACTCAAGTGGGAACCGGCTTTAAAGTTGGATCTATGAAAACTGACTCTTTTAGACTTACCCATTACACAATCTTCACAGAAGGGTAAGTTACTCGATGTAACTTGAGTGAGCAGCCCTTGCTTGCTCAATTCCTCTAAGCCTTTAGCACTCACATGTCCTAGCCGCTTATGCCAAAACATAGTATTGTCATTATTAGTGACATAGGTGTTTCCCAACTACTTGATGTGTGTTCTTCCATCCAACACATATAGCCCATTCAACAAGGAGCCTCTAAGCACTGTATGAGCTCCCTTGGATATTCTAATACAACCAGAATTAGACTTAAAGGAAAAACCTCTCTGATCTAGAACACCTAATGAGATGAGATTCCGGTGTAAATCTGGAACCCATCTCACATCCAACAAGGTGACAAGAGAATGGTCTGAGAGCTCTAGCATAATATAGCCTCTACCCATGACGCAACATCTCTTATTGTTGCCTAGAACAACCTCTCCTTCAACTCCTTCGGTCAAACTATAAAAAGAACTACTATCTGGGAACATATGGAAAGAACATATCGAGTCTAACACCCACTTGGCATCAAGAGTATCATGGGACACACACAACACCTCAGCACTTTCATAGCCTTGGTCGGCAAAGAGCGAATGATCAATAGATTCATTAGAAGGCTTACCAGATTTCAATTTAGGGCATTTGGGTTTTATATGCCCAGGTTTCCCATAGTGGAAACAGATAACCCCCTTTGTTTTGGATTTAAACCAGTGTTCTTGCTACTGGCTATGACTGTTTCTACCTTTCCTGCCTTTACCTTTCTTCTTCCCTTGAAACTCCGAACGACCCCTCACATTCAGGCCCTCGGCTTCAGGCTTAACCTTAGCCTTGCTACGCAACTCATGTGAAAGCAAGGAAAACTTGACTTTCTCTAAGGTCAAGGAGTCTCTGTCATACATAATAGCATCAACAAGGTGTTCATATGAACTGTCTAGGGAAATTAAAAGCATAATGGCTTGGTCCTCATCTTCAATATTGACATTAATATTGGCCAGTTCTAATAAGAATTTATTGAATTCATCAAGGTGTGTCTGGATGGCCATTCCAGGATGCATCTTGAAAGTGTACAACTTGTGATTCTTATACAAATGGACAATTAAAGAAGTTGTCATATAAAGTTTTTCAAGCTTGGACCAAATACCAGCTGCGGAAGTCTCATACGCGACTTCACGCATAACTTTATCACCTAAAGACAAGGTCAGAGATCTATAGGCTTTCATCAAAATGTCAGGAGGGATGTCTGAATAGGTCGTCATAGTTTTTCCATCAGTAGACACACTCACATGGGGTTTCTTAGGTCCATAGAGGGCATCTTGTAGCCCTTGTTGTACTAACAAGGCTCGCATTTTTAACTGTCAAAAGTTAAAGTCGTTATTTCCATAAAAAAAATTTATTTCTTATTTTGCAGATCCCATGGTTTATTCGGAGGCTCTGATGCCACTTTTTGGTGGGGGGAAATGCGGAAAACAGCCCCCAATGCACGATCCAAGGATCAACGAATGAACGTACAGGTGAAATATAATTTTTACAATGAAAATTTGATGTTCAATACGCTGTAATTAATACAAATTGAAAATGGACAGTAGTGAATAGTAGCACAATAGTGGACAGCAGCATAAAGTAAAGAAAAACAGGCAGGAGACAAGTATTTACATGGTTCAGAACCCTTTTGGGACCTACTCCACGGCAAGAACCCCACCACACATGTTTTATTCTTAATGCTCAAAGAAAACACATCACAAATCTAACAGCATGCTATCACACTTCAAAAAACTGAAAACAATCCAAACAGGGCATGAACAAACCAAAAAATTGAACAAAGGTCGGTCAGCTTACCCTGAACGACACTACCTCTCCTGTTTTGATTTTGTTTGGGGTTCTGGATCGGATAACACAAGCAAAGATGAACTGCTTTGCTGGAAAACTATGGATATGAAACAGAGCGCCCAGAAAATCGATGAACAACAGATCTGAAACGGAGCACCCAGAAAATCTTTGTTCTTGAGCAGTGTGGATGAAGGACTCCAGATCTAGACCAGCGCGGTTGGAAAACTCCTGATTTCCAGCAGTGGACAGCAGCAAGAACTAGCGGCGCGAGGGGCTTCAGTGGCAAGGGCAGCAAAGCAAAACCAGATCTCAAAATCTCTCTTCACTTGACGATGGTGTCGTGATCTATCTTTTTCATCTTTGAACATCCCATCGATAAAAAAAACATCAAGGTAATAAATCCTCAATCATAAATCTGAAACCGCATAACCGCACCTCCACTGCGAGGCTGCCACGAATGCAGGATCTGAAAACCAACCCCAAAAAAACTGTGAAACTGCTGAAGACTGATAGATGATCAAGATACAAAGGCCGGTGCCCAAATGGAAAGCCAGTATTTGAGCATACAAAATAAATATATAAAACGCATGTAATAAAATAAAAAAAAATAAACGGAACGGAACAGAGACATTTAATATGGAAATAAAAATAACAGTACAGCTCATTTTATTTTAATATGCATGAAATGTGTTGTATTAAGTTCAACGTGTATATTGTTCAGGGTGAATTAGACACTAGAATTGATAGGTACATCTTTTTTGGTCTCCATCTAGTATATTTATATGGCTTGGATCTGTAATGATGGAAATTTCAGCTGTTATCCATTTGTTCTGCATGGTGGGTCTATCTACTGCTAAAAGATTTGGATGGGAGTTATTACAGTTTTTCTTGGGAACATTTATTATGATTGTGTTTTTTATGGGGATTCATCCCCATTCTCTTGTAGGTAGATGAGATATTGTAGGTTGGTCTAGAAATTTGAACGATTTGTGAATTGAAGCATGAATTATCCGATGAAAGAACATTAGAAAGGCATGATGTGCTTTATCTAGTATCATAATGGTTTTAAATATATTAATCTTTACTTTAAAATGCACAATTTTGTGAAATGTAACATTGATAATGATTTTTTTGGAGACTTGGACACCCCAAATATTACCATAGGTTTTTTATTCACCTATAGGGTAATAATCGTTAAATATATATTATGTTTCTAACTAATAGTTACAATATCTACTAGGAACATTGAGTGCATGGATACAATGCATGCTAGAAAATAATTGGTTGGATGATTCCTTGTTTAAAAGTGATTAAATTGATTCAAGGGGGGAGGAGTGATGTTTTGGGGAAATTATAATGCAATCCCTTTGCATCAGAAAATTATGATTCCCCCATTGATGAAGTATATCGTCCTGTAATACAATGTTATCCAGAAATTGTTTGAGGACTGAGTACATGAGTTCTAAAATATAGTTGGAAAACACCATGTGTTTTATGGATTGGATTTTTAACTTGTGCTGAAGAGTTATATGATACTACAGTCTCAATGAAGTATACTCAAAGAATTAGAAATATTTGAAATGTAAATCCTTACTCATTTTTTGATTAATTCAACCAAAAGGAGAGGCTTTAGAATATAGCCTCAATTTTTTTATACAGGAAGTAGTTACAAGAGGGTCAACCAAGATTCTTCCTAATTGGAAGTGTTAAGAATTCCTTAACAAAGAATATGGTATGGTTCCTTTTATTAGATGTTCATGAGATATCCTTCTAAGATCTTAATTAAATATTGATAAAAACACCAAACTTTACCATAAATGAGCTGGGTAATGAGTATGGCTTATATTGTGATGTATTAGGAGTCAGGATTTGAACAGTTCCAATCCATGGTGGTCATGTAGTTTTTTATGGGTCCAAACAGTTAATAACACATAATAGAAATTTCCCAAATCCTTTTCAAGATTTAGAAATAGTGGTTCTTTCCATGAGGTGTTATTGTAATGCACTAAAAAAGTGTTTGAAATATATCTAATCAGAAAGTGAAATGAACCATTGATAATGGAGAAGGTATGAGTACCTATATTCCTTTAACTTTGACTTAATGTATACCCTTAAGAAGGGGAACATTTTTTCTAATGTACCATATTGGAAGGATCAAGCATATGTAGTACATTACTGAAGCATCAAGTGGAATATGGCTTCACACTTTGAAGAGATATGACTTTAGGTTCAAAAGTATCATGGCCAAGTGACACTTATGTCTCTATCTATCACTTATTCACTTCTTAGTAGTATTACGAGAGTAAACTATAGGATTCATACTATTTATTCATGGGAGACATGATATACCATTTATAGCTTTATATTTTATAAAATTTTGGTTATTTTTTATTCATGTATCCTTTATAAAGTGTGTCTCTTGGGATTTATGTTTTTGTGAAAATGCCTAAGTGAATCTTTTAAAATGATTCAAGTGTTTTGAAATGTTTCTTAAAAAATTGTATGTGTTCAACATGATTTTTTGTTTTAAATAGATTTAAAATGATTTAAACACTTGGAATGGACTTAGGTTGTATGCAAAATCTTTTCAGCTCAGCTGATTGACTTTCAGAAAGGGATGTTAATGTTTTGAAAGCGTATGTAATGCTGGTTTCATTTTAACAAGGGGTGTGTTAAGATTTAAATGAAAATTTTTAAAATATAAGGGTTTGTTGTTCATTTTAGGATTAAGATTATTGGGTCATGAAGTTTCCTTTAATTTTTTAAAAAGGGAATTTAGGTTTTGAGAAAGTGTGTTTGAAACTGATTGGTTTATTTTAAAAAGGGAATGTTATTTTAAATAGAAATTTGTGTAAATGGGTGATTTTTTTAATGGGATTTCAACTGAGATTTTATAAATAGTTTTCAAAGAAGAATTAAAGTATATAACTTTTTTTAGACTTGGTTAATTTTAAATCAACGTTTTGTGTATTTATTTTGTTAAATATTAATATTACTGAATCAAATAGGATGGATATGAATAAAGAATGGATGGATGCCAATAATTTGACAAAAGAGTTTGAAGATGGAGTGAAAGAGTTCCTCAAGTTTTCAAAAGATCATGCATATGACCCTTCTCAAATCCTTTTTCCATGTTTGTGATGTTTTTATTCAAGAAAAGTTATTCTAGATGAGTTGGAAGAATACTTGATCTTTCACAGAATATATCGAAGTTATAAATGTTGGAATAAACATGGGGAAAATGTGAACATAGCTAGTGTCTATGATAACACTACATTTTATGGATCATCTGATATGATTACAAGTGTGGACATTGAAGAATATTGTATCGAGGGTGTGATTACATATGTTAATGATGATGAAAATCATATTGAGGAAATGACAAGGAAAGTTGAAGATGAACTCCGTGATTTCCCAAAATTGTTTGATCAGTTAAAGATTTGTGCAAAGATGCTACTGTATGGTGGTTTCACTAATTATACAAAATTTTCCACCATAATGAAGATGTATAATTTTAAAGAAGGAAATTGATGGAGTGACACTATTTTTACAGAATTACTTTCTCTTGAATAACATGCTCTCATAAGATAATAAGCTCTCGAGTCGAACATATGATGCAAAATGAATGTTACGCTCGATGGGTATAATCTCTAAAATAATACATGCCTACCAGAATGATTGTACACTATTTCAAAGGGACCACAAATCACTTAGAGAAATCCAAAAGTGTGGTGCTTCTTGATACAAGAAAGATGAATCTGGTCCTATAAAAGTTGTATGATACTTTCCAATCGTTCCAAGGTTTATGCGCCTATGTGGAAGTGAGGAGACTGTAGGGAAATTGACATGGTATACAGACACAATAAATAAATATGAGAATCCATTTCAGCCAGCAAACTCTCCTCATTGTAAGATAATTGATCATGAGTATCTTAAATTTGGAAACGAGCTGAGAAACCTTCATCTTGCATCATCTATAGAAGAAGTCAATCCTTTTTGTTTTCAAAGAAACACTCACAATACAATTTTAGTTATGCTGGTAATTTATAACTTTCCACCATGGTTATCCCTGAAATGAAAATACATCATGTTATCTATGCTTATATCAGGACCAAAACAATCAGGTAATGATATTGATGTTTATTTGGATTCATTGATCAAGGATTTGAAACTATTGTGGGATTCAAGTGTTATGTTGTATGATTCTTATAGAAATGAAGATTTCATGTTGATATCCATGTTTTAAGGGATGATAAATGACTTTCCTTCTTGTGTAAATTTTCCAGGATATATAATTAAAGGAACTCAAGGGTGTCCCATTTGCAAACAAGATACACAATCAATTAGGTTGAAACATTCATCAAAAACCGTGTTTTTAGAACATCGCATATTTCTACCCCCAACGATTTAAGTACCGATCATAGAAGACAAAATTCTATGGAATTTCAGAAGAACATACAACACCATATCCACTAACAGTTGATCTACTATTTGAGAAATTTAAATATGTGGACACTGCTTTTTCCAAACTGTTTTTGAAAAACCTTAAAAAACTAGTTGGAAAAAGAGATCAGTGTTTTTTGAATTAAAATACTGGAATTGTCTGTATGTCAGAAACTTTCTTGATGTTTTTCATGTTGAAAAGAATGTATGTGATAGTGTCATCAATACGTTGCTAAATGAACCTAGAAAAACAAATGATGGAATTAAGGCTAGCGTGTACATGGTTTACATTGGAATATGAGAAGAGTTGATGCCAGTGAAGGGTTAAAAATGAAATTTTATTCCTCCAACTGCTTACACTCTTTCCATGCAGGATAGATATCAGTTTTAAAAATTCTCGAATGACGTAAAGTTTCTAGAGGGGTATTTATCAAATATCATGAACATTGTGTTAATGACCGATTTAATGTTAAAGGGTCTAAAATCACATGACTACCATGTTTTGATGTAAGATCTAATGCCTATAGATTTACATTGAATTTTCCCTAATAATGTTAGTCATACATTAATCAATCTCTGTTTCTTCTTCAAATCTATATGTATTAAAGTTATAGACCTAGTAAAATTTCTGAGTATGGAAAGAGAAATTTCCATCATATTATGTGAACTGGAAATTTTCTACCCACCAACATTATTTGATATGATGGTTCAATTGGTGAGAGGGATTAGACTATGTGGTCATGTACACTATAGATTGATCTACCCCATTGAATGGTATATGAATATTTTGAAAGGGTGTGTCAAAAATCAAATTCAGATAGAGGGTTACATTGTAGAGAGATATATTGTTGAGAAATCCATTGAATTATATACCAAATACCTATCCCATGTTGAAAGAATCAGTCTACCAAAATCTCATCACATTGGGTGGCTTGCAAGTGAAGGAATTTCTAGATGAGATGTTGTTACAATCAATATTATAGATCAAGAGCATGCCTACCTTTATGTTTTGCATAAAAGTTTGGAGGTTTCCCAATATGTTGAAATGCACAAAGAAATTCTTAGGAATTTGAATCCATCAAGTACTAAAATATGTATATCAAATACACATAATCAATAGTTTATAGGATGGTTTTAGGACATTATTTTAAAGGATTCAGATGAAAATCTGGATTCAATTTCAGAACATCTTCAATGGATGGTTGGAGGAACCAATGTGTATGTATTATCTTATGTAATTAATGGTTATATGTTCTATACAAATTAGCATGATGAAGATAGTACCATGAAAAATAGTGGAGTTACACTCATGGATGAAGTGATGCATGTTTCTGGTAGTAAGGATAGAAATCCAATTTATGTGAATATGTCATACTTTTTTATCATCAAACAAATATGGGAGTTGGATTATATAACATTCTAAGTGCCAATTTTTTAATGCAAGTGGGTTGATAATAGATGTTATGTTAAAATAGATGAATCGAGATTCATTAAAGTTGATTTCAGTAAGGACGATATAAAGAAGAACCATTTATAATGGAATCATAAGAAGCACAAGTATTTTATGTTCTAGATCCCGCAAAAATAAAGTGGTCAATTGTTCTGTTATCGGCCAAAACCACTTAAGGGTTAGATAAAAATTCAACTGAGGATGACCCTTTCATTGGGAAATCGCAATCATTTTATAGTAGTCCCAATGTAGACAGTATTTTGTAAGTCATAGGAGCCTACAATGAAGGGATTTGGATCATCGATAGAGGGGTCAAATACCTTCATCCTTTAAAAAAGAAAAAGAGAGTTCAATAATCAGGTTACATTTTTTTAATATACATTGTGTTACCTCATGTTATTATCCATTTTTTGTTGCATTTATGTACTCTAAATTAAATGTTAAACCACTTATGTAGATAATAACTTTTACACATGTCGGTGCTCCTGATCCTAAGGAACAATATATCTCTCAATCTGTTGTTGCTCGTAATGCAGAGGAGAGATATTATGTACGTGTTGGTGCTCCCATTCCTAAGAAAAAACAATTCTCTCAACCTGCTGCTACTCACAGTGGAGAAGAGTGACCTTATGCATTTTTTGGTGCTCCCAATCCTAAGGAATAGTATGTCTCTCAACCTACTGCTGCTTGTAGTGCAGATTAGTGACTTTTAAAAAAAAAATCGGTGCTCCCATTCCTAAGGAACAATAGGTTTCTCAACCTATTGTTGCTCCCAGTACAGAAGTACAATGACCATTTTCAAATGTTGATGCTACCACTCCATAGGAATATATTGATGATTTTGATTCTGGGGAAATGGTAAGCGATGAAGGACTGGTGTTACATAAAAAACAGGATCACCGTAGTTTGACGGTGTTAGAAAAAATAATTAAAGTGATATTTAAAGCCATAAAATTTGAGGTGGTATGGAATACGAGGGGTTATCATGTTAACCCCAACAAGGCCATGTTCAATAGTTATATTATAATCTTCACTTAGAAATGTGCGGCAATTGACATAGATTCGTGGCGCCATGTAGTGTATGGGATGAAGACACTGATGTGGGAAGATATTATAGTAACATTATGATATCATTTCTTTATTTTACTAAAAATTAAAATAATAAAACATTGAATTACTCTTCATCATCCATTGCAGATTGCATTTATAGTAGATAACTCCCATAAGAAGTATGTATTAATGCTTTATGTAAGGATTCATAGAGGATTTTACACAACTCTAACAAGAAATTATATTAAAGATTCTAAAGGAAAAATAATCCCACACCCACCAATTATCTATGAACACCTGATAACCCAAGAAGTATGGGATGCGTGTATTGTACATCATGCAGATGCATCTTTTTAGGTACATTATGGCTAGTAATATGTTGTTTGATGATATGTGTATCCATCACATTGATTGAAAAATTTTTATTTATGAAATAACAACTGAGTGTTGGAAATAAGGAATGAGCAAAAAAACCATCATACCCCTACCATAAAGTAAGGATGGGGTACGCTTCACTGAAAAAAATGGTATGTATTTTAAATCAACTATAATACTTTTATGTGACATGAAACAACATCATAATTGTGTTCCTCTATTTATATGAAAACTAAGGACTCAAAATCCAAATCCAAATCCATACCATGCCATGTTCTATGGAAGGAGGCACGTGTAAATAAAGATGGGATACTAATATATGAAAGCACACAAAAAGTGTGGGAAACATGTGTAAGTATTCGATAATAAAAATATGTTTTTCCTTAAATCGATATTACTAACAATGATCACTTATTTTACAATATTTTCTATCCAACATAGTCAGAGAATTCAAGAACACCTATACCAGATGAACACATACTATCAACAGCCTTGAAGCAGCCAGAACAGTATGACCGCGTCAGAGGTGTGGGTTTTGGGGTGACACCTCGAACATGTTTTGAGAAAAAAACAAGAGGATCAAAGTGAATTAATAAAATTGATGAGATAAAGAATATCTACCCTTGAAGGAAAATTCCAATACTATAGAGAGATGATGGAAACTTTAATAGTGGAGAGGAAAATAGAAGAAGCAACTCAAGAACAGCCTTCGCGTGGAGATATTGTTCCACCCCCCACCAGCTATGAGGATAGCTATTCCCCTCAAAGAGATTTCTTAGCAGAGGTAATCAATATTCGGATAAATGTTTCTATGAAATTTGAATTATATGGACATTGATAACTTTCTAGTACTTATATTATATAGGGTGATAATGGCTATGATTTATATCTAGAAACACCCACCCACCACCTTGTGGTGTGGGCCACGGTGTTCAGTATTCAAAATGACATACTACACACCAGACCACTTCCAACAAGGCATGTGTGAGTGTTGATCAGTATATCCCATGAGTTGAGTGGTGATCTACATATTCCAATTCATGAGGATGGTATTAATATGGTCAAAAAATCTGTTGGAACATTCATCGCATGGCCGTCATATCTTGAAAAAACATGTCAATAAAGAGGTATTTATTTTCAATTTACTTTTCAAGCTAAACCTTTAACAATTAGTGAAAAAATTTCTAAACGGATGAATGTTATTATAGATGGAAAAAGAGAAGGGGATGAAATTAAATACAATTTCAAAACCATCTAAAGGATCAACCAACTGACCAAAATAGATCTACTAGAAGCACCATTACCCCACCCGTTCTATATCCACATCTACTATCATTCAAGGACCATGTGGATACAAAGTTAAAATATGGTTGAAACCACGTAGTTTATTTTGAAGAAAATATGTATGGAGAGAAAGATCAAGACTTCATTGGTCTTGAGAGTTCAACTAAAATCATCGACTTTTATTGGCTATGCGCCTTAGTTTTCAATGTATATATGAAGAATGTTTTCATGATTTTATTTTCCGAAACTTAAGATACTATGTTAATTATGACTAAATACATTTCATATTTTTGGCAGACATATATATGAAAAAAATTAAAGGTATTTTTCCATGAAAGAAAATTTGGTCTCATTATTCCTCACATCTCCTCTACAGAACAAACAAAAATAAAGGTCAAAAAGAAGGTTAAAATACTGAAAGGTATGATCAAATTGTTTGAAAGAAAAATATAGGATGACATAATCTATTTAATATTGACGATAAAGGTGTAAAACTCTAAAATTTAATCATATTAAATATATTTCCATTTCTTTCATTACTTATTCCTTTTTTTTATTTTTAGGAAGCCTTGTATTCTCATTCTGGTAAATTTAGATACTCTAATGATTTATTTCTTGGATTCAATGCATGGATATCCAACAAACCATTAACACATGATGAAAATTTTCATTTTTTAATACACTAAATACAATTTTTTAGAACTAAAAATCAATTTATATAATGGATATTATCTTTTAATGAGGATTCCATTATGATAGGGCGTTGTATCGATATCATGAAAAACAAAGAATGAGGCTAGGGGATGAGCTTGAGGACAAAGAAAAGTACTACGACTAGATAAGTATTAGGGTATATATAATAATATTTCACTATCCAAACACATATCAAAAAAAATTACATATTCTCATCAATGTTTCTATAGTGTTCAAAACAAACCAATGGAAAAGATTGTGGTTATTATGTTTGTAAATTTATGAGAGATATCATATTCCATGAACAAACCAGCATCCCTGAAGAGGAATTTTCAAAGATAATTACTATTTTATTTAAAATATTTATTAATACTTTGTGTATTTATATTTTTTCAGTACTACAATGACTATCAAAAAGACTCTTATTCATAAGACTATATAGATGTGCTCATAAATGAATGTGCAGAATACCTGATGAAAGAATGTACACAAATATCCTAAAGATGTGACTCGAAGTGTATGTTTTTGGTTTATAATATTATTTTATCCTTTAATATTCATGTATTCTAAACTACCATTATTTTATCCATGACTCGTGATTATGATCTATGATATGCAGGGTATGAATTTATAATGTTAATATCACCTTCTTACATCTTTATGCTCATATTATCCTTATATGATCATTGATATCACCCTTTTTTTACACTTACTAAGCATATATGATCACCCTTTATTATATTTCATCTCCTTAGGTTATTAATAATGGTTTTATAAATGATATATATAATAATGATTCTAGTAAATAATAACTTAATGAGAGACACTTATGAACTAGTTCTTTATGTTTTCATGTTTTCAAAAGCACCATACCTAAACTATTCTTGCATGGATCATTATGTTATGTAAGGAATATTAATAAAATAATATGTGATATATATGTATGAAATATCTAGGTAAATATAGTTGGTATTAGAGCAACTAACCTACTCAAAATTGAGCAAAAATAATAACTGACGGGTATCACTCGAAGTGTATTTTTATTTAAAATTGACATTACTTTTTGTAAAAAGAACAAGTGGTGTACTAAAAACTAAAAGAAATCATTTAGATTGTTTTGATATTTTAGGAAAATGATCCATGAGTCATTTGTGACATGTAAGAATCAACCGAACCTCAATATGATTCACGGTGTGGCTGGTATGACTTTAAGTGTGTATTTTTATATTAAATTGACATTAAATTGAGAAAAAAAGAACCAGTGACATACTGAAAACTGGGAAAATTCATTCATATTGTTTTGATATTTTAGTAAAACAATCGATGAGTTGTTTTTGATGTGTAGGAGTCAAGTGCACCTCAATATGACACACAGTGTAACCGATATGACTAAAAGTGTCTGTTATCAGTTTAAAAATTGATATTTTAGTTCAAAACATGTCACCCATTGAAAACCAAGAAAATGTGATATGGTTGTATTAATAATTTAGGAAAGTGATTCATAAGTCATTTTTTATGTTTATGAAGAAGTCTCATATTAAACTGATGCACGGTGCGGCCGGTATAACTCATAATGCGTGTTTCCAGTTTGAAATGACATTTCAGTAAAAAAACAGAACTGACATACTGAGAACTGGGTAAACATATTCAGATTGTTTTGATACTCTAGGAAAATGATCTATAAGTCATTTTTGATGTGTAGGAATCAGCTTAAATCAATAAAATGCACGGTGTGGTCGGTATAAATCAATGTGTCTCTTTTTATTTAAAACTGACATCGCTTAAAGTAAAAACAAGTAACATACTGAAAACTAAGAAAACACTTTCTGATTGTTTTGACACTTTAGTAAAATTATTCGTGAGTCATTTGTGATGTGTAGGAGTCAATCTTACCTCAATATGATGCACGGTGTGACTGGTATGACTAAAAGTGTCTCTTTTTATTTAAAATTGACATTAATTTAAGTAAAAACAACTAGTGACATACTAAAAACAGAGAAAACGCATTCGAATTGTTTTGATATTTTAGAAAAATAATCTATTAGTGATTTGTGATGTGTAGGGATCAACCTCACCTAAATACGATTCACGGTGTGGCCATTATAACTCAAAATGTCTCTTTTTATTTAAAACTGACATTAATTTAAGTAAAAAAGAAGTGACATACTAAAAACTGAGAAAATGCATTTAGATTATTTTGATACTTTAGGAAAATGATCTATAAGTCATTTTTGGTGTATAGAAGTCAACCACATCTCAATCTGACGCACAGTGTGACCGGTATGTCTAAAAGTGTCTCTTTTTATTTAAAATTGACATTAATTTAAGTAAAAAAAACAAGTGATATACTGAAAACTGAGCAAACGCATTCAGATTGTTTTGATATTTTAGGACAAAAATCTATTATTGATTTGTTACATGTTGGGGTTATCCAAACCTCAATACAACACAGAGTATGGCCAGAAATACTCAAAGTGTCTCTTTTTATTTAAAACTAACATTAATTTAAGTAAAAACAAGTGACATACTAAAAACAAAGAAAACACATTCAGATTGTTTTGATACTTTATGACAATGATCCATGAGTCATTTGTGAAATTTAGTAGTTAATTGAACCTCAATATGATGCACGGTGTGACCGGTATGACTAAAATTTTCCGTTATTAGTTTAAAATTGACATTTTAGTTCAAAACGTGTCACTCACTAAAAACCAAACAAACGCGCTCTGATTGTCTTGATAATTTATAAAAATAATATATAAGTCATTTGTGACGTATATGAAGCAGTCTCACATCAAACCAATGCACGCTACATTAGGTATGACTCATAATGCGTTTTTCTAGCTTGAAAGTACATTTTATTTAAAAAAACACAACTAACATACTAAAAACCAATCAAACATATTCGGATTGTTTTGATACTCTAGGAAAACAATCTATAAGTCATTTGTAAAGTGTATAAATTAGATGCACCTCAATACGATACACGGTGTGGCCGATATAACTCCAAATGTGTCATTATTTAAAATTGACATTAATTTTAGTAAAAGAACAAGTGACATACTCAAAACTGATAAAACACATTCGGATTGTTTTGATATTTTAAGAAAAGGGTCTATAAATCATCTGTAACATGTAGGAATCAACCTCACCTCAATAAGACGCACTGTGTGACTGGTATAACTCAAAATGTGTCATTTTTATTAAATATTGACATTTTATTAATGTGTTCTTTCATATAAATGTGGAATTTAATTATATGCAGTATTACTAAAATAATATTTGTTTTCTTATATAGGTGGAATCTTTTGCTTGGTTTGAGATGATTTTTTCGGAAACTGATACCATAGGTAGAGAATTTTGATAGGGGGTCACATAAATCAAAAGATGAAATATTAATGTTTTAGAATGTTTGTTGGGAAATTGTAAATGTAATTATATAAACCATTTTGTTTGAAATGTAAATAGTAGTGTTTATTTTTGTATATACCATGGGAGGACAGTTTTGTATTCATGGTGTCAATTAAATGTATATAGCTAGTTTTCTTATGGTGTGTTGTTTAAATTTCAGTTTGATAATGGATGTTCTGTGTTTAAATTGCAAGTTTGATTGCAGGTTTGCTTCTACCGGGTGTGTTGTTATATAAACAGCACGTTATAGGCGGGTACCCCTTTATCAGTGCTAGAAACGTGCTGATAAAGGGGGTTCTTTATCAATGATTTATTAGCACGGACAAAGGACCCCCATTATTAGCCCTTTTCTAGTGCTGATAAAGGGGACCCCCCCTTATCATCACTGTGATTAACAGCGCTTTTTTAGCACTGTTAAAGGTCATATGTGTAGTAGTGGTTGGAGAAATCATCATAGAATTCAAGAGATATAAACTCTCCATTTAATAGATAGATGATCTCTATAATCACTTCATATATATATGTGAATAAATCATATATCTTGTCATATTTCTATAAAAAACAATTAATTGTAATCTTCAATCATTCTCATTTCAAATATAGTTACAAGTTTTACCCAAACTAAAACCCAATGAATAATCTTGAATCCATTAATATTTATAAGGCTTTAACTTATTTATAATACTACAAACATTAATTTCTTATCTAAAAATTACATAAGTTATAAATTTTCCACAGAATCGATAAAAACCATTTTTATTCCAATGAAAATGGGCTTTCGGGACCTCGGCATGTTTAATGATGCCCTTTTGGCTAAGCAGGGCTGATGCCTTTTGACTGAACCATAATATCTATGCGCGCGGATTCTCCGTGCAAAATATTTTCCTCACTATGATTTCTGGAACTCCTCTCTTGGACCATGCCCCAACTTCCTATGGAAAAGTATTTGAGAATCACGAAAATTACTTGATAAAGGAATTGGCTGGAGGATTGGGGATGTTATGCTCAGGAAAATCAAGAAAGACCAGTGAACCAAAATGGTAAGGAAAGATAAACTCAAAAAAAATCATGAAAAACAAGTTCAAAATATCATATCTTGAGTTTTGATGTTCGATTTGTATAAAAACGAGTTTGGTAACTATAGGAGAGTAATGGAAGATACACTCAAAAAAATCATGAAAAACACATGAAAGATTGGCCAAGAATCCTTAAAAAGAAGTTCTGAATTCCATACCTTCAGTTTTGAGGATTGATTTTGATTTTTCAATCTGAAATATGGGTATTCATTTTTTTGGTTTCCATATTGAAATTATCCATTTTATTATTCTGCCATTTAATTTTCTGATACATGAAATTTAATTATTAATTGTTTGCTAAAAATATAATCAATGTTGGACTTGGTATTGTTTTGTTGGGATCTGGTTTATCTGCATGGGCCTATTATTTAGGCTCATTTTTTTGGGCCTTCTCCTTGTCCATTATGCCAACTAGGGTAATCTGGCACAATTGTTTTCACTGCCTCAGGTCGTTGATCATCCTGCCGCCCATTTAATCAGAGCACATCATTTCCTGGGTGATTTTCATGTGGTAGTGATGAGTTGTTCGGGATTTGGATCATGGAGCCCACTGGTTGGGAATGTCATTAGGCCATTCTAGGGGATTTCAGGGGATTTCATCACCCCTGCATCCAGATTAATTTGAGGTGAACAGATCTGGAAATTCTCTCCTTCCCCGCTGGATTTTCGTCCTCCTTGCTCCCGATCTGGTATGGAAACCCTACCTTCAAGGGATCATCTCCTTCTGTGATCTGCCTTGCGTGCCTGATGTCCTTTGAAGATCACCGCTGGTGTGCTGCAACTGGTGTAGTCCCGACGACAATCTTTCGTGCGAAGAAGTGTGGCGTATCGGTATATCCAAGAATGATCCATGATAGAGTCAAGTTCCTCTTCGGTGAGCTTCAGGGTCTACTTCGACAAGTCCAAATGTGGAAGCGGATTCATCTTTCAAGTGGCATCAAGAGATCCGGATGGTCAGACCCATGATTCTGGCGCTATAATCCTTTTATCCCATTTCTCAGATTGCCTATTTTCGGTTATTGAAGTTTAATTACTGCTTCCTGATTGCTGGTTTTTTCTATATCATGTAATCTGGTTCCATTTTCTTTGAGAATCTAATGTGGGGTGGTGTTCTTGCCATGCTGTAGGTCCCAAAGGGACCCGAATCACATTAAATACATGTGCCCTTGCTGTTTCATTCAATTCTTTTTTGATTCCTTGCTTTGTATATGTATTGGTTTGTAATTCCATCAATTTTTTGGAAATAAATCAATTGTTCTTAGTATCGGCTTAGTGTTCTTCTACTGTCCGCACACCCTGCCTATCTTCACATGTGGTATCAGAGCTTGATTGATTTTATTCTACCTTGAATTTTAATTTTTTTCTTCTACTGCCTTGCAATTTGGCTGTTATTGCCTTGAAATTTTGCTGCTACTGCCTTGCAATTTTTCTGCTATCACTTTGAAATTTTGCTGCTACTACTTTTACAGTTCTTCATGTCCTGTTTTTATACAATTCTGTATATTTGGTATTATTTCTGCAAAATTAACTCACTCTTAAATAGCCGTAGTTTTATTAATATAATTTGTTAAAATAGTTATCTTGTTATAATTTCTCCTCATTTCACATCCCTTCAAAAAAACATCATTTACCCATGAGATTTGTCGGTTGTTGGGGGTATTCTTAGCCTTGTCCACAAGAACTCGGCATCTACTTTGTGGGTGAACATGCCCACAATGAGGTATGAAATCGAGACATTCGATGGTGACAATGATTTTAACCTATGGTGGATTAAGATGAGAGCCTTGCTTGTACATCAAGGCCTAATAGATGCCCACTGTGGGCTCAAGAAACCAATTATCATTGTTAACGAGATCGGATAGACCTGTACTGAGTATATAGACGTTCATCCAGATGTTCTAGTCAAATCACATAACTCTCTTTTATTGTCTTTGGGATATAAGGTCCTTAGAACAACTTCTTTTGAATCTACCACCGCTGATATTTGGCTAAAACTAGAGAAATTATATATGACTTCTTCATTTGTTGGAAGACTATAAAAAACTTTTCATGTTCAATTTTAAAATGAAACATGGTAGTACTATCAAATATAATCTTGATGAATTTAATAAAGTGGTGTTAGTTCTTTCCAATATTAACATAACATTCAATGATGAGGATCAACAAATGATCTTTAAAATTTCTCTTGACAACAATTATAGTTCTTTAGTCAAAACTATGATGTATAGTAGAGACTCAATAACTCTCAAAGAGGTTAAGTCAACCATCCTGTCTAAACAACTACACTCCAAACCAATAGTTAAAGGTGAGACAAAGAGCCTATTCACTGGGGGTCGACCTCAAAGAAAAGGTAAAAAGAAAAAAAAATATTAAGGAAAAATACAAGAACAAAAAACACCCTAAACCAAAAAAAAGACTCTAAATAAATAAAGTTTAGTTACTTACATTGTGGAAAGCTAGGGCATACTAAGAATGAGTGTAGGAAACTAAAGCATGAGTTAGAATCCAAATAGCCCACTAGACAGACTCTTATGGTTGACTCCGGCTATGACATTACTGAAGTCTTAAATGTGTCCATCCATACACTCAATCAAGAGTGGGTCCTTGACTCTAGCTATTCCTTTCACATATTTCTATATAGATAGTCATTTCTAGAGCTGGTTGAAAAGATAGACGGGGATGTCTTCTTAAGAAACAATAAGAGGTTAAAGGTTGTGGGTAGAGGCTATGTTCTTATAGAGATAGATGATCATTCTATCATCACCTTACATGATATAAGGCGGGTCCCCAACCTTCAAGGAAATTTAATCTCCTTAGGGTTCCTAGATCAAAAGGGATTTATATTTAGATTATAAATGGGTTGTCTCCCAATAACTAAATGACTAAGAACCATCCTTAAGGGATCCTTTACCAATGGGCTATATGTCTTGAATGGCAAGACCCATTCAAGGAAACTGGGTAGTGTTTATAACACAAACACTGACAATACTATGCTACAACATAGATGATTGGGGAATGTCAGCTCTAAGGGTTAGAAGAACTCAACAAGAAATGGATTTTGAGTGACATCACACCTACTAATCTTCTATTATGTGAAGATTGAGTAATTGGTAAATCAAAGAGGGTCGGTTTCAATATGTCCTCCTTCAAAGCATTCATCCCCCTTGAAAACATCCATTCGTTTTTTGGGGGCTAGCTAGGACCACCTCTCATGGTGGAGGATCATATTTTTTCACATTTATAGATGTATTCTCTAGGAATTCTTGGATTTACATCTTAAAAAATAAATATGATGTTTACCAAACCTTTAAATCCTAGAAAGATTTAGTTGAAAATCAAACTAGAAAGATATCAAAACCATGAGAACTGACAGTGGGATAGAATATTTGTCTAGAGATTTCATTCAGTTCTATGAGTCTGAATGTATTAAAAGGCACATGACTATTAGGGAAACTCCCCAATTGAATGGCATTTTAGAGAGGATGAATATGATTATTTTAGAAAGATTCTAGAGCATGCATGCATGCTCAAGCCTCCCCAAATCATTTTGGGTCGAGGTCACCAGAACTATTTTTTACCTTATCAATAGGTGTCTCTCATCTTCAAATAAATTCAAAAAACCTGAAGAGTTTTGCACCGGTAAGCCCCATTCTTACTCCTACTTAAGAGTCTTTGTTTCTACAGCCTATACTCATGTCAAGACTGACAAATTAGAACCAAGAGAACTCAAATGCATATTTTTTTGTTATCCTGATGGAGTTAAGGGATATAAAATCTGGGTTGACAACCCTAGATACTAGAAATGCATCATAAGTAGGGATGTGGTCTTCCATGAGTCATATTCTCCTAAGACCAAGGTTTCCACATCTGGAAGTAGTGATCTAGACCTTGACAAGGTTGATGAAGATGAGTTGCCGACTCACTTTGAGGATGATGTTCAGCCTACTCCACCCCCTCCTCATCCCACAGATGTGGCTGATTCTAAGTCTAGTTCTAGTTCAGATTCTGATTCTGGATCTTATTCCACTCATGAGGATTATCAATTGACCCAAGATAGACAAAGGAGAGTCTCAAGATCTCTTGCTCGGTTCAACCAGTATGATATGGCTTCATATGCCTTTCATGTGGCCCAGGATCTCCTTGACGATGACCCTCAATATTATAAGAAATATTTAAAAGATAAAAACTCAAAAAATCGGATCTTTTCCATTAATAAATAGATGAAATCTCTTAAAAAAATCAAACATGGACCATTATCAACAAACCACATAATTCTAAGGTGATTGGTTCTAAGTGGATTTACAATAGAAAAGAGGAAAAAACAAAATTAAATACAAAGCAAGGCTAGTCGTCAAGGGTTTACTTCAAAGAGAAGGTATTGAATATGCTGACCCCCCTGTTGTCAAGAACTCTTCTATTAGGATCTTACTAGCCTTTTCTGTTTATCTCAATCTACACATCGAACAATTAGATGTCAAAACTGCATTCTTACACGGGGATTTAAATGAAAAGATCTATATGAAACCTCGTGATGGTTATTCTAATGAACTAAAACCAAACCAAGTATGTCTATTAAATTAATCATTATATGGTTTAAATAAATCTTCTAGGAAATGGTATAAAAAAAATTTATGCCTTTATGATAGATAACCAGTTTACCATGAGTCGATATGATACATGCATCTACTTCAAATAAACTCAAAATTACATGATTTGCCTGTTAATTTATGTTGACGACATGCTAATAATATGTTAAAACTAGTACTCACCCGTGCATATGCACAACATATTGAATTAATGGTTTTTCTTTCAAAAGAGACCTCTATTTGTACAAGTTACCAACTAATAGTGATGTTTATTAATTTGTAATCAGATAGTATTGGTACATATAAATGGAATAGGAGGGGATAAAATATGGACACAACAAAATAATATTTGAACATAGAAGGGATAGTGGAACAGTATTTTCTATTTTCAGAGTTAGTTTGAAAATCATTTCCAAATTCATTTATATCATGATTCTATGCCATTATGGGAAGAGGATTAATTTGAATAAAAAATGTTAGAACCCAATCTATAATTTCACAATAGTCTATGAACTGCATGTTTCTAGAAGTTTTTGAGCTAATAGATTTTTTCGAAGTGTGCAAGGACCAAAGGGTCGTTGTAATATGTCTTCAACTTCATTGTCCAGAAAATGCATTCTGTGGATGAAAATAAAATTATATAGATTAATTAGTAATGAATATTTAAATATGAAAATAAAATCTAACAATTAAACAGAACAATGTAGTAGTAATAATAATTAATGTTCTACAAATGCACGGTATACTAGATAGTAACAAACTCTAAAAAAATCAAACATTATATTGTATTAAAGCTGGTCTAATATGGAGTTTTTCTACAGTATATGAAGATAGATTCTTTGTAAAGTACACAAATAGGAAACAATAATGAAAAGAGGTATAAAACATGGTGTTTATGTACATCATAGAACAAATAGGTATTGTAAAATGATGAGGTAGAAAACATGTAATACAAATGTCAGCAATTTAATAAATCATATCAATGAAACAGTTTTTTGTCACATGTTAGTGGAACAATATTTGATACATCCAAAGAATTTAACAGATCATTGAACCAGGAGATGATATATGCTAACAATGAACACCATCAAAGTCTAATAAAACTGACTGTTCTTTATTTTCAAAGTTCACCAAACATAGGATTGGAAGATAGGGTGTGACATATTTCATCACTGCATAGGTTTACAATCCATTGCCATTGAAACATGACGTTCAACTAAAAGTGACTAATCTGGTGTTTATATATTTCATACCAAGATGGTGTTTTTTATAGTATGAAAATAGGAAATTGAATTGATATGAGGCAACAACCATGTCGTTTTTGTACAGTATAAAAATTCAAGCAATGTAGATTGAACACATATATAGCAGGATAAAGAAATGGTTGAATGATTTCTATGGAGCAACATAAATTTAAACTACTGTTTTTGTACTGTACAGAATGTAATAATAATTTCACTGCAAATAGGAATTAAAAAAATAGTAATGAAAACAAATTAAATAGTGAACATATATGTTTACCATATGTTTGAAGCATCACATCTCAGTCTGTTTTTTCATTTTTCCTATTTACATTTTCTGCTGTGTAATTCAGTATATTGACTCATTGTAACCTTGTTGTGTCAACATATGTCGACATTATCTTGCATTTCATCCTCGTTATCAAAATCATGTGACAGAATATTCTACATAGAAAATATTGTTAGAATATTTGTAGCTAGAATATGCAAAAATTGAAATCATTGAAACATATATCACAGCTTTAACAGTTTACTGTTATTTAACAGTATACAGGTGTAGATTGAAAGGAATGTTTTTTTAAAAAAAGAATTAAAATACAGAATATACATTTATTTATAGACATTTTTGTTAAAATATTGGAAAGAATTAAGAACTTAGTATAGATAACAGTTATATAAGTGAATAAAAAATGGAGACAGATGTGCTAAAATAAAAAATTTGTTTGAAACATGATCAAATAATAAAATTTCTGTTTGGTTTCATGCACCATGTTTTCATAGAAGTACCTATACAGATTAAAAAAATTAACTGAAATGGTGTGGAATAATGCGTCTATATGTCGGAAAATTAATAAAAACATACCAATACAAGTAATATGCAATACAAAACACTATATTTTAACTTAAAGTTTACCTATATTTTTTATTCATTGACTTTGCTAACATTAAGGTATGTTTGTTAACATAAGGATCTTTTTGGTTGCATGCACCATGTTTGCACAAAGGTACCTGTACAGAATAAAAAAAATAGTGAAATGGTGTTAAGAAAGCTGCCTATATGCTAGTAAATGACAATAAACACACCCATACAGTTTAAATGGTAAAATCCTTACTCAGTAGAAGGATTCTGTTTCTGTGAAGGAAAAAATAATATAGAGAAACAGATGAGCCATAACATATTACCTAAATCTCCATGGAGTATATAATAGAGGGGTACATTGAATGATAAAATCTAACATAACATATGGGTAAATAGAATGAATATGCACAAGTTAAAATAGGACAAACACATCAATCATTCCCCTATAATAGATTTCCATGGTTATTGAAGCTATGAGAACATGGTTATTGAAGCTATGAGCAGTGTAATGTGAGGAACAAAAACATCATACTACCACTGAATCTCACCCATACCATGAGAAGGATCCTATTTTTGTGAAGAAAAAAATAATATAGAGCCACAGATGAGCCATAAAATATTACCTAAAGATCCATGGAGTATATAATGGAGGGGTACATTGAACGAAGAATAACTGGTTAAGTGATTTTCATTGCATAATCTCATGCCTTGTAACTGTCATCCTTCTCTATACCAATAATAACACCAAAATAGTTCCGCATTGAATACCAAAGAAAATTAACAGGAAAACGTTATAACATCCAACATGTAGGTTCAGTTCCACAAAATTTATTGAAAAATACTTATAGAATCAATCACATAAGCTGCTCATTTTGAAAAAATAAGCAGTGTTTTCTTGGTTTCTGAAAAAAACACTTACTTTAATTTTTAGAAGAAAACCATTTAAATGATTGGAAGAAGATAATTCATTTAACAACAAATAGTATTGTTGTTGATCATTTTGAAAAAATAATCCGTGTTTTCTTTGTTTGTGAAAAAATTACTTTAGTTTTTATAAGAAATCCATTTAAATGATTGGGAGCAGATAATTCATTTGACAACAAATAGTATTATAGTTAATCATTGTGAAAAATAAGCAGTGTTTGCATTGTTTCTGAAGAAAAAACTTTAATCTTTAGAAGAAAACCATTTAAATGTTTGGAAGTACATAATTCATTTAACAACAAATAGTATTGTAATAAATTTCCAATAAGCACTCTGAGATGGAGCCGAAAAACACAGAAATTGGAAAATAAAATAGGCCAGGGCATACCCAATGCAGACAAAATCATGCACACCAAAACCATCTATATTAGGATTTGATGAGACTTTTCCTTTCAAAAAACATTATCATATTTAAAATTAATTACATTACTGTGATTTTTATTTTTTCACCAAAAATCTATTTTAGCCGATATGCGTGTTCAGGCTATTCTTTTATAGAGTGGTGAAATTTGTCAATATCCTACAATGAAGGCTTAACACCCAAAAATTTATCAACTCAATGAATACTTACTTGTATAGGAACCTGTCTATGAGAAAAAACCCATCAAGAACTTCAAAAAATATGTTAGTCTCATGATCAAGTCTCTATTGAATAATAGTCTGGAATTCCCTACAAAATTTCTGCTTCAATAAAAATAGCAGCAACAAAGTTTATCTACTATGTTATCCATCTAGAAATGCCTAGATTTGAGAAAAGAAATATATAATGGAAATTAATATAGGAAAAACAATTCGTGTTTATCTACTATGAAATGAAAAAATAGATAAGTCAATGAACTTACCAATTCTCAACTTTACGTTGTTTTCATGAAGCAGATGTTGTATGTTCTAATATGTATGGGTAGTTTGCAAGAAATCATTAGCTAGATACATTCTATAAAAACTAATACCTGTATGAACTTTGAAAGGTCATTAGTTTTTTATGTTGAATGTACAAAAAAGTGTTGTAAATAACTGGTTAAACCAATATATGTGCAGTGGAGATGTAACAGATATGTTAAAATAAATTTTTTTTCGAAACATGAACACAAAATAGAAACAAACCCATGGGTAACATAGGTCCTAAAAGCTAGAATCTTCAGAGAGCGTAGAAGCTATCTGGAAACTCAAATGGCATTGTTACTGATTATGATAACAATATTTTCAAAACAGTCCTGTAATAGGAAATTTAAAAGTATACTATCTCAATGCGGGGAGAAATACCTGTTCCAATGAGAATAGTGGATGTTTGAATACATGCATCATGAGAAGTTTGTGATCCATGCACATGAAACCCACCATCAATGAGTTGTAGAAGCTCGATCTGTAAACTTATTCTTTGATAAACATAAAATTAATGCACTGGTATTGCAATAAAATTGACTATTCTGGTATTTTACAGTATACCAAACATGTCATGCAACATCTCATCATCCATATAAAGAATGAATTGTGGCTAGATCTGTTGGGTATTTAAATTGAAAGATGCACTACCTGCATGATGAGATGTTTCATGAAGAATAATTGAATACATACTGCTAGCTTTGATGCATGAAGATCACCCAAGGGAAGTGGGTTTTTTAAAATTATAAAATCTAATAACCCAACAGATCACTGCAATAACTTGTGACCTATTTCATTATTGCAAAGTATAACAAATATTAACCATAGAAACCTGGACTTTCATTATAAATGACTATTCTAGTATTGTACACGATTCCGAACATAGCATTGCAGTTACTTATGACCTATTTCATCACTATATAGTAGGACAAACAGTTATCATTAAAACATGGTGTTGAAATATAATAGACAATTATGGGATTGAATAGTATACAGAAATAGGAAATGTAATAATAAGGGGTAGATAATAGTAAATGTAAATTTATCAATTATTGGATAGGAAAAAACATGTCTGCTCTATAAAAATGCATGTACAACACCTAAATAATGACCAAAATACAATTTCAAATAAGGTATGCGTACCCTGAATGATATAATACAATTTTTTTTCCGACATGAATTCAGAAAATAGATACGAAAACAAAGTAAACAGTCAATGTGTATTAATACCATACATGTATTAACAGGTTAGTGTGAATTCCTCCCTTGTCATGTACAATGGGTCGCGCAGGTCCTGGAAGCTGTAATCTGAAGAGAAAGTTGTGTAATGTTTGTTGGAATTTTTTTTTGAATGTAATAAGAATGTTAATGGTATGGTAAGCTTACCCGACACCAATATCTACCAGAACTGAGATGCAAATGATGGGAGAAAATTTGCGGTGTTTGTTACCAGTACGGTAAGCTTACCCAGCACCAATATCTACCATAACATGTCTCACTCATACCATGAGAAGAAGAAAAACCACTGTTGAAGAACACCTTCACTGACTATACATGTTATACATAATAAAATTGAAGGGAAACACATAGACAACATATTAACATATATGATAAAATTGTAGGTTGCAGTGAAGGGGTTGACTGCAATACTATAAAACAGAGGTGTGATCTTATTATATTCATTTCCTAAAGCTTTGATGCTAGTATAGATCTGAGGTAGTATGAAACAATTATTCATAACTAACATCATAGGAAAACTGGTGTGTCTGCATGAAATAATGACCAGTTATAAGTTTATGAAACAATGATAACAAAACACAACATTTTAATCCATGCAAACCTGCACACATAAGAACATCACCATCAACAGTGTAATATGAGGAACAAAAACATCATACTGCCACTAAATCTCACCCATACCATGAGAAGCAAAAAAAACCATTGTCGAAGAATACCTACACAGACTATCCATATTGTACATAATAAAATTGAAGGTAAACACGTAGACAACATGTTAACATATATGTTACCAGTACGGTAAGCTTACCCGCACTATAGGAAAACGGGCGTTTCGCGGTGGTTTTTTCACGGCGGTTTTAAAAACCGCCGCGACATGTGTAATTTTTTTTCCGTGGATTAGTGGCGGTTTGGGTAAAACCGCCGCGAAATGAAAAGAAAAAAATAAAAAAACACGAGAAACCCTGAAATCACTAAAATGATTATAACTTTTGATCCGGGCGTTCGTTGGAGTTCCACAACCAGTCAAATTGAAGCTCATGAAGAGCTCTAGAGGCACGCATAATCAAAACCGTGAGACAGTCTAAGATGTGGAAGATATGAGAGTTATAAGAAAGTTGAAAAAAGTTCTCCAACTTCAAACGGCCATAACTTTCAATCCGGGTGTCTGTTTGGGCTCTACCACATATCAAATCAAATCCAGCGAAGAGAGCTACGCACTAATTCAACACAAGCATGCTTTTGTCATGTTTTTTGACCCCCAAAACCCCTCCAAAGGCCTCCATAACCCTGTTTCCGTCACCAGTGTCTCGTCGAACTTGTCTTCAGATGGACCTAACTTTCGATCCGCGTGTTAGTTTGGACTCCTCCGCCTGCCAGATCATAGTTTGTTCCATGAGATTCAGTTTGACTGGTCGCGGTGCCCACATGGACTCCTGGATCATAAGTTATGGCCTTTTTAGTAGGTATCAGGTTTGTTATGTTTCTCGATGCCTCGTTTCTAGCACCCGTTCACCGTCAGTTTTTTTTAAATGGTCGTAACTTCCGATCCGCCAGTCCATTCAGCCTCTTTCACCTATCAGCTCGAAGATCGTTTTAGGATCTTTGATTTGACTGGTTGCGGATCTGGAATGGACTCTCGGATCATAAGTTATCTCTGTTATTGTGAGTCCAATGTTTTTGTCACTTTATGACTGTTTTGACGGGTTTTAACAGTTGCTCCATTTATTACTGTTTATTTGGGTTTCCATAACTTGTTATCTTTATCAATGGTTTTTTGTGGGTTATTATGATGATTATGTTGAATTCTTAAGGGGTTTTCCAGAGTTTTCATGAGTTTTCATGCGTTCTCATGCTTTATAATGCTTCCTTCTTCGTGCTTCTTCATATGTTTTCATGCGTTTTCATAATTTTTCATCCCTTATCACGCCTTTTCGTACTTTTTCATGTGTTTCAATTATTATTTATTATTTATTATTTATTATTTATTATTTATAATATACTTTAATTTATTTATTATCAATTATTTGTTACTGGTTATTTATTATTTATTATTTATATTTATTTATTATTTATTAATTATTATTTTTATTTGTTATTTATTATTTATTATTTATTATTTATTATTAATAATAATAATATTTGTTACTCGTTATTTATTATTTATTATATATTATTTATTATATATTATTTATTATTATTAATAATAATATTTTATTTATTATATATTATATATTGTATATTATATATTATATATTATATATTATATATTATTATTTATTATTTATTATTTATTATTTATTGTTTATTATTTATTATTTGTTTATTATTATTTATTATTTATTATTTATTATTATTTGTTATTTGTTATTTATTATTTATTATTTATTATTTGTTATTTGTTATTTATTATTTCTTATTTCTTATTTCTTATTTCTTATTTATTATTATTATTTATTATTTATTATTATTTATTATTTATTATTTATTATTATTTATTATTTATTATTTATTATTTATTATTTATTATTTATTATTTATTATTTATTATTTATTATTTATTATTTATTTATTATTATTTCTTATTTCTTATTTCTTATTTCTTATTTCTTATTACTTATTTATTATTTATTATTTATTATTTATTATTTATTATTTGTTTATTATTTATTGTTATTTGTTATTTGTTATTTCTAATTTATTATTTATTATTTGTTATTTGTTATTTTTTTTATTATTTATTATTTATTATTAATTATTTATTATTTATTCTTATTTATTATTATTTATTATTATTTATTGTTATTTCTTATTTCTTATTTCTTATTTATTATTTATTATTTATTATTTATTATTTATTATTTATTATTTATTATTTATTATTTATTATTTATTATTTATTATTTATTATTTATTATTTATTATTTATTATTTATTATTTATTATTTATTATTTATTATTTATTATTTATTATTTGTTTATTATTATTTATTATTTATTATTATTTATTACTTGTTATTTATTATTTGTTATTTATTATTTGTTATTTATTATTTATTATTTATTATTTATTATTTATTATTTATTATTTATTATTTGTTTATTATTATTTATTTTTTATTATTATTTATTACTTGTTATTTATTATTTGTTATTTATTATTTATTATTTATTATTTATTATTTATTATTTATTATTTATTATTTATTACCATTTCTTATTTCTTATTAATTATTATTTATTATTCTTTATTATTCTTTATTATTATTTATTGTTTATTATTTATTCTTTTAATTTCGTAATTTTATTATTTTATTATTTTATTTTCATAATTTTATAATTTATGTAAATATTATTATAATTTATTTGTTATTTATTATAATAAACAGGAAATAATAATAAATAACTTAATAAATAACTAATAAATCAATAATTATTAATTATTAATTATTGGTTATTAATTATTGATTATTGCTTATTTTTTAATTATTATTGAGTTTATATCTATTAGTTATGTATTATTTGTTTTTTCAATTAGTATATATAAGTATATTAAATTCTGTTTATTAACCACATGACAAGCTTGCTGGAGTGGTAAAGTCTTTGGAAAATATGCAAGAGGTTAGGGGTTCAAATCTCACCAGATGTAGTATTTCTTTATATTATATGGGCATGGGGATGAGCATGCATGCATGGATAAAGTAAATAAAGTAATGTGAATTAAATGAAATAAATAAATAAAATACGAAATAAATAAATAAAATATGAAATAAATAAAATAAAATAAAATAAATAAAATAAAATAAATAAATAAATAAAATAAAATAAAATAAATAAATAAAATAAAATATAAATAAATAATAAAAATAATAAAAATAATAAAAATAAAATAAAAATAAAAATAAAAATAAAAAAAACTGCCGCTAAAAAACCGCCGCGAAACGTTCTACAGTGGTTTTCAAAACCGTCGTGAATAGTTTCCCGACGCATGATTTAGCGGCGGTTTTTCAAAACGGGCGTCAATCGATTTGGCAGCGGTTTAAACCGCCGCCAAATGAAAAAAAAAGCAACCACCGCTAAATCGTGATTTTGCCGTAGTACCGGCACCAATATCTACCAAAATTGAGATTCAAATGATGGGAGGAATTTTGCGGAGTTTGTTACCAGTACGGTAACCTTACCCGACACCAATATCTACCAAAACATGTCTCACTCATACCATGAGAAGAAAAACCACATTTGAAGAACACCTTCACTATCCATATTGTACATAATAAAATTGAAGGGAAACACATATACAACATGTTAACATATATGATAAAATTGTAGGTTGCGGTGAAGGGGTTGACTGCAATACTATAAAATAGAGGTGTGATCTTATTATATTCATTTCCTAAAGCTTTGATGCTAGTATAGATCTGAGGTAGTATGAAACAATTATTCATAACTAACATCATAGGACAACTGGTGTGTCTGAAATGAAATAATGACCAGATATAAGTTTATGAAACAATGATAACAAAACACAACATTTTAATCCATGCAAACCTGCACACATAAGAACATCACCATGAGCAGTGTAATGTGAGGAACAAAAACATCATACTGCCACTAAATCTCACCCATACCATGAGAAGAAGAAAAAACCATTGTCGAAGAATACCTTCACAGAGTATCCATATTGTACATAATAAAATTGAAGGTAAACACGTAGACAACATGTTAACATATATGATAAAATTATTGGTTGAAGTGGAAGGGGTTTAATGCAATAATATAAAATAGAGGTGTGATCTTATTATATTCATTTCTTAAATCTTTGATTCTAGTATAGATACAAGGTAGTATGAAACAATTATTGATAACTAACATCATAGGACAAGTGGTGTGTCTGAAATGAAATAAGGACTAGTTAAAAGTTCATGAAACAATGATAAGAAAACACATAAGTTAAATCCATGAAAACCTGCACAAATAATAACATCACCATGAGCAGTTTAATTTGAGGGACCAAAATAGAATACCGCCAATGAATCTCACCCATACCATGGGAAGCACAAAAACCACTGTCGAAGAACACCTTCACAGAAAATCTAAGAATCACTTTTTCATAATGAAACTCCTTGAAAGGATGTGAGAACATACCTGTTGCAGGATCTGGATATGTAGATAGATAGGGGAATAAATATTATCTGAAATTTTGAAATAAATGTTGTAATTGGATAATGGGGAATAAATATCAAATGGTCACAATTTGACGGGTTACCATAGGGAAAATGAAGGACAATTGTTGTAGAATGCGTCGACATAGTATTGAATATTGCCAATGAAGCTGTCACACATGCATCTGGGAATGAAATGAAGCATAAGTGTGAAAATTTCTTCGAAATTAAGAGTTCATACCTTTTGAAGAGATTTTCCTCTATAGTATTTTTGAATATCTTGTTGGTTATGTTAAAGGCATTTGCTAGCCCGAGGTCATTTTGCAGTGCATCGAGGAGGTTATGATTGTGTAATTGTAGGTTCACTGTAGATACAGGTGACGGATATTGCGTGCCGAATTTGTTTCAAATGGATGGATTGATTTCATTTGAAATCAAGGTATTCTTGATGGAATCCTATAGAGACAGGTACAATGGGCAGCGGGGGATCCAGAGGTAGAGGATCTGGTGGAAGAGGATCTGGAGGCGTAGACTGAGAAGACAGAATAGGTGGAGAGGACCGACGCGAAGCAGGAGGAGATAGAGGCGGAGGGTGAGGCAGAGAAGACAGATGCGAAGGTGGAGACAGAGGACCTAGTTGTGGAGCAAATGTTTCCAGAAGAACCGGAGAATGAGGAAGACGAAGTAACATGACGATGGAGTACAACGATTCCGGGAGGCGGATGATGATGACTTTGGGAGTTTGTGGGAACCCTACGTCATGAAAAGATGAATCCAAACTGCAACTAGGAGAAGCCAAAATTCCAACAGTAGAGTGGAATCCGGGAGTAGGAGGACGTCAGAAATATAGATCTATCGACTACGGGGTGATAGGTAGAGGGAGGACGATGGAAGCGGGGGTTTGAAGGTAACCTAGGTCGCGACAACCTAAGAGGGTGCGGGAGACGGAAAACGGAGATAGGATGAGATATCAGCCTACATTCTAGGGATCAAGATCATTCATGATAGATCCAAGAGGCTGCTTGGACTAAGTTAGGGTACATACATTGACCAGATACTAAAGAGATTTAGTATGGAAAAATCCAAGAGGGGATTGGTTCCAGTGTCACATGGCTTACATCTTTCTAACAAGATGTGTCCCCAGACACAACAGGAGAAATATAGGATGAGTAAGATCCCATATGCTTTAGCTATAGGATCCATCATGTATGTCATGTTATGTACCAGGCTTGATGATGCCTATGCACTGAGCATGGTAGGAAGATATCAACCAGATCCAGGAGAACAGCATTGGATTGCTATTAAGATTATCCTTAAGTATCTGAGAAGAACTGAGGATATGTTCCTGGTGTATGGAGGAGACTAGGAGCATGTCATCAGAGGGTATGTTGATGTTGGTTTTCAGACAGATCAGAATGATCTGAAGTCACAATCTGGATATGTTTTCTGTCTCAATGGAGGATCTATGAGCTGGAAGAGTTCAAAGCAGCCAGTTGTCGCCGATTCTACAGCGGATTCCGAGTATATAGCGGCTTCTAATACAGCCAAGGAAGCCGTTTGGATTCAGAACTTTGTCTAGGAGCTTGATGTGGTGCCTAGCAGTAAAGATCCCATTACATTGTATTGTGATAATACTGCAGTGGTGGCTCTTGAAAAAGAACCAAGTTCACATCAACAGAAAAAGCACATACTGCGAAAGTATCGCCTCTTGAGGGATTTCTATCAAAGGGGTGAAGTTGCAGTGAGCAGAGTGTCCACGGAAGAGAACATGGAAGACCCCATGACTAAAGGCCTATCTCAGCAGAAGCATGAATATCATGTGAGAGCTAACGGGTTAAAGGTTGTTAGCACTAGTCCAAGTGGGAGTCTGTTGGAGTTAGTGGCCTAGAACCAACTACTTTGTACTTTATTCATTAATAAATTCCTTATCACATCTTGATTGTTCTTCTGCGTGACAATGCATGTGATAATTTCCTAAGAATAGCTGTTGCATTAATGGGTCATAGCAGATCCCTGCTATGATGAGAATTCGGAAGTGCCATAACACTATTCTTGAATATATGTTCTATGTCCGGATGATATTATTTTAGGGACACAAATAATACAGGTCATTAGGGGTGAGGACTCATAAAACTTTGAGGCACCTTCTCATGGTGTGCGCCCTTGGTAATATCCAGGAGGATATTATGAGAATGAGACCCGCCAGTAGGAAATCCACATTTCATAGTGTCATTGGATGTTCCTATCTGTGGATGTGTGTATTGGTCCTTATACTTTAAGATTATTATTAATGGGTATTACAACTCGTGCACTTAGATATATTGACGAAAACTATGATGACACACTGTTTGTAGCGAGGTAGGATACGTTGGGTGCGTCACGAGTAATACTGCATTAATAGATAATGCGAGAAAGTATTTGTCCCTTCTGTTCCATAACGGAAGTAGATATCTCAGGCCCTTTGATGGAATTGATATAGCCTAAATAAATCCATGGCCATAGTAAGGTATGGGCGAGTTCAATTCCGGGAAGTCAAAGAAAGAATAATCGAGTACATGGGTTGATGGCACTATCATGCAACCCGATTGATTGGAGATATCGAGACAAAGGGATTATATTATACGGTAAGCATTCGTAGGAGGTGACACGTCATTGCGGTGTTAACTTCTTTCTCTATGGGTGCCTTGGCGTGTTGCTAGACGCTAACCTTGGACTTTAGGCAGGCTCTGCCTAATGCCACTGAGAAAGAGGCCTAGAGGGTCACACACTAAGTGTGTCCATGTATCTCAGTTAAATATTAATTTAACAAGTTAAATAAATATTATTCCCGACTGTGGTTTAATAATTATTTAAGGATGCCTGATCGAATTTATTTCGACACTAGTTATTTGAGAGAATATATTATGGGCAAAATGATATATATATTTATTAGTGAGTAATCCAGTTACATTTATTTAAGAAATAAATAGCCATTACTCAAGGTCTAATAAATATGGTGGAGGAAATAAATAAAATGGAAAAATAAAAGTACACACCGTGTATATTTATATACACGCCGTGTAGTTTGTTTTTTTCGGGATTCATGAGAAAAATATTGTTTATTTAATTAAATGATATTAAATGTAATATGTTGGGTGCATGTCAAGTAATAATGATGGTCAACTGTCATTATTAAGACATGGGGTATTAATAAGAATTAAATAAAATGATTAAATGCTTTCGGGAAATTAATTCATTTTATTATTCTAAGTATTATAATCCCAAATTACATTATTCTCATAGAGGAGAGCCATTTTTTTGTGCACAATGGATTTGGAAATACTCTCAAGCCAAGAGAGAATTCCCTTTCCACCAAGAATGCTTTCAAGTTACAAAAGCAAGATCCTCCACCAGATCAAGGCGGTTGAAGGCGGACATCGCAAGCGAAGGCTCTTCCGCGCTAGCACCCGGAGATCCCTTCGGTGACGTCCAGAGATAAGTGGAGCACGTGTGGATCACCGCTAGAGGAATCATGTACTTGGATTCTACAATACAACGACAGATCACAGGATCGTGACCAGAGAATCCAATGAAGAAATAATTCCATCGAGGTAATTCTTATGAATTAATTAAATTAATTATAATAAACATATGATGATCCTATATCAAGGGTTCCGGGACTCTTCTTTTCTTTTTCATTCTTTGTTCTATTCTGAAGATTCGACATTTTATATCATGACGGATCTCGTATTGAACGTTGTTTAACGTTAAAATTAAAGTTGGGCTAACCCACCAACGCGCTTCTGCTGCGCCCGGAACCTACACTATCGACTACAGGGTGATAGGTAGAGGGAGGATGATGGAAGTGGGGGTTTGAAGGTAACCTAGGTCGCGACAACCTAAGAGGGTGCGGGAGACGGAAAATGGAGATAGGACGAGATATCAAGTGTAAGGGAGATGTGGAGATATGGTGGACGGGCACGTAAGTGAGAATCGGTGTGGAGGAACGGTAGGAGGACACTTGGAAAATGGAATGCCAGAATTAGTATATATAGTAGATATGAGCTTAATCATTGCTGTAAAATCCCAATTAAAAGGAAAATTTGAAACGAAGACTTAGGTGAAGTTAAGCAGATATTAGGTGTTGAAATAGTTAGAGATAGACAAAATAAATTACTTTATTTATCTTAGCACACTTACATTTAAAATATCATTAAGAGATATATGTTTGAATCTCTAAAACCCATCAATGTTCCACTTGGAAAACACTTTAAATTATCTTTGACACAAGCACCCACCGTTGATGATGATATTCAATTTATGTCTAAAATTTCTTATGAAAACATTGTTGGTAGCATAATGTACTTTATGATTTGCACCAGACCTAACATTGATTTTGCAATCTACACCTTAAGAAGATTTATGGCCGCACCTATGAAGCCACATTAGCATTCCCTTGAGTGGATTCTTCGGTATCTCTCTTGTAGTTTTAATTTAGATTTTTGTTATGGTAAAAGCATGAATGCTTCTAAAATTTAGGTAGGCTTTGTAGATGCTGATTATGTAGGTAATATTGATACCTAAAAATCATTGACTGGATATAACTTCACTACCTATAGTGGCTCTATCTCTTGGAATTACAACATGTAATCTGTGGTTTCCCATTAAAAATGTAGTCTGAGTACATTTTCCTTACCGATGCAATAAAGTAATCCTTATGTCTTAAAGTCTTCTCTTCTAAACTCAAACTTTTTAATTCGGTTATTAATGTATATTCTAATAGTCAATCATCATTCCATTTTTCCATAAATTTAGTTTTCTATGGAAAATCAATACACATAGATATTAGATTACACTTAATTAGAGATATTATAGAACTAGGAACTATGTGTGTCAATAAGATACACACTGATAAAAACCCATATGATATATTTATTAAAGTTATGGTATTATCTAAGATCAAAAAAAAATTAGATAGGATGAACTTGGTTCCTCTTCTATAACTGTATGTACAAGAATATCACCAATTTCAATTGAAAATGGTGGAGATTTGTGAAATATGGGTATTCATTTTTTGGTTTCCATATTGAAATTAGCCATTTTACTATACTTCCATTTAATTGTCTAATACATGAAATTTTTTTATTAATTGCTTTCTCATATTATTATCTATGATGGACTTGGTATTATTTTGCTGGGATCTGGTTTACCCACATGGTCTTATTATTTGGGCTCATTTTTTGGGCTTGCTCCTTGACCCACCAGACACTATGGAAATCTGGGAGAATTGTATTCACTACCTCTGAATATTGATCATCATTTGGCCCATTTAATTGAATCCCTTCATTTTCTAGGTGGTTTTAATGCAGCAGTGATGAGTTGATCGGTTTCGCCTCATGGAGCCCTCTGGTTGGGTGTGTTGTTAGGCGGTTCTGGGGTTTTTCAGGGGATTTCATCACCCTTGTAGCCGAATTCATTTGCGGTGAATAGATCTAGAAATCCTCTCCTTCGCCACTTTATGTTTGTTTTCTTTGCTCCCAATATGGTCTGGAAACCCTACCTTCAAGGGATCGTCTCCTTCTGTGATCTCCCTCTCACCCCTAACATCCTCTACAGAACACCGCTAGTGTGCTACATATGGCGGAGTCTGGCAAATTTTCTGATATAATGCAAATAAAAAAACTAATTTCGCATACACAAGTCACCTAAAACTATTTCCATAAATACGATTCCACTGAGAGGAGTGGGGAAACACAAGAGGTAGTAGGGTGAGCACAGGATCAAAAGGATCCTTTAGTGAAAACATTTTAAAGAAGGCACTGAAAAAGAAGGCGCCTTCTTTAAAGGTGATTTATAGAATTCGCTCTTTGAATAAGCACCTTCACAACCCTTCTTTTCATTTTGTTTTTTTGCAAATATATATAAATATAAAACAAACTAAACAACTAAATAATATTTAATTTTTTAAAAGAATTCCATGGATAAGATAATTAATGATAATAATATAATGATTAATATTTCCTAATACTAAATATAAATAATGTAATTAATATTATATTTAATTTGATATTTAAAAATAATTAGTAATAATTAATAATCTAATCAATATTATTTTTTTTATTATTAGTTTAGTTAATAATAATTATAATTATATCATTATAATTAATTATTATTAAATAATAATATCATTATTATTAATTATAATTAAATAATAATATTTTTTCATTTTCAATTATTTTATATATTTTTATTCAATGTTTCAAATTTTATTTATATTGAATTTATACTTTATATTTTATAAGCTTTAAAAGTCACCTACTTGAAATATTACTACATTTCAAGTTGGTGACTTTGGAGGCCTATAAAATATAAACTATATGCATAATCTAAATGAATTATTAAACATGGATTAAACATATAAAAAATTGCTAAAATCTAAAAGAAATTCATAAATTGTTGGATTAAATTATCAAGACAATTCGAGTGTGTTTGTTTGGTTTTCAGTGAGTGACACACGTTTTGAAATAAAATGTCAATTTTAAACTGATAACAAACACATTGAGTCATTCTGGGCATATCGTGTGTCATTTTGAGGTGTGGTTGATTCCTACATGTCAAAAATGATTTATGGATTGTTGTCTTAAAGTATCAAAACAATCTGATTGTGTTTGATTGATTTTGAGAATGCAACTTGTGTTTTTTACTAAAATATCATTTTAAACTGAAAACACGTACTTTGAGTCATAACGGTCACATCATTTGTCGGATTGTTATGAGACTAATTCCTATACATCAAAAATCACTTGTGAATCATGTTACTAAACTATCAAAAGAATATAAGTATGTTTTTTCCATCCTTAGTAAGTGACACTCGTTTATAAGTAAAATGTCAATTTTAAATTGATAACGACCACTTTTAGTCATACCAGGTACACCGTGTATCGGATTGAGATGTGGTTGATTCCTACACATCAAAAATGACTTTTGTATTGTTTTCCTAAAGTATCAAAACAATCTGAATGTGTTTTCTCGGTTTTCAATATGTAACTTGTTTTTTTACTAAAATGTCATTTTAAATCGAAAACAAAAGTCATAAGGGTGATATCTTGTGTAATTTTTTTAAATTATTTTTTTACATTCCTTTTATTTTTAATTAATTTTTTTTATATTCAATGTTTTAAATTTCATTTAAATTTTATTTATTCTATATTTTATGCACATAAATTTTTTAACGTGAAAATGTAATATTTTTAATCAATAAAGTTCATGTCATGTAAATTAGTTTTATTTTTTTTATATTTATGATTTTTTATTTTCAACTATTTTTTATATGCTTAATCCATTTTTAAGTTCCATTGAGATTGTGCTTATAGCTTATATTTTATAGACTTGCAAAGTGACCTACATGAAACCTAATAAGTTTTGATGTGTTTCGAGTTTGCGGCTTTGAATTCTTATAAAAAAACTATAAATACAATCAAAATGAAAATTAAAAAATAGACTAAACACATAAAAAATAATTAAAAATAAATAAAAATTCATAAAAATAAAAAACAGACAATAATATAGATGTTATAGAACAATGTTCTTTAAGAACATAACATTTGGACTTTAAAATAAGTAGACAACTCTAAAATCTTATAAAATATAAATTATAGTTAGTATATAATGGAAATTTAAGACATGCGGTTAAAACATATAAAATAACTGAAAATAAAAATAATTTCTTAAAAAAATAAATAAAAATTATTAAGTATTAATAATAATATATGACTTAATAATAATAATAATAATAATAATAATAATAATAATATAATTAATAAATTAAATAAAAATAATTAATATTTTTTTCTTATTAATAAGAGTAAGTATAATTAATATGTGATTTTTATGAAGTCATAGTAATTAATATATTACTTAATAATAATAATATTTAATAATAATACTATTATTTACATGATCATCATTATTATTATTAATAGTACTAGTAGTCGTAAATATAATAAATAGAAAATAATTTACATGAAAAAAAAATATTATTTTTTAATAATAATTAATAATAATGATATTATTATAATAATTATTATTAACTAAACTAATTATAACATAATTAATATTGATTAGATTATTAATTATTGTTAAGTATTTTTAAATATCAAATTAAATATAATATTAATTACATTATTTATATTCAATATTAGGAGTTATTAATAATTATATTATTATTATTAATTATCTTATGCATCGAATTATTTAAAAATAATTAAATACTATTTAGTTCTTTACTTTGTTATATATATATACACACACACATATATATTTTCCAAAAAATAGAATGAGAAGAGGACTGGGAAGGCACTTATTCAAAGAGCGCCTTCCATAGAAAGCCTTTGAAGAAGGTGCCTTCTCCTTCAGCGCCTTCTTGAAAACATTTTCACTGAAGTCTCCTTTCGATCTTGCGCTCACCCTACTACCCCACTCCTCCCGGCGTAACGGTATATGGAAATAGTTTTAGGTGGGTTGTGTACGCGAAATTAGTTTTTTTATTTACATTATATCATAAAATTTGTCAACAGATTCCCGACAGTAACCTTTTGTGTGAGGAAGTGTGGCATATCGATATATCCAAGAACAATACATGATTGTCTAAGAAAGTCGAGTTTTTATTCGGTGAGCTTCACAGCCTACTTCGGCAAGTCCAAATGAGGCAGCGACTTTAGCTTTCAAGTGTCATCAAGAGATCTGGATGGCTGGACCCACAAGTCCAGTGTTGTAAACCTTTTATCCTGTTTCTCAGATTGCCTGTTTTTTGTTCTTAAAGTCTAATTGTTGCTTCTTGATTGTTGATTTTTTTTGTATTTTGTAATCTGATTCCATTTTCTTTGAGCATCTAATAAAATTTTGTGTGTGGGGGGTGTTCTTTTCATAGAGTAGGTCCCAAAGGGACCAAAGCACATTAAATACTTGTTTCCTTCTTGTTTATTTCAATTATTTTCAATTTTTTGCTTTGTGTACGTACTGGTTTTGTAAGTGCATCCACAATAAATCAATTATTCCTAGCATTGGCTTGGTGTTCTACTATTGTTTGCACACCCCGCCTATCTTCACGGTCCAAAATAATCAACTTCAGTTGTAGTAGAGCTTTACTCCCACAAGAGATTGAATGTGGTGTGAGGAAGAAGCAATTGATTGGGTTCTTTTTTTAGAACTATAAAGGGTTTTATCATCGTTTACAAAAAAAACTCATAAAAACTAATTTTATTAGCACTAAAATTATAATTGCAAAGAAATAGCATTTTTTCAGCCCTTTCTTAGCATTGATAAATCATCACTTTAATGAGTGCTAAAAAAGCACTGATAAAAGTGGCATTTATCAACTCTTATGTTTTAGCGCCATTAAAAGATATTTTTATCAGTATTATACCTAGCACAGACAAAAATATTAAAAAATGAACCACTAAATAATATTAATTATACAAAAAATAATATAATTCTTAATAATAAACTATACTAACTATTTAAAATAGAAAATATTAAAAAATTCATTTAAATAAATTATTTATATAAATTAAAAACATTGAAAATATTAAAAAATAATAATAAAATATGTGTAAATAAATATTAAAAAATAAATTCTAAAAATATTAAAAATTAATAAATAATACTGAATGAATGGATATTAAAAATGAATAAATAAATTTTAATAAATTACAAAAATATTAAATAAAAAGTGAATTCATAACATTAATTACATAAATTACAAACACATAAAAAATAATTAATAATTAATAATTAAATAATATCAATTATATAAATAAAAAAATTATTAAAAATAAATGAATTTATCTATTTAAATTATAAAAAAAATTAAAAATTCATTTAAATAAATTAATTATATAAATTTCCAACATATTAAAATTTTAAAAACTTTAAAACCAAAAATGAATAAATATTATTCATAGAAATTACTAAAATTTGGAAAATATTAAAATATTTTAAATAAATATGTATAAATAAATATTAAAAGATGATTAAATTCCAAAAAATATATAAAAATTATAAATATTAAAAATTAATAAATAATATTAAACGAAAAAATATTAAAAATGAATAAATAAAATTTAATAGATTACAAAAATATTTTAAAAAATGAATTCACAAGTTTAATTACATGAATTGTAAACAACTAAAAAATGAAGAAAAATGAATAATTAAATAATATAAATTATATAGATAACAAAATTATTAAATATGAATTATATTAGCTATATAAATTACAAAAAAATGTATTTAAATAAATAAATTATATGAAATTCAAATATTTTTAAAATATTAAATTAATTCCAAAAATATTTAAAATAATAAATATTAAATAAGAATAAATAATATTAAATGGAATATTATTAAAAATTAATAAGTAAAATTGAATAAATTACAAAACAAAGTGCATTCGTAACCTTAATTACATGAATTACAAACACATGAAAAATGAATAAAAATGAATAAATAAAAAATATTAATTATATAAATAAAAAATTTATTAAAAATGAATTATATTGACAATAAAAAATACTAAAATTAAAATCCATGTAAATAAATAAATTACTTAATTTTAAAAAATATTAAAAAAATAAACAAAGAAAATTGAAATGAATAAATATTAATCATATAAATTACATGCAACATGTTTTTTTGAATCTGTGATCAATTTTCGTTCTTTCTGTAACCTTCAAGGGCATTCAACTGCAACATGTAGAAAGTGGTCTCGGGTGAAGAAGAGGGAGTTGGTTTCTTCCGATGTTCCTGTTGTACGTTGTCGTAATGGGAAGAAGCCCATTATTGAGATAATTCCCTCCAGATTAGATAATTCAGTTTTGGGGATGGATTCATCTTCAGTTGCCAGTCCTCTACCTATGAATACAACTATTGGGATTAATGATATTAATCAGCAGTATCCCCCAAAAGGAAAGGTGCAGGGCTTGAGAAATGAGCCAATTGAGTTAAATGGTGGTGTGGACAGTACACATTGTATTGATCTAGGTACTCTTAGAAATTCCTGAAGGGGCTTCTTCAGGCTTCAGCAACCAAGTTTGTGGGTAGCTTCCTCAAGGGAGGGATCCAAGTGAATTGGTCTTATATGTGGTAGGTTTCGAGTGTGTGCAAGAGGGAATTCCTTCACAGTCGGAAGGAGAAGGTTTCATTATGCATTCATTGTCCATTGACTCCTCATGACATGTTCCACATGAGGATGGGCCTAGGCAATCTGATGTTCAATATAATGTGGACTATTATAAAGAGATTTGGAAATTCATCAATTCTTCAGAAATTTCTACTAAATGGGGTAACATCTTGGATGATGGAAGTGTCAAGGAGTGGAAGATGACTTTATTGGACATCTCTCATCTTTGGTCTATAGGTAGCGGTGACGTAATCTGTTTTAAGGATGTTTTCATAAATGGAATAGGAAAAATGGTCAATAGTGAAGAGGTAAATATGGTTCCTGCAAAAAGAAGGTTGTGGAAGGATTATTACAATCTACCAGGAATGTTTCTACTATATCATCATCTAAGGAATCAAATATCAAGCACACTTCAGAGCAAGAAAGGTCTAAGGTAGCAATCCTTGGGATCCTCAATCATTGTAACTCGCAGTCATAGTGGGAAACTACTGATGAAGATGATGATTCTCATTATGATTATAGAAATGATCATACATTTTATGATCATAAAACTACTATTCTAGATAAGGGAAATTCTCTTTTTGTGACCACATCCATCTCTCTTATTCTCTTTCCTTCGCCATCTATCATCTTTAATAAAAGGTCAGAAGCATTGGATTTTAGCTAGACCTTTTTTGTAAATATGTATACATTTTTTTAAATGAATAAATTCCAAAAATATTAAATAATACAAATAATAAAATTGAAAAAAAATTAAATAATATTAAAAATGAATAAATTACAAAAAAATTAAAAAATTGAATTCATAACATTAATTATATGATTTGAAAACATGTGAAAATGAATAAAAAAGAAAAAAGAAATAAAATACTTACACTAATTGTCTACATTGGGGCCAGCAAGAACTAATTGAGATCTCCCAATGAAAGGGTTATCCTTGATTGAATTTTCATATGAACCAACATTAGTTTTAATCACTAACAAGACAATCAACCAATTCTTATTTTCTTGATCTGAGACATAAAATACCTGGACAACTTATGATTCCATTATTAAAGGCTCATATTTTTCCCTTCCACACTGAAATTCACCATCACGAATCCCATTTCATCAACCTTCACTGCAATCATATTTTCAAACCATTTTCAATAGAAACTCGACACTTGAAATGTTTTATAATCCAACTTGTATATCTGTTAGATAATTCCAAAATATAACATATTTTCATAAATTGGATTTCTATCCTTGGAACTAGATATGTGCATCACTTCTTCCACAAGCATAAAACCACTATTTTTCATCGTACTGTATTCATCGTGTTCTTTTATATAGAACATATAACTATTCATTACAAAACAAATATAAGATAAAAAATATGAATTTTGTCCTTTGGAAAGCCATCAAAGTTTTTCACCAGTTGAATTCATATTTTTAGATAACTCCTTATAAATTTGATCTCAAAACCATCCTATAAACTGTTGATTATGTGTATTTTATATCCATCCTTCATCCCTTGATGGATTCAAATCTCTAATAATTTATTTTCTGGGCTTCAACATATGGATCAACATATTCACAATTATGTAAAATGTAAAGGTGCACTTTCTCCCATTATTTAAAGGTAATTTTAACAACATATCTTATAGAAACCCCTTCACCCATAAGGCATCTGCTGTAATGAGCCATTGGGAGACCAATGTTGTCAACATCTGATAGGTAATCAGTATAGAATTCAATAAATTATTCAACAATATATCATTATTAAATACAACATTCTGACTAACTTTGATTCTTGACATACCCATACAAAATCTTTAAATACCATTCAATGGGTTACGTCCATCTGTAATGGATAGGACCACATAGTTGAACCTCTATAACCAAGTGAGCCATTAGGTGGATCATTATATCAAATAATTATGGTGGGAAGAACATCTCTAATTCACATAATATGACCTCAACCTCCTTATTCATGATTGGAGACTTCACTGGGTCAATAACTTTACTTCATATGACTTTGAAAAGGAAGAAGGGTTTGTTTGATGTATGTTATACATTTTGTGGAAAAATGTAACAAAAAGAAACAGACATCAAATCTCGTATCGAATCATGATATTCGTGTGATTTTAATCCTTGTAACATAAAATTAGTCATTGAAATGACATTCCTGATATTTTATGAATACCCATATGGAACTTTTACACTATTAAGTAAAAGGAAAATTTCCATTTTTTCTTATTTGGATAGAGCGTAAGCTGATAGAGGAAAAAAGTAATCCATTTACCCTTCACTGGTGTTAACTCTTCCCTTATCCCCATGTTAATCATGTCGAACCTAGCCTTGATGTCATCTTATATTTTTTGAGGAACATTTAGTAATGATCCAATAACACTATCAAATAAATTTTTTCTATATTCATGAAATCAAGAAAATTTATGATATACAAACAATTCCAATATGGTAATTCAAAGAAAATTGATATCTTCTTCCAACCTAATTTCATAAGGTTTTTTGAAAATGGTTTTCTAAAAACAGTGTAAATGTATTTTACTTAATTAAATAGTTGATCATCTATTAGTGGAGATGGTGTTGTACCTTGTTTGATATTTCCATCAAATGTTGTTGTCCAGGAATGATATTTATGTTGTTGAGGTAAAAAAAATTGATGTCCTAAAAAAAAGTCTTTGAGAAATGTTAAAACTAAAATGAGTGTACATTTTTCATAAATGGGACACCCCAACATTCCTTTAATATGATAGCCGGATAAATTACCATAAGTGGAGAAGTCATTTATCATCCTATACAATATAAAACTCAATGTGAATTCTTCACTTCTATGAGAATCATACATTATAACACTTGTATCTAACAATAATTTTAGATCTTCGATCAATGGATCCAAATAGACATCAATATCATTACCGGGTTTATTTGGTCTAGATATAAGAAAATAAAACATAATGAATTTTCACTTCATGTATAACCATGTCGGAAAATTATATTTTACCAACATGATGGGCTATGTACTGTGGGTACTACTCTGTACACCAAAATGATTTATTTCATCTTTAGATAACACAAGATGAAATTTTATCAGCTCATTTCCAAATTGAGGATATTTTTAATAAATTTTCTTTCCCTGAGGAGAATATTCTAGATGGCATAGGTTCCCATCATTAATTCTTGTATCTACATTCCATGTCAATTGTCTCTCAGTTTATAGATATCCATATAATCTTCTGAAACATTGAATGATTGCAAAGTACCATACTGATTTCAAAGGACTTGATTCATTTTTCTTGTATCTATCTCTACCATACTTAGGGCATTTTATGAGTGATTAATTATCCTTACAAAAATATTCAATCATTTGGAAAAGCATGTATTTTTTTATAGATAATTCCAATTAAAAATAACATTTGTTTAGCATCATATGTTCAACATGGTAGTTCATTTAATTCTAGTATCATATCATTCAGGAGACCAGGTAATTCTGTAAAGCTAGTGTCAGTCCATCCATTTCCAACTTTCAAATTATATAAATTCAATATAGTTGACAATTTTGTGTATTTAGTATACCTGATATACAATGGTATCTTATCAAAACTATTTAACTTCTCAAAAAACTTTGGAAAATCAAGAATTTCATCTTCAACCACCATTTTCATTTATTCCTTGTGATTACCATCATCATTTAAACTGGTATTCATATAAAATGATCCATAAACTACAATATCATCCCAATCAGTGTCCACACTCATTTTCCCCATGTTTAGTAAAAAAATCATAGCTATGATCTATTACGTGACAAAACAAATGTTCTTCCAACTCTTATGAAGTAATTTTCCTTGAATAAAAAAAACATAAACACAGACAAAGGATTTGATTATGGTTTTATGGTTTCTCTATTATAAACTTGATGAAATATTTAGCTTTATCTTCATAATATTTTGTCAAATGATTAGTGTTCATCCATTTTCGATTCATATCCATCCTATTAGGTTTATAAAATATTCATTATGTAGAATAGATAAATAAATACACATAAGATATTCATTATCAAAGGTGAAAGTTATAGATAATTATAATAAGGGAAACTCAATATTTAAATGTTTCAAATAATTTCAATATGCATTGAAGAAAATTGATAATTGAATTTAAGAAAAGAATTAATCTACCATGGTAGGTTTAATCCTATGAATTCATCCAAAGGTGAATGTTATATATAATTATCATCCTGTTCAGCTCATCTTCTGAATCATTATCATTGAATTTTGCTGTTTGACACTCATCCTCCATCTATTGTAGACATGCACATATGTTGCTTGAAATACTTTAATCAGTAGTCATATATGGGATGAGTACTGCTCAGAGTAGTACAAGAAACATAAAAGTGATGAGGGATGATTCTGAAGCAACAAAATTCAATAATAACTATTTGAGAGATGAAGTTTATGAGGATGATAGTTATACTCCATTATGTTCTCTAAAAGGGGTAACACCTCCCATTTGTTAGAATTACACCATTGTCACTAGTTATTAATTCATTGCCTATTGAAGGTGAGATTTTTGGGGATACATGTTCTTTTCTATGATTCATGGGGTATCTATGGGTACATTTTATGATATATGAATCCTTTATGCCTCAATGAATTCTATATTTATATGAGAAATATTACTTTGAATACTTTCAATATTTCTTTCAAAAATAGATCATACATTTTCCTTTCATGTTCTTGATATTTTTTTTACTCTTTTGGTTGATTTTTTATGGAATTTTGTATTTTTTTCCTCCATATTCATAGTTACACCACTAGAAGATACAATTCTAGATGACTAATATTTAGATGCTACATTCTTTTTCCCTATTCAACAATAATAATATCCTCAATTCTTATCTCCCAAAAACCAATGCAGAAGATTGTATTGGAAAATATAGTGTAATACTCTCTATTCTATAGTTTCTAGTGCATCCTGTTATGAATTTTAATTCCTTTAAAAAACTAAAAATTTAAAAATTAAATAGATTCATCATTGAAAGTAAAAATATTTTCCCTTACAATTGCCTTATGTGTCTCACTATCGACCATACTTCTATCCTTCTTTTTCTAATTGACATAAACAACAACCCATGAGAGATACATCCATTGATCAAAAAAAGTGCCTTATATAGATCAATATTTGAAAATAGTGACCCATGTGATTGTGTGTGTGTATGTTTTTATGTGTGTGTGTATATATATATACTTCTATTAATATGTGTGTGTTTGAAATTATAATGTTAAATATTCCTATTTATGATCTATAAGATATGTATGCCCAAGTGTATGGACATATTTCATTACAATTTTACTTCTATTATTTTCTTATATAACTCCAAAAAACATATATATATATTGATAAATTATAATAATTTATGATCTAAAACTATATATTCTAAAATTAGTTATATATTTAGTTGATACATTATATGCATTATTTTTTCAGTATGCAATCATTTGATTTTATTCTGAAAGATGGATGTTAGAAATGGGAGGTATACCCCTGTGATTAGTTCCTTCTCTACATTTCTAACCCATGTATAAATCACGCTTGTATTACTTCCACATATATCCTAAAACAATACACTCAGTTTTCTTTATGTTATTCACTTGAGGAAAATTAAATTTTAAATATATTAAAAAACATATATGATAGTAAAAAATATGTATCACAAATGAATTGAAATACTTTTATAGTTATAAGAATCCATGATTAGAAATTATTCTACATTTATTCTTCCTTTTCCTTCCATGGTATAACAGGTACGTGGTTAATATTATTATGATTGGATATTGTCACCATGAATCTCTTACACACCTTCTCATCCTTTCCATTAATGGATATATCCTCATTGTAGTGCACCATTATTTGTGTCTGCCTATTCCAAAAAATATACATCCTTCCATGATCTCTTCTTCAATTACTAGACCCAACCATAATTAATTGAAGAATGTGAACATAAGTAAAAAAAATTAATTTAAACTTACATAATTTACATTTATTGAAGCATAACGGTAACATGTATATAAAGGGAGGGGGAAATAATATGACTGTAGAATAACCATATCCAAAGTCTAAGAAACAACCTACTTAGAATTCATCACTATATGTATATTTTTGGTAATATCATTGCACCAATAATATGCATAGTTTATTGTATAGTAGATGATGAAAACTGCTAATGAGGAGGAATGAAACCTAGAAGAATGCACAATATTAAAGATAATGGAAGAAAAAATATACATTCTTGGGGAACACACCATACAATAGAGGAAATAAATTAATGAGGGGGAGGATGAGAAAATAAAATACCTTGGATTCAAGCCTTGACTCGTCAGAGAGAAATTAGAAATTTTTCCAAACTTGGAAATCAAACGAGCCTTGGATTCGTTCAACCCTTGAATTATTCAATCCTTGGTTTCGAGCCTCGGAAGTGTTCGAGTCTTGATTCAAGTCTTGATTCAGGATTCGGTTCAATGAGGAGGAGCATTGGTAGCAGGTGGATTCTGTGGAATGCTTTGGGTACATGTACTGGTTCGTGGCTACTAGGGTTCTTAAAATAGTTTAAGACACTTTTATTAGCTCTTCCAAAAAAGATCTGATAAAGAACCCTTTTCTCAGTGCTAAATTAATAAGTGCTGATAAAATTAATCTTTATTAGAGCTAAAAAAGAACTAATAAACATTTCTTTTATCATTAATTAATAATTTATCACTGATAAAAGGGATCATTATCTTTGTTTTTTTTTGAAGAGCTAATAAATGTATCCTGATCTATTTTAAATATATTAATATAATTATATATATATAATAAATATATTCATTATTTAAAAAATTTTATTATAATTTTATATTTATTTAAATATATATTTATTTAATTATAAATGTATATCTACTTTTTAAAAAATTATATTTATATATTATTATATTAATATCATTATACATATTTATATAACTACCAAAAAGGTCTATTTAGAATACAAAGCTTCTAACCATTTATTAAAGATTAAATCAAAAGAAAACTGACAAGAAATATAGCAGATAGGGTCATACAATTAGTCAAGACCTCATCCAAATAATAAAACTATATATCGAGGAAAGATAAATCATTCCCATAATTAGAATCAGAATCACCAGCATCATCATCAGCAGTTTCCCACTTACACTATGAGTTTTTTATTATGAATCGCAAGTATCATATCCTTAGACCTTTCCTACTCTAGGGTGAACTGGTTCTTTGATGCTTTGAAAGATGACCTGGTAGACACATTCCTGGGCATACTGGAATAATCATTCCTTTCCCTTCTTTTTTGAGAAATTGGGCCAAGACTTTCACTATTGTCCATCGTTCTCTTTCCACATAAAACATAATCCTTACAAGAAACCAGATCACTACTACTCATAGATCGAAGATGAGTGGTGCCAAAAAATTATTTTCTTTCCCTTAACACTTTCATCGTCCAAAATATTACCCCATTTTCCAAAAAATTCTGAAGAGCCATTCTGAATCTCCTTAAGAAAATTCACTATGATGAAAATTAGATTTCCCAAGTCCATCATCTTGTATAGCATGCCCTAAAAAATCAGCATCCAACGATTTCACAAAACTACCTTTCTAATCAATTTGTGAAAGATAATAACTGGGCACAACACCAATAGCCTCATATGTAGACTGTACATAAATAATAGGTTCAGATGGAGCATCATGCCCAATCACATCCATGGAAACACCATCACTTCTCCTATAATATGGTTCATCATTCTCAGTAGTAGGAACACTGATATTGTCTCCATGGTTATTATCCACTCTAGTCCCCACACCATCTCTAACAAGGCCAAAGTACTCATCTACCTACGTCTTAAGATCAGAAACTTCCTTAACCCTAGTGGCTTGGCCTTGAAACTGTGACATCATGCCCTCTAAACCTAATGTAGGGTGATCAATCCTAGATTCCTTCACCCTGAGTTTGGCCTCAAAGGACATCACATGTTTTGAAGACTTTCAATCCTTCTTCCCTTTGGATTTAACTGCAAAATCCATAACAAAGTTCCCTTTTGAGCCACATAATTCACAAATCATCCTCCTGCACTTTAGAAACACATGCCAAATAGAATTACATACCCAACAGTAATATGAACATTCTCATACTCAACCTTGATTTGACTGTCATCAATTGGCATTGATAAAATAAAATTATAAATAAGGGTGGATTTTAAAATCAATCTCAACCAGGATCGTTTCAATGTGTCCATACCTGAAAAATTCGGCTTCCATGTCAAAATGAATTGGAACACCAATTGCATATGAAATTTCAGCTAGAATTTTTTAGGTGCCACATAATCCAATTGAGACCAAGTATCCTCACCCATACCTGTGAAAAGGTATTCTTGAACTACAACACATTGAATTCCATGAACCATTCATGAAGATGAACCACCCCAAGCTTCAATAACAAGGGACCAACAGCACATGCATGAGATTTACAGTCCTCTAACTGAAAGATATAGTGGAAAAATCCACTGCCTATAGAAATGAATCCATAGTTGTAGAACACCCAGATAAGTGAAATCCTTCAGTTCAGATCCTCCAGCCACCAAGGCTTCATGCCTTTTTTAGGAATAACCTGCGAAATCAATGATTTATCACCCTTGGACACCCTTTCCGAGAAAGCACCAGAATTAGACTCAACATAAGTAATCGATCATTTCATATGAATTCTAGTAGAGGACAATCCCTTAAAGGCAGCTAAGGTATGTCGACAAATACCAAGATCCGAATTTGAGATCTTACCAGAATTTCTATCCAAAATAGAAACTTCCATAGAATACAGAGTGGCCTTTAGTTTAGGAATAGATTTTAGGTGTCTAGCCACACCAACTATCGAACCAGATCAGTCTTCTCTTAATTCCCTCACCACTTTCACAGACCCGAGATGATGTATTGCACCTTCCTCATCCACCAAGACCATCACGGGTCGAGAAACTTCCATACCGACTATGTTCATCCCCATAGATCAACAAGATCTGCTTAAATCAACCTTAGAAGACCGACATACACAATTCTACTTGATCTCTGCTATTGCTTTCTATAGTAGATCAGCCTCAACTCATCAAGATCTACTCATTTTGGATGAACTAGAAAAACCAGAATGACGAGATTGAACACGAGCCGCTCCAACTAGGCAAATACCCACACCAATCAGAATCCCTATACCCCTACTAGAACCTAATATACTTTTAAAATTATTAATTAATATTTAACATTAAGTTATTTCATGTTAGAAAATAATTAAATTGAAAAATGATTACACTTAAATAATATTGAAAAAATGGATATGTTTTATTAATTAAATATAAATTATTAAAAAAATATGGATATATATTGAAATAAAGATGAATACATATTAAAAATATTAAAACATGGTAAATAAATATATATAAATAAATAATATAAATTGATTAAATTCCCAATTTTTTTAAAAAAATTATATTAAAAATGAATTGTAATAAAATTAAAAGTAAATAAATAAAATTTACCATTTAAAGACATGATATATTAAATGTATCATGTTATAAAAATGTATTAATTAAGTATATGTATTTTAAATCAATATAACAAATTTTTGATATATTTTAAATTGAAAAATGAGGCGACATTCAATTATGTCCTTTACTCGATGAAATTAGTCATTATTTTTAATTAAAATTAATTTTTAATTATAAATATATGACTAATTAAGGTAAAAGAATAAATATTTTGTATTGTATATATATATATATAAATCATAGTTATATACATTCATATATATAAATATATATATAATATATAATATTTATTAATATTATCAATAATTATTTAATTAATAAAATGTTTAATATTTTTCTTTATTTACTTTTTTTTAATTTTTATTTGCTTAATTTTTATTTTAAATATATCTATATATATAATATAAACTATTTATTAGTGTTTATAATTTATATATAATATAATATTTATTTTTATTTTTATCAATAATTATTTATTTAATAAAAAAATTAATATTTTTTTTAATAAATTCATTTTTACTTTTTACTTTTTAATTATTTCATTTTATTCTGAATCTTTATCAGCATAGGAAATGTGCTGATAAAGGATCCCTTTATCAGTGCTAAAAATAAAAGTGCTGATAAAAAACCCCTTTATCTACGCTAAAAATAAAGCGCTGATAAAGGGTGTCTTTTATCAGTGCTAAAGAAAAGTGTTGATATAAGGTAAACTTTATTAGTTATTATTTTAGAATTGGTAAAAAGAACATTTATCAGTGCATTTTACTAGTGCTGATAAATGGAATTGTTGTTAAAGGAAAGTTTTGTAATAGTGTGTTTTTTTACAGGCACACAATTTGTTTAAACTATTTGAGAATAAGGGAAAATAGTGCACCTAGTTATAGAGGGGTAAAGATCTAAAGATTATAGTTGTCATAAGATTTTCAAACTGTGTGGTACAACCATGAAGGGAGGATGTTTTGGGCCAATGCTGACAACATGGTTAGCACACAGTTTGGAAAACTGTGTATCTAAAATGTGTTTCCCTTAAAAAGTGGGTTTTATAACATTTACTTAATGGTTTTTTAACTCAAACCCTCCCATTATTCACCCAGTAGCCTTATACACACCCTCCTTCTCCTCCCTTTACTCCATGGTGAATTTCTCTCTCTCTCTCTCTCCCTTATTGTCTAATTTCACTTCCATCTGTGACTTTGGCAAGCTAGAGGTCAAGTTATGTGTATATTTCTTATACTCCTACTTTTCCTCTAAATTATTGGTTGTTCCTATTATGTTTATAAAAAATTATTCCACTAAATCAATGCAAAATCATCCCAAGATAATGGGGATTCTATGTTACTTAGTGACAGGGTGTCCTGAGACTAGGTCTAAATGTCATCAAACGTAATTTTGTTAGAGGTGTGGGTCGGGTGATTTTTTCCTATGGTTTTGGGAAATATGTTTTTCTTTCTTACAGTTTCAATTATACTTGATTGGTATTTAGCCCAAGTATATTTCAGGAGGTTGGAGTGGACTTTCGGAGGGTTGTTGGTCTTGGCTTGGGTACGACGAGAGTATATGATGAGTGGTTTTTGATTTTTTCAAAGTTGTTCAAGATGATTATTTTATTTTAGGTTGTTAATTAATTATAATGATATTTTAATTTATTAATATTTATTTTTTGGGTGTTATATATGTTTTTGTATCATTTAGACGTTATTTGATGGTCATGGATGAGTTTGGGTGGCAGGTTGTTGAGATAAGAGTTAAAGTGGAAACGCTTCTTTTAGGTAAGTGGTCCCTATTTTTTTCCACAGTATTATTTTACTTTCAATGTACATGGGTTTATGATTATTCCTACATGATAAGCATTGACCATAGAATTATTATTAGAACATTAAATATGAATTCCCTTTTTATGCCCTTAGGCATAATGCCTAATGGTGGCTTTTAGGGTGAACCCCTTTGGATGCATCATTAAGACTTAGAACCTATAAAATAGTTATGTAAATGTGGAAAATACAATGGTTTTAATTAAAGTGAAGATTTTAGAAGTGGTTTAATAGATTATATAAATTGACCCTTGTTTATAAAATAACTTCCTTTATAAGTAAAACTAATTTTTTCCTTATTCCTGATTTTTGTAAACTAGTTTTTGATTAATAAAGTATACTTGTATTCCTGAGAAATTTCTCATCCTTACTTCCAAATTTGAATTTCAATTAATATGAATTAGGTGCTAATGAACCTAATTAAGTGGAAATTCTGACCAAATGCCTTAGATTGGAAGTGAAACCTCAATGTATCTAATAAATAGGCAAAATTGGGGTAGCTTATCATGAAATGAAAGATGAGATAATGGGATGATCTTAACTTGTTAATGGGTAAACCTTGATTAATAAAAATGGAATTAAATGTTATATTTTGAATTGATGGTTTTTTAAATGACATGGAATTGTGAAATGAATTGGGTAATGTTAAAGATTGAGAAGGGGTGAGCGTTGTGAGTGGTAAATAGTACATAGGTAAATATCATTTGAAATGGTAAATGGAGATGAATTTATGAAAGATTAATTACGTGAAATGTAAATTCCTTTGGGTGGTTATGATAATTGAGGTAGGGAATGTCAGGATGAAAACCTTGATTCTATGTGACACATAATGATTGTGAATGCCAAGACAAGCACTTAGATTTCATTTGTTACATGAGTTAGGAAAGTCAAGATGTGCTTTGTGGATTCCACATGATACCTAATGTTTGTGACAGTCGAGATGAGTACTAGGATTTTGTATGACATGTGATTATAGGGAATGCCGACATAGGTGTAGGATTCTATGGGAATGATGAGATGAGCACTCAAATTCTCTATGATACTTTGATGATACTAGGGAATTCCATGAGGGGTTTCTAGATTCCATGTGGTTACTTGTGGAGGTACGGTCATCGTTATATGCACGTAGACAACTTAGCATTGGTCAAAGTAGGTAGGACTCGACCCCATGTGTCACCGCAGATCCAAGGTCATCGAGAGTTTATTTATTTGTTTGTTTGTTTGTTTGTTTGTTTTGTATCATCAACCTCATTATGGTGTACTTCACACACTTGAATATATGACTAGATATTTAGGGACACCATTGGTAGTAGATTACTTCTACATGGGTCGTCATTACACTACCATAGGTCTGGGAAAGGGATAAACTGTCTTTTAGCAGCACTAAGCATAAAGTGCTGAAAATATCCACACCTTTATCAGCGCTACCTAAAAGTGCTAATAAAGGTATCCTCTGTCAATGCTAAAAAAAGAACTAATAAAGATATATCCTTTATCATCTTTTTTTAGCGAAGATAAATGATCTGTTTATCAGCGCTATTCTTAGAATCGATAAAAGTAATTAAAAAAATATATTATTAATATATATAAAATTATTATATTTATATTCAGATATAATGTTTATTTATATACATTAATTAAAAAATTCATATTTATAATTAATATATTTTTTTAATAATTTAAATATATATATATATAATGTTTAAAAAGGTATTTATAAGATTATAAAAATATATATATTTATTTAAATAATTATAATATTATAATATTTTTTTAAAATAATAAATATGTTTATTATATTTATAAATTTATATAAATAATTTTTAAATATATTTATTTATAATTATAATTATATAAATAAATATATGTCTCTAATAAATTTGGTCAGTAAATATGTTTATTAAGAGATAATGATGATATTTCTGGACATTATTGGTGTTACTTATGTTCATACATCGATGCATGAGTATCTATAATTGACGTTATATGATCATAATTTTATTTGTGGACATGATCGGGTTGCTATGATCAAAATGTTAAGATTACTTATATTATGATGATGCATACATATGTTATCTATTCATAACTAATGAATGTTGATTTATACATTGAAACCGTTATTAATAATTCTTTCCATGGGTTTCTGCTCCTTCCTTGGGGTGTAAAGAAGGAGATCATTATGTAAATGATACTCCTGTTAAAGGAAAAGATGTTCTTATTGATGATGTTGGGCAGGATCTTTTATATTTTATAAATATATATAGGTATATATTAATAAATATATAGATATAAATATATTTATAATTATATACAAATATTTATAAATATATCTAATTATAATTATAATTATAAATATATATATTTTTAAATAATTATAAAATTATAATAAATTTATTTATTATATTTATAATTTTATAAATATATATAAATATATAAATATATACATTTATAAATATATACAAATATTTATAAAAATATTGAAATATTTATTAATATATTTATTTTATATATAATTATAATATATATATATATATATATATATTTAAATAAGTTTAAAATTACATGAAATATATTTATTATAATTTTATAAATATATATATTTATATATTAATAAATATATTTATTTATAGTTATAATTAAAAATATATGTATATTTAAATAATTATAAAATTACAATAAATATATTTATTATATTAATAATTATATATATAAATATAATTATATAAATATAGAAAAATATTTATAAATATATACAAATTTTTATAAATATATAGAAATATTTATAAATATTTATAAATATATTTATTTGTAAATAAATATATCTATTTATAATTATAATTATAAATAAATATTAATTTATTTAATTATAATTATAATTATAAATAATTATTTATTTATAATTATAATTATAATTATTTTTTAAAATAATTTTAAAATTACATTAAATACTTTTATTATAATTTTATAAATAAATATATTTATATATTAATAAATAAATATATTTATAATTGTATATACATATATATATATATTCATTTATAATTATAATTATATATATATATATATATATATTTAAATAATTATAAAATTACTATAAATACATTTATTGTAATTTTATAAATATATATATTTATATAAATAAATATATATTTATATAAATAAATATATTTATTTATTTATATATAAAATTTTATTAATATATAAAAATATATATAAATATATACATTTAAAAATATATTTATTATAGATATAATTAGAAATAAATAAATATTTATTTATTTATAATTATAATTATATATATATATTTAAATTAAAAAAATTACAATAAATATATTTATTATAATTTTATAAATACATATATTTATATATTAATAAATATATATATATATAGACATATTTATAATTAGATACAAATATTTATAAATATATTTATTTATAATTTTAATTATAAATAAATTTTTAAGATTATACTTTTATCATTACTTATTTAGCGCTGATAAAAATACGCCTTTATCAGCACTGAAAATGCGCTGATAGAACCTGACTTTATTAATGCTATAGTTTTGGCACTGATAAAGACACGTTTTATCAGTGCTAAAAAACGCTCATAAAGGGTTGTTTGATCAATGCTTTTTTATTTTAGCATTGATAAAACTGACCTTTTATCAATGCTTTTTTGGATAGTGCTGATAAAAGTGTTACCCAGTTTTATAAGAACACTAAAAGGAGGCTTCTCTCTCGCACACCTTCAAGTTTTCGTGGAAGCCTACTTTTGTTGCATCGTGTCGCTGCCCTCACCACCTCTGTTGCCGCCTCTCTCACAGCCACCGGTATTGCCGCCCATCTCTATAGCCATTAGCTCTGTCACCACCACTGATCTAGCCACCCCTCTCTCACCGCAATTGGTCTCACTGCCCCTCTCTGCCACAGGTCTCTCTACCTCTCACATGCTCTATCATTTCCAACTCTCTCGCCACAACCTCTTTTGCTGCTACTCTAAGGTATGTGTTTACTTGTTTTTGTGATGTTTTTGTGATTTTTTTGATGTTTTTTATTGTTATATTCTTGTTATTTGATTATTCCTTATAGTGATGTATTGATTTTAGAGTACCATTTAAATCGTTAAATACGTAATTCCTTTTGATGAAAAGGAAAATGTTGATATATACATTTTGATCTTGAATTAATGTGTGTGGATCAATGGATTTAGTTCTATAAGTCTTAGTCGATTTGTGGTGTGTGACTTAGTGTCATTTTTGATATGTGACTTGGTGGATTTGGTTTTTATACAATGGTTGGATGTGGTTATTTTTTTAAATTGTTTCCATAGAAATGGTTATGATGATGTTCCTTGAGTGAAAACATTGGTGAGGTCTTAAGGAAGAAATCTATATAATTGTATTCTTTTAATAATTTTCATTACACCCCATACATGTTAGGTAACCTAACCAATTCCCAAAAATTGGTATTGATATGGGCCCCTTGGTCGGCCTGCTTTTGCATTGTTTGTATGGTGGTTTATCCTTGTTGTTTGGTTCTCAATTAACCATAAATTTATTTATTTGAAAATACAAAAAAATGGTTGGTGGGTGTGTTCAATAACATCTGGGGTTATGGTGATATTGGTGTTTGACTACCCATTTCACACACATGAATGTATTATTTGGAGAGAGAGAGATAATGTGAGGCTACAGGGAAAAACTAATTATCCCATGTAAGTAATGGTTAGATTCCCAATTTGTTCACTTGGGAATTAACATTATCCCTTATGATTCACCTGAGATACCTTGGGTATTATCCTACATAGCAAACATGTAATTACCTTGTTATGTACATATAAACTTCTAATAGAGTTTTGGTGATTGAGATGATTTGTACTAGCATGAAATATTCAATAATTTTAACCGCTACCACTTGATTCACATCTAGATAAGGTTGGAAATCTTAGGTTCTGGCTTATCATTTCTAGTATGGGTATCAGTTATTGATATAAATACTCTAAGGTCAGTAAGATTCAGGGGTTTACTTATAAAATATTCTTTATGAGTCTTAAAGGCATCAACTATAAAAGGGTGATGATTTATAAGATACATTGTCGTAGTGGAAGCTATATCCCAAAAGGACTGAGGAAAACATGATCATGAGATCATGCATCTCACCCTCTCCATGATGTCTCTATTCATAAGTTCATATAATCAATTACATTGTAGATTTTTACAAAAAAATTTGGTGACTTTGGAAATCTTCAAAGATAGAGAACTCAATAAACTCTTTAGACACATTCTTCAACTTATAATCAGTTCTAAGGTTTTGTAACTTCCTACCAGACTAGTTCTCTACACTCATTTTACAGATCCTAGAAGTATGAACGGTATCATAATTGTGTTTCAATATATAAATCTAGAACTTGTTGAATTAATCATAAATAAATTTCACAATATAATTTTATACCTCTATATACATTTATAATTTAGAAGAATAAGTATATAGATGATGAGTGCTCCATTATATTTATAAATTTCCTTCAAAAAGTTTTTTTTCATCATGGATGATAATATACCATTTTTTAATCTTTTCATTTTATATCAAGAAATTCATGAGATCGATCTTCAATTGAACTTATTTTATATATTTATTTGTTTAAATAATAATAATAGAAAATAAAATAGGATGGATATGAATAAAGAATTGATGGATTCTAATCATATGAAAAAAGAGTATGAATATAGAGTGAAATAGTTCATCAAGTTTGTGAAAGTTCATGCATATGACCCTTATAAAATTCTTTTCTCTGTGTTTACACTGTTTTTATTCAAGACTAATTAGTCTGGAGGAGTTGTAAGAACACTTGATCTATTATGTAATTGATCAAATTTATAAATTTTGGAATAAAAATTGGGAAAAATAGAATGTCGTTAGTGACTGGGAAAACATGACATTTTATGGATCATCTGATATGATTACAAGTGTGGAAAATGATGAAGACTATATCAAGGATGTGATTATAGATGTAAATGATGATGAATATCATATTGAGGAAATGATAAGGACAATTTAAAATGAACTTTTTGATTGTCCAAAATTGTTTGAGAAGTTAAATTGTTGTGTAAATATATCATTATATACCGGTTTCGCTAAATATACAGCATTTTCATCCATACTGAAGCTATATAATTTGAAAGCAGGAATCAGATGGAGCGATGCCAGTTTTATCAAACTAATTTCTCTCTTTAATGATATGATCCAAGAAGATAATGAGCTCCCTAGATGAGCATACACACCAAATGAATGATATGTTTGATGGGTATGATCTCTGAAAGAATACATGTCTTCCCAAATGATTGTATACTATTTCTTAAGGACTAAAAATTACTTAAATAATGCCCAAAGTGTGGTTTTTCTCGATATAAGAAAGATGAATCAAGCCCTGAAAATTTTGTATGGTACTTTCCAATCATTCAAAGGTTTATACTCCCATATGTAAGTGAGGATACTGTAAGGAAATTGATGTGGCACATAGATAAAAGAAATAAATATGGGAAACTTCATCACCTAAATGACTCTCCTCGGTGGAGGTAAATTGATCATGAGTATCTAGAATTTTGAAACAAGCTAATAAACCTTCATCTTTAATTATCTAAAGATGGACTGAATCATTTTGGTTTTCAATGAAGCACTCATAGTACATGGCCAGTTATATTGGTAAATTATAACTTTCCACCATGGGTATGCATGAAACAAAAATACATCATGTGATCTATGTTTATATTAGGACAAAAAACCTGGTAATGATATTGATGTTTATTTAGATCCATTGATCAAGGATTTGAAATTATTATTGGATTCAGGTGTTATGTTGTATGATGCGTATAGAAATTAAGATTTCAAGTAAAGATCCATGTTGTATAGGATGATAAATGAATTTCTTGATTATGGAAAATTTTCAGGATATATCATTAAAGGAACTCAAGGGTGTCCCATTTGCAAACAAGGTATACAGTTAATTAGGATGAAAAATTTATTGAAAAATATGTTTCTATGACATCACATATTTCTACCCCAACGACATAAGTAACGACCTTAGACAACATCATTAGATTAAAGTTTAGAAGAACATACATCACCTTATCTACTAACAATAGGTCAATTGTTTTATAAAGTAAAATATGTGGATACTGGTTTTGGTAAACCATTTTAAAAAAACATTATGAAAACTGGTTGAAAAAATAGATCAGTTTCATTTTGAATTACCATAGTAAAATTGTCTGTATATCAGAAATTTTCTTGATGTTATGCATGTTGAAAAAAAATATGTGATATTATAATTGGAACATTAATAAATTCACCCGAAAAAAATGATGTAATTAAGGCTAGGTTGTACATGGTTGAAATGGTAATATAGTAAGAGTTGGTACTAGTGAAGGGTGAAAAATGAACCTCTCTTCCTCTAGCTGATTACACTCTTTACAGGTAGGAAAGATAATTGTATTGAAACTTATTGAATGATAAAAATGTTCCATAGGGTTATTCATCGAATATCAAGAATATCATTTCAATGAATGGTTTAAAGTTAAAGGGTCTAAAATCACATTAATGTCATGTTTTTATTAATGATCTAGTTCTTATAGATTTATGTTTCATTTTTACCAAGAATTTAGATCATACATTAACCAATCTCTGTTTCTTTTCCAAATCTATATGCATCAAAGTTATAGACCTAGTGGAATTTTCAATAATGGTAAAAAAATTCCATCATATTATGTGAATTGGAAATATTCTTCTTTCCGTATTTTTTTGATATTATGGTTCATTTGATGGTCAACTTGGTGAGAGAGATTCGACTATGTGGTTCTGTATATTATAGACTGATTTAACCTATTGAACGGTATGTGATGATTTCAAAAGGGCATGTCAAAAATCATAGTTATCTATAGGGTTGTATTTTAGATCAATATATTGTTTAGGAAGATATTTATTTTTATACTAATTACCTGTCTGGTGTGGGAAGCAATGGTCTACCTAAATCTCATCACACTGGGTGGCTTGTGGGTGAAGGTATTTCTGGAAGAGATATTGTGACACTCAATATTATAGATTTGAAGCAAGCACACCTTTACATTTTTCATGAAATTTTGGAGGTTTCCCCATATGTTGAAACCCAAAAAGAAAATCTAAGGCATTTTAATTCATGAATGGCTAAAAGATAGACATAAAATACACATAATCAATGGTTTATAGGATGGTTTTGGGACCATATTATTAAGAAGTTAGATGGAAATATAGATTCAATTTTAGAAATAATTATATGGATAGTTATAGGACTAAGTGTGTATGTATTATCTTAAAATGTTTATGTAATTAATGGTTATACATTCCATACAAATGAACATGATGAAGATAGTACCATAAAAAATAGTGGATTTGCACTTATGGCTGAAGTGATGCATGTTTCTTGTACTAAATAAATAAATTTAATTTATGTGAATATGTCATACCTTAGAATCATCAAAAAAATATGGAAGTTGTATTATAAAACATTCCAAGTGCTAATTTTTCAATGCATGTGCGTTGATAAGAGGAGTTATGTTAAAATAGATGAATTGAGATTTGTGAAAGTGGATTTCAGTAAGGAAGGGTGCAGAGATGAACTGTTTATAATGGAATAATTGTAAGTACTTGTATTTTATGTTCCAAATCCCTCAAACATAAAGTGTTCAACTATTATGTTATTGACCAAAACCACTTAAGGGTCAGATGAAAATTCAACTGAGAATGACCCTTTCATTAGGACGTCACAATCATTTCACAGTGGTCTCAATGCAGATAGATTTTTGTATTTAAAAGGAGAAAAAAATTAAGGGATTTAGATACTCTATAGAGGGTTCAAATCCCTTCATTATTTAAGAAAAATAGAGTTCAATAATCAAGTTATATTTTTTTGTAATATACACCGAGTTACCTTGTATTATTATCTGTTTGTTGTTGCATTTATGTAATCTAAATTAAATGAAATACCACTTATTTAGATAATGAATTATACAAAATATGGTGATCCCAATCATAAATAACAATAGGTCTCTCAACCTACTACTGCTCAGAGTTCATAGGAACAATGACCTTCTGTATGTGTTGGTGCTCCCAATCCTGAGGAACAATAGGTTTATCAACCTGGTGCTGCTCTCAGTATAGAGGTATAATGACCTTCTGCATCTGTTGATGTTATCTGATATATAGGAACAACATATTGATGATGTTGAATCCAAGTAAATGGTAGATGATGAAGGAACGATGATGCCAAAAAAAACTGGAGCATCATAGTTTGATGGTGTTATAAAAAATCATTAAAGAAAAAAAAGAAAATTCATCAAATATGAGGTCGGATGGAATGTATGTGGCTAGCATGTTAACCCCAACTAGGCCATGTTCATTAGTTACATTGGAACCATCACTCAGTAACATGTGCTGATTTATGTAGATTTACAGCACCATGTTGCACCCATGATTAAGACATTGATATGGGAAGTGATTACGATAACATTACGGTATCATTTATTTATTTTACTAAAAAATAAAATAATGAAACATTGAATTACTCTTCATCATCCCTTACAGAGTGCATTTATAGTAGATGACTCCCATAAGAAATATGTATTAATTCTTTCTTGAAGGATTTATAAATTCTTTCGTACAATTATAATGAGATATCATATTAAATATATTGAAGGGGAAATAAACATATACCCACTTGTTATGTATGCACAACTGATATCCCTAGTAGTGTGGGATGCATTTATTTTCCATCATGGGGAGACATATTTTCAAGTACACTATGGATGGTAATAAATTGTTTGAAAATACATGTATTGATCACTTAGATTGAGAATTTTTTATTTATGAAATATCAACTGAGTGATGGAAATAAGGAATGGGTAGTAAAACCAATGTATCCATATCTTAAATTAAGAATGGGGTATGATTCACTTGAAAAAATGGTAAGTATTTTAGTTAAGGTAATCAATATTCTAATAATTGTTTTTGTAAAATGTGAATCAAACAGACATTGACACATTTCCTATACACATATTCTACAAGGTGAAAATGACTTTGATTTATATCTATCAACATCCAATCATCACATTGTAGCAATAGATACAATGTATAATATCCAAGATGATATGCTACACAATATCCCACTTCCAATAGGTCACGTGAGAGTGGTGACTAGTGTATCTTATGAGATGAGCATTGAGCTACCTGTTTCAATTGATGATGAAGATATTTATATGGTTGACCAAGCTATTGGAACATTCATCGCATGGTCGTTAGATCTTGTAAAAACACATGTCGATAGATAGATATTAATTTCCAATTTATTTTTCATGATAAACCCATAACATTTAATGAAAAAAGGTCTAAACTATTGAATGTTTTTACAAATAGAAAAATGGAAAGGGGGAAATGAAATACTGAATCAAATCCATCTAAAGGATCATCCAACTGATTGAAAATATCTACCAGAATCACCTTTACCCCATCTCATTGAAAATCTATATTTATTAACATTAAAGGTTAATGTGGATATATAGTTAAAAATGGTAGTATTCAAATAGTTTATTTTGAAGACAAAAGGTACTTAGAGAATGGTATAGACTATATTTCTCTTAAGAATATAAATTAAATCCTCAACTATGAAAGGCTAGGATCCTCAATTGTAAATGTATACAAGTGGTATGTTTTCATTATTTTATTTTCCAAAAAGATGGTATACTATGTTAATTATGACTAAATACAGTTCATATTTTTTACAGGCATATATATCAATTTAAATTGAATGGATATCCCCATGAAAAAAATTGGACTCATTAGTCCTCATGTAACCTCTATAGAATAAAAAAATAGAATCCAAAAAAATGGATGAAGTAGTGGAAGACCTGTCCAATTCATTTTAACGAAAAATTATGTATATTAGACTCTTCTTAATTCCAATGATGCGGAGGTGAAACTCTATATTTTAATTATATCATATATATTTTCATTCAATTCATTAATTATTCTTTTTTGTGTTTTTAGGAAACATTGGATGTCCATTGAAGTCAATTTGGATACTCCAAATATTTAATTCCTAGATTCACTCCATGAGTACCTAAAACATTGACCACACATGATGGTGTTTATCAATTTTTAATACAATAAAACCAAAATTTTTGAACTAAACTTCAAGTTATATAATTTATATGATGTTTTAATAATAATTCCTTTATAATAGAGAGATGTATAAATATCATGAAAATCATGGAATGAGGATGAGAATTGTCCACAAGGGCCCTGAAGGGTTCTACAACTGGACAAGTATCAAGGTATATATAATTATATTTCGTTATACAAACACATATCAAAACAAATTACTTATTTTTCTCAATGTGTTTTCAGTGTCTAAAAAAATGGAAAATATTGTGGTTATTATGTTTGTAAATTTATGAGAGAGATCATATTCCATCAACAAATGAGCATCCCTGAAGAGGTATTTTAAAAGATAATTACTCTTTAATTTAAAATATTTACCAATCCTTTGTGTATTTATATTTCTTCAGTACTACTAACACTGTAGAAAATAATCATATTCACAAGATGATATAGATTTTCTTAGAAACAAATGGACAACATTCCAAATGGTAGAATGTACACAATGAACATGAATATGTGGCTTCCATTGAAGTAATTGATTGTTTCATATTTATGTTTAATTTATTTATTTTTAATATTACTCATATAAGAATTTTTTTCTTATAAAGGTGGGTTCCTTTGTTTAATTTGGGGTGTTTTGTTCAAAGTTGATCATTCACATGAGATATTAGGCTTCGAGGCTGCAACTGAGATAATGAAAATAATGAAATGGGTCAAGAATGTATACAACCATCATGAAAAGATTAATTCCTACTTCTTATTTAATTAATTTCTTCATCATTTTATCTATTATTTTCAAGTGAATTTCTTATCATTTTTATCAAATAATTATTTAGTTTTTTTCATAAATATTTTGGGAATTCATATTTTTTCTTTAAACTATCTACAACAAGCCACAAAAGAGATAAAATGTTCCTTTCTTCTAATGTTAGAATGATTTCCATTTCCATTGTCTTGATTTGTCGACCTACCAACACTACATATTGATTTGATGTTCTTAGTTGAAACCCTTTCTAGTTTTTTAAATCCAGAAGAGTGGAGGAAGATCATGTTTTTATAGTGGTGGCTTCTCATGATATGATGCATAGAAGATCTTTCTCTACTCTTCTAGATTTCAACAAAGAGAAAGTTTTTTTAGCTAAGAACATAGACTCAATATGCAGTGTCGTCAGTTTGAAAAAGAAAGATAATGGTAATTTTGGTAACATTAGCAGTTAAGATTGTTTTAACGCTTTGGTATGTGTAGGAATCAGCCACATATCAATCTGACACACGGTGTGACTGGTATGACTCCAAGGGCTTCTTTTTATTTAAAATTGATATTAATTTTAGTAAAAAAGAGAGATTAAAAACTCAAAACTAAGAAAACATATTCATATTGTTTTGATACTTTATGAAAATGATCCATATTAATTTTTGATGTGTAGGAAATAGATTAACCTCAATATGATACACAATGTTCCCGATACAACTCAAAGTGTCCGTTATCAATTTAAAATCGATATTTTCGTTCAAAATGTGTCACTCACTAAAAACTGATAAAATTCACTCATTAGTAAAATGATGAATATGTTATTTGGGATGTGTATAAATCTAAAACACCTCAATCTGATGCACAGTGTGATTTGTATGACTCCAATTTCATCTTTTTTATTTAAAATTGACACTAATTTTAGTAAAAAGGAAAATTGACCTACTCGAAATCAAGAAATGGAATTCAGATTATTTTGATACCTTAGGAAAATGATACACAAGTCATTTTTTATGTGTAGGAATCAACCACACCTCAATTAGATGTGCAGTGTGACTGATATGACTCCAAGTGTGTCTTTTTATTTTAAATTGACATTAATTTTAGAAAAAAGGAGAAGTGACATACTAAAAATGGAGAAAAAAAATTAGAACTATTTTGATACTTAAAGAAAAAGATCTATGAGTCATTTGTGATGTTTAGGAATCACCCATACCTCAATCTGACAAACGATGTGACCGGCATGACTCAAAGTGCATCTTTTTATTCAAAATTGACATCAATTTTAGTAAAAATGACAATAAAACTACTGAAAACCAAGAAAACACATTCTTATTATTTTGATACATTAGGAAAATTATCCATATGTCATTTTAGATGTATAGGAATCAGATTCACCTCAATCTAATGTGTGGTGTGGCTGATATGACTCCAAGTGTGTCTTTTTATTTAAAATTGAAATAAATTTTATTAAAAAGGACAACTTATATAATCATAACCGAGAAAATGAATTCAAATTGTTTGGATACTTTAGAAAATAAATCCATAAGTAATTTTTGAGGTTTGGGATTCAACTAAGCCTCGATCCGATATATGGTGCGATTGATATGACTCAAAGTGTGTCTTTTTGTTTTAAATTGACATTAATTTTAGCAAAAAAGGATAAGTGACATTCTGAAAACTAAGAAAATGAATTCAGATTATTTTTCAATTTAGGGAAATTATCCATGAGTCATTTGAGACTTTTAAGAAAAAAATACCCCAATTAGATGCATGGTGTGATCAGTATGACTTCAAGTGTGCCTTCTTATTTAAAATTGACACCAATTTCATTAAAAAGGAAAATTGACCTACTCTAAACTGAGAAAATGCATTCTAATTGTTTTGATACTTTAAGGAAACAATATATAAGTAATTTTGGATGTGTATGAATCATCTTTAACTCAATCCAACACATGATGTGACTGATATTACTTCAAGTGTGTATTTTTATTTTAAATTGGCATTCATGATAGTGAAAGGAACAAGTGGCATAGTGAAAAATGAGAAAAAAACATTCAGATTGTTTTTATACTTCAGTAAAATGATCCATGAGTAATTTATAACTTGTAGGAATTACCCACACCTCAATATGATACATGGTGTGATTGGTATGACTCCAAGTTCCCATTATTAGTTTAAAATTGACATTTTAGATAAAAACATGTTCCACTCTTGGAAAACTAATAAAACACGCCCTAATTGTCTTCATAATTTAGGATGAAAATTCATAAGACATTTTTGACATATAGGAAGTAGTATCACTTCAAACAGACATATTATGTTTTTAGTATAACTCAAAATGAATGTTTCCATTTTTCAACAAAATTTTAGTAAAAAAATTGACATACTGAAAACCAAGAAAACACATTCTGATTGTTTTGATACTTTAGAATAATGATCCATAAGTAATTTTAGATAGGTAGTAATCAACCTCACCTCAATCCCATGCATGGTCTAACCCGTATAACTCCAAGTGTATCTTTATTTAAAATTGACATTAATTTCATTAAAAAGAAAAATTGACCTGCTCAAAACCGATCAAATGAATTTGTATTTTTTTGATACTTTAAGAAAATGATCCACAACTAATTTAAGACGTGTTGGAATCAACCACACCTCAATACAATGCACAATGTGACCGATATAACTCAAAGTGTGTCCTTTTATTTAAAGATGAACTTTTTTTAATTTTTTTATATTAATATGTAATTTATTTCTTTATGATATTACTAGCATAAGATTGGTTTTCTTATATAGGTAGATTATTTTTCTCAGGTTGAGTTGATTTGTTCAGTAACAGATACCATGGGTGGAATGTTTTGAGATGGGATCATGGGTAAAAAATATGATTAAACATTAATATTTTTAAATGTTTTTGGATAGTAATTATAAATGTAATTATACAAAAAAAAATTTAAAATTTATATAGTAGTGTTTTTTTATTCATGATGTAAAATTTATTTCAATTAAATTATATATTTTTTGTACAGGTTATAGATTGTTGTAGTGTGTTGTTATACAAACCACACAATGCAGCGGTGGGGCCTTTATCAGTGTTGTTGAAAGTGTTGATAAAGGGTGGCCTTTATCAGCGATGAGGTTAACATATCTTTTTTAGCACTGTTAAAATATTTTTTTTGCACTGTTAAAGGGAATATTTTTTGTAGTGTGGAACTTGGGTACCCAAGTATATGTGACCTATTTGCAGGACCAGTCTAGGGTAAAGGCATGATGGTTTGGTATTCTGGTGAGGCTGCTAGGACAGAGCTTGGGAGCTTGGGACCGAGCTAGGACCCGAGACCTTTTTTCAGGTTTATTTCAATTTTTTCTTTTGGTATTATTTGGGGTTTATGTACGTATGACCCGTAGTAAATTTATGACTATGTGATACACTTTATTCTATTTATTTTGGCCTAGTATGTTTTTATCTTCTTACCATTGGTGCTTGCCTATATAACATTCCTTTGGGATATTTATTTGAATGCTTATGTTTCCCATTACTTTTTCACTGATGTTTTACTCTGATAAGAGGGTATAGTCTCCCCAATGTCACACCTTAGACCCGCACTACTAGTCGGTACCCTCTAGCATATGTGAGGTCATTCCTAAGGTATTGTGGTGCTTCTAGGTCAGGACATCACAATACATGTATACACCTTCACATATATGCAATTACATACATGTGCATGCACATACATACTCATACATATGAATACATACACATACTACATAAAAATACACAATCCATATAAACATACACATGTGTACACATATACACATGTCTTTTACAAACATACACATACATACACCTACAGAAACACATACACACACACATACATGCACAAACATCCACATGCATACACATACACATACACATACACATACACATACACAAGTATACATATACCACTACTACATATATGGACTTTAACAGTGTAAAAAATGGACTTTAACAGTGCTAAAAAAGTGATGTTAATCATAGTAATGATAAAGGGGGTCCTTTATCATTGCTAAAAAAAGCTCTGATAAAGAACCCCTTTCATCATCATGTTTCTAGTGCTAATAAAGGCCTCCTTTATTAGTGCAAAAAATAGTGTTGATAAAGGGCTACCCGCCTGTAATGTGCTATCTATATAACAACACACCCAGTAGAAGCAAACCTGTAATCAAACCTAAAATTTAAACACTGCACACCCAGAATCATCTGTAATTTAAACAACACACCAGAAGCAAACCAACTATATACATTTAATTGAAATCATGAATACAAAACTGTCCGCACATGGTATGTACAAAAATAAACACTTCTATTTACATTTCAAACAAAAAAATTTATATAATTATATTTACAATTGTCTAATAAACATTCTAAAACATTAATATTTCATCTTTTTATGTCTTTGGTCTCCTCTCAAAAATCTCTTCCCATGGTATCAGTTGCTGAAGAAATCATCTCAACCTAAGAAAAAGATTCCACCTATATAAGAAAAAAAATATTATGTTAGTAATACTATAAAGAAATAAATTAAACATTAATATGAAATAACAAATTAATAAAATGTCAATATTTAATAAAAATGACACATTTGGAGATATACCAGTCACACCATGCATCTTATTGAGGTGGGGCTAATTCTTACATGTTACAAATGAGTTATGGATTATTGTCTAAAAATATCAAAACAATCCAAATGTGTTTGCTCAGTTTTGAGTATGTCACTTGTTCTTTTACTAAAATTAATGTCAATTTTAAATAATTACACATTTGGAGTTATAATGGCCACAAAGTGTGTCGTATTGAGGTGAGGATAATTACTACATGTCACAAATTACTTATAGATCATTTTACTAGAGTATCAAAACAATACAAATATGGTTTCTTGGATTTCAATATGTCAATTGTGTTTTTTACTTAAATGTAATTTCAAACTAGAAACATGCATTATGAGTCATACCAGTTGCAGAGTGTGTCGGTTTGATGTGATATTGATTCATTCACATCAAAAATGAATTATGAATCACTATCCTAAATTATCAAGAAAATCAGAGCATGTTTTCTTGGTTTTTAGTGAGTGTCACATTTTGAACTAAAATTTCAATTTTAAAATGATAACGGACACTTTTAGTCATACCAATTACACAGTGTGTCGGATAGAGATGTAGTTGACTCCCACACATCATAAATGACTCATGGATCATTTTCCTAAAGTATCAAAACAATCTGAATGTGTTTTCTCAGTTTTCAGTATGTCACTTGTTTTTACTTAAATTAATGTCAGTTTTAAATAAAAAGAGACACTTTGAGTAATACTAGCCACATCATGCATCGTATTGAGGTTTAGATGATCCCTACATGTCAGAAATCACTAATAGTTCATGTAAAAAAATATAAAAACAATTCGAATGTGTTTTATTGGTTTTTAGTATGCCACTTGTTGTTTTTACTTAAACTAATGTCAATTTTAAATAAAAATAGACACTTTTAGTCATACCGGTCACACCGTGAATCATATTGAGGTACGGTTGACTTCTACACATCACAAATGACACATGGATCATTTTACTGAAGTATCAAAACAATCTGAATATTTTTTCTTGGTTTTCATTATGTAACTTGTTTTTACTTAAATTAATGTCAGTTTGAAATAAAAAGAGACAATTTGAGTTATACCATCCACACCATGCATCGTATTGAGGTTTAGATGATCCCTGCATCTCAAAAATCCCTAATAGACCATTTTCTTAAAATATTAAAACAATTTTAATCTATTTTCTTGGTTTTTAGTATGTCACTTGTTGTTTTTACTTAAATTAATGTCAATATTAAATAAAAAGATAAACTTTTAGTCATATCGGTCACACCATGCATCGAATTGAGGTGAGGTTGACTGATACACATCAAAAATGAATCACGGATCATTTTCCTAAAGTATCAAAACAATCCAAATGGTTTTCAGTATGTCACTTGGTTTTTCTTAAATTGATGTCAATTTTAAATAAAAAGAGACACTTTGAGTTATACTAGCCACACTGTGTGTCTTATTGAGGTGAGGATGATTTCTACACATCATAAATGACTTATAGATCATTTTCCTATAGTATCAAAACAATCTGAATATGTTTTCTTAGTTTTTAGTATGAGAGCTGTGTTTTTTTACTAAAATGTCATTTCAAACTGGAAACACGCATTATGAGTCATACCGGTTGCACCATGCATTGGTTTGATGTGAGACTACATCATAAATGTCAAAAATTACTTATGAATTTTTTCCCTAAATTATAAAGACAATCTGAGCGTGCTTTCTTGGTTTTTAGTGAGTGAAACCTTTTGAACTAAAATTTCAATTTTAAGATGATAACGGACACTTTTAGTCATACCGGTCAAACTATGCATCAGATTGAGGTACGATTGACTCATACACATAAAAATGACTCATGCATTGATTTACTAAATTATCAAAACAATATTAATGCATTTTCTCAATTTTCATTATGTTACTTGTTCTTTTTGCTCAATTTAATGTCAATTTAATTTAAAAATACACACTTAAAGTCATACCGGCCACACCATGCGTCAGATTGAGTTGAATTTGATTATTACACGTCAAATTGACTCATAAATCATTTTCCTAAAATAGAAAAACAATTTTGAATTCTTTTTCTCAATTTTTAGTATGTCACTTATTCTTCTTACTAAAAGTAATGTCAATTTTAAATAAAAAGACACATTGGGTGATACCGGTCACTTATTATTTTTACTTAATTTTGAGTAGTTCAGTTACTATGATACCAAATATATTGAACCAGAAATTTCATATATAGATATCTCATCTTAGTTTATTAATATTACTTATATAACATAATGATCTATGCCATAATATTTTAGGTCTAATGCTTTTGGAAACATGAAAACATAAAAGAACTATTTTATAAGAGTCTCTCATTAAGTTATTATTTACCGAAAACCATATTAAACATATCATCTCTAAAACCATTCTTAATAACCTAAGTATATGAAATATAATAAAGGGTGATCATTGATGCTCAATAAGTGTAAAAAAAGGAGATATCAATAATCATATAAGGATAACATGAACATAAAGATGTAAGAAGGTGTTATTAACATTAGAAATTCATACCCTGCATATCATAGATCATAATCATGAGTCATGTATCAAAGCATGGTAGTTCAGAAGACATGAATCTTAAAGGATCAAAGAATATTATAAATTAAAACATACACTTTGAGTTATATCTTTATGCTATTTGTGTACATTCTTTCCCCAATTATTGCGCACATTTGTTTCTGAGAACATCTATATTGTCTTGTGAATATGAGTCTTTTAGAGAGTCATGGTAGTACTAGAAAAATATAAATACACAAATCATTAATAAATATTTTAAATGAAATAATAATTATCTTCAAAAATAAATGTTCAAGGTTTCTGGTTTCTTTATGGAATATGATCTCTCTCATAAATTTACAAACATAATAACTGAAATATTTTACATTATTTTGTTTTGGACACTACAGAAATATTGAGGAGAATAAGAAATTTATTTTTATATGTGTTTGGGTAGTGAAATATTATTATATATACCCAGATACTCATCTAGTCATAGTACTTGTCTTCATCCTCGTGCTTAGCCCCTGGCCTCATTCCTTGTTTTTCATGATATCGATACACCACCCTATCATAACAGAATCCCCATTAAAAGATAAAATCCATTATATAACTTGATTTTTAGTTATAAAATGTTTAATTTAGTGTATTAAAAATTGAAAAATGCTATCATGTGTGGATGGTTTGTTGGATATCCATGCATTGAATCCAAGAAATAAATCTTTATAGTATCCAAATTTACCATAATGAGCATTCAATACTGCATAAAAACACAAAAAGGAATAAGTAATGAAAGAAATGAAAATATATTTGATATGATTAAATTGTATAGTTTTACCCTTACATCATCAGTATTAAATAGAGTCTATCATCCAATATTTTACTTTCAAACAATTTGATCAGACCATTCACTATTTCAGCCTTTTTTGGCCTTTATTTTCATTTGTTATATAGAGGTGATATAAGGACTAATGATTATGAATTTTATTTAATGGGGAAATACCTTCAATTGTTATTCATATTTATGTCTTCCAAAAATATGAAATGTATTTATTCATAATTAACACAGTATCTCAGCTTTTGGAAAATCAAATCATGAAAACATACCTCATGTATACATTTACAAATGAGGTGCCTAGCCAATCATAGTCTAGGATTTCAGTTACACTCCCAAGACCAATGAAGTCTTGATATTTCTCTCAAAACATATTTTCTTAAAAATAGACTAAGTGGTTACCACCATATTTTAACTTTGTATCCACATGATCCTTGAATGATAGTAAATGTGGATATAGAATGGGTGGGGTAATGGTGCTTCTAATAGATATTTTTGATTGGTTGGTCAATCTTTTATATAGTTTTGAGATGGTCTTTCATTTCATCCCCTTCTCTTTGTATGTCTATAATAACATTCATCAGTTCAGACCTTTTTTTATTAATTGTTAAATGTTTATCTTGAAAAGTAAATTGTAAATGAATACCTCTTTATCGACATGTTTTTTTACAAGATATGACGGACATTCCATGAATGTTCCAACAAAGTTTTCAACCGTATTAATATCATCCTCAGGAATTGGAATAGGTAGCTCGATACTCAGATCACGGGCTACACTGATCGACACTCACACATGAACTATTGTAAGTGGTTTGGTTTGTAGCATGTCATTTTGAATATTGAAAACCATAGCTCTCGACATAAGGCGATGGGTGGGTGTCGTTGGATATAAATAACAATAATTATCACCCTGTAAAATTTCAGTACAAGAAAGGTATTAGTGTATGTATGATTCTCATTTCATAGAAATATTTATTAGAACATTGAATATCTCTTTTAAGACATCTCTTTGAGGGTAATGACTAGCCTTATACCTGGTGGGGATGGGGTGGGATCTCCACGTGGTGGCTGTTCTTGAGTTTCTTCTTCTCTTTGCCTCTACACCATTAAATTTTACATAATCTCTCTATGGTATTATATTTTTCTTTCAAGGGTAGATATTATTTATCTCATCTGTTTTATTAATTCACTTTGATCTCTCTATTTTTTTCCAAAATATGTTCAGGGTGTCACCCTAAAACCCGCACATCTGACACAACCATACTGTCCTGTCTACTTCAAGGTCACTAATAGTATGTGTTCCTCTAGTATAGGTGTTTCGGATTCATGTGACTATATTCCATTGAAAATATATAAAAATAAGTTATCATTTTTAAGTAATATCAATTTAAATAAAAATAATTTTTTATTATGTAATACTTACACATGTTTCCCACTCACACAATTTTTGTGTGTTTTCATCTATTAGTATCTCATCTTTATTTACTCTTGCCTCCTTCCATACCACATGGTGTGGGATGAAAGTGACTTTGGATTTTGAGTCATCAATCTGGATATAAATAGAGGAACATAATTATGGTGTTGTTTCATGTCACATAAATGTATTACGGTCGATTTAAAATATGTACCAATTTTTTTTCAAGTGAAGCGTACCCCATCCTTGCTTTACGATAGGGGTAAGCTGGTTTTTATGCTCGTTCCTTATTTATAGCACTCAGTTGTTGTTTCATAAATAAAAAATTTTCAATTAAAGTGGTGAATTCATGTATCCTCAAACAACGTATTACTAGCCACAATATACCTATAAAGATGCATCTACACAACATCTAGTAAATGCATCCCACGCTTCGTGGGTTGTCAGGTTTGCATAGATAACTAGTGGGTATGGGTTTATTTTTTTCCTTTTGTATCTTTAAGATAATGTCTTATTAGAATTGTGTGAAATCCTTTGTGAATCCTTCCAGAAAGAATTAATACATACTTTTTGTGGGAGTCATCTACTATAAATTCACTCTTCAATGGATGATGAAAAGTAACTAGTGGGATCCATCTACTATAACTTCTGAACATGGACTTATTGGGGTTAACATGTGACCCCAAACTAGCATATCTATTATCAACCCACTTGAATTAAAAAATCATAACTTGGAATGTTATATAATCCAACTCCCGTATTTTTTTTGATGATGCCAAATTATGATATATTCATGTAAATTGGATTTCTTTCCTTAGTACCAGAAACATGCATCGCTTCAGCCACAAGTGTAACTCCACTATTTTTCATGGTATTTTCTTCATCATTCTTGTTTTTATAGAATGTATAACCATTAATTACATAACCATTTTAAGATAATACATACATACTAGTTCCTCCGGCTAGCCATTGAAGCCATTTTGAAATTGAATCGAGATTTTCATCTGAATCCATTAAAATATGGTCCCAAAACCTATAGGTTCCGGGCGCAGTGGAAGTGTGGTTGGTCTGGTGCCCAACTTTAATTTTTAACATGATCAATATTTTTTACAGGATCAATATAATGATGAACGCCAATTTCCATTGAATATAATCAAATATTTAGATAAATAAGTAAGAGGCCCTAAACCTTTAGAGGGGATATTTCTCATCATGTTTATAATTAATTTAAATTTAATTTATAGAGAAATAAAATACCTGGATATTAAGTACTTTCTTCATTGATGATGTTGATAATCCAGAATGACACTTTTATATTATCTCATTGTGCTTGAGAGGATCAAAACCAGAATCAATCTAGCGGTGATCCACACGTGCTCTGATGGCCTTCGATCGACACCACTCGTTCTTTGGGTGCTTGCACGGTGAAGCGAGTGTCTTGTGTCAGTTGTTCTGGATCACTTGTTCTTTGGTCTTGAATAACATCTCTTTTTTTTGAGAGGTGTGGGAAGAGGATGAGAGAGAATTTTTTTGGCTCAATAATTCTCAATTCACCAAGTGTGTAGTTTGGTACATGGAACAATGGACGTACTTTTATATTTATCGACATGTGGATTCAGTTACAATATTTAATTTTGTAACAGTAATTAAATACATTCATAACCATAGATAAAACCCATTCTCTTAATATTAATACTAAATCATTATTTATGGTGTGCCAACTTGCGCAAAATGGAATTATAAATAAAATTCTGCGTCACAAAATATTAGCAGCGTTATTATTATTTTAACTTGTTCCAACTAGTTAAATAATCATTTTCCATCTTTAAAATAATTATTTTACTACCGGATCGGCCTTGGTCTTCTCAAACTCCACTTCCATTTATTGAACATCCGAATAAATAAATAAATAATTTATTTTCTTAAATAAATATTTTATTTACAAACTAGTAAATAAATATTTATTAAATGTTCAATAAAATAGAGAAATATATTTTACTCGGAATCCAATGAATAAATCTTTATTTTATTTATGTCATCATTTTAACTTGAATAAAATTATTCCATGTTCTTGAGAATAATATTTATTTCATTAATTAAATTCAAATAGAATTTAACCGAGACCACCAAAAACACATAGTATGTGACCCTCTAGGATTCTTTCTCATTTTCATTAGGTGGGCTTGACTAAAGTCCAAGAGTACTATCTAGAAATGGGGCAAGGAACCCAGTAGAAAGAACTTAAATTCATAACAATGATATCCACATATGAACCCTCACTGTGTAATATAATCCCTTTGTCTTAATATCTCATCAAGCAGGTTTCATGATAGTGTCATCAACCTTTGTGCTTGATACGTCATTCTTTGACTACCTAGAATAATCTATTCATTACACCATGGCCATAGAAATTTTCACAATGGTTATATTTCAATAAAAGGGTCAAGATATAAACTTCCATAAATGGAATGTAAAAAATCCTTCCTTGACTTATCAATTAATAACATGTCACTCATGACGCACCCAACATACCCTACTTCCCGCCAACATATGTCATGACGACTTTCATCATTAAATCAAAGTGAATGAGTCGTGACACATATTATTGATAATATCAAAGTCTAAGGACCACTACACATGCTCACATATAGAAATATTGAATGACACAAAAACATGTGGAATTCCTACTTGCGGGTATGTTCTCATAATCTCCAGTCTTGGAGATTACTGGGTGCGAACTTCTTAAGAGGAAGCCTCATCTTTTTATGAGTACCTTCACCTAACAGTCTGTATACTATGTGTCCCATCATAGTATTTCATCCAACTACAGAACTATATTTAAGAATATTTTTATAGAATTTAAAGGTTCTCATCATAGTGGGGAACTTCCATGAACTTATCAATGAAAAAAATACTCTAGGAAATTATTACATCATAGTCATGAAGAACAATGAAAAATATGTAATAAGATGTTTAATATTTAAATACATTAAATATCCATGTAATAAAAGTACAAACAGTTGGTTCTAGGAAACCAACTTTAACAAATTCCCACTTGGACTAGTGAAAAATATCTACGACTTTCAGTCCGCTAGACCTCATACGATGATCATATTTCTACTAAGTTAAGGATTTAGTCAAGGGGTCTGCCGCGTTGTCTTCCATGGAAATATTTTTCACTATAACTTTACCTCTCTGAGAAAAATCACTCAAGATATGATACTTATGAAGTTTTTGCTTCATCCACTGATGTGACATTGGATCTTTTTCAAGAGTCACTGCTATAGTATTATCACAATAGAGTGTGATGGGATATTTATTGCTAGGTACCACATCCAGGTCCTGGATGAAGATTCGTATCCAAAATGCTTCTTTAGATGCCTTAGAAGCTGTGATACACTCAAAATCTGTTGTAAAATCTGCAACTATGCTCTTCTTCAAGCTCTTCTAGCCCACAACACCTCCATTCAAAGTGAATATGTATCCCATTTGCGACTTCATGTCATCCTAATCAGTTTGGAAACTAGAATCTTAATATCCTGTAATGACTAGTTCCTCATCTCCTCCATAAACCAGGAACATATCCTTAGTACACCTCAAATACTTAAGGTTAGTCTTGAATGCCCTCCAATGGCAGTCATCTGGGTCATCTTTATATCTTCTTACCACACTCAATGCATAGGAAACATATAACCTATTACATATCATGACATAAATTATTGACCCAATCGTTGATGCATATGGAGTCCTTTTCATTCCCTCTCTTTCACCATGTGTCTAAGGACACATTTTCTTGGAAAGATGAATGTTATGTGACACTGGCAACAATCCCTTCTTTTATTGTTCCATACTTAATCTCTTTAGTATCTTTTCAATGTATGTACTTTTACTTAGGCCCAAAAATCTCTTGGATCTATCACAATGGATCTTGATCCCAAAAATATATGCCGCCTTGCCTAAGTCCTTCATGGAGAAGCATTGATTAAACCATGCCTTAATAGACTATAAGACTGGTATCTCGTTTCCAATAAGTAATATTTCATCAACATATACTATTAAGAAAACTACTACACTCACACTAACCAATTTGTATACACAAGGCTCACATTCATTCTTAATAAAACCAAATTTTGTTATGGATTCATAAAAAAATATTCCATAACCAAGATGCTTTCTTTAATCTATAAATGGATTTATGTAACTTTTATACCTTGTTGAAATCATTTTAGTCACAAACCCTTCAGGTTGTGTCATGTAAACATCTTCCTGAAGGTTCCTGTTTAGGAAGGCTGTTTTGACATCCATTTTTTAAATCTCATAGTCATGGTAAGAAGAAATTTCTAATAGAATTGTGATGGATTTCATCATTGATACTGGTGAAAAGGTTTCATCTTAGTAAATTCCTTGATGATGTTTAAACCCTTTTGCAACCAGTCTTGCCTTATAGGTACTGACTTGTCCTTCCATGTCTAGTTTCTTCTTGAATACCCATTTTCAACCAATAGGATTTACATCAACTGGAGGATCTACTAAAATATATACTTAGTTTTGGTACATGGAATCCATTTCATAATTCATGGATTCTTTCCACTTGGAAAATTATGTGCCACTTACTACTTACTTATAGGTTAGAGGATCATTATTATCAATCAATAATGAGTCACCATCCTCAGTAACTAGAAAATTGTACCGTTATGGTTCTCTAACCTCTCTTGTACTCCTATGCAATACTTGTGTCTCTATAATAGATCTTTATTCCACTGGGATTTGTAGAATCTGCTCCTGTACCAACTCCTATGTACCTTGAACCTCGACTTCATTGAATTCTATTTTTCTCCCACTATCTCTTTTGGATATGTGATCCCTCTCATAGAATATGGTGTTTCTTGCCACTATAACCTTTTTTTATGAGGATTATTATAGGTAATATCCCCTTGTTTCCTTGGGGTATCCTATAAAGGTACACTTTGTGACTTGGGGTGAAAGTTTGTTACCTTAATAGGCCTTAACAAATGCTTCGTTACCCCACACATGTAAGTTCAATAACATGGTTTTTCTCCTACTCCAAAACTCGTATGGAATACCATTTATCTATTTAGTTGTTACTTGGTTTAGTATGTGCATTTCTGTTTGCAATACATATCCCCAAAAGGATAATGGAAGACTTCCATAACTCATTATTGATCTCACCATGTCCAACAAGGTGCAGTTTCTCCTTTATCTTACACCATTCCATCGTGGCGTGAAAGGAGGAATGAGTTGGAATAAGATCCCAAACTCTCGTAAGTAATAAATTAAGTCTTTATTAATATACTCTCCACCTTGGTCAAAGTGTAATTTCTTAATCGTCTTACCAATCTAGTTATCAACTTCATTCTTCTATTATTTGAACTTATTAGAAGAATCCAACTTATACCTCATTAAGTAGATATATCCATATCAAATAAAATCATCAGTAAAAGTTATGAAGAATGAGTACCCATCCCTTTTTTCAACTAGAAATGGTCCACACACATCGCTATAAAACAATTCAAGAAGATCTTTGTCCCTTTCACCTTTCCCACTAAATGGGTCTTTGGTCGTTTTTCCTTATAGACACGCGTGACATACCCCAAGTGGTTTTAGTTCTAAAGAATCTAAATATCCATCTTAATGTAACTTTTTCAATCATTTCTCATTTACATGACCAAGCCATTGATTCTAAAGTTGAGTGTGGTATGAGTCATGTGAGGTATCTTTATTATCTATTTCCATCACTTGGTTTGTGTAATCCAACTCATAAATACCATTGTATAAATGTGCCCTACCAAAAAAATGCTATCTTTATAAAATAAGCAACATTCATTTCCAAACTTGAAAAAAATCCATTTGTATCAAGTATGGATACATAAATTATGTTTTTGGTTACAGAAGGCACTTGAAAACAACCCTCTAACACCAAGATCATCCCAGTTGGAAATGTGAGGTGGTAGTCCCCGATGGCTACAACAGCAAGTCTGGATACTTTGGCTTCATGTAGATCTACTCCTTAGTCAATTTTCCTAAATCTAATTGGTTCCTATATTTTAATACATATATGAGCACCACAAGCTATATCCAATAACTAATTCATAGAAAAATATAAATTTCACTCGATAATAAATTCACCTGAAGCTTCCCCTTACTTCTTTGGCTAAGTGTGTTTTTTCTTCTAGTGGACCTTCTTGCCAATTGCAAAACAAACAGCCTCTTGTTCCCCTACCTCCCCTTTAATCTTCCTTTTCTTTGAAGGTCATGAAGAAGTTTTTGGCTTAAAGCTCTTCACCTTCTCTTTCCTCTTATTCACCATATGGAAAAAAGGCTTTTTGCGCTTCATATATTTTTCCACTTGTAGAATGAGGATAAGAAGATTATATAGAGACTTCTCAATGTTTTTTATATTAAAATTAACAACAAAGTTGGAGAAGATCTAAGGGAGTGATACAAGAATGAGATCGGTGTCTAGTTATTTGGGGATTTTAAACCCTAGAACCTATAGGCGCTCAATGTATCCAATGAGTTTTACTACATGAGTCCTAGCTGGGGAACCATATCCAAGATTACTCTAAAAGAGTACCTAAGAGATCTTAAAACTTTCATGTCTTTCTATCTCCTAGTAAAGACCACGAAGGTGCTTGAGCATTCTATAAGAACCCATGCTTTTTTTAGACATCATGAGCTCACTAGAAATTGATGATATCATCAAACATTGAACATCGACCACATCGTTCATATATTTCTCATAGACCAGAAAATCCTCATCACTCACCTCTTTGGAAGGCAGATCAGTTAATACTGACTCCAGCATGTAAGACTTCCATTTATGGCGTAGGACAACCCGAAGGTGTCTAAACCATTCTTGGAAGTTACTACCACTGAGGATGTTTTCTTTATCCATAATTGAATATAGATATTGTGTGGTTGATGATATTTTCATTTTTATTATACAATTAAAAGAAAAAATCAATAGTACTTTATTTATTTTTATGAGAAATAATAAATTAATTTTATTAAGTCTTCCACTATTTTATCAAGTCCCAATGGCCTTCACCATTGAACTTGGAATGTCCAAATTCCATGACATTATGGTGGAAAAGATCAATATTACCCTTCGTATAACCCCAACAAGGGTTGGTTAAGTTATTTGAAGGTATTTTACGTAGGCAGGTCTTTGCCAACTACGGGCATACAACTCCTTGATCTGTTGAGTGGACTCCCAAATCCTAAAATCTTGACTTTGTATTTCCTCAACTCTTGCCTCCAATATTGCACCAATTTTAGCAAGTATTACTCCTCTTGATGTAATATGGTTAAGTCAACCTGAAACCTTTCATAAGGGATTCCTGTATAAATTAAGTGTCCCAACAAGGGTTGGTCAAACACATAGTTTTATTGAGTTTTTCCCTTAATCAAGTAACAGAAGGCTTGGTATGAATTAATATTTTATTTGAGTGATTTTTATCTTTGATGATTGAATTGATTATTATCATTATCACATGCCTGTTAATATTAATTGGAACTTACTTAAGTGATTAATCATGTCTTGATATGTTTTACGCATAAGCTTGGTTTATTTTAGTTCCATCTTGCATGCTTGTTTAATTCATTAATTATGTGATCGCAACAACACATCCATAATGATAAACCATGAAACTTACAGAAATAAAATAAAGTGAAGGGAATGATCATGAGAATATGGTTAGTTTATCTAGCAGTTGATAAACTAACCCTGACCTAGGGGAGAAACACCTTGAACCTTTTGGGTTCATGTTTATAGCTTTCCACCTTTCCACCTCTATATCTCCTGGGATTGGTTTCGTCTCGGATCTAGCTTGAACCACCTCTGCTAGCTTGGGATCTCCATCCTTTACATATTCTTTTTAACTCACATGAAGGTGAGGGGTAAAAGAGGGCTTACATAAAATAAACCATGGGCATGCAGGTTCTACATATTAATGATGAGTGATGGATCATAGGCCAACAAGTTAATTTAGTAAATAAATTTAAAGGAAAACCAATAACATACAAAGGTCTGGTCTAGCTCGTGATCATCCACATACATGAAACGAATTACGCAATTAATAAAACTATAATTCAATTATTTAATCATTCTTTATTAAGATAAATCTCTCTCGAATCGATTAATTATTATATTTAATTAATCAATCATTTTATCTTAATTCCTTTTCTAAATTTCCTTGAGATTCTCATCATTGTACATAAATTCACCTTGGAGGTAAGCTGGTGAATACCCATTTGAATCTACCCAAAATGTATTATATTCATATAATATTTTACTCTTCTGACATATGGAATACATGATGCTTCAATTCATAGAGTAACAACCTATAGTACAGTTTATACAAGATAAGTAGTTCTGAACATTACACAAACATTAAATTTTTAAGTTTGTGTTATTTGGTAAAGTACACGGTGTGTAGTTCTGACTACATGACATGTACTACCTACACTTTCTTTCCTGAAGTACTTTCCTAGGGACTCAACATATGAGGCGTACTTCAAAAATTTCGAAGTACACGGCGTGTATAGTGGGCTACACATCATGTTGTCTCTGCATTACATGGTTACTGGTCAACTTATCCGTATATGGGATAAACTCTTTGGACCCTGACCCGAAGAGACTACATATCGTGTCTAGTGGGCCACATGGTGTGTAATCCAGTATCCATGTACCTATCTATTCTCATCAATAGGTGGTGTAAAATTAACAATATCGCATGTAATAAATGCACAAGGTTTGAGTAATTTCCGAATTACTCCTGATGTGTTGTGCATGACTACACAGCGTGTAGTCCAGATTACACGACGTGTATGGAATAGAACATGACATGAAAGTCCAAACACACGGTGTGTACATTCATGTCCCTTGGGAAGAATCATCATCACCTCCTGATAAATTCCTCATTTTAATTTTATTCCTAAAATTATTTGTTTCTGTGAAATCTACGAGAAACGAAAGAGGAAAAATAGATCCCAAAAATTCAGATTAATAAAATGATTAAACCATGATTTGAAAAACTAAATTATTAAAGAATAAATTATCAATGATAATTAAATAATTATAAATGATGATGACCTCGCTCTGATACCACTTGAAGGTTCCAAGTGCAGTGGAAGTGCGGTTGGGACGGTGCCCAACTTTAATTTTTACCAAGATCAATGATTATTCTAGGATCAATAGGAGGATGAACACCAGTCTCCACAGAATAGAATCAAATATTTAGATAAATAAGGAAGAGGCCTGAAACCTTTAGAGAGGATATTTCACATCATGTTTATAATTAATTTAAATTTAATTTCTAAAGAAATAAAATACCTAGATCTTCGGTACTTTCTTTGTTGATGATGTTGATCGTCCAGAATGACTCTTACAAATTCTCGCATTTCTCTTGTGAGGATCCAAACCAAAATCCCTCTAGTGGTGATCTACACATGATATAATGTCCTCCGATCAACACCACTTTTTCTCTGGGTGCTAGTGTGGTGAAGAATGTGTCTTGTGTCAGTCGTTCTTGATCAATTTTTCTTTGGTATTGAAAAACATCTCTCGTTCTTAAGAGGGGAGGGAAGAGGATGAGAGAGAAATTTTTTGGCTCAAAAATTCTCAATTCACTAGGTGTGTAGTTAGGTACATGTCACAATTGACGTACTTGTCTATTTATCAACATGAGGCTTCGGTTATAATATTTAATTGCATAACAAAAATTAAATACATTCATAACCTTAGAGAAAACTCATGCTCTTAATAATAATACCGCGTCATTATTTATGGTGTTCCAACTTTCCCAAAATGGAATTATAAATAAAATTTTTTGTCACAAAATAATAGCAGTGTTATTATTATTTTAACTTGTGCTAACTAGTTAAATAATTATTTACCATCTTGCAAATAATTATTTTACCACTAGACCGGACTTGGTCCACTCGAACTCTACTTCCATTTATTGAACATCTGAATAAATAAATAAATAAATTATTGTATTAAAAAAATATTTTATTTACAAAATATTAAATAATTATTTATTAAATGTTCAATAAAATAAATAAATATATTTTACTCCCAATCCAATGAATAAATATTTATTTAATTTATGCGATGATTTTAACTTGAATAATATTATTCCACGATCTTGAAAATAATATTCATTTCATTAATTAAATTCAAATATAATTTAACTAAGACTACTGAAACACTTAGTGTGTGAACCTCTAGTATTCTTTCTCATTGGCATTAGTTGGGCTTGCCTAAAGTCCAAGAGTACTATCTAATAATGAGTCAAGACAACCAAGAGAAATAACTTAATGTCAAAATGATTACATCCACATACGAATGCTCACTGTACAATATAATCTCTTTGTCTTAATATCTCATCAAGTAGGTTTCAAGATAGTGTCGTCAACCTTTGTTCTTGATACATCATTCTTTTACTACCTAAATTAAAATTGTCATTACACCATTGTCATGGAATTTCATGTGACGGTTCTATTTCAATCAAAGGGCTGAGATATCAACTTCCGTAAATGGAAGGGACAAATCCTTCCTCGACTTATCCATTAATAACATGCCACTCATGACACACCCAACGTACCCTACTTCCCACCAACATATGGTGTAACAGTTTTCTTCTTTAAATCAAAGTGTGCGAGTCATGACACATATTAATGAAAATATCAAAGTCTAAGGACCATTACACAAGCTCAAAAATAGAAATATCTTATGACACCAAAACATGCAGAATTACTACTGGTGGGTATGTTCTCATAATCTTTTGTCTTGGATATTACCAAGTGCGAACTCCATGAGAGTAAGTATCATGTGCTTATGAGTACTCACACTTGATGGTATATATACTATGTGTCTCATCATAGTATGTCATCCAACCGCATAACTATATTTAAGAATATTTTTATAGCATTTCAAGGTTCTCATCATAGCGGGGAACTACCATGACCTTATAAATGCAAAAAATATTTTAGGGCATTATTACATCATAGTAATATAGAACAATGAAATATATGTAATAAGATGTTTAATTTTTTAAATACATTAAATTTACATGTAATCAAAGTACAAAAATTTGGTTCTAGGACACCAACTCTAACAAAACCATCCTATAAACTTTTGATTATATGTATTTGATATCCAACTTTTATCCCTTGATGAATTCAAATGCCTAAGAATTTCTTTGTGTGTTTCAACATATGGGGAAACCTCCAAACTATTACATAAAATGTTAAGGTGAGCGTGATCTTGATCTATAATATTGATTGTGACAACATCTCTTCTATAAATTACTTCACCCACATGCCATCCAATGTGATGAGATTTAGATAGACCAATGCTTTCCACACCAAACAAGTATTCGTTATAGAATTAAACAACTTCCTCAACAATATATCGCTCCGCAATACAACCATCTTACCAACTTCGATTTTTGACATAACCTTTCAAATTATTCATATACCATTCAATGGGGTACATCCATCTATAGTGTACAGGACCACATAGTCGAATCTATCTCACCAATTGAACCATAAAATGAACCATCATATCAAAGAATGTTGGCGGGAAGAATATTTCCAATTCACATAATATAATGGAAGTTTATCTTTCCATACTTCGAAATTTTTCTGGGTCTATAACTTTGTTGTATATAGCTTTGAAGAAGAAACAAAGCTTGGTTAATGTATGATAGACATTCTTGGAAAAAATACAACATAAAGCTATAGGCATTAGATCTTGCATCAAAACATGAAAATCGTGTGATTTCAAACACTTTAACTTCAAATAGGTCATTGAAACGATGTTCTTTCTATTTGATGAATACCCCAATGGAACCTTTACATCATTTAAGAATTTTCAAAATATATATCTCTCCTACTTGGAAAGAGTGTAAGAAGATGGAGGAAGAAAAGATCATTTTTCACCCTTCACTGGCGCCAACTCTTCTCATACTCCCATGTCAACCACGTCCAACCTAACCTTAATTCCATCATTTTTTAGGTGCACTTAACAATGTGTTGATGAAACTATCACATACATTTTTTAAACATACATTACATCAAGAAAGTTTCTGACATGCAAAAAATTCCAGTATGGTAATTCAAAAAAATTGATCTCTTTTTCCAACTAGTTTTTTAAGGTTTTTCAAAAACAGTTTACCAAAATTAATGTCCAAATATTTTAATTTCTCAAAAAGTTGATTGCCTATTATTGGATATGGTGTTGTATATTCTTCTGAACTTCCATCTAATGATATCTTCCGAGCTCATTACTTATATCATCAGGGTAGAAATCTGTGATGTCATAGAAACATGGTTTTCGATGAATGTTTCAACCTAATTGAATGTGTACCTTGTTTGAAGATTGGACAACTTTGAGTTTCTTTAATGATATATCCTAAAAAAAATTCATAAGCAGGAAAGTCATTTATCATCCCATTCAACATGGATGTCAATGTGAAATCTCAATTTCTATAAGCATTATACAGCATAACAGATGAATCCCACAATAATTTCAAATCCTCGATCAATGGAGCCAAATAAACATCAATATCTTTACCCGTTTGTTTTGGTCCTAATATAAGCATAGACAACATGATGTATTTTTGTTTCATACATAACCATTGTGGAAAGTTATAATTTACCAACATAACTGGCCATGTACTATGAGTGCTTCTTTGAAAACCAAAAGGATTCAATGCATTTGTAGACAACACAAGATGAAGGTTTCTTGGATTGTTTTTAAATTCAGGATACTCATGGTCAATTATCTTCCATTAAGGAGAGTCTTCTGAGTGACATAGTTTCCCATCTTTATTTCTTGTGTCTACATGTCACATCAACTACCCTACCGTCTCCTCACTTACATATAGGTACCTAAATCTTGGAATGATTGGAAAGTACCATACAACTTTCATATGATCATATTCATCTTTCTTGTATCGAGAATCACCACACTTTGGGATTTCCCTAAGTGATTTTTGGTTCTTGAGAAATAGTATATAGTCATTCGGGCATGCATGTATTCTTTCAGAGATCATACCCATCCAATGTAGAATTTTCTGGGTGTTGTATGTTTGGATCGGGAGATCATTATCTTATGGGAGCATTTCATTCAAGAGAGAAAGTAATTCTGTAAAACTGCCATCACTCCATCCATTGACTTATCTCAAATTATACATCTTCAGTACAGATGAAAATGATGTATATTTAGTGCAAACACCATACAATGGAATCTTTGAATAACTCTTTAACTGATAAAATAATTTTGGGCAATCATAAAGTTCATCTTCAATTGTACTTTTCATTTTGTCAATAAAATCTTCATTATCAATCACATCTGTAATCACATCCTCAATACAGTCTTCTTCATTTTTTACACTTGTAATCATATTAGATGATCCATAAAATGTTGTGTTATCCCAGCCACTAGCTATATTCTCTTTTCCCCATGTTTATTATAACATTTATAACCTTGATCTATTATGTGATAGATCAAGTGTTCTTTCAACTCCTCTAGACTAACTTGTCTTGAATAATAACAACGTAAGCACGGAAAAATGATTTGAGAAGGGTCATATGAATCATCTTTTTCAAACTTGATGAACTCTTTCACTCCATCTTTATAATATTTTTTCAAACGATTAACATCCATCCATTATTTATTCATATCCATCCTATTTGATTCAGTGGTATTAATATTTAACAAAATAAATACACAAAATTTTGAAATAAAAATTAACCAAGTCTAAAAAAAGTTATAGACTTTAATTCTCCTTTGAAAACTATTTATAAAATCACAGTTGAAATCCTATTAAAAAACCAAGCATTTACACAAAATCCTCTTTAAAATAACACACCCTTTTTAAAATAAACCAATTAGATTCAAACACACTCTCTCAAAACCCCAATTCCTTTTTTTTAATAATGAAAAGCAACTTCAAGACCCAACAATCTTAATCCTATAAAATGAATGAAAACCCTCTATATTTTAAAAATTTTCATTTTAAAACTTAACACACCCCTTGTTAAGATGAAACCAGCATTACATACGCTTTCAACACATTCACATCCCTTTCTAAAAGTCAATCAGGTAAGTTGACAAACACTTGGCATGCAACCTAAGTCCATGCTAAGTGTTTAAATCATTTTAAAGATATTTAAATCCAAAAAAGTTATGTTGAGAACGTATAATTTTTTAAGAAACATTTCAAAACACTTGAATCATTTTAAAAGATCCACTTAGGCATTTTCACCAAGACATAAATCCCAAGAGAGGAACTTTATAAAGGATATATGAATCAAAAATAACCAACATTTTATAAAATATAAAGATATAAAAGGTTTACCATGTCTCTCATTAATAAATAGTATGAATCCTATATTTTACTCCCGTAATACTACTAAGGAGTTAATAAGTGATAGATAAATACTTAAGTGTCACCGGGCCATGATACTTTTGAACATAAAGTCATATCTCTTCAAAGTGGGCAACCATCTTCTACTTGATGCTTCAATCATGTACTACCTAAACTTGATCCTTCTGATACGGTACATTAGAAAAAATGTTCCCCTTCTTGAGGTTATACATTAATTCAATGTTAAAGTACTATAGGTACTCATACCATCTCCGATATCAATGGTTCATTTCATTTTCTAATTAAATATATTTCAAACACTTTCTTTAGTGTATTCCAATAATGCCTCATGGAAAGCACCACTATTTCCAAATCTTTGAAAGGAGTTGGGAAGTTTCTCTTGTGTGTTCTTAACTATCTAGACCCATAAGAAACCACACGACCATCATGGACTGGAACCATAAAAATCATGAGTCCTAATACATCACAATATAAGCCATAATCATTAACCAACTCATTTATGGTAAATATCAGTGTTTTCATTAATCCCTCGTTAAGATCTTAGAAGGATCTCTCATGAACATCGAAGAAAAGGAACCATACCACAATCTTGGTTAAGGCCTTCTTAGCACTTCTAATTAGGAAGAATCTCAGTTGACCCTCTGGTAACTACTTCCTATATAAAAAAATTAAGGCTATGTTCTGGAGCCTCTCCTTTTGGTTGAATTAATCATAAAATGAGTAAGGATTCACATTCCAGATATTTTTCATGCTTGAAGAGTACATTATGGAGACTAAAATATCATATAACTCTTCAACACAAGATAAAAATCTAATCCAAACAACACATGATGTTTTACAACTATCTTTTAGAACCCATGTAATCAGTCCTCAAACAATTTATGGATGACATTATATTACATGATGATATTCTTCATCCATGGGGGAATCATAATATTATGATTTAAAGGGATTGTATTATAATTATCACAAAACTTAACTCCTACCCCTTGAATCAATTTAATATCTTTCAAATGAGGCATCATCCAACAAATTATTTTCTAGCATGCATTGTAGCCATGTACTCAATGTTCATGGAAGATATTGTAACTACGAGTTAGATTCATAATATATATTTAATTATTATTACCTTATAGGTGAAAAAAGAACCCATGGTACTCTTTGGGGTATCCAAGTCTCAAAAAAATTCAATATAAATGTTAAATTTCACAAAATTATGCATCCTAAAGTAAAGATTAATATCTTTAAAACCATAATGATACTAGATAAAACACATCATGCCTTTCTAATGTTATTTCACTGGACAATTCATGCTTCAATTCATAAATCGTCCTAATTTCTAGACCAACCTACAATACCTCATCTACCTACAAGAGAATGGGGATGAATCCCAAATAAAAAAAACATAATCACAATAAAAGTTCCCCAAATGATCTATAATAACTCCCATTTAAATCTTTTAGCAGCAGATAGACCCACCATGTAGAACAAATGCATAACAGCTGAAATTTCTAGCATTTCATATCCAAGCCATACAACTCTGCCACATGGAGACCAAAAAAGTTGTACCTAGAAATTGTAGTGTCCAATTCACCCTGAATAATATACATGTTGACCTTACTGCAACACATTTCACGCATATTAAAATAAAATGAGTTGTATATCTCCCACCATTACTAAAAAATTCTTTAAAGGGATTCATAAAGGTAATCTATGGATAGAATAAAATTTGATGAAGTACTTGTGCCACTATGATATGTAAGAGTTGGTTGCTTGATACTTAAGGGTCATCACAATTCATTAAAGTCAATACATAAGGGATCTCAGAAGGAAATGTGTAACGGTACTCAGAAGGCAATGCATAAGGGAACTCAAAACGTAGGGAGATTTAAAAAAGTACCCAAGATTCACGTGACGGAAGGGCGGAGGAGGGCTCATGCGGCGGCAGAGCAGGGCTTCATGGTAGTGATGGATGAAATTTCGTAGTGGCGAGTAGGAGGAGGAGTCAGCGGTAGTAGCGGAGGAGGAGGAGGAGAAAGAGGAGTCGGTGAGAGCGAAGGAGAAGGAGGATGATGAGGAGAAGGAGGAGGATTTGTGGCGGCAATGAGGAGGAGGAGGATGAGGATGAGGAGCGGCAGTAGTGTGGAGGAGGAGGATTTGTGGCGGCAACGGAGGAGGAGGAGGAGGATTCGCGACGACGAGGAGGAGGAGGAGGAGGATTCACAACGACAGGGTAAGGCTTCTGCGAGCATTTGAGGTGTGCAAAGGAAGGAGGGGACTGTTAGGGTTTTTTTATAAAACCAGGGGAATCATTTATCAGTGCTAGCTAAAAAACACAGATAAAGACAGGTTTTATCAGTGCTAAATTTGAAAGCGTTGATAAAGAATCCTTTTGTCAGCGCTAAAAAAGCTCTGATAAAACTATAATGATAATAAATGATTTATATTTTTATATATATTTATAAAATTATATGTATAATAAATATAAATTTATTTATTTATAATAATAACTATAAATAAATATACATTTCTTTATATAATAGATATGTATTTCTTTGTAATTATATATTTATTTGTAATTATAAATTTATAATAAATATATTTATTATATTTATAATTATATATAATTAATAATTTTATTATAATTTTAAAGTTATTTAAATATATCTATATTTATTTAGAATTATAATTTTAAATATTTTTATATATTTATTATAATTATTTAATTATTTAATATCAATAAATTTATATATATTTATTTATAATTATAATTAATATATATTTATTTATAGTTATAATCATATATATATATATATATATATTTCAATAAATATAAAATTATAAAAAATATATCTATTACATTTATAATTTTATAAATATATATAATTAATAAATTTATTTTAATCTCATAGGTATTTAAATATAAATATATTTATTTATAATTATGAATATATATAATTAATATATTTATTTATAAATATTTTATATATTTATAAATATATTTATTTAATTATATATATTTAATAAATATATTTATTAAAAGTTTATAATTATTTAAATATAAATATTTATTTATTTAAATAATTATGAAATACTTATAAAATAAATATATATTTATATTTAAATAATTATATATATATATATTTATGACTATAAATATATATACATTTATTTATAATTATACTTATAAATATAATAAATATACTTATTATTATTTTATAATTATTTATTCTTTTTAATAAAAAAAATAATTAACATATAAATATATATATATATATATATATTATTGATTTTAAGAAATATATAATTAATATAATTAATATATTCATTTTAATATATGTATTTATTTATATTAAACAAGTGGGATTTATATTTACGACTATAAATAAATATACATTTATTTTATTATAATTTCATAATTATATATATATATATATTACACTTATAAATATAAATATTTGTATGTGTGTGTGTGTGTGTGTGTGTGTGTGTGTGTGTGTATTCATTAGACATATATTTATTTAAACATATATATATATAATTATAATTATAAATAAATATATTTAAAAGGTATTCATATATAATTATAAATATAATAAACATATTTATCATTTACAAAAATTACTATAATTTTATAATCATTTAAATATATATATATATAGTTATTTATAATTATAATTATAAATATATTTTAAAAAGTATATATATATAACTAAATATTTATAATTATAAATATAATAAATACATTTATTATTTAAATATATTTATCGTGATTTTAAGTATTTATGAGAAAGCTTCATGGAAACATGAATGAATCGTATACACTAAGTAATGTATAGATCATAAAAATGAGTCATCGTATATATGACCAACATGAATAACAATGAGAGTGTAATGTATAAGTGAACATTCATAATGAATACATAACCTATATATGAACGTCAATTATATTTACGCTTCAATTGACCAAATTCATTGGAAACATATATTTATTTAAATATATATATATATTATAATTATAATTATAAATATACATATTTAATATAATCATAAATATACATATTTAGTATTTAAATATATGTTTAAAAAGTATTTATATATAATTATAAACATATAAACATATAAATATAATAAATATAATAAATTTTACAAATTTAACAAATATAATAAATATATTTATTATTTAATGAAATTTATTATATATATGTGTGTGTGAATTATTAAAAAATATATATTAACTATAAACATGCGTTTTTTATTTAATGTATATAAATAAACATTATTTTTGAACATAAATATAATAATTTTATATAAATTACTAATATTTTTTATTAAAATATTTTATCAGTGCTAAACATGGCACTGATAAAGGATACACCTTTATCAGCGCTTTTTTTAGCAGTGATAAAGGGTAGCTTTATCATCGCTATTCTCTAACGCTGATAAAAGCCCATATTTTATTAGTGTTTTTTTGCTTAGAGCTGATAAAACCCGACACATCCCTTGCTCGAATCTGTGGTAGTGTACGAACACATATATACTCGTACATATGCACACTCATGTGCACACATACATACATACATATACACATAAACACACACATATTCAAAACACACATACACACAAAACATATATACACATACAACAAATACATACATGCACATAAAGAAATACACATACATCCACATACATACACATGCATACACATACATACCATTATATGTATGTATATTTGAATTACTTAATTTGAATATAAATATTTAAATTAAAATATAAACTATTTAAATAAATACATTCATTTATATATTTATATATTTGTTTAAATAAAATATTAATATATGATATTCATATTCTAATATAGATTTTTCAATTAATGTATATAAATAGACTATTAAACATTTTAATTGATTAATATATTTTTGATAATTTTATATATATAAAATCATGGAAATAAGATTGCTGATGATTTTTTATTGTAATGCAGTAATATAAATCATATTTATATATTATATTTACATGTATATACTTATTGTTATATAAATCATATTTAAAAATATATAAGTATGTATATAGAAATTTAATTATCCAGTGTACCATTTATCAACATTTGATAAAGGAGGGCTTTATGAGTGCTAAAAAAGCACTCACGAAAGGTACAATTTTATCTGTGCTTTTAGCTGGCGCTGATAAACATCCCCCTCAATCAGCGCTTTTTGTTTAGCACTGATAAATGTTAGTGGTGAATATGAGACGACCTATAGTAGTGCTCATTATGTTAATATTTTTTAACAGAAATTAGTTAAATGGATGGATCACGAGGTTTGTTTTTTATAAATAGGGTTTTTGATAATCGACGTACAAGATATGTAAACATTCTTTCACGTGATATCTAAGATATTAAAGAGGTAGGGGATTCTAACTTTTTAATTTTTATCTCACATGAACTTTTATTATTTTATTGATATTTGGTGGTGCATATATATACTATTCATATGTAACTTAATAATAATAAATATGTTTGCTAGAAAACCTTATTTTGAAATGTTTTTAAAAATTAAAGAAATCAAAAAATGCTTAGTGAGATCAATGAGTAATATGCATAGATTCAAGATAATGACAGAAATTGAATATATGTTTTTATTATGTGGATTTGTTGTTTCCTTATTAAAAATTAATTGTCATGGAATAATGAAATAATTAGGAAAGTTTGACAAAGGGTTATGATTGGATAAAAATAATGATTTGTGGTTTATTTAAATTGATTATGATTTGATTTAGGTATGATTGGTAACATGTGGTTTAAATTTTTGTGTATATTTGATTTGAATTTTATTGAAAACATCCTCATTATTTCATGTTTATATCCCACCTAAATAACATTCCTCTTTGTTATATTTATAATTATATATAATTAATATCTTTATTAAAATTTTATAATTATTTAAATATGTCTATTTAAATAATTATGGAATACTTATGAAATAAATATATATTTATTACAAGTATATTTATATTTAAATAGTTATATATATATATATTTACGCCTATAAATAAATATACATTTATTTATACCTATACTTATAAATATAATAAATATACTTATTATTATTTTATAATTATTTATTCATTTTAATAAAAATTAATATATATATATATATATATATATATATATATTATTCATTTTAATAAATATACAATTAATATAATTAATATATTCATTTCAATATATATATTTATATATATTAAACAGATGGGATTTATATTTACAACTATAAATAAATATACATTTATTTATAATTATACTTAAAATATTATAAATATATTTATTATAATTTCATAATTATTTACATATATATATATATAGATTATTTATACTTATAAATATAAATATTTGTATATATGTATAATTTTTTTATATATGTGTTTATATATATATATATATTCATTAGACATATATTTATTTAAACACACACATATATATATATACGTATTTATTTATTTATAATTATATTTATAAATAAATATATTTAAACGATATTCATATATAATTATAAATATAATAAACATATTTATCATTTAAAAAAATTACTGTAATTTTATAATCAATTAAAAATATATATATAGTTATATATAGTTATAATTATAAATTTATTTTAAAAAGTATTTATATATAACTAAATATATATAATTATAAATATAATAAATACATTTATTATTTAAATATATTTATCATGATTTTAAGTATTTATGAGAAAGCTTCATGGGAACATGAATGAATCATTTACACTGAGTAAAGTATAGATCACAAAAACATGTCATCATATATATAACCAACATGAATAGTAATGATGGTGTAATATATAAATGAACATTCATGATGAATACATAACGTATATATGAACGTCAATTATATTCATGCTTCAATTGACCAAATTCATTGAAAACATATATTTATTTAAATATAAATATATATATTAAAATTATAATTGTAAACATACATATTTAATATAATAATAAATATAAATATTTAAAAAGTATTTATATATAATTATAAACATATAAACATATAAACATAATAAATGTAATAAATACATTTATTATTTAATGAAATTTATTATATATATATTTGAATAATTAAAAAATATATTTTATTTACAAACATGCATTTTTTATTTAATGTATAAGAATAGACATTATTTTTGAATATAAATATAATAATTTTATATAAATGAATAATATTTTTTATTAAAAACTTTTATCAGCGCTTTTTTTAGCACTCATAAAGGTAGCTTTATCATCACTTTTCTCTAGCGCAGATAAAAGTCCCCCTTTTATTAGTGCTTTCTGCTTAGCGTTGATAAAACCTGGCGCATCCTAGGCCCGGATATGTGGTAGTGTACCTACACATACATACTCATACATATGCACACACATGTGAACACATACATACATACATATACACATAAACACACACATACTCAAAACACACACACACAAAACATATATACACATACAACAAATACATACATGCACATAAAGTACACATACATCCACATACATACACTTGCATACACATACATACCATTATATGTATGTATATTTTGAATTACTTGATATGAATATAAATATATAAATTCAAATATGAACTATTTAAATAAATACATTCATTTATATATTTATATAACTGTTTAAATAAAATATTAATATATTATATACATATTCTAATATAAAATTTTCAATTAATGTATATAAATAAACTGTTAATCATTTTTACTGATTAATACAATTTTGATAATTTTTTATATATAAAATCATGGAAATAAGATTGCTCGTCATTTCTTATTGTAATATAGTTATATATATCATATTTATATATTATATTTACACATATATACTTATTGTTATATAAATCATATTTAAAAATATTTAAGTATGTGTATATACATTTAATTATCCATTGTACCATTTATCAACATTTGATAAAGGGCGGCTTTATGAGTGCAAAAAAAGCGCTCACAAAAGGTACAATTTTATCTGCGCTTTTAGCCAATAAACATCCCCCAATCAGCACCTTTTGTTTAACACTTTTATTAAATAATAAATATATGTATTATTGAAGAGGTAGGGGATTTTGACTTTTTAATTTTTATCGCACATGAACTTTTATTATTTTACTGATATTTGGTGGTGCATATATATACTATTCATATGTAACTTAAAAACAATAAATATATTTGCTAGAAAACCTTATTCTGAAATGTTTTTATAAATTAAAGAAATCAAAAAATGCTTAGTGAGATCAATGAGTAATATGTACGAATTCAAGATAATGAAAGAAATTGAATATATGTTTTTATTATGTGGATTTGTTGTTTCGTTATTAAAAATTAATTGTCAAGGAATAATGAAATAATTAGGAAAGTTTGACAAAGGGTTATTATTGGATAAAAATAATGATTTATGGTTTATTTAAATTGATTATGATTTGATTCAGGTATAATTGATAACATGTGGTTTAAATTTTTGTGTATATTCGTTTTGAATTTTATTGAAAACATCCCCATTATTTCATGTCTATATCCCACATAAATAACATTTATCTTGATTTTTAGTATTTTTAGGTGAGTAATTAAAGTTTGATAATTTTTCGGACTTCAATGTGAAAATACACTTCAAATTTAATGAATGCATATTAAAAATATCAAATGAATACATATTAGTAATAAATAAATAGCAAAAATATTAAAATTGAATAAATAATATTAAATGAACAATTAATAATTTTATAAAAAATGTATTTAAATATTATTAATAATATTAGTATTTTAATATTTTTTTTAATATTTAAAAAAATTAGAAAAATTTACATTTTGTTATTAATTATATAAACAAATAAATATTTAATTTTATTTAATTCTCCATTTCATCAACTAAGTGTTTGAATATCAAAGCAAAAAAAAATCTGACGGATTTCATCATGAAAATCACCATTTAACCCTCTCAAATTACTCACATAAATATGGACCGGGAATATATGAAATTCTCCATTTTTAAACAGTTTTTAATTTTTGATTTAATCTCAAATGAGATTCTGTGTTGACCTGATGTCAGCATCTCAAAATATTTCGAGTCAACCATTAATTTAAATCTCGGCGATTTCCTCAATTAAATTCTCTAAAATCTCAATACAAATCGTCTATTTAATTCTTCTTCAAAATCAACCTATTAATACCAATTTAAAATAAGAATAGATATGGGAGGAGTTCATGCACATTGCGATCATAGGTGTTGTTTGATACCACCCTCCCTCCCTCCCATGTGCACTCATACATAAATACATATTTAATATATATATATTATAATTATAAATATACATATTTAAAAAGTATTTATATATAATTATAAACATATAAATATATAAATATAATAAATATATTTATTATTTAATGAAATTTATTATATATATATTTGAATTATTAAAAAATACATATTAATTATAAACATGAGTTGTTTATTTAATGTATACAAATAAACATTATTTTTTAACATAAATATAATAATTTTATATAAATTAATAATATTTTTTATTAAAAACTTTTATCAGCGCTAAACATAATGCAGATAAAGGCTAGCTTTATCATTGCTTTTCTCTAGCGCTGATAAAAGCCCCCCTTTTATGAGTGATTTCTGCTTAGCACTGATAAAACCCGACGCATCCATTGCCCAAATTTGTGATATTGTACATAGACATACATACTCGTACATATGCACACACATGTGCACACATATATAAATACATCTACACATAAACACACACATGCTCAAAAACACACACACAACATATATACACACACAACAAATACATACATGCACATAAAGAAGTACACATACATCCACAAACATACACATGCATACACATAACGGTTAGGGCCGAAGCCTCAATTTATTATTAAAGCAAAGACCTATTTAGATTGGGTATAGGAATACCCATTACATAGCCCGAATATGGACCCGGAATATATGAAATTTTCTATTTTTTAAAGCAAAAACCTCTTTAAAAATTATGACTGATTTCATGAGGAAAATCACCATTTAACCCTATCAAATTACGCACATAAATATGGACCCGGAATATATGAAATTTTCTATTTTTTAAACAGTTTTTAATTTTGGATTTAATGTCAAATGAGATTCTCTGTTGACGTTGAATATCTCCAGTCAAAGGTTAATTTAAATCTTCATGATTTCCTCAATTAAATTATCCATTAAAATCTGAATACAAATCGTCTATTTAATTCTTCTTAAAATGAACCTATTAATACCAATTTAAAATAAGAATAGATACGGGACGCGAGCGACTGCTGCGGAGTTGATGCACATTGCGATCATAGGTGTTGTTTGATACCACCCTCCCTCCCCCTCTCACTTTTTGCGTCCTCCGGGCCAACGGATCAATCGACGGCACCGGAGATGGCGGCGACACAATCAACCCGTGAGGAGTACATGTATATGGCGAAGCTGGCGGAGCAGCTGGAGCGGTTCGAGGAGATGGTGGAATTCTTGGAGAAGGTGTGTCAGAGCATCGACGGCGAGGACCTCACCGTGGAGGAGCGCAACCTCTTCTCCGTCGCCTGCAAGAATGTCATCGGCGCCCGACGCGCCTCTTGGAGAATCATCTCCCCCATCCTGCACAGGGAGGCGAGCCGCGGTAATGAGAAGCACGCATCCATGATCCGCGACTACAGATCTAAGATCGAGGGCGAGCTCTCCTCGATATGTGACGCCGTCCTGCGACTGCTCGATACCCGATTGATTCCTTCCGCCTCCAAAGGAGACTCCAAGGTCTTCTATCTCAAGATGAAGGGCGATTACCATCGTTACCTCGCCGAGTTCAGGACCGGTGAGGAGCGCAGAGAGGCTGCCAGAAGCACTCTCACCGCCTACAACTCGGCTCAGGAGATTGCGAATGCTGAACTGCCGCCAGCACATCCCGTCCGCCTTGGGCTTGCACTCAATTTCTCCGTCTTTTATTATGAGATTCTGAATTCCCCAGATCGTGCTTGTAACCTCGCCAAACAGGCCTTCCATGAAGCCATTGCCGGGTTGGATACGTTGGTGGAGGACAGCACATTGGTAATGCAACTTATTCATGATAATCTCACCCTTTGGACATCAGACATGCAGGAAGATGGTGTGGAAGAGATAACAGAAGCAGCACCCAAATCTGAAGAACAGCAGTGAGTGAGATTCCTGGGTTGGGCTTAGGGTTTCATTTCTCAGTCAGATACTCGTTTTTTACAGGGTTGAATGGCCTAAAATCTGGCCCTTGTCTTTCTTTGGTTGTGTGTTAGACACTTGAGCTTTGTTGCTGCTTCATGAATTTATAAATTATATGTCAAGTTGCTCTAATTGGTGTTGTTTGATAACGTGATTTGATAATGTTATTATATATATATATATTATTCCTCTTGCTTACCTGGACGTTCCAGGTGGGGTTGATCATTTTTAGCCGTCCTCGCGTCCTATGTTCTTTTATGCGAGCCCATGTCCGTTCCGCCGGTCCTTCCTGTTGCGCCTTCACAGGCGCTTTAAGTCCTTGCAGATGATCACTGTGGGAAGCGAACACATGTCCCGGCATCCCTCTCCGCCTCATTCGAGATGTAGAAACCTAGCCGGAGATTTTCGTAGGAGACCTCCCTGCTGCCACACGGATTTTCGACTCCGGATCGGGATTTCAGTGGTGATCCAGGGGCTGCGCCATTCGCGTGAGCGTCTTCTAGATCCGGTCCAGATCCAGCCTGCTCGCGCCTCTTGACCCCGAGTCCCGCAGCCCTCTTCTGGCACGGCAATTGCAGTGCCGGTAGAGATCGGGTGCTTGCGTTCATATCAAGAGATCTTCAGATCTTGATCTAGCCCCATTTGTGCAGGATTTCTAGATCCAATTAGGACCAGCGATCGGTTGTTTCCATGCAAGAGATCCAGCAGGCCGTTCTTGAGCCATTCTTGGGGGTTTTCGGATCCAGATCTAGCGATATTCGTGCCCAATCTGCAGTTACGGGGGCAGTTATGTTCTTCTGTGTTTCGAGATCTAGGGATGTTGCAGTCCGATCATAGATTCACGTTCCAGGTGTGGCGGTGGAACATGATTCCAGAACCAGGAGCAATCGGATCGTCTTCAAAACCAGTGCCTGAGGACCGCCGGACAGTGGTAATCTGTCCGGCTTTGTAATTGTTTCCCTTCTTCTTTTCTTGATTTGAAATTTAGCTTCAAAGAGGCGTTCTGATGCCGTTCTTGATCTGGCTTCTTGAATTAATTCAAATTTTGATATTGAATTCTGTAGTTTATATTCAAGTTGAGTAATCTGTCCGGCTTTGTAATTGTTTCCCTTCTTTTCTTGATTTGAGATTTAGCTTCAAATTTTGGTATTGAATTCTGTAGTTTAGTCGAGTGTTCTGTTTGTGCTCAATTTATCGTTGTTGCCGGTGGTTTCGCTCCAGCTTGTAGTTTGGGATTCTTTATGCGTCCTAATAATGTGTTTGACAATTCTGGAATTTATGAATCTGGAATTTTAATTCTGATTTGAGGTTTGATTTATTTTTTTGTTGAATCTTCAAGAACATATCATTGTATTCTGTTTATGAGAATTTGTTCAAGCTTTTGAGTTGATGTAATTGCCATTGTATGCAGTTTTTATCGCCCACTGTATTTTTGGTGTAATGACCACTATCAGTATGTGTTTTATTCAATGGTGTCACTACCATTCAATGGTGTCACTACCACAAAACAAAGGGGGAAACACCTTGTTTTAGCAGCACTAAGAATAAAACACTAATAAAGAGGGAGCTTTGATCAGCGTTAGATAAAAGCGTTGATATATGTATCCTTTATCAACGCTAAGAAAAACATTGATAAACGGTACTCCTTTATCAACGCTTTTAGCATTGATAAAAGATTCATTTTCAGCGCTATATTTAACACTAATAAAAGTTTTTAATAATTTATATTAAAAAATAATGTTTATTTGGATACATTAACTAAAAAATACGTGTTTATAATTAATATATATATTTTAATAATTCAAAAATATATATAATGTTTAAAAAAAGTATTTTTAAGATTATAATTAAATAAATAAATATATATATTTAAATAATTATAAGATTATATTTAATTTCATTAAATAATAAATATATTTATTAGATTTATTAGATTAATTAATTTGATTTATTAGATTTATTAGATTTATTAGATTTATTAGATAATTAGATAATTAGAATTATAAGAATTATTAGATTATTTTATTTATTATATTTGTCATATTTAATATATTTATCTTATTTATAATTAATATATATAAATACCTTTTTAAATAAATATATATATATATATATATATTAATTATTAAATATATATGTTCCAATGAATTTGGTCAATAAATATATTGATCATGCGTGCATACATTATGTATCATAATGTTCATTTATACATTACACCCTTTCTTATTATTCGTGTGCTCTATTGATGACTCATTTTTTATAATTTACATTTACTAGGTATATGATTAATTTATATTACCCATATATACTATTATGTCCTCAAAAATACTTATAAAATTACATTAAATATATTTAAATAATAAATATACTTATTATATTTATAATTATTAAAGTTTAATTATATATAAATACTTTTTTAAATATATTTATTTGTAATTATAATTACAACTATATATATACTTAAATAAATATAAAATTACAATAAATACATATTTTATAATTATATATATATATATATATATATAATTATATACCAATATTTATAAATATATTTATTTGTAGTTATAATTATAGCTATAAATAACTATATATATGTAAATAATTATAAAATTATAATAAATATATTTATTATACTAATTATAAAGTTATAATATAATTTAAAAAATATATTTATAAATAAATACAAATATTTATAATTAGAATTCCTAAAAGAATATATATATATTTAAATAATTAAAAAATAATAATAAATATGTTAATTATATATATTTATATACAAATATTTATAAATAAATACAAATAACGATAAACATAATCCTAAATAAATGTAGATATATTTAAATAATTAGAAAATTATAATAAATATATTTATATATATTTATAAAATTATAAATATTTTTTTTTATAATTTTATATATATATATATATAATTACAACAATAAATATTTATTTATTTATTTTATTTTTAATTACAAATAAATAAATAATTATTTATTAGTTATAAATATAAATAAATATATATTTATTTAAATAATTATTAATTTATAAAAAATATATTTATTATTTTCATATATAATGTTATATATAATTAAATAAATATATAGAAATATTGATAAATAAATACAAATATTTATAGTTATAGTTATAAATAAATACAAATATATTTAAATAATTATAAAATTATAACAAATATACTAAATATATATATTAATAAAATTATAAAAATTAGAAATATTAATTTGTTATAATTTTATAATTATTTAAATACATAAATATATATTCATTTATAATTATAATTATAATTGAATATATATTCATATAATAAACATATATTCATATAAATAATTATAAAATTAGAAGAAATATAGTTGTATATATCTATAATCTTATAAATATATATAATTAATACATTTATTATATATATTCTAAGATTATAAATATAATAAGTATATTTCTTTAATTTTATAATTATTTAAATTATAATATTATAATTATTTAAATTATAATTTCATAATTATTTAAATTATAATTTCATAATTATTTAAATTATAATTTTATAAATATAAATATGAATATATTTATTTATAGTTATAATTATAAATAAATAAATAAATATTTATCATATACATAATTTTATAAATATATATATTAATATAAATAAATTATTCACGTAATATCTTTACCAGTGTTTTTTTAGCACTGATAAATGTGCGTTTTATCAGTGTTTTTTATTTTAGCGCTGATAAAACATATCTTTATCATCGTTTTTTAGCTAGCGCTGATAAAAGGTTCACCGGGTTTTATAAAAAACCCTAACAATCTCCTTTATTCTCGCACCCCTCAAGCTCTTGCGGAAGTTGACCCCTGTGCCGCGACGCCTCCTCCTCCTCTCCCATTGCCTCTCCTCGACCGTGAACCACACCTCCACCCTGCGTCGTCACCTCCGCTGCACGCCACACCGATGTGCGTCTCTCTACCCCAACAGTCTCCTTCGTCGTGTGCGAACCAACTGTCGTGCGCCTCTCCTTCGCTGCGCGCCACATCTCCGTCGTGCATCACACCTCCATCGTGCGCCTCTCCTCCGCTGCGCGCCTCTCCTATGCCGATGAGTTTTCTCCTCTTTGTTATCTGTTTCTTCTTGTTCGCATGTAATTATAGTTTGATATTGATGGTATACTGTGAATTGTATGGGTTAAATGCACTGTGGAAAATCGTGGTCGTTGGTGGTCCTTATTTACGAACTAAATGAATTGCATGTTGGTTGGTGTTTCTCTTCATTTTTTTGCTTTGATTTTGTGTGACTCAATTATGCATTTGAAGTGTGATGCCACTAGAGCATAGTGTAATTGCTTTTTAATGATGATGATTTATGTCCTTAGGGGTTGAGTAGTATGTCACTTGACATATTTATGTGGTCTCCATTAATGTCGACAAGTTTTAGCTTCAATTTTGCTTGAGTGAGGTAGGTGTTTCATTGGAACTCCCCTGTAATAAATGTTATAAATTTCTTGGATGTTTTTAAATGATTTCTTATGAAATTATAATCTTATGTTATGACTTTTTTGGGTTTCAATTGGCTAGAAAATGGTTTAAAGAGCTGACATAGACTTATGTCACATGCCAAGTGTTTTGTAAAAGGCATGAGTCAATTTTTTAAAGGTATTTAAATATTTTGAAAGTTTGGTCATAATTTTTTTTCTTTAAAGTGAATATGTGATATTTTAAAGTCATGTTTTTCAAAATGAATGGAATTAACCTTCAACCTATTTAAATGGTTTTGAGACCCTTAACTCTCATGGTGGTTTAAGATGTTTTCAAAAGGATATTGAAGTTCAACGAAAGAGTTCTTAACACATATTTCCTTAAAAAAGGGTTTATTATTTTAAAAATTTATGTATAGAAAATGTTTGGGTTTCCAAATGGGCTTTCTAGTGCATTTTGATAAATGGTTTTTGGATGAAATTTGAAATGTTGTTCTCAAATGGGGTGAAAATGGATTGGTTTCTCGAGCACATTTGTAAAATCTTAATTGACAATTTAAAGGAAGTTATTTTATAAATATGAGAGACCCTCAATTGATCCCCATCCATTTATTGTTCCTGTTGTGGCTTGTGACCCCATGGGGGATTCTTTATATTCTTATGCTTATTCTGAAGCTTATAAAAGGATGTGAAATGAGTTGTTTCTTGTGAGGGTGTTGGAGGTGGGGTGAGGTTAAATTTCAAATTATTGAAATTATATTTATGTGATGATGTATTATTTTTCATTGGTTTCTCACTTCCACTATTGAAATGTCATGGGTGTCCTAGGAGACTGTTAGAGATCCAGATAAGTGAAATCCCTAGTGTGGAGTGTGCTACCTAGTGTAAGGACCTAGTTAGATTGAGTGAGTTTCTGAGATGTTTCAGTGTCCCTAGAATGTACTAGAAGGGACCAGAGTTTCTTTTGATCCCCTAATTATGATAGAGTCTAGTGAATTCTATAGGACTACTTGGATATGACAAGTTAAATAGTATCGACCTAGGTTCCTCATCTCTAGTTCAGGATCCAAATACACGAGTCTTAGGAAGTTTCACATAATGGTTACATCATTCTTAGGACACTTTAGAGGATTTATTTTATTGGCTGGATTGTATTCCCCTAGTTTTTTTAATTATATGGCACCATCGTTTGGTTGTTTTTTGGATCATGTTTCCTTGTTTTCTTAGTGCCAATGTATTATCATTATTTCACTTCGAGTGTGTATTTTCTTACTTTTAAATAGGTTGATTTAAATGGTTAAAAAGATTTATTTTAAAAGGGAAAAAATTAGTTATTTGTTAAAGGAGTTTAAAAAAATGGATTTTTATTTTGGTTATTTATGAAAGAGTTTTTTTCAGAAAATGTTCTAAAAGAGGGATAAACTGTGATTTGACATGTCTTATATGGTTTTAAAGGCCCTCTTTACATTTTTTGATATTTTTATTTCAAAATTTTCATCATCCTTATTTTTATATTATAAAAAGGATGGTTGTTTGAAAATATGTAAGTTTATTGTTTTTACACTTGTTTTATAATTGATGTGAAAATATATTTTATACCTTATGTTCAAAATAGCACTTTATGAACTATATTATGAAGGGATTCAAAGAGAATTATTTATGGAATCATACAAAGAATTTTTAGTTCACACCCTACATATGAACTGGTGGATGGTAGTGTATGATGCTCTTATATCTCCTTTTTTAGTTCCCTATTTTGTTTTGTTCTTGATGCTCAGATTGGTCCATGGTTGGACGATGGGACCTATCGAGTTACCAGGGGTCACTTATGTTTATGTTGGAGTTATTTTGGTTTTGATTCCCTATTAACTTTCTTTTTAGGATATTTTAGTAAGAATGAGTTATGATTTTTTTAGGAATCAGGTGATTGGTCTGGAGTGAGTTCTTAATCACTACCCTTTGTAACAATGCTTAAGTTTCCATAGGCTAGTTATACTCCCTATATTAATGGTCTGGATAAGGCATGGTAGAAGATAAGACTCTATGTGAGATGGTGGAGGATTATAAGATGAAATTTGAATTATATGAGATAGGGATGAGCTACTAACTTCAAATTTCCATCTAGGATAATACCATTGAAATAGACATGGCATTATACGAGATCTGACCTAAGTTGTGTAGCTCAATATGAGTATTTAGATGTTCATGAGTGATCCTCCTAAAATCTTAATGGGAGATTGATGAAAACCCCAATCTTAACCATAAATGAGATGGGTAATGAGTATGGCTTATATTGTGATGTATCAGGAGTCAGGATCTGAACAGTAATAGTCCATGATGGTCACGTGGTTGCTTATGGATCTGACAAGTTGAAAACACATAAGAGAAACTTACCAAATCCTTTCCTAGATTTGGAAGTAGTGGTGCTTTCCATGAGGTGTTATTGGAATACACTAAAAAATGGTTGAAAAATGTGTTCAACACACCTTTTTTTTGGTTTTAAATAACTTTAAAATGATTTAAACACTTTGCATGGACTTAGGTTGTATGCGAAGTGTTTCTCAACTCACCTAATTGGATTTCATAAAGGGATGTGAATGTTTTGAAAGTGTATGTAATGCTGGTTTCATTTTAACAAGGGGTGTGTGAAGTTTTAAATGAAAAATTTTAAAATATAGAGGTGTGTCACTCTTTTTAAACGATTAACATTATTGGGTAATGAAGTTTCCTTGAATGATTTATAAAAAAGGAATTGGGGTTTTGCAAAATATTATTTTAAACTGATTGGTTTATTTTAAAAAGGGTGTGTTATTTTAAAGGGGAATTTGTGTAAATGGTTGGGTTTTTAATGGGATTTCAACTGTGATTTTATAAATAGTTTTCAAAGGAGAGTTAAATTCTACAACTATTTTTAGCATTTGTTAATTTTATATCAATGTTTTTTCAATTTATTTTGTTAAAAATTAATATGACCGAATCAAATAGGATGACTATGAATAAATACTAGATGGATTCCAATCATTTAACCAGAGAGTATGAAGATAGAGTGAAAGAGTTCATCATGTTTGCAAAAGATCATGCATATGACCCTTCTCAAATCCTTTGTTTGTGTTTACGATGTTGTTATTCAAGACAAGTTAGTCCAAAGGAGTTGGAAGAACACTTGATCTGTCATGGAATATATCAAAGTTATAAATATTGGAATAAACACAGGGAAAAAGCAAATGTAGCTAGTGGCCGGGATAAAGGTACATTTTATGGATCATCTGATATGATTACAAGTGGGGAAAATGAAGAATACTGTATCGAGGACATGATTACAGATGTAAATGATGATGAAGATCATATTGAATAAATTACTAGGATAGTTGAAGATGAACTTCGTGATTTCCCAAAATTGTTTGAGCAGTTAAAGAGTTGTGTAAAGATGACTTTGTATGGTGGTTGCACTAAATATACAACATTTTCAGCCGTACTGAAGCTGTATAATTTGAAAGAGGGAAACAGATGGAGTGACACCAGTTTTAGAGAATTACTTTCTCTCTTGAATGACATGATATCAGAAGATAATGAGCTCCCGAGCTGAACATACGACACCAAACAAATGCTATGTTTGATGGGTATGATCTCTGAATGAATACACACCTGCTCGAATGACTGTATACTATTTCTCAAGGACCACAAATCACTTAGAGAATTCTCAAAGTGTGGTTCTTCTCGATACAAGAAAGATGAATATGGTCTACAAAAGTTGTATGATAATTTACAATCATTCCAAGGTTTAAGCGCCTATATGGAAGTGAGGAGACCACATGGAAATTGACATGGAACACAAACAAAAGAAATAAATATGGGAAACTATGTCACCTGACATATTATCCTCAGTAGAAGAGAATTGATCACGAGTATCCTGATTTTGGAAACGAACTTAGAAAACTTCATTTTGTGTTATCTACAAATGGATTGAATCATTTTGGTTTTCAAAGAAGAACTCACAGTACATAGCTTGTTATGTTGGTAAATTATAACTTGCCACCATGGTTATGAATTAAATGAAAACACATCATTCTATCTATGCTTATATTAGTATCGAAACAACTAGGTAAGGATATTGATGTTTATTTGGCTCCATTGATCGAGGATTTAAAATTATTGTGGTATTCAGGTGTTACGTTGTATGATTCTTATAGAAATGAATATTTCATGTTGAAATCCATGTTGTATGGGATAATAAATGAATTTCCTGCTTATGAGAATTTTTCAAGATATAGAATTAAAGGAAGTTATGGATTTTTCGTCTGCAAACAAGGTATGCAGTCAATTAGGTTGAAACATTCATCAAAAACTGTGTTTCTAGGACATCACATATTTCTACCCCGACGACATAAGTACCGATCTAGGATGAAATCATTTGATGGAAGTTCATAAGAACGTACAACACCATCTCCACTAACTGGTGATCAACTATTTGAGAAAGTAAAAGATATGAACACTGCTTTTGGTAAACCATTTTTAAAAAACCTTACAAAAACCAGTTGTGAGAAGAGATCAGTTTTTTTTAAATTACCATACTAGAATTGTCTATACGTCAGACACTTTCATGATGTTATGCATATTGAAAAAAATGTATGTGACAATGTTATCGGAACATTGTAAATGCACCCGAAAAAACAAAGGATAAAATTAAGGCTAGGTTGGACATGGTTGACATGGGAATACAATAATAGTTGGCACCAATGAAGGGTGAAAAACGAACTTTTCTTCCTCCAGCTGCTTACACTCTTTCCAGGTAGGAGTGATATCAGTTTATTCATAAAATATCAAGAACATCATTTCAATGAAAAATTTAAAGTTAAAGGGTCTAAAATCACATGACTTCCATGTTTTGATACAGGATCTAATTCCTATAGATTTACATTGAATTTTTCCCAAGAATGTCTATTATAAGTTAACAAAGCTCTATTTCTTCTTCAAAGATATATGGAGCAAAGTTATAGACCCGGAGAAATTTCCGAGTATGGAAAGAGAAATTTCCATCATATTATTTGAATTGGAAATATTTTTCACGCCGATATTCTTTGATATGATGGTTCATTTGATGGTTCACTTGGTGAGAGAGATTTGACTCTATGGTCCTATACACTATAGATGGATGCACCCCATTGAATGATATATGAAGATTTCAAAAGGGTATGTCAAAAATAAAAGTGGCCTAGAGGGTTGTATTGTGGAATGATATATTGTAGAGGGAAACCATTGAATTCTGTACCAAATACATGTCTGGTGCGAAAAGCATTGGTTTACCAAAATCTCATCACACTGGGCAGCTTGTGGGTGAAGGAATTTTTGGAAGAGAGGTCTTCACAATCAATATTACAGACCAGGAGTAGACCCACCTTTACGTTTTGCGTAACAGTTTGGAGGTTGATCCATATGTCGAAACCCACAAAGAAATTCGTAGGCATTTGAATCCATCAAGGGATAAAAAATGGATATCAAATTGATGCGACACGCACGGGGTGGCCCGATCTTCACGGCGTAGGGCGACAGATGACGGATGCGGTTTGGGGCTAAGTGACAGGTGAAGGGTATGGATAGTGGAAGAAAGTAGTCAACCAACGCTATATGGAGCGCGACCTACTACTTAGACAACACACTCAAGGGAGGGGTGTGATGGCCAATCCACACAACAATGCACTTGGTTTGAGGCACGAAATTGGGGGCTTTGTGATCTTGGATCACCAATCTAACTTATAGATTGACAAGGTAAGAATGCACAAGAGCAAGGGAAATTTGGAACAATCCTCACACAACGGAGAGAAACAAAGCATAAGCTCTCAATTAAAATCTTCAATGAGATTACAATGCCATGGGGTGGCTATTTATAGCCAAGGGGTGACATAAAAGGTCAAGGGTCTAATACCCTAAAGTCATAAAGTCTAAACCTACCTTGTCCCCTTAAAAGTCAAAAAGATAAAATCCAACAAAGACTTTTGGAAAAGCAGCACACAAATTTCCAACATAGCCCACCAGATTTGACTTTGAGTGGATAACCCACTGGATTTGACTTTGGTGTCCAAAGATGTCATTTCTAGAATCCTCCATGTGGGCAAGGCCTCCAAATTCTTGCAACCATGTGGGCCAAGCTTTAATCATAAATTTTGGGCTTGAATAAGTGATATTAAAGGCCCATTTGCTCCATCCATGCAAGATAATACCCATTGGTCCTTTAATGAAGCAAGATGAGAGCCCATTGAAGCATTCAACCTCTTTAATCTTCCTCATGTCATTGGGCCTTGCAAATCCAATTCCTCCACCTGAGAAATCGACTCGGTGCCTTCTGCATGGTTCGAATCATCCTCCCCCTCTTGAAAATGAGTCGTCCTCGACTCTTCATCCTCTACACCCAAAAAAGGAGAAAGATCAGAAACATTGAAAGTGGCACTTACACCATACTCACCTGGGAGAGCTATCTTGTAAGCATTGTTGTTAATCTTTTCAAGCACTCGGAAAGGTCCGTCTCCTCGAGGCATGAGTTTTGATTTCCGCTTGTCGGGGAATCTTTCTTTACGCATATGAATCTAGACTAAGTCACCGGGTTCGAACAACACTTGCTTGCGACCCTTGTTTGCACGATCAACATATTTTTGGGTCATCCGCTCAATATTTTCCCTTTCCTTTTCATGGAGTTTCTTTATGAATTCTGCACGCCCTTTCGCATCCATATTAGTTGCTTCCTGTAAAGGCAACGACACTAGATCAATAGGGGCAAGGGGGTTAAAGCCGTAAACAATTTCAAATGGAGAATATTGAGTAGTGGAATGCTTGGTCCTGTTATATGAGAATTCCACATGGGGTAGACACTCCTCCCAATTCTTAAGATTCTTCTTGACAATTGTTCTCAAAAGGGATGATAGTGTCTGATTCACCACCTCCGTTTTCCCATCAGTTTGCGGATTACAAGTAGTGGAAAATAGTAACTTCGTGCCCAGTTTTCTCCACAAGGTCTTCCAAAAGTAACTGAGGAATTTTGTGTCTCGATCCGACACAATCGTCCTTGGCATCCCATGGAGTTTGACTACTTCCTGAAAGAAAAGTTGTGCAATGTTAGTGGCATCATCTGTTTTGTGACAGGGAATAAAATGTTCCATTTTAGAAAACCGATCCACCACAAAAAAAATGGAATCTCTCCCCCTCTTAGTCCGTGGTAACCCCACAATAAAGTCCATTGATATGTCCTCCCAAGGGGTGTTGGGGATTGGGAGAGGAAGATATAGTCCATGTGGGTTCAGTTTTGATTTGGCTTTATGGCAAACAATGCACTTTCCCACAAATTTTTCAACATCTCTAGATATCCTAGACCAATAAAAATGTTCACTAAGAATGCTTAAAGTTTTTGCAACACCAAAATGTCCCATTAACCCACCAGAATGTGACTCCTTTAGTAAAAGTAAACGAATAGAGCAATTGGGAATGCAAAGCTTATCCATCCGAAATAAGAACCCGTCATGTAAATAGAACTTTTCCCAACTAACTCCAGGTTTACAATGTTCATAAGGTTCACTAAAATCACTATCGGTGGCATATAAACCCTTAATGTATTCAAAACCAAGTAGTTTTGAATCCAACAAGTATAAAAGAGAATATCTACGTGAAAGTGCATCGGCCACAATATTTTCTTTACCCTTTTTATGATTGATGACATATGGAAATGATTCAATGAATTCCAGCCATCTAGCATGTATCCTATTTAGTTTATGTTGGCTCCTAAGGTATTTAAGAGCCTCATGATCAGAATGGATCACAAATTCTTTAGGCCAAAGATAATGTTTCCATGTTTCTAGAACTCTAAACAATGCATACAACTCTTTATCATATGTAGCATAGTTTAGAGTTGGGCCATTTAACTTCTCACTAAAGAAAGCAATAGGTTTACCTTCTTGCATGAGTACTCCTCCTATGCCAATTCCACTTGCATCACATTCAATTTCAAAGGTCTTACCGAAGTCTGGAAGTGCAAGTAGAGGGGCGTGGGTGAGTCTCTCCTTAAGTTCATTGAAGGCCTTCTCTTGAGTTATCCCCCATTTGAAAGGAACGTTATTCTTTGTCAACTCGTTCAACGGTGCTGCTAATGTGCTGAAGTCCTTCACAAATCTCCTGTAAAAACTAGCAAGCCCATGAAAACTTCTTACCTGTCCAACGGAGGTTGGAGTTGGCCATTCTTGTATTGCTTTGATCTTTTCAGTGTCAACTTCAACTCCATTGCCACTCACAACAAATCCAAGGAAAACAATCTTATCGAGACAAAATTCACACTTTTTTATGTTTCCAAACAGGTTTTCTTTCCTTAATACCTCTAGGACTTTTATTAAGTGATCTACATGTTCATGCAAAGTCCTACTATATACCAAAATATCATCAAAGTAAACTACTACAAATTTCCCAATATAGTAACGTAAGACATGATTCATTAACCTCATAAATGTGCTAGGTGCATTGTTGAGAACAAAGGGCATGAATAGCCATTCATAAAGTCCATGTTTTGTCTTAAATGCTGTTTTCCACTCATCTCCTTCTTTCATCCTAATTTGATGGTAGCCACTTCTTAAATCAATTTTAGAGAAAATTGTAGATCCATTTAATTCATCTAGCATGTCATCTAACCTAGGGATAGGATGATGATACCTGACCGTGATGTTATTGATGGCTCTGCAGTCAATGCACATCCTCCATGTTCCATCCTTCTTTGGTACTAAAAGCACCGGTACAGCACAAGGACTAAGGCTCTCTCTGACATATCCCACATCCAATAGCTCTTGAACTTTCCTTTGAATTTCTTTTGTCTCCTCTGGGTTGGTGCGATATGCAGGGCGGTTCGGTAGTGATGCTCTGGGTATGAGGTCAATTTGATGCTCAATACCTCTAATGGGTGGCAAACCTAGTGGAACCTCTTCTGGAAAGACATCATCATACTCCTGCAACAAGGACTCAACAACATTTGGCAAAGGGGATAAGTCATTAGTATTTAGAAATACCTCTTTGTACATGAGTACTATGAGGGTTTGCTGTGAAAACTAAACTTCCTTAACCTCACTCTTTTTGCCAACATCACACTTCTCTCTTCACTCAAATTCTTTTTCCCTCTTGATTTTTCTTTTCTCTCAATTTCTTTTTCTCTCTCATTTTCTCTCTTTCCCTCATTCTCACCTTTTTCATTTTCACTCTTTTTTTCTTTATCACTCATTTTTTTCTTTTCTCTCAAAATGTGATCTTCCAAAATTTGCTTAGGGGACATGGGGTTGATGGTTATAGGTTCCCCTCAGAGTACAAAAGAGTGACGATTTGAGAATCCGTCATGAGTAACATGTCGATCATACTGTCATGGTCATCCCAACAACAAATGGCAGGCCTTTATAGGAACGATATCACACAAAACCTCATCTTTGTACTTACCGATGGTGAACAATACCTTCACTTGCTTGGTGACCTTTAGCTCCCCACAATCATTCAACCACTGAAGTCGGTATGGATTTGGATGTCTTAAAGTCGGGAGTCCCAAATTCTCCACCAACTCGGTGCTCGCCACATTGCTACAACTTCCACCATCAACAATAACACTACATACCTTCCCATCGATCTTGCATCGTGTATGGAAAAGGTTCTCTCGCTGCTCCTTTTCTCCAACGGTCATTTGTGCACTTAAAACTCTTCTAGTGACAAGAATCTCGCCATCTTCCGCAAATTCTACATTTTCAATTTTTGGAGATTCATCTTCCTCCTCTTCAGAGCTCTCTCCATCGGTCTCCCATTCTCCATACTTGTTGATGATCATGGTGCGACAGTTTGGGCATTCACTAGCAATGTGACCCCTTCCTTGACATTTGAAACAACGTATATCCCTATTCCTTGCTTGGTTAACCTCAAAAGTATGTTTCTTAGGTGGAAGAATTACCTTGTCATTTTTGCGATCAACCACCTCTTTTGGCTTTGAAAATTCTCCAATGTCCTTCCTCAGATTTCTCTAGGGTGTGAATGGGGTAGTGGGTTTCCTCGCGTTGCTCCTTCTTTTGATTTGTTGTTCTACCTTGGTGGCTTGGTGGATCATGTCTTGTATCTCCACATGGTGGTACATCTCCACTTGATCCGCAATCTCCCGATTGAGCCCATGTAAAAACCGTGCCATGGTTGCCTCCGGAACCTCCTCGATGTTTTCTCGAATCATGGCAATTTGCATCTCCTTGTAGTAGTCTTCTACACTCCTACTCCCTTGGGTGAGGCGTTGAAGTTTGTTGTGGAGATATCTATGGTAATGTGTGGGAACAAACCGTTTCCCCATGGCAAACTTCATGTCCTCCCAAGTGTTGATAGGGCGTCCACCATATCTTACCCTTTCCTTTTGCATTTGATCCCACAAAATTAAAGCATAATCAGAAAATTCAAGAGAAGAAAGTTTGACCTTTTTCTCGTCGGAATATGAATGGAATGAAAACACCTACTCGATCCGCATCTCCCACTCCAAGTATGCTTCTGGATCACTTTTCCCTTGAAATGAAGGGACCTTCACCTTTATCCCGCCAAGTAGTTTATCATCATGTGGTATTCTTTGGCCTCCTCTTGGTTGTTGGTACAACCTCCTCCTTTGTGAGAAATCCTCTAAATCACCATCAAAGTTTTCTATCTCCTCCTCCATGATGTGGGGGCGACGTGGTGCCTGAGCTCGCCGCTGGTTGTCATGGATCATCCTCGGGCTTGGTTGATTCTCCAGGTTGTCAATCCTCTCATGCAGCACTTCCAACTTTCGATCAAGAATCCTCTCGAAGTGGCTCACCAAAGCTTGCATTTGGAGTTGTGTAGCTTCGGGTGCGGGAGATCTACTTCGACTTCCTTCATCGCTAACATGAGCAATTTTCTTCCCACGGTCTTCTGCCATGATGTGTAACACAAACACAAATACACACACACATGGGGAGAAACACACACAAACTCACACACGCGAAGATGTACACATATGCACACACACAAGTTGTACACACTCACGCACACAAGGATACACACTCACGCACGCAAGATTTACTCACACACACAAGGGTACACACACACACACTTACAATGATACACACACACACACAATGAAATGTACACACTCACACACACAATAATTTTTAATTTCTCTCCACTCAACACTCAATTAAAATCCCAAACTCTTATGAAATATAATACCTTGTTTGGAGTGATCACGTGCCACAAATACTTCTCAAACCAAGATTGCATCGGAGGATGGTTTCACACAACCCGTTTGAGTGGTAAAATGTAACAAAATGGTAAAGGGTGGAAAAGGGGGTTGAAATAAGGGTAAAAGGTAGAAAATGGGTGGAAAGGTGTGGTGTGTGGGTTTTGCCCGATTGTGCAAGATGAGAAAAATTAATAACGATATGAGCCAATATTGAAATGGAAAGTGCTAATATTGAAAAGCACGAAGATGGAGTAATTGTATCCGCTTTTTTTCACTTTTTTTTCTTTTTTTTTTGTCAATTCTCCCCAAAAAGTGTTGTGCTTGGAGTTTTAAAGCACAAGATGATGTATGGAGAGTAAGACGTTTTTTTTAAAATCTCTCAAAGAAAGGATGTGCTTAATATTGAAAAGCACAAAATGATGAGTTGAGAGAATTTGATTTTTTTGCTGGATAAAAATCACGTAATGAGGAAAGAAGATTGATGAATAATTGGCTCAATGCAATAATATTTCAAACTTGCACAATGTAGGCCAATGCTGGAGGTTTTCAAGAAATGTTTTTTTTTAAATGGGTGGATGATATGGAAGGATAAGGAGAGGAATGGGTAAAAAAAATGTAAAAGAAGGGATAGGTGCCTACCGTGTCAACCGAAGCTCTGATACTAACTGATGCGAGACGCACGGGGTGGCCCGATCTTCACGGAGTAGGGCGGCGGATGACGGATGCAGTTTTGGGCTAAGTGACGGGTGAAGGGTATGGATAGTGGAAGCAAGTAGTCAACCAATGCTATATGGAGCGCGACCTACTACTTAGACAACACACTCAAGGGAGGGGTGTGATGGCCAATCCACACAACAACGCACTTGGGTTGAGGCACGAAATTGGGGGCTTTGTGATCTTGGATCACCAATCTAACTTGTAGATTGACAAGGCAAGAATGCACAAGAGCAAGGGAAATTTGGAACAATCCTCACACAACAGAGAGAAACAAAGCATAAGCTCTCAATTAAAATCTTCAATGAGATTACAATGCCATGGGGTGGCTATTTATAGCCAAGGGGTGACATAAAAGGTCAAGGGTCTAATACCCTAAAGTCATAAAGTCTAAACCTACCTTTTCCCCTTAAAAGTCAAAAAGATAAAAGCCAACAAAGACTTTTGGAAAAGTAACACACAACTTTCCAACATAGCCCACCAGATTTGACTTTGAGTGCATAACCCACCAGATTTGACTTTGGTGTCCAAAGATGCCATTTCTAGAATCCTCCATGTGGGCAAGGCCTCCAAATTCGTGCAACCATGTGGGCCAAGATTTAATCATCAATTTTGGGCTTGAATAAGTGATATTAAAGGCCCATTTGATCCATCCATACAAGATAATACCCATTGGGACTTTAATGAAGCAAGATGAGTGCCCATTGAAGCATTCAACCTCTTTAATCTTCCTCGCGTCATTGGGCCTTGCAAATCCAATTCCTCTACCCGAGAAATCGACTCGGTGCCTTCCGCATGGTTTGCATCACAAATACACATAATCGACATTTTATAGGATGGTTTCAGAACCATATATTTAAGGAGTCAGATGAAAATCCAGACTCAATTTCAAAATGAATTTTATGGCTAGCTGAAGGACCTGGTGTGTATGTATTATCTTATAATGCTTATGTAATTAACGGTTATACATTCTGTACTAATGAAAATGATGAAGGCAATACCATGATGAATAGTGGAGTAATAATTTTGGCTGAAGCGATTCATGTTTCCGATGCTAAGGATAGAAATCTAATTTATGCGAATATATCATACTTTGGCATCATAAAAAAAATATGGGAGTTGGATTATGAAAACTTCTAAGTGGAAAATTTTCAATACAAGTGTGTTGATAACATGAGTGATGTTAAAATAGATGATCTAGGATTCATGAAAGTTGATTTTAGTAAGGAAGGGTACCAAGAAGAACCATTTATAATGGAATCACAGGCTGTACAAGTATTTTATGTTCTAGATCCCGCAAACCAAAACTGGTTAATTGTTCTGTTATCCACCAAAACCACTAAAGGGTTAGATCAAAATTCAACAGAGGATGACCCTTTCATTGGGACATCACAATTATTTTGCAGTGGTCCGAATATAGACAGAGTTTTTTATGTCAGAGGAGACCATAATGAATGGATTTGGATAATCGATAAAGGGGTCAAATCCCTTCATCCTTAAAAAAAAGAGATTTCACTAATCAGGTTATAGTTTTTTGTAATAAACACTGTGTTACCTTATGTTATTATCTGTTCGCTGCTACTTTTATGTAATATAAATTAAATGTTGAACTAGTTTTAAAGATAATGACTTCTGCACATGATGCTGCTTCTAATCCCCAGGCACAACAAGTCTTTTAACCTGCTGCTGCTCACAGTGCAGAGGACCAACAGGTTTCTTAACCTCTTTTTGTTACTTCTTCCAGTGTAGAGGTACAACCACTATCTACACATGCCAATTCTAGTGCTCCGAAGGAACATATTGATGATGTTGAAACTGAGGAAATGGTAGGCACTAAAACACTAGCAGCGCAGAAAAAACAGAAGCACCGTATTTTGACGATGTTATAAAAAATCCTCAAGGAAAAAGTGAAAGGAATCAAATACATGATTGGATGGAATAAGCGGGGACAACACATTAACCCCAATAAGGCCATGTTCAGTAGTTACATTAAAATATTCACTCGAAAATGTGTTCTTATTGATGTATAGTTGTGGCACCATGTTGTCACTGGGCTTAAGACATTGATGTGGGGAGATATTATGGTAACATTATGATATATCATTTCTTTAATTTAATAAAAAATAAAATAATGAAACATTGACTTACTATTCATCATCCATTGTAGAGTGCATTTATAGTGGATGGAACGCACAAGGACTATGTATTAATGGTTTCTGGAAGGATTCACAGATGATTTCACACAATTTTAATGAAATGTTATTTTAAAGATGTTGAAGGTAAAATAAACCCACACCCACCTCCTATTTATGAACACCTGATAACCCAAGGAGCATGAGATGTGTTAATTAGTCGTCGTGAGGAGAAGTCTTTTCAGGTACATTGTGTTTAGTAATACATTGTTTGAAGATACATGCATTCATCACTTTGATTGAAAATTTTTTATTTAAAAAATATTAAATGAGTGATGAAAATAAGGAACAAGTAGTAAAACCAGCGTATCCCTACCATAATGCAATAATGGGGTATGCTTTACTGGAAAAAAATTGGTACATATTTTAAATCTTCCATAATACTTTTATGTGACATAAAAAAATACCATTACTATGTTCCTATGTTTATATGCAGATTGATGAATCTAAATCTAATTCTACTTACATCCCAAGACATGTGCTATGGAAAGAGGTGCGTGTAAATAAATATGGGATACTAATAGATGAAAACACACAAAAAGTGTGGGAAACAAGTGTAAGTATGACATAAAAAATATTTGTTTTTATTTAAATATATATTACATAGAAATGATTAATTATTTTCCTATATTTTATATCTGACATAGTCACAAGAATCAGAAACACCCAAACCAGACGCAGACAGACTTTCAGTGGACTTGAAGCAGCCATAAAAGTATGGCCGCGTTATAGGTGAAGGTTTTGGGGTGACACCCTGAACATTTTTTGAGAAAAAAAAGATAATAATCAAAGTGCAGAAATAAAAATGATGAGAGAAAGAATAGATATCCTTGAAGAACATATGAAATTGTAGAGAGAGTTCATGGAAAATATGATGGTGGGGGGGGGGGGAAAGAGAAGAAACAACTCAAGAACAATCAATGCGTAAAGATCCCAACCCACCCCCACTAACTTTGATGTGATCCATTCCCCTCAAAAAACTATCTTAGATGAGGTAATCAATGTTCTAATAGTTTTTCTTTGAATTGTGAATCAGATAGACACTGATACCTTTGCTGTAAAGATATTGTAGAAGGTGAAAATGACTATGATTAATATCTAGAAACACCCACCCATCACCTTGTAGTAAGGGATACAATGTTCAATATCCAGAACGTCATGCTACACAACAGACCACTTACAACATGTTATTTCAAAGTTATGATTAACATAGACCATGAGCCAAGCACCGAGCTACCTATTCCAATTGATGATGAAGATATTAATAAATTTGAACAATCTCTTGAAACATTCATCACATGGACGTTACATCTTGTAAAAAAACATGTCTGCAAGGAGGTATTCATTTCCATTTTTTTTCAAGATAACAATTAACATTTAATGAAAAAAGGTCTGAAATGATTAATGTTATTATAGACAGATACAGGGAAGGGGTTGAAAGGAAATAACATCTCAAAACCATCTCAAAGATCAACTAACTGATCAAAAAAATCTACCTAAATCACCTTAAACCCACCCATTCTATATCAGAATTTATTATCATTATAGACTCATGTGAATATGAAGTTGAAAGACGGTGCAGTTCACACAATTATTTTTGATGAAAATATGTACATCGAGGAAGATCTAGATTTCATTAGTGTTGAAAATGTAAGTTAAATAATGGAGTATGGTTGGTTAGGTGGCTCAGTTTTAAATATATATGAGAAGTATGTTTTCATGATTTGATTTTCCAAAAGATTATATACTATGATAATTATGACTAAATACATTTCATATTTTTCGCAGGAATATATATGAAAAACAATTGAAGGTATTTCCCCATGAAAAAAAATTGGACTCGTTAGTCCTCACGTCACCTCTACAGAACAAAAAAATATAGAATTTGAGAAAGAGGGTGAAATAGTGTCTGGACTGCACAAATCATTTAACAAAAAAGTTACAGATGACATACTCTTCTTAATACCAATGATGTAGGGGTAAAATTGTATAATTTAATCTTATCAAATATATTTTAATTTCATTCATTACTTATTACTTTTTTATGTTTTTATCTAGCATTGGATTCTCATTGTGGTCAAGATGGATACTCCAAAGATTTATTTCTTGGATTCAATGCATGGATATCCAACAAACCAACCACAAATGATGGCGTTTGTAAATTTTTAATACACTACATCCAACATTTTAGAACTAAACATCTAGTTATATAATTTTTATTATCTTTTAAGAAGGATTCTGTTATAATAGGGAGGTGCATGAATATCATCTACATCATAGAATGAGGCTAGGAGAAAAATAAAAGAAACATCATAAGTAGTACGATTGGATAAAATCTGGGTATATAAAATGAGATTTCACTATCCAAACTCATAAAAAATTACTTATTTTTCTCAATGCTTCTACAGTGCCCAAAACAAACAAATGATAAAGAATGTGGTTATTTTTTTTGTAAATTTTTGAAAGATATCATATTTAATGAACAAACCAACATCCCTGAATAGGTATTTTCGAAGATAATTACTATTTCATTTAAAATACTTATTAATCATTTCTGTATTTATATTTTTTCAGTAATACCATGATAGTAAAAAATAATCCTATGCACAAGATGAGATAGATTTTTTTATAAATGAATGGGTAGCATACCTGATGGAAGAATTTATAGAAATAACATGAATATGTGATTGGTATGACTCGAAGTGTATATTTTTATTTAAAATTGTCAGTATTTTTAGTAAAAAGAACAACTGCCATACTGAAAAATGAGAAAAAAATAAGGATTATTTTTATACTTTAGAAAAATGATCCATAAGTCATTTGTGATGTGTAGGAATCAACCACACCTAAATCTGACACATGGTGTGACCATTATGACTTTAAGTGTGTATTTTTATAATAAATTAACAACAAATTTAGAAAAAAAGAACAAGTGACATACTAAAAACAAAAAAATGCATTCGAATTGTTTTGATACTTTAGAAAAATGACCAATCAGTCATTTTTGATGTGTAGGAATCAAACACACCTCAATCTAATGAACGGTGTGACCAATATGACTAAAATTGTCTATTATTAGTTTAAAATTGGCATTTTAGCTCTAAAGGTGTCACTCACTGAAAAACAAGAAAAATCGCTCCGATTGTCTTCATAATTTAGGAGAATGATTCTTAAGTTATTTGTGACGTGTATGAAGCAGTTTCATGTCAAAATGACACATGATGTGACCAATATGACTCAAAATACGTGTTTCCAGTTTGAAATGATATTTTAGTAAAAAAAAACAAAACTGACATACTAAAAACTGAGGGAAAAAATTCAGATTGTTTTGAAACTTTAGGAAAATGATATATAAGTCATTTTTAACATGTAGGAATAAACCAAACCTCAATCCAATGCATGATGTGACCTGTATTACTGAAAGTGTCTCTTTTTATTTAAAATTGATATTAATTTTAGTAAAAAAAACACAACTAACATACTAAAAACTGATAAAACACATTCAAATTATTTTGAAAATTTAGGAAAATGATCCATGAGTCATTTGTGACATGTAGGAATCAACCCCAACTCAATAAAACACACGATGATACTGATATAAATATAAATTTGTCTTTTTATTTAAAATTAACATTAATTTAAGTAAAAAGAACAATTTCCATACTAAAAACCAAGAAAACACATTCAGATTGTTTTATACATCATGAAAATGATAAATAAGTAATTTGTGATGTGTAGGAATCAACTGAACCTCAATATGATGCATGGTATGACCGATATTACTAAAAGTGTCTGTTATCAGTTTAAAATTTACATTTTAGCTAAAAAAGTGTCACTCCCTAAAAACCAAGAAAACACTTTCTGATTGTCTTCATAATTTAGGACAATGATTCATAAGTCCTTACTAACATGTATAAAGGATTCTTACATCAAATATATGCACGATGTGACCGGTATGACTCAAAAAGCATGTTTCCAGTTTGAAATGATATTTTAGTAAAAAAAACACAATTGACATACTAAAAACCAAGAAAATGAATTTAGATTGTTTTGATACCTTATAAAACCAATCCATGAGTCATCTATGACGTGTAAGAATCAAAAACACCTCAATCCGACGAACGATGTGAATGGTATAAATTCAATTTTTTTATTTAAAATTTACATTAATTTAAGTAAAAATAAAAAATGACATACTGAAAACCAAGAAAACACATTTTGATCGTTTTGATACTTTAATACAATGATCCATGAGTCTTTTGTGATGTGTAGGAATCAACCACACCTAAATCTGATGCACAATGTGACCAATATGACTAAAAGTGTTCATTATCAATTTAAAATTAACATTTTAGCTGAAAACATTTCACTCACTGAAAACCAAGAAAACACACTCCGATTTTCTTCATAATTTAGGAGAGAATTTCATAAGTTTTTTGTGAAATGTATGAAGTAGTATCACCTCAAACTGATGCACTATGCGACCGGTATGACTCAAAATAAGTGTTTCTAGTTTTAAATGATATTTCAATAAAAAAACAACTGTCATACTAAAAACCAAGAAAAACCATTCGGATTGTTTTCATACTTTAGAATAATGATCCATGAGTCATTTTTGACGTGTAATACTAAAACACACCTCAATATGATGAACGATTTGACTAGTATAAATCCAAGTATTTCATTTAAATATGATATTAATTTTAGTAAAAAAACAAGGGACATATTCAAAACCAAGAAAACCTATTCAAATTGTTTTGATATTTTAGGAAAATGATCCATAACTCATTTGTGACATGTAGGAATAAACCCAACCTCAATAAAATGCATGGTGTGACTTGTATAACTCAAAAGGTGTATTTTTTATTAGAAATTGACATTTTATTAATGTATTTTTTATATTGATGTTTAATTTATTTCTTTAAAGTATTACTAACATAATATTTTTTTCTTATATAGGTGGAACCTTTTACTTGAGTTGGGATGTTTTTTTCGGCAATGAATACCATTGGAAGATATTTTTGAGAGGGGACCACAGATGTAAAAGGATGAAACATTAATGTTTTTAATTGTTTGTTGGATAATTGTAAAATTAATTATATAAAACATTGTTTGAGATGTATATATCACTATTTTCCAAACCCTTGTGTGCGCTGTTTTGTTCTTGCATGCACTATGCAGGTGCTATTTTGTGTAGGTGGTGTGTGTGTTCTGTGTAGGTACAGGTGCTGCTAGTGGGTGTGCTATTATATAAACAGCACACCACAGGTAGCTAGGCCTTTATCAGTGCTAAAATAGCGTGGATAAGGGGGGGCCTTTATCAGTTCCTTAGTGCTGATAAACCCTTTATCAGCGATTTTTTAGTGCTGTTAAAGGGGACCCCCCTTTATATTCTTAGAGATTAACATTGATTTTCTAGCACTGTAAAAATCATTTTCTAGCACTGATAAAATCATTATATGTAATAGTGTGTAAAATCATTTGAATTTGTTCTTTATTGTTGGAATTCAATGAGAACATCTATTTTCTATTTATCAGCTTTATATATTAAAATGTAAATAAATACCATTTTCATATTTTTGAATTTCAATAAACCAAAATACATAATAGATCTTGGGCTATTTCATGAGGAATATCTCTCACGTAGGGATATCCCCCACAACATATGATATGCATTAGAGTTGTACTGTACAAAATATCTTTTAAGAGTTATACCATATAGGATAGTTTATCTGAAGACATTAGATATTCCATTAAAACTAGAAAAAAACTAACATCATAAACATAAAAGAATAAAATTTTAGTACATGGCTACAAGTGAGTTGCACTTATTGTATTTTAATGTATTAGTGTAATTTAATTGATATTAATTATTTAGTTTATCCTTTAAAGGGGAATATTTCCATTTATGATGTTAAAAAATTACCTTTCATAAGGAAAGATTGATATGGAAATTTGTAATGTAAAATTATCAGAATAGTAATAAAATATATGGTTCATTGAAAACACATAAGGGCCCATGTTGTTACTTGGAAGAATAATGACATTATATAGAGAATATAGAATATTGAAGGCATATCAGACTATATTTTTTTATTAAATATTTGAATATTTAAATTCAAATATAAAAAAATAGAAAAGAAATATATTCAAACAAATTACACGGTACCATGAAATACAAACATCACACCTTATAAAAATTTAGCCTTAAAAAACATTACCCCTACATGGTTTTCATCCATAAAAATGATTTTTATGAATTATACATTTGTTTTATATTTAAAACTATCATTCAAGAAGGGTTTCAAAAATATCTAATCTTTGATCCCAAAATCTCATGCTATGTAGCATTATTAACTATAAATATTCCTCCCTATAATTAAAATACTATTAAGCAATAAAATTTCACTATAAAAACTTTTGGGATAATATAAAAAAATAAATTTATCAATAGGATAAATGTCTAGGTTAATTAAAAATTGGATATAATCCATATATATAATTTAATTTTAATCAGTTCATTCAAAGGGACTTTGGGACACCATTGGACTTTAGGCTACTGGGCCATAAAGGACCAAGAAGCATCCCGAGAAGACAACATAGGAGCAGGCCCTAGAATAGTATTTAGAGAAAAGACCATCCACCAGAGTAGAGTTAACCAGATTGGAAGAACAAGAGGGTATGGTACTTTCCATTGGTATCGTGCCCCATGAAGCTCTGAATAGGGAAATTCCAGCTGATCAGCCATGAGAGGTGGGGTGCTAGGCACCTTCATAGATGAATGATGCTATGGAGGGGAAGTTCAAAAATGTAGTCAGGTATTGGGACATAAAAGTTCATACACTGAGATTTATGGATCTGGGCCTTTGGTTCATGCACGAGTCTGGTGCCTTTGAACCTATGGGTCATGTAAGGGTTCCTTCTCAACCCTTAAAAAGGAGGATTATCTAAAAATAAATAAAACTCTAAGGCCTTCGTACATTCAAGGGAAAATAAAAATGAAAAGGGGTATAATATGTTTAAATGACACAAACAAAAATATTCAGATGAAAAAAATATTGGATGGTAAATAATTAAATATTAATAAAACAATGAAAATGGATAAATAAAATATATTTTTTTATAAATTACATGAATGCACTGTCATTAGTACTGAGTTTATTTCACAAAGGAGGTGTCCATGACTGCAACTTCGTCTATCAAAAATATTTAAAGATAAATTCATGCCTTTCCCATGCAATTATTTTCAAGAACCATGTTTTTCTTCTTAGAATGAGATATTTTTAATCGACATGCAATAATTAGAAAATGTAGCATTTATTATTACATGAATTTCCTGAAGGCCTTTATTTTTTATATATCTTGGATAATCCCATTTTTAATTGGGTTGAGAGGGAACCCTTACATGGCCCATAGGTCCAGTGGCACAAGGCCCAGTACATGACCCAAAGACCTAGAGGTACAATGCCCAATGCATGACCCGAAGGCCAACCAAACTACACCAGAACTACCCCTCCCCAAAATATGCATCATTGAAGGTTCCTAGCTCCCCAGCTTGCATTGCTGATCAGATATAATTTCACCGTGTAGAGATGCATGGTTCCTGGTACTGATGACAATTTCCATACCCTCTCATTCTTCCAATCAGGTTAACTTTACTCTGGTGGTTTCTAGTTGTTTTGAATCCTCTTCTAGGCTTGCTCCTGTGTGGTCTGCCCAAGCTGCTTCTTGGTCCTTGCGGCCTGATTTCCCAATGTCCCGAAGTCCATTGGTGGCTCGAAAGCCCTGTGGCCTGAAGGCATTTGGTGGCCCAAATATCCTAATACCCAAAGGCCCGAACCGGCGGCCCGAAGGCCAAAATAGGATGAATAGTTTCAACTACTACATTATTTCCCAATACTTTCTATGGTGACTATTACAACCCTGATATAGTACCCGAAAATTCAACTCCACCCAGATTTGATCTTGAGTCTTTTGGATTCCAAGTAGAAGCCTCTACCATTAGGGTATATCCTCATTGGCTATAACATTCATTACTAAATGATTACTTAAATGGCCCGAAGGACTTCATTTTTTATTGATTTTTGATAATCCACCTTTCAAGGGGTGAGGTGGAACCCTTACAAGGCCCGTAGGCATAAGTATTACATGGCCCGTAGGCCTTAGAGGAATTCAGTGCCCGTAGGCTTCAAACATTACATACAACTCAGACTAACTACTTAGAATTTCTCCTCCCCAACATCTTCATCGTTAAATCAGCTCTCCACCTTTTCATGGCTGTTTGGCTAGGCTTTCCCATGCATGCATAGGCTTGTCCCGATGGCAGGTGCCATACCCTCTCATTCATACAATTCGTTTAGCTTCTGCAATGGTGAAATCTCCTTGCTCATCCTCTTTATGAAGCTTGTTACTTGTAGGTTATCTGGTTTGTATCTGCACTTAAGGTGGGCCGAAGGCCTTGAGTTGGCCCAAAGGCCTTACTGACCTAAAGGCCTAGGTGGCCCGAAGGCCTTAAAGGACTTGGGGACCAAATCAGTGGCCCGAAGGCCCAAATGGGAGAATATTCTCGGCTTCTACAGTGCCAAACAGTACCTGCTATAGTTCCGCTACAGTACCTGCTACAGTACTACACAGTTCCTACTACAGTACTGCTACAATACCTGCTATAGTACCCCAGAAATTAGCCTCTGCCTGGTTTTGATCCCGGGTCTCTTGGATGCACTTAAGGAGTCCTCACCAATTGGGCTGAGGCTCATGTGCAATTAATCAATGATTAGAATTTGATGTTTTTAATTGTCTTGTTTTCATTTTTTGATTTAAATTTTATGAGTTTGACTTATTATTTTACAATATATTTCTATATTAGTTGATGAATCTTTGTATTTTTAGTTTTTTTTAATTTTTTTTAATTATCTAGTATTTTTTTTATTGATTTCATCTGTGTACAATTCAAGAGCATTTTGTTCGGTCATAATGTGTACAAGATCATCAAAATGGATATAATATTTTTTATAACAGAATTGATTGATGCATAAATATAGAAAATTTTTTAATAGTAAAAAATCAATATTCTATTTACTACTATAATTTGTCAATGGAAGTCACAAATTAATACATTATAAAAATGTTTGACAACATTGATAACCAGAAAAGTCCCGAATTTCATCTTATATCTGAATCTTTTGATTGTACTCTTATGAAGTGGTTTCAAAAGAATAAAATACTTTATGATGATAATTATTCAAGTTACCTCATAATTGAAGAATTAGTAACTATTTTTCAGTGGGTATGTGTTCTACTAATTCTTCACATGAAAGAATACTTGAATAATTATCATAATGTAATATTTTATTCTTTTGAAACCACACTACAAGAGTGCAATCAAATTATTTGGAGACAGTATGAAATTATGGGCTATTATGGTCTTCAACATTTTCAAACATTCTTATAATGTATTGATTTTTGATTTCCCTTGAATACATATTTTAGTAGATCAAATCATGTTTTTTTGGCAGTAAAAAAGTTTTTATATTTACACATTCATCAATTCTATAAGAAAAAATTTATCCTCGTTCTGATAGTCTTATACATATGACATTGGAGGAACATCCCTCGACATTACACACATGAAAAAAACATAATAATACTGGAGAATAAAGAAAAATAGAATTCTAAACTGCTATAAATTTGAACAGTCATCGAATAATAGAGAAATTTATATTAAAATAACAAGTCGTATACATAAAGTCAAATCATCAAATAAAAATAGATAAATTAATAAACATTACCTTCTAATCATTGAGTAATAAATGTGACATTTTCAAATCAGATAAGGTCAATTAAAAATATCTCACTCCCAACAAGAAAAACAAGGTTCACAAAACCAATTGTGTATTTCAATATATTTGATAAATAAAGTCGTAGTCATGGACATCACATTTGTAATTCAAACTCTGGCCCAACTAAAGTGCCTTATTTTTTACATATTTACAAAAAATAGATATAATACATATATATATATATATAATTTATTTTAAGTCATTTCATCCGTAACTTTTTTAAACATAGAAAATAAAAATAAAAAGGTATAACATCTATGTAATTTAACCAAATATTTTTTTAGGGGAAACAAATATTGGATGTTAAATAATTACATATTAAAAAAACAATTAAAAGTGATAAAAAATATATTCTTTTATAAATTACATGAATGTGCTGTCATTAGGTCTATGTCTATTTCACAAAGGATATGTCCACAACTGTGACTTCATCTATCAAATACATTGAATGACACAACCATTACTTTCCCTTAGAATTAATTTTGAGAACCATGTTTTTCTTATTAGGAATGATATTTTTTAATCAACATGTTTTGAATAAAAAATGTAACTATAACGTCCCAACCTGAGTGTCACACACTGGTTCCCCGAGCCGGTTGGTCACATGACCTCAAATGCACCTCCCCATATGCCTAAGGCTACCGACTAGAAGCGAGGGACTAATGTCGACCATGGAGATACTATAACCTCTTTATCAAAGTAGTGCAATAGTGGAAATAAATAATAATAACCATATGATATAACCATAACCAGAATATCACTAACATCACATGATAACCAAAATAATAAATACAATATCTATAACTAACGAGTAGATATGTCATGCTAATATGTATCAAGTGTCAATATAAAAAATACAAAATGAATAAAGACACTGACGACTCCCAAGGTGGTCTTAAACTATATTTGGTTCCCTCATCCATGATCCATCCCAATCAGCCCTCTATCATAGGAACCTTTACCTAAACCTATACTACAACCATGAAATATATTCAGGTACCAATTAAGAATCTTGATTAGGGTGTGAGTACAACTCTTTAGGCCACTACTAATAGAATCTAAAACAATATCGAATCAATAACAGTGTATGCAGTTTTATAAAGAAATAAGTACAATGAGTAAGTAAAAAATTATCACATTATTAATTATTCTATATTTAACAACATTAAATCTTAGGTTTTTAAGGAGACCCAAAACCTCATTACCTGCTTCGACCCATGTTAGAGTCTAAACCATGTCACATATTCAATTCTAAATTTATTATAATGTAATGGGATTTAATTACCCATTTATTATAATTCACTATCACATCTAGTTGAAACCATAGTCCAATGACAATCTCATGGGCGTAGAATGTCATGTCTTGCACCCTGTGGGTATCTGGAGCCTCTGTACCTATCCCACACCTCAATGTCACATAAGTATTTGGAGCCACAGTCCATGTCCTATATTTCTATCTCATATTGGCATTTGGAGCCTTAGTACCATTCTCACAAAAACATATCATAAATGGGTATTTGGAGCCTCAGTCCCTATCCCACACACATTTATCATTCATGGGTATTTAGATCCTCAGTCCATGTCCCATACACATTTATCATACATGGGAATTTGGAACCTCACTCCATGTCCCATACTCATATATCAATCAATCACATGTATCACATTATCACATGTATCACAATATCACATATATCATAATATCACATAAATAAAGATTAATCAACATTAATACTCATATCAAAATATCACATTAATTAATTCACTAATTAATTAATCAATTTCAACAGTTTCATACCCACATCATTCCATTAATTAATTCAAAAATTAATTAATCACCCCAATTCTATTAATTAATCTAATGATTAATTAGTCGCATCAATACCTTTAATTAATTCAAAAATTAATTAATACAATCCATCTATCTCAATACCCCATAATTATTTCAATAATTAATTATTCCAATTAAAAAATTCAATATTTCAATAATCAACTCGACAATTAATTATTCCTTGAATCCCACAATTTCAATATTCTGATAATTATTTCCACAATTAATTATCCCCAACTCTACAATTCAGTACTTCGATAATTAACTCAATAATTAATCATCCCCAAATCCCACAATTCAATATTCTGATAATTAACTCAAAAATTAATTATACCCAATTCCTCAATTCCTTCATTAATTAATTCACCAAATTATTTAATTCTATTAGGAAATTGAATTGGTAAAAAAACTCTAGAAATTGTATAATTACATACACATAATTGAAATCCTAACTATGTGATTTGAATAATAGACCACCTACCTCAATTTTGACAAAGAACGCTCACCAATGAAAATTCCCAATTCAGCGGAATAAAAGTGAAGAATGAGATCAAGAATGAAAACCCAAATCTAAAATCAAACAGATCAAGATCCAACAAGACTAGATATAGATCCTACAAAATTATAACTAGATCCAAAAAAAACAGAGGATACCATCCCTTAAAGAATTAGAGAAGAATTGGAGAAGAATGGGAAACTAATCAGGACTAAGATATCTTATTGAGAGGGGTGTAGATCTTCGATTCAGGCTTCAAATCATAAAGAAATGAAGTTAGGAGCCTTGGAAATTTTTCTACGTGCCTCCAAAATTGAGAGGAATTCTTAGGGTTCAAGTGGGGTTTATTTTTGGTTAATTTTGGGGTTTGGGTATTTTAAAAAGTAATTTTTGGATTAATTAAAACTTCATGCATAGTTTTCTATATAGGGGTGTATGGTTTGAAAAACCTCACACCTTAACCGTGTGCCTCTATTTGGGGTGGGGGTGGGGTCACAGTTTCTCCTTTTAGGGGAAATGATTTGAGAAACTATGCGCCAGCTGTGAAAATTCTCTATGCCTGGGTTCACATGGTTCGTTGGGATGGGGCACACAGTTTGGGATAACCATGTGCTAACTTTTAATTGCCTCTCCTCCTCAAAAAATTCTCATTTTTTCATTAAAAAACTCCCCAATAATTACCCAAACAAAAATTACTCAAAACTAGGAAAAATAGTTCATGTAACATGCCCGAGAAATCTCTATAAAAGGAAGAGTTCTTACAATATACCCACCTTATAACAACACATCCTCAAGCTATACTCCTAAGAATCTCTAAGATTCAAAGTCAAAAATATCAGGCCACTAATCCCGTATATCTTCTTCTCTCTCTGAAGTTTCATCCCGCACATGTCCATGTTGACACAATACATGAATTATCAACACGATCTTTCCATGAAACAATTTATCATTGTGATCCAACTCATATATCAGAAGCTCATTATCTCAAGATAAAGATCATCCACATTGATCACATGAGAAGGGTTGGGGTGATATTGATGAAGTCGCAACGCATGAAAAATTTCATGCATAACACTGTATCTATATGGAAGATCCAATCAGTATACCACTAGCTAGATTTTTTCCACAATCTCAAACGGTCCAAAAAACCCAGGAGTCAGATTTCCTTTCCTCCATATCCTGTGAAGACCCAAATTAGGCAACACCCGAAGGAATACACGATCACCCTCTCTAAACTTTAGGGGCAATCATCATCTGTCCGAAAATGACTTCTGTCTACTCTAAGCCACAACCATACACTTCCAAATCAATTGAACCTACTCCAACATCTCTTGCATGAAACTCTTCCCCAAAAATAAAATAATTAGGGATGTTTGAAAAAGGGTTATTATTGGATAAAAATAATTAATTATGGTTTTTTTAAATTCACTATGTTTTGATTCATGACATGATTGATAAATTTTGGTTTTAGTGTATATTATATTTGAAATTTACTAAAAACAACCCATTATTTCATGTTTAAATCCTAGGTAAATAAGATTTTTCTTGATTTTTAGTATTTTTAGGTGAATTATTAAAGTCTGACAATTTTCTGGACTTTAGTATGAAAATACACATCAAATTTAATGAATGAAATGAAAAAATATTAAATGAATATATATTAGTAATGAATAAATATAAAAATATAAAAATATTATAAATTAATAAATAATTATTAATTTTATAAAAAATGTATTAAAATATTAATAATAATAATATTTAAATATATGTTTTAATATTTTAAAAAATTGGTAATATTTAAAATTTGTTACTAATTATATAAATGAATAAATACTTAATGTTATTTAATTATTCATTTCAAATCTCCATGAAAATTAGAAATTAAGTGTTTGAATATAGAAATAAAAAATATTCTCCTGGATTTCATCATGAAAACTATCATTTAACTCTCTCAAATTACTCACTCAAATATCGATCAAGAATATATACCTCATAAATTCTCTATTTTTTTAAAATTTTTTACTTTTGGATTTTATCTCACATGAGATTCTGTGTTGACCTAATGTCATTATCTCAAAATATATTCACTTGTGCTTTAATTTAAATCTCTAGAATTTCCTCAATTAAATTCTCCACTAAAATCTCAATCCAAACCGTCTATTTATTTCTTCATCAAAATCGACCTACAAATACCAAATTAAAATAATCATACATACTGGATGATGGGGTTTTTTGTGTGGTGTATAGAGGGACTTTGTGAGCTTCAATGGGTAAGGGTTTTGGCATTGTGAAGTTCACACACCTTAAGAGCTTGAAAAGGTTAAGACTCACACTGTGGATTTCATGCGCTTTGTGATCATAAGTGTTGTTTGATACCATCCTCCCTCCCCCTATTTCACTTTTTTAATCCTCTAGATCAATAGATCAATTAATGACACCAGAGATAGCGGCAACACAATCATCCTATAAGAAGTTGGCGGAGTAGGAAGATCGGTACGAGTAGATGGTGGAGTTCTTTGAGAAGGTGTGTCATATCATCGATGATGAGGATCTCACCGTGGAGGATCCCAAACTCTTCTCTATCACCAAAATAATGTCATCAGTGGCCAATGTTCCCTTTGGAGTATCATCTCTCCAATAGAGAAGAAGGATGAGAGCCACAGTAATTAGAACCACATATCCATGATTCATGACTATAGATCTAAGACAAAGGTAATGCTCTCCTCGATATGTGGCACCATACTCTGACTGATCGATACCAGATTGATTCCTTCTTCCTCCAAACAATACTCTAAGGTCATCTATATGAAGATGAAGGGTTATTACCATCATTACCACATGTAGTTCAAGATAGGTGGGGAATACAGAGAGGCTTCTAAAATAACTCTCACCACCTACAAGTCGGATTATGATATTTAGAATGCTGATCTGCCACCAGTACATCCCATTCGGCTTGGGTTGGCACTCAACTTCTCTATATTTTATTAATAGATTTTGAATTCCCCAGATCGTGCATGTAATCTCTCCAAACATGCCTTCCATGAACCCATTTCCGAGTTGGATATGTTGGTGGAAGAGTCATACAAGGACAACACATTGATCATACAAATTCTTCATGATAATATCACCCTATAGACATAAAATACGTAGGTGGTGGTGTGGAAGAGATAGAAGAAGAAGCACCCAAATATGAAGAACAAAAATGAGTGAGATTCTTGGGGTTGGATTTTGGGGTTTCATTTCTCTGTTAGAGACTTGTTTTTTATAGGGTTAAATAGCCTAAAATCTGACCTTTATCTTTCTTTGGTTGTGTTTTAGACACTTGGCCTTTGTTGATACTTTAGGAATTTAAAAATCATATTTCATGTTTCTTTGATTGTTGTTGTTTGATAATGTGAAATTTTATTTATGTATATATATACATATATATTTCCTCTTTATTAGCTGGATGTTCAAGGTTGGGTTGATCATTTTTAGCTATCCAAACATCCTATGTTCTTTTATTCTAGACCATGTCTATTCCGCTGGTCCTTCCTATTTTACCTTTGAAGATGATTCAATTTATTATAGATGATCATTGTGGGAAGAAAAAACATGTTTCGACATACCTCTCCACCTCATTTAAGATGGAGAAACCTAGAGAGATATTATTAAAGGAGACCTCCCTACCAATGCATGAATTTTAAAACCCGGATCCACATTTCCCTGGTTATCCATGGGATACACCATTCTTGTGAGAATCTTCCAGATCCAGTCAAGATCCATCCTGCTCGCTCCATTTGTGCGTGATTCTTGACCTCGAGTCTAGTAGCCCTCTTCCCTCACCAATCTTCGATGATTTCAATGCCGGTAGAGATCGATAACTTACTCTTAGATCAAGAGATATTAAAACCTAGATCTTGTCCCATTGGTACATGATTAATAGATCCATTTAGTATGAGTGATCAGTTGTTTCCTTTCTAGAGATCCAGTAGGCCATTCGTGAGCCATTCTTGGGGGTTTTTAGATCCAGGTTTAGTGCTGTTCATTCCCAACCTATAGTTAGGGGGCAACTCTATTATTCAGTGTTTCCAGATCTAGGGAGGTTGCCGTCCGATCATAGATTAACATTCTAGGTGTAGCACTTGTACATAATTCTAGAACCAGGAGCAATCATATCATCTTCAGAACCAGTGCCTGAGGACCATCGAACAATAATAATATGTTTGGATTTATAATTGTATGCCTTCTTCCTTTATTAATTTTAAATTTATCTTCAAAGAGGAATTGTGTTGTTTTTATTGATCTATATTTTTCTTGGATTATATATTGTGCCTATTTCCTTTTGAGCATAATAAAAAACTTGAGTGGGGTAGTGTTCATGCACACAGAACCAAAATAGGTATGAAGCATGTTAAATCCCTATGTTATTTTCTTCTTTCTGTTTATGTTTTATTAACACTGAAAATTTCTAAATATTATTTTGATTCTTGAATTAATTTAAATTTTGGTATCAAATTTTGTAGTTAATATTCTACTTTATTATTCTATTTATTCTCAATTTATCATTATTGCCGGTGGTTTCATTCTAGTTTTTAGTTTGGGATTATTTATGTGTAATAATCTGTTTGAAAATTCTTGGAATGAATTTATGAATCTTGAATTTTAATTCTCATTCAATTTTTGATTATGTTTTGTTGAATATTCAAGAACATATCATTGTATTCTGTTTATGAGAAAATTTAGAAGCTTTTTAATTGATATAATTTCCACTGTATGTAAATTTTTACCTGCCACTATTTTTTGGTCTAATGGACACTGTTAGTATGTGTTTAATCATTACTATAAAATCATTTGAATTTGTTCCAAACTATTGGAATTAAATGTAAAAATCTATTTTTTATTTATCATTTTTATTTTAAAAAATATAAATAAACATCATTTTATATTTTTGAATTTCAATAATCCAAAATAACTAATATATCTCGAGATATTTCACGAGGACTATCTATCACTTAGGGGAATCCCCCACAACAGATGACATGAATTATACTGTACAAAATATTATTTAGGACACATAACATAGATGATAGTTTATCTGATGATATTGGATATTCCATTCGAACTAGAAAAACACCAATATCATAAATATAAAAGTATAAAATTTTAGTACATGGTTACAAGTGAGTTGGGATTATTATATTTGAATGTATTAGTGAAATTTAATTGATATTAATGATTTCATTTATCCTTTAAAAGGGAATATTTCAATTTATGATTACAAATAATTACCTTTCATAAAGAAATATTGATATGGAAATATGTAATGTAAAATTATCACAACAATACCAAGATATATGGTTTATAGAAAACCCATATGGGCCCATATTGTTACTTTAAAGAACAATGACATTATATGGAGAATATATAATCTTGAAGGAATTTCAAACTATATTGTTTTATTCAATATTTGAATAAATAAAATCAAATATGAAAAATAGAAAATAAATATGCTCAAAAAAATTACATGGTACCATGAAATACAAACATCAGAACTTATAAAAATTTGGTCTTAAAAAGCATTACCCCTACTAGGTTTTAATCCATAAAAGTGATTTTTTTCTTTATACATTCATTTTATAATTAAAACCTATCATTCAAGAAGGGTATCAACAATACCTAATCTTTGATCCCCGAATCTAAAGCTACGTGGCATTATTAACTAAAAATATGCCTCACCATAATTAAAATATTTTTAATCAATAAAATTGTGCTATAACAACTTTTGGGATACTATAAAAAAATTAATTTACCAATAAGACAAATGACTGGGTTAATTAAAAATTGGATATAATATTTATATATAATTTATTTTAAATCATTTCACCCCAAGGGCCTTCGGGCCACCACTATCCAAAATTCAAGAGCACTTTGTTTGGTTGTAATATTTACAAGATCATAAAAATGGAGATAATCGTTTTTTTAACTAAATTGATAGATATATAAATATATATTTTTGTACTACTAAAAATTATGATTAAATCTACAGGTATACGTTTTCAATGGATTTCAAAAATCAATACATTCTAAAAAAGTTTGACAATGTTGACTACCAAAATAGTCCCAAATTGCATCCTATTTGTGAATCATTGGTTTCAATCTTACAGAGTGGCTTCAAAATAAGAAAATATTGTATGATTATAATTATTCAAGTTTCCTCCAAATTTAATAATTAATAATTATTTTTTAATGATCATGAGTTTTACTAATTCTTTACTTAAAATACTACTTGAATAATTATCATTATGTCATATTTTATTCTTTTGACACCACTCTACAGTAGTGAAATAAAAATATTTGGAGACAATATGAAATTCAGGGATATTATAGTTTCCAACATTACAAAACATTATTGTAATGTATTGATTTGTGATTTACATTGAAAATTTATATCAATAGATTTAATCTTTATTTTTTATAAGTACATAAATTTTTCTATTTATACATTCATCAATTCTGTTAGAATTTTTTTATCCCCATTCTGAAAGTTATGTACATATGAAATTGGAACAACATCCCTCGACATTAAACACATGAAATCAATCTAAAAATACTAGAGAATAAATACATATAGAATTCTAAACAACTATAAATGAAAAAAGTCATCGAATAATAGAGAAATATATTGTAAAATAACAAGTCAAACAAATAAAAGGAAAATCATCAAATTAAAATAGAGAAATTTAAAAATTCACATTATAATATTTGATTAATAAATGTTACATATTTAAATCAGATCATGTTGATTAAAAACTTCCCATTCCCAATAAGAAAAACATAGTTCTAAAAAAACGCGTCTTTAAATATATTTGATAAATTAATTCATAGTTATTGACATCTCCTTTTTAATACAAAATCAGGCTCAATGATAGTGTCTTAATATTTAAATATTTAAAAAAATAGATATAATAGATATATATAATTTATTTTAAGTGATTTCATCCATAATTTATTAAAACCGAGAAAGTAACAATAAAAAGGTATAAAATATGTGTAAAGTAAAGGAATAAAAAATAATTAAGGGACAAAAATATTGGATTCTAAATAATTAATTAATAAAAAACAATTAAAAGGGATGAACAAATAGACTCTTTTATAAATTACATGAATGCACCATCATTGGGATTGAGTTTTTTTTTCACAAAGAAGATGTCCACAACTATGAATTCATCTATCAAATATATTGAAAGACACATTCTTGCCTTTACCTTCCAATTAATTCAGATAAATGTGTTTTTCTTTTCAGGAATGAGACATTTTTAATCAACATGATTTGATTAGAAAATGTAACTATAATGTCTCGATCTGAGTTCCACACACCGATTCTCTGAGCTGGTCAGTCACATGACCTCAACCGCACCTCCTCGTATGCCAGACGCTGCTAACTATTTGTGAGGATCTAATATCGATCATGGGGAGACTATACCCTCTTTATCAAAGTAGCACAATAAAAGAAATAAACAAGAATAACCATATGATATAACTATAACCAGAATAACACCTACATCACATGATAACCAAAATAGAAAATACAATATTCGGACATAAATGGTAGATATGTCATGCCAAAATGTGTTAAGTGTAAATATGAAAAAACCAAAATGAATAAAGAAACTAATGAATCCCAAGTGGGTCCCAAACCACATCTGATTCCCTCATCCTTGCCCCATCCCAATAATCCCTCAAATATATGACCCTTTCCCTAATCTTGACCTGCAACCATGAAATCTATTTGGTTACCAATCAAGTAGCCTGAGTTGGGTGTGAGTACAACTTTGTAGGCCACCACCAATGGATTCTAAAATAATATCCATTCAATAACATTCTAGTAATTGTATAAAGAAATAATTACAATGCAAAAGCAAACAGTTATCACATTACCAATTATTCTTTATTTAACCATATAACCTCCCAAGTTCCCAAGGAGACTCGAAACCTCAATAACTTCTTCGTCCCATGTTGGATTCTGAACCATGTCACATATTCAATTCTCACTTTATTATTATGTAATGGTATTTCATAATCCATTCATTATTATTCATTATCATGACTATTTAAAACCATAGTCCAATGGCAATCTCATGGGCATAGGACGTCATGTCTAGCACCCCATGGGTATTTGGAGCCTCAATCCCTATCCCAAACCACAATTTTACATGGGTATTTGGAGCCTTAGTCCCTATCCCAAACTTTATATCTCATATGGTAATTTGGATCCTCATTTGTAATTCCACACACACTTATCATATATAGGAATTTGGAGCCTCAATCCCTATCCCACACACACTTATCATTCATGGGTATTTGGAGCCCCAGTCGATGTCCCATACATATTTATCATACATGGGTATTTGGAGCCTTATTCCATATCTCATACTTTTATATTAATCAATCAAATTTGTCACATTATCACATGTATCACTATATCACATATATCATAACATCACATCAATCAAGATTAATCAATATTAATTATTATGTCATAATATCACATTAATTAAATCACCAATTAATCAATAAAGTTCAATAATTGCATACTCATATCATTTCATTAATTAATTCAACAATTAATTAATCACCAAAATTCTATTAATTAATTAAATGATTAATTAATCACATAAATTATTTTAATTAATTAAATAATTAATTATTAAAATTCCAAAATCTCAATATCCCATAATTAATTCAATAATTAATTATTCCAATTCACAAATTCAATATTTCAATAATTAACTTGACAATTATTTATTCCTCAAATCCCACAATTTCAATATTCTGATAATTAATTCCACAATTAATTACCCAAAACTCCAAAATTCAATATTTCAATAATTAAAACAATAATTAATCATCTCTAAATCCCATAATTAAATATTCTAATAAGTTTCTCAATAATTAATTATCCCCAATTCCCCAATTCCTTCATTAATTAATTCACCAAATTAATTAATTCCATCAAGAAATTTAATTTATAAAAAAAATCTAATAATTCTAAAATTATATACATGTAATTTAAATAATGACTATGGTATTTGAATAATAGACCACCAACCTCAATTTTTATGAAGAATTCTCTCCAACAGAAATCCCTAATTCATCAGAATAACGAAGAAAATCAAGATCTAGAACAGCAACCTAAGTCCAAAATGAAATGGGTCAAGATCCAACATTCCTAGATCTAGATCCTAAAAAAAGATCTAGATTCAAAAAACATAGGATAACACACCTTAAATAATAATAGAATAATGAGAGAATAATGGGAAACCTATCGGGATTAAGATCTCTTATTGGGAGGGGTGTAGATCTTTGATTCGGGCTACAGATTTTGAATAATAGAGGTTAGAAGACTTGGGAATTCATCTAGGAGCCTCAAAATCAAGAGGAATTATTAGGGGTCAACTAGAGGTCAATTTTATGTTAATTTGGGGGTTTTATTATTTTTAAAAATAATTTTCATATTCATTAAAACCACATGAACAGTTTGTTGGGTAGGGGTGCATGGTTGTCATAACTGTGCGCCTTAACTGCACGCTTTTATTGGGGGGGGGATTTCCCATTTTAGGGGGAATAGTTTTTGAAAACCGTTCACCAGCCTTGAAAAGAACCTCTGCCTGGGCTCACATGGTTATCTGGGATTGAGCGCATAGTTTGGAAAAAACTGTGCACCAACTGTGAACACCCTCTCCTCCTTCCAAAATTCTCAAATTTTCACCAAAAAACTCCCCAAGAATTAACCAAACAAAAGGACTAAAAACTAGGAAAAATATTACCTATAAAATTCCCAATACATCTCCAGAAAAGGTTAGGTTATTATAATCTATTCTCCTTATTACAAATCATCCTCAATCTATACTCCCAAGCATCTATAAGATTCCGAGTCAAAAAAATTGGGCCACTGAGCTTGTATATCTGCTTCTCTCTACCATGTTTCCTTCTACACACATCCATGTTTCCACAATACATGGATTATTGGTACGACCTTTCCTCGCAACACATTCTCACTACGATCCAACACACGTATCAATTTCTCCTCAAAGGATGCATCTATCACAAGATCTATATTATCCACATCGATCACACGAGAAGGGTTGGGGTGATACCTCTGAAGTTGTAACACATTAAAAAAATCATGCATAACACTGTATCTCTATAGAAGATATAATCAGTATGCCACTAGCATGATTCTTTCCACAATATCAAATGGTCCAACAAACCTGGGCACCATATTTCTCTGCCTATGTATCCTGTGGTGATCCAACCTAGGAGACATCGGAAGGAATACACGATCACCCTCTGTAAACTCTAGGGTCCATCATCATCTATCAGCATAAGACTTTTGTACACGTCATAGCCATACTTTTCCAAATCAACTGGACCTACTCTCACGTCTCCTGTATGGGATTTAGTCCCAACAAATCTGACTCACCAACCTTCTTCCAGCATAGATACAATCTACCTGGTCTACCATAAATATCCTCATATGTTTCTATCTATATAGTTTTCTAATAACTGTTGTTATAGGAAAACTCCACCAAAGATAGGTTCTTCTCTTAGAATCCACCAAAGTCTAGGACACATGCTTGAAACATATCCTCAAGCACCTATATAGTACATTACGACTTCTCAACTATCTGTGGGTGGAAAGTGGTACTAAAAAAACCTATGAACCTAAAAAATTATGAAGTCCTTTACAGAAGCTATAAGTAAAACATGATTCACAATCAGAAACAATAGTTTGTGGAACTCTGTATAGATAAACTATCTCTTGGACATACAAGTCCCCCAACTGCTCCAATGAGGAGGTCTCCTGTATAGGCAAGAAATGTGCTACCTTTGTCAAACATTCCTCAATCACCAAAATAGAATCATTCTTCCAAGGCATCCCCATGATACCCACCACAAAATCCATAGTCATTTCATTCTACTTCCATTCCAGAATGAGAAACAACTATAGAAAACTACTAGGTCATTGATGCTCAATCTTCACTTGCTGAAATATGTAGCATCAATCCATAAACTCTACTATCTCCTTTTTCATGTATAACCACAAAAACTGTCATCATAGTTCACCATACATTTTTTTCACACCAAGGTGTACCACCCACTATGAGGCATGAGACTCACTCGTAAACTCCTCACACATTCTCATAGGCACAGAAACCTGATATATGAAATAAATAATCTCATCCTCATATATTCTTCAATCTGAAGGTGTCTACCCACCTTCAAGGATTTCCCTCAAGGCCAGACATTCTGGATCCTCATACTATCTATCCTTGATATGTCTCAAAAGTATAGAATCTACTAAAACTGAACTAAGAGTCATCTGATCCCAAATATCTGGAACAACAACATGCATCTCATCTAGTAAATCCACCATATTCCACTTATCAATAGACCCTAGAACCTCCTGAGTCTGAGTTTTCCTACTTAGAGTATTAGCAATACTGTTTTCCTTCCCGAGCATGTATGCCAACTCAAAATCAAAAGATTTCATATACTAAATCCACCTCCACTATTAAAGATTAAAATTTCATTAAGAAAAGATATAATTTCAAGCTCTTGTGATCCTTATACAAAGAAAACTTTTCACCCCATAGATAATTTCTCCAACAATTCAAAGAAAAAACCACTATAGCTAACTTGAGGTCTGGAATAAGGTAGTTATGTTCATGTGGCTTCAAATTCCGAGACCCATACACCACAACTCGATCTCCCTACATAAAAAATACTCCAAATCCAATCCCAGAAGCATAAAAAAACACCATATACTCCTCACCCAACTCAATTTTGATCAAGATTGAGCACTTCTTCAACTCCTATAAGGAATTATCACATGATTCTAACCATTAAAACTTTATCCCCTTCTTGGATAATCTAGAAAGTGGTGCTTCCAAACAAGATTTTTTTGGATAAATCTATGATAATATCATGATAACTGCAAAAAATCTATAGATATAAAAAACTATCTTGGGATACTCCCAAGATACAACTTCCAAAACCTTCTCTAGGTGCACTAACACACCTTCTTCCAGGATGATGTGACCTAATAAGTGTACATGATCAATCAAAAACTGAGGCTTAGATAGATTTGCGTATGGATGATGATCTCATTGAGTACATAGGATGATGTCATGATATTGGGAAGAATCATCATGAGTCTTGGATTACACCAATATATCATCCAAAAACACTACCATAAATTGATCCAGGCAATGATAGATGATTCTGTTCATAAAGGAAATAAACACTTCTGGTGCGTTCGTCAACCCAAACGGCATTAAGAAGAACTCATAAAGGTCTTACCTTCTTTTAAAAGAAGGCCTAGCTATATCAGAAGGTCAAACTCTCAACCAATTATACCCTGATCTCAAGTTGATCTTTGAGAAAACACAATCTCCTCTTAACCGGTCAAATAGATTTTTGATACACAGAAGTGGATATTGGTTCTTCACATTTATCTATTTTAACTTCTGATAGTCAAAAAACATGTTTAGAGGCTGCCATCCTTCTTAGAAAAAAATAGAGAACCGCAAGGGGATGTACTCTAGTAGATAAATTCCTTATATTAAACCTCTTCCAGCTGAGTCTTGAGATCTTGAAGCTCAGTCAGTGCCATTCTATATGGTGGAATAGATACTAGATTATCCCATAACATGAGATAAATTCACAATTCTACATTTCTATTAGGCGGAAGCTCTAATAAGTATTTACGAAACACATCCTGAAACCTATACCCTACCGGTGGAACAACATTATGCTTCATGACTTTGTTATCCAACTATAAACTTGAAACCTAGGATGTGAGCTCTCCTAGTTTCTATGTAATTGTACTTTCTTGGCCCACTTGGATTTCCCACTACCCAAAGTGGATATAATTATCACCCTTAAGAGATGTAAAGTCCAATCTCTAATGGTAAAAATCAATGGTGGATCAGTATTCCACTAACCAGGTCATGCCCAAAATTAAATCAAAACCTGAAATATCTAGGATGTAAATATACCATATAAATGGATACTCCCAAACCTTGAGAAAATATCCCTTGTATAAATAGATATCTCTCAACCACACTACTAAAGGTGTATCTATCATCAATATTCCCCTCATGAACTCCACCGACAGGATGAAACTATTCAAAAGTTGTGCAAAAATAAAGGAATGAGAGGCACCAGTATCAAATAAGGCACTAGATAATATAGAATCTACAAGAATAATAACTCTCACTATCAAAGGTCCAACCTCACTATCCACAAGTGTAGGATGAATGGATTTAACTATCCTGCTCCTCTTCCTTTTGATTTATTCTTTGATTCTGAAGCTACACCACTCTACTGATACTGGTGATCTTTCCCAGAATTACTATGTCCACTGCCTTTACCACCATGGCTAGTAGAACTCCAGCCACTAGACTGATGTGGTGTAGAAGTTACCCTTCCCACACTCTGATTCTACATCAATTTTCTATCATTAACCATTTTTCACGAGTTCCTGAAAAACCTTTATAGATGTACCATCTATCCATAAGCTCAAAACTCTTCCGATGGTCAGAGAAAATGTTTAAAAAAGTGTCCCAACATATTTCACTTGTGGAAAAGCACTCGAGAAAGATCTTGGGTAACCGTTCCTTCCCCCTGGCCACTCTTCTTCCCACTTCTTTGGTCAACATATTCATAAATATGAATCCTAACCTCAGATTCTATACCTTATGAATTTCTAGTATAAACCACTTCTCCTACACTAGAATCCTCCCCTAAGTTCCCCTCAACTATGATAGCATGATTCACCACCTATGCAAGCTTCTTTTACAGGAAGATGTTCAAATTGGACTTAATCTCACATTTTAGCCTATTGTGAAAACACCTTTCCATAATTGTTTCATCACCTATAGATGCTAGAGAAAAATAGTAAAAATCTATAAAGATTCCATCATAGTCCATCATAGACATACTCCCCTGAGTCAGCCTCATGAACTCAACTGATCCCTCCTGCCTCAATATCTCTAGAAAAAAGTGCTCCAAGAACTTCCCCAAAAAGTCCTTCCGTAACATACCATTAACTATCAAGTTCAAGACTGAACATCCCATAAACACTTTAATGATCCTCATAGAATATACACAACCAACTTTAATATCTTCTCAATAGTAGTCTCCAAATGGAAAAGTATAGTCTAGACAGACTCAATCCAGAACTCAGCTACCTCAGTCCCACCCTCTCTTGTAAATGATAGAGGGTGCTGAAACTGAAACTCCATCATCAGGTCTGACATTCTTTTCACAACCCACCCTGTGTCTATTTACATGAATTGTATAAACCAAATGAATTTATCTTATAAATTCTTCACAACTTCCTCAACTGACACTATCAGTTCCTTAGGTTCCACTATTAGAGGCGCATCTATATATATGTCCTTCTGTCTTCCTCTCAACAAGCATAGTCATGGAGGCATATCTCTATAATTCTAAACACATGTCTCAGGACACATAAAAAAATATTAACACATTTAATTTGGAGGAAAAAATAACAACAATCTTCTAAAATCATTTTTTTCAAACCTATCCAAACGATCAAAACTAAGATGCTATGACTACCCTTAACCATCATACACCTAGGTCATGGTTAAAAAAGTAGACACATTCTCATTTTTTTCAAATCTCATTAGAAACCTATTTATTCACATATTGCATCATTTTAAAATTTCCAAATTTCACATTAGGAACCATTTCATTTCATCTTCACAAGAAAGGAAAAACAATTTCAAGTTCAAAAACCTACCCAAAAACTTTTTTTACCCACGTGTTCCTAAAATGTTTCATGGCACAATAATACTGAGTGCCTAGAATGATGCAAAAATACTCAAACTTCATGAAATTCTAGAACATTAGTCAATCTCATAAAAAATAAACAACAATAATCGCATCATGAAATAACTATATCACTCAAGGTGAAATATCATCAACTGTAACAACACACATCAATGAAAAAAATCCCACCCTGATAACTTAGGTTTTACCATCATACATGGGGTAGCTACTCCCATGAATGATCTCTTAACCAAGTTTTAAATCATTCTATTATACTGTCTACATATCCTAAATAGTAAGACAAATGAAAAGAAAATAAAACACATTTGATACTAATTTTTAACGTCCCGATCCATGTGCCACACATTAGTGCCATGATCTGGTCGGTCACATGACCTCAAGTGAACCTCCTCGTATTCCAGAGGATTCCAACTAGTAGTGAGAGTCTAATATCGATCATGAGGATTATATATCCTCTTTATCAAAGCAACATAACAACAGAAATAAACAAGAATAACCAAATGATATAATCATAACTAGAATAACACCAACATCACATGATAACCAAAACATGAAATACAATATCAAAAACTAAACCATAGATATTTCATGCCAATATATGTCAAGTGTCAATATGAAAAACCCAAAATGAATAAATAAAATGAAAAATACCAATTGGGCCCCAAACCACGTTTGATTCCCACATCCATGATCCATTCCAATCAGCCCTCGAACATAGGCCCCTTTACCTTAACCTATCATGCATCCCTGAAATATATTCGGGTACTGATCTGGAAGCCCAAGTAGGGTTTCAGTACATATCAATAGGCCACCACCAACGACATCTAAAACAATATCTAGTCAATATATTTTATGAAATTGCATAAATAAATAATTATAATGAATAAGTACACAGTTATCACATTATCAATTATTATTCATTTAACCACATAACCTCCTAGGTTATCGAGGAGACCTAATCCCTCAATACATGCTTTGTCCCATGATTAAGTATGAAACATGTCACACATTCAATTCACAATTAATTATAATTCAATGTTTTTTCATTTTAAATACATTCCAATTCATTATAATGGCTAGTTGGAACCATTGTCCAATACCAATATCATGGGAATAAAACATCCTGTCTAGCACCCCATGGGTATTGGGAGCCTCAGTCCCTATCCCACACCCTAATGTTACATGGGTATTTAGATCCTCAGTCCTAGTCCCGTACTTTCTATCACATATGGGTATTTGGAGCCTCAGTCCCTATCCCAAATACATTTATCAAACATGGGTATTTCGATCTTCAGTCCCTATCCCCCACACAATTATAATACATGGGTATTTAGAACCTCAGTCCCTGTCCCAAACACATTTATCATACATGGGTATTTGGAGCCTCATTCCCTATCCCATACTCGTATATCAATCAATCACTTGTTTCATAATAACAAATGTATCACTATATCACATATATCATAATATCAAATAAATCAAGATTAATCAACTTTAATCCTCATACCACAATATCACATTAATTAATTTACCAATTAATTAATCAAGTACAACAATTTCATACTCATGTCAATCCATTAATTAATTCAATAATTAATTAATCAACCAATTTCAATTAATTAATCCAATGATTAATTAATCACATCAATTCATTAAATTCATTAAAAAATTAATTAATACAATCCAAAAATCTCAATATCCCATAATTAATTCAACAATTAATTATTCCAATTCACAAATTCAATATTTCAATAATTATCTCAACAATTAATTATTCCTCAAATCCCACAATTTCAATATTCTGATAATTAATTCCACAATTAATTATCCCCAAATCCACAATTCAGTATTTCGATAATTATCTCAATAATTAATCATCCCTAAATCCCATAATTCAATATTCTGATAATTAACTCAACAATTAGTTTTCACCAATTCCAAAATTAATTAATTAATTAATTCATAAAATTAATCAATTCAATTATAAAATTAAATTTCTAAATAAACTATATAAATTCTAAAATTAAATTCACATAATTGAAATCATGACTATGGGATTTGAATAATAGACCACCTACATCGGGTTTGACGAAGAACGCTCCCTAATGAAAATCATTTATTGAGTGGAATAACAGTGAAGAAAAAGTTCTAGAATGGAAACCTAAATCCAAAACAAAACAGATCAAGATCTGACATTTCTAGATATAGATCCTTCAAAATAGGATCTAGATTCAACAAAATAAAGTATTACATCCCTTAAATAATGAGATTAGAATGAGAGATGAACAGAAAACCAATCAGGATTAAGATCTCTTATCGGGAGAGGTGCAGATTTTGATTCAGGATTCTAATAATGAAGAAAAAATTTTGAGAGCCTTTTTAATTTGTATGGGAGCCTCAAGAATCTAGAATAATTCTTAGGGGTCTATTGGGGGTAAATTTTGGGTTATTTTTTTGGGTTTGAGTATTTTAAAAACTATTTTTTGGATTAATTAAAACCGCACGCATGGTTTGCTGGGTAGGGGCACATGATTTTCCAAAAAATGAACCTCTATTAGGGAGGGGATGTATGGTTTCTATTTTTAAGGTGCATAGTTTTTAAAAAACATGAACCATTCATGTTAATTCCCTCTACTTGGGTTCACACTGTTAGCTGGGCTAGGGCGCATGGTTTGGGAAAACCATGCGCCAACCGTGCATTGCCTCTCCTCCTTCCAAAATTCTCAAAATTTCACCCAAAACTCCCCAAAAAGTAAAAAAACAAACTACTCAAAAATATAAAAAATATTACCTGTAACATTCCTGAGACATCTCCATAAGAGGTCGGGTTCTTATAATAACATTTTTTTCTCAATGATTAAAAGGTGCTGTTTTTTAATTTCCCTATTTTCATTTGTTAATTTTAATTTTATGTGTTTAAATTTTTATTTTACTATATATTTATCTATTATTTGATGATTTTATTTCTAGTTTCGAATTATATGTTTCTTAATTCTTTAGTATTTTTATATTTATTTCATGTGTACATAATGCAGGGGCATGTTCTTTGGTTACGATATGTTCAAGATCATCAAAATGGAGATAAGTTTTTTTCCAATAGAATTGGTTGATGTGTAAATTTGAAATATTTTATATTGAAAAAAAATCATTATTCAATCTACTATTATAATTTATCAATGGAAGTCACAAATCAATACATTCTAATATTTTTTGGTAATGTAAGTGACCAAAATAATCCTAAATTACATATTGTCTTTAAAATCATTTGATTTCACTCTTAAAGAGTGGTTACAAAAGAATAAAATAATTTTTTGATGATATTTATATAAGACCCCAAAGAACCCTGAGATGGGAGGGGTAAATTAGGTTGTCAACTTTTTCTTTTAAAACAAAGGATCTTGTTCCCATGTTGGTAAGAACTTGTTAAACCTATTTGAAGGAATCATATAGTAATTAAACATTCTCATACAAAGAGATAACACAACCATTTTACTTGGTTCACCACTAACATATATTCTAATAAAAATACTCTAAAAATGTGTCCATCATACCTAAATCCACTTGTTGGACTCCTCATGTATTAATCATGTTGTAATGATCACAAATCTCATTATGATTTACCAATCTTAATAATAATCACAAATCTCCTTACTGGTTACAAATCTCCTTACTGTTTAAAAATCTTATTACTGATCACAAATCTCACATATCTTATTACTCATGTGTATTTATGTTTCAAGTTATATTATACTTTATAATGGTTAAGCTCAATCCATTTTATGCATATTACTTTTTAAGTCTAAATACAGTTATTTGTCTAAGTACAAGACACCGTGAAGCTTGACACAGTAAGTCAGACACTGTGAGCAAGAAGTAGACACCGTTAACAGAAACACTGAAGAAGACACTGTGAAGCCTAAGTCTCAAACACCGTGACCAATGAGACACCGTGACCATGAGACACCGTGACACTGTAAGCCAGACACAGTGAGTTAGACACCGTGACGCAGACACCATGAAGGACATACCGTGAGCAACATACCGTGAAAGACATACCGTGAAGGACACACCGTGAGCAAGACACCGTGATAAACATACCGTGAAAGACATACTGTGAAGGACATACCATAAAAGACATACTGTGAAGGAGAAACCGTTTTCATAACTACTGTGACACCGTTTCTGAACCTTTTTGTCAATATTATTTAAATATTGCTAATGGTCATATTTGATGTTTTTAATGCAATTAATGATATTTAATGATAGTTTTTGGTCTGTCAGGAAACCGTACCTCGTAACTATGAAAAGGAAATCATTTTATTTCCAGATCTCGGGGAATATAAGGAAGATTGAGCTATAGTAAAAAAGAAGAACATACATATGTGAGCAAGAAACACGAGTGCACTGTACTGAACCGAAAACCAATCCTGAGCATTACTACGAAGAAGAGATTGCAAGATCTTCAAATAAAGCATTGTCTCATACATGAAATATAACCCTAATGAATAACACATGAAATATAGAACTTCTTCACTTGTGAAGAACACCAAGCTGAACCACGCCACTCTATTTTTTAACAGAAAAACCAGAGAAGGACTCAGACACATTTGAGATGAATCCAAGGAGTCCAGAGCTGCACTGCTAATCACTAGAGCATTCTAAACTCTTATCTACTCTCTAAGTGGTTCATTATTTACTTTCGAGTAGTGTGTGTACTCTGTTTATTTTATACACATACTGTCTCCTGTGCTGAACTGGAGGATACTAAATCCTCATTCCAAACTTTCTACACCTTCTTGTGTCCCACTGTGGATAGTGGTAGAGGTCAAGTGAGACCTGGACAGCCTGTGTGCTGTTGAGTTGTTTTCCCACAAATAACTGTGCTAGAGGTCTGAGTACCTGGACAGTTTGTAAACTATTGTTAACCCCGATCCAGGGTGTGGATCAAATTTATATATAAATTTGAGAGGACTACGTCTCGACTTGAGACTGAAACTCTTAGTTATATCTGTCGTGCATTTTAGTTTAAGTTTAAAGTATACAATATCTAATTTTTATTCCGATGCTGTTACTTTGAAATACACAACTATTTTAAAGTTCCAATAGAGTCATTCTGTGCCAGACACACTACGCTTACTAGATTTTAGGGGTATCACATTTCCTCCCTTAGAAAACTTCTGTAGAATCCCCCTAGATCACTAATTTGGGTGAATTCTTACTCAGTTTAATGATTTTAAGGTCTCTTTAGTAGATTAGAATTTAAGACTTTTTCCTTGATTAGCATGATATTCTACTTGCATCAATATATTGAGTTAATGTGCTTGAAATAACTCTTCACTCAAACCAGTTGTTCGACAATACTATTTTTGAAGTTCTTTTCCTTTGAAAAAACCTCATTTATGTTTCAAATATATACCAACCTTCAAGAAAAAACAAAATTTTGAAAATCTCAACAAATTCACAAAGCTCACACCCTATTTAGAAAAAATGCCTTCACAATTCTCACTGCCTTCATGGAATAAACCGCTATCATGATGCTCAATACCTTGAAATAACACTAAGTCTTCACAAAACTCATAGTATTCATGAAACTCCCAGAAATCAAAATCATTGAAATCATTTAAGGCATAACCAATACTTTTATCATGCTCAAGATCACATATAATTCTAGATTTTTAAAGTTCCCAGTCTTCACAAAATCAGAGCAATTCATATTTTTCTCCAATTCTATTTTGTTGAAATGAAGTGGGGGTAGCCTCTTATTTCTAGGCTAATTTTTTTTGATGATTCCAATATCGCAATAGTTTTTTATGAACCTCCAAATTAATTTTCATTAAGATCCTTCATTCACGAAGTTCTAGTAAAATTTCACCCATTCCCGAAAATTCTCATAGTCGCAATGAATCACCATCAACTCATCACATACTCATGATGCTTTGTTTTAGTCTCAAAGAATCACCATATTTATACTATTCATTCTCAAAACTCATTCATGATGATCCATATCTTTGTGAAGACCAACCTTCACAAAACTCAACATTCACATACCTCAACCTTCATGAAACTTAGTCTTCATGAAACTCATTCCTTTACCATATTTTAGATTATTTAATCTATAAAACCCCATTTTCATGAATCTTGTTCATGATGATCCCTAATTTCATAAAAATTGCTCCTTCCTCCCGATTTTGAGCCCAAAAATTTGGAAAACACTAGGAAATGAATCCACTTTCAACATTGTACTCAACTTGTACTGTAAAATCACTTACCTTGTCAACTCCTAGATCATCCCAGTGTGGATTGACAACAAACACAAAATAAACTTATTTTATAGTAATTAAAATCTTTATTTACAATAATACCCCCTTTGGGTTTGTTGGAAATATGTAGATAAATTCAATAAAGCACTAGACACTATCAAAACCTGATACATGAGAAACAACTCGTGTAATACTCTAAGTCTATGTGAGCAAGTCTCGGTGTAGAGAACAAGAGAGGAAGCATGAAATGGGTTCTCATGTTTTGGAATGCTTAAAGATGTCCAAGATAAGCTATGAGAAATATGAACTATTTTCTCATAAATCATAATTCTCATCATGTCACAAAAGTATTGCATGGTTTTTCAAAAATCCCACTACTAGAAAACCTTTATAATGTTGAATTTATCAATTCTAACCCTTTGGAAATAAACCCAAAGAACCTTTATCTTCACTTATGGAGTTTAAAACAAACCCCCTGGATCGTATATCCCCCCAAAACCTACATCACTTCCACAAATAGATAAAAATAATTAACACAAATACAGATAGGGGATGAACCATAACCTTCTTATGTACTAGGAGGCAGTAGATCACTGAGGTTCAACTGATGTTTCTTGAAAATTTGGTCTACCAAAGGCTTAGTCATAATGTCAGACATGTGGTCATGAGTTCCAACATGATCCATTGTAATCACACATTGTTCAATTTTTTTGACGATGTGATATATGGTCTTAATATGTTTAGTACAAGAGTGATAAACCAAATTATTTTTAACATATATTTTCTCTCTCATTTTTATAGTGATTTACCATTGGATATTTCAGCTCATTAAAAATATCATTCAGTTTTTTATTCATCCACAACATTTAAGTGAATGCCATTATATTATAGATACACTCTAATTCAGCTATACTAAGAGACATGCTTTCTTGTGTCTTTTTCAACTAACCCATTTGTTTCCAATGATGAATGTAATAACCTGAGATTTTATGAAAAATATTCTTTCAATTTCATTGATGTATTGTGTTTTACGCTACACCAAGATTACCTTGCGCTATACGCAACACCGTATTAGCTTGCAGTATACGCAACACTATTCTTGGATCATGTTACACACAATTTTGATAGTAGTTATTCTAGGAAACATTGAGTGTGTATATACATATATATATTCAATGTATAAATGAAAAATGGTTGGATTCTGTTATACCAAACAACGAAGGAGTCTTGCATCACACGCAACCCTGACTTGGCTTGCATTACATGCAATCACGACCTTCCTCGATGGCGTGTGTAGTATGCAATATCGGGTTTTACTAAACAACGATATATTGTTATAATATTATTATGGACTAGCCGTTATGAATAGTATTAACTACATTTTAAATTTTATAACATTATTATTCTTCTTACATATTTTCTAGAACATGGTATGAGAACAAAATAATATTTTCGGGTAAAATAAGTATTTTTCAAAAAATGCAGTTTTGCCGCCTTTTGATGGCGCAGCCACTTTAAATCTAGTTTTTGACATGTTTATAAGTTCAATTTGAAAAAATAAAATTATTCCTTGGAATCATGATATATAAATTTAATTTGGATAAAATTTTCATATTATTCTGATAAATTTCATATTTTGATGAATAGTAAAAACACACTATATTTTAATTAAAAACAACTTTTTTCATCACAATAATTTATATGGATAGATTATCTTTTTAATTTGTTTTAAAGTGTAATTAGAATATATTTTTACCATTTAATCCAATGTTGGTCATTTGAATTAATTTCACTGTGAAATTGGACATAAACAAGTGATGATCTTTTGATAGTAATTGTTTCTTAAAAACACGCTATTTGTTTTGATAACGGGAATTAATTTTAAAATTAATTAATTCCACTTCCATGTTTTGAATTTGGAAAAATAGACATCATTTTTTAATTCGGAATATAAAATATATCTTAGGCTGAATTTTTGGTATTTTTCTGAAAAACTTCAATTTTTGATGAATAGTGAAAACACTGAGTTTTTGGTTAAAACCGAATTTTTATTTAAATAATAATTTATTTGATTTAAATTTATTTTAGTCCAAAATAGATACATAATACTTATATAAGTTCAATGAAATTCATTGGAATCATTTTATAATAATTCTAGATTTATAAAAATTGTATTGAACTTTTCACCGTCTTTTACCCACCTCCTAGGAGCTTTTGCAATTGTTCATAAAACTTAATTTTACCGCTTCTGTGAGTTGAATTTCGAAAATCTGAGAGACACGGTTAATATCACGGAGTAAAATGTGGTTCAATTAGATAAAAATAATTTTTGGTGAATAGTAACTTTTTTACTTTTATTTACCACGGTTAAAAGTAAATAGGGTAATTCAAGGTTAAAAGAATATGATAATAATTCAAAATTACCTTAACACTTATCCAAACCTTATTGGATGAGTAATGGCCGACCATGGGCATCCTTGGGTCGATTTTGGGACCCCATGGAGCCACTTATGAAAGAAAATGACACATTAGATTAATTAATTTAATGTAAAGACAAAATTTGCATTAACAAAAATCATTTAGTAATTAATTTTTATAAAAGGATATATAAATTATCTTTTAGACTATAAATATTCATTGGAAAGCTAAAAATATTTCCTACATTTTGGTATTTTTTTTATAATTTTTAGACATCAAATAAATTAAATTTTTTATGACACAATAATGATGCAGAATTTACCGCATTAATAAATGATTTAAATAAATAAGATTATAATGATTAAAATATTATCCAAAACCCGTCCAATTCCTATGGTATGATTTTATTTAGAATATTAGTCATATTATATTCGACATTAATGTGTTTTGGACCTCTTGAAACTGAAGATAAGTTTATAATAAAATAATGTTTTCACACTTTCCTAAAGAGCCCCTCCTCTCCCTTATAAAAGGAGACCACTTCTATGCAATTCCTCACACCTATCAAGCCTTTTGGATCGTCCAAACTCTGTCCAAATAAGCTCCCTACATCCCTCTCCTCCCCCTAGAATCCTTACATTAGACAGAAGGAACTTCAAGAAGTCCTTTTGGTTCAAACCAAAGGAAGTTACCCAAATTAAAGGTAATAGATTCTATTAAGTTGTTTTCTTTTATTATACTTCTCCAACCCCAAAACTCTTTTTAATCCTTTCTTTTGTAAAAAAAAACAGTATCCTATAAATAATAGGATGTTTTTATGAGAATTATTAGAACTACACTTACACACACCTCCATCTAATGGATGAAGAACATAATGTTTCTGGGGATGGAAAACTAACGCCTCACAAAACGATGATTGTTCGATTTTATCCTACCGCCTCTCATGGTGGCCATTATGATGGAAATGTATTTATATATTATATATATTATGTTTATGATTTCCTTATTATTCTTTACTTCCCAATTATATCAAGCCATTATGGTTTCCATAGTGGGTAAATACGATAATCTCATTTGAGGAAGTGCGGACTACCGCCCCCTCAAAGTGATGTGATTCGTTAATGCCTTATGTGGGATATATAAAGGATGGATTTAATGATATTATGTAAGATATTATAATGGAATTATAATATACCTATTACATTAAAATAATAAATAGAAATGAAAGTAGCGTTCATGCATACGTACGGCTTACCGTCTCCATGAACGGTGCATTTCATTTTTTACCTCCATATGTTTTGTACTATTATAAATACATGTATATGCTAGATATATAATGAATATATATGATATATAGATCATGATTTACATTCTGTAAGTAATTAAATCATTATATAAGTAATAATAACATCAATAACAACAAGTCCAAATACGTACGATAAATAAGATGATTTTACCCAAAACGTTGCTTTAACATGGGATTTAAAAAAGAACGGGTAATATAAAGTCATAAGTGAACCATATATGATATCATAACAATGAATATGATTCTATAATAAGTCAATGACATTATTTAAATTATTATACTGGAGGTTTGGATACGTACGAAGCATATCCGACCTAAGGTAAGGGATAACTATTCCAATCTCATTCTTATCCGAGATTGTTATTCGTAAGTATTTACTGGGGTTATTGTTATCATCCATGACCATGTTTTCTAAAAATGTTTTCATAAAATGTTTACTATTCTTCCATGAATGTTTAAAGTCATTTTTACCCTTTATTTACTTTTTACCACATTGTATGAATGGAATCTTTCCTTTGGTTACCATATAAGGTACTTTTTGACTTTTCCGACAAAAGTATGAGGAGAATGTTATTTTTAACTTATTCGGCATGAAAGGAATTTTTAAGGTTTCATAACGATTCATTTTCAAGAAGCTTCCTCTACAAGATTTCATGATTATTTTCAACAAAACCCTTTTCTTTTAAAATTGCATGGCATTTTGTGAAAAGAAAATGATTTTCAAGAAGAAAGGATATTTTCCTCAAGAATTCATTTCAAGTGCTTTATCAAAACCATTTTCCATCTAAGATGAAATTATTTCATATGTGTATGTTTCAAGTATAATTTCTCTATGATTTATATGGTTTCACTTTTCTTATGATGAAATGATATCCATTTGTTTTATATGGATTATGTTATGATAAAATGATGTTTATGAAACCCAATTTATTCTTTGGGTTATGCTGAATGATTTATGATTGTTTTTTTGGCACATGTAAGAATGATTTCAATATGAGATGGGTGGGAACTATATCTCCCTCCAATGAATTGGGTAAAGATTTATATCTCATGAGATAGACATGGCTGGAATGGCAAGTAAATCCGGTTCAGTAATACAGGGCTGGAACGACAAGTAAACCCAGTTCAGTAAGGAACTTTGTCCACTAAGATGGTCTTGGAAGAAATGCCTTGGCTACTATGGAAATCATATCATGTGATTAATGTTTTTCTACAATTACATGTTTTATTCCCATGCTATTTTATCATAATTAATGTTTCTTTATGATCTATGCCTTATGCACTGCCATATTTTATGTCATTGCTCAAGATTTTGATGTTTATACATTATGTTCATGTTTTTAAGTTCAAATATATATGATTTGTTTTATTTTATCCATGCTTACCCTTACTGAGCATTTGATCTCACCCTTTATATGTTTTATTTTCCCCAGGATTTAAAGAAAGGTTGTAGGTAAGAAAACCAAAAGGGGAAGATCTTTATGGGAGATGTTGAAGATCTTTCACCATGATTAGAAGTTTACGTTCCGAGTTTCCAAAGACACTAAACTATTACGGTCATTGTGTGTCTGTTTTTGTTATGTATTAAGTATTCCGGAAAATTAATGTAATTTACATGTACGTCAAGCTTCGGGTATCTACAGTTGGTATCAGAGGGAGGTTTAGTTAACCTTTGGAAACTAGGATGTGAAAACTTTAGTGAGATCCCTAGAGATATTTCTAAGGTATGTCTATGGATGTACCTAAGGTTAAGTATAAGTATAGGTTATAGTACTAGAATTATAGTAATGATATTAGAATTAAACCTAAGATGTTAGATATTGAAGTTACTCCCCCTTTATTATATTGTTTTACCTATCATAATTTTTTCCTCTCACACTATTCTTTTTGGGTTTTAGACGATGGCTGGAACCCGAAGGAACCATGTTGATCAATGTAATGGAAAATGCAATGATTGTCCTTATGAACAAACCAATGCTATGGGAGATGGAGTGAAAAATCTTATTACTATACTTACTCATGCTATGAATCATTTTGGACTTCCGAATGAGCAGAGAAGGGAACAATATTCTATTGAGTCCTTCATGAGGCAACATCCCCCTTCTTTCAGTGGGTCTTCTAATCCACTTGTTGCTGAAGAATGGATCAGTACCATTGAAAAGATATTTTCCATACTTTGCTGTTCGAAACATGAAAAAGTCATTTTGGCTATTTACCAATTAGAAGGCGAAGCAGATCAATGGTGGACTTTAATTAAGAATACAAGGCCCTAAGGTGAAATTGACTCCATGGAATGGGATGAGTTCAAGAACTTATTTTTCAATAACTACATCCCTCGTATTCTTTGAACAAAGATGGAAAAGTAGTTCCTTGAGCTTAAGCAAAAGGATGATGAATCTGTTAGTATATACGAAACGAATTTTACAAGGATTGCAAGGTATGCATCTGGCTTTATCATCCAACCTGAAAGTAAAGTTGATCGATTATTTAGTGGCTTAAAACCAAGTCTTCGAAGGGAATTAGCTATAAGATACTTCAGTAGCTATGAAGAAATTGTGTGTTGTGCTATCAAGGTAGAAATGGAAGTTGGTGTTACATATCCATCTCATGGTTTTGACAAGAAATAAAAGATGGAGTTCAAGGAGAAATCTCAGAACAATGGTGAAAAGAAGATGAATGTTTCTTTATGCTCAAAGTGTGGAAAGAAGCATGGTGGAGATTACCTAAAAGGTACTAGAAAATGTTTTAAGTGTGGAAAATAAGGTCATCAAGCAGTTGATTTTTGAATTAATGGGAAAAAGGTTGCTAATGATGTGAATAGAGAAAAGACAACAGAGAACGCTCCACCAACACTTCAATGCTTCAAATGTAATGAAATGGGGAATTATTCTAATCAATTCCCTAATCCAAGGGTTAATGATGATCGACATGAGAAACCACTTAAGGAAAAGGACAAAGGGAAGTCACATGCGATCACTATTGGCAATGTTGAATATGTTAACGATGTGGTGGAATGATTTAGTGTTCATGTAATGGGATTCCAAAATAATGTTGTATATAGTACTGTGGAATATTGGAATATTTATGTATTGGTCTATTGTGGTTTCCAATAATTTTATGGTACTGGTAACCATGAAAAAGTGATTGAAATATTTTTGGAAAGCAGATGATATGCGCATAATGAAGGGATAAAGAGAAAATGAAATGAGCTCATGACTGATATAAGGACAAAGTTATATCATGGTTTTAGTATATAGAATTTTTGGGATTTTGGAATGTGGAAAGAGATAACTTTTGACAGCATTCATGTTTTCAACTAAGGTTCTATGGTAATTCATGTTGCAATAGAATAAATGATTAATAAATTCACATGTTTGGAATGTGACCAACAAGACATATCGTATGATAAATGATGTTATTCACATTCTTGTTATGTGACCTTTATAGTAATCGTTTTCTTTATACTATGAGATTGGAAAGATATATTTTGGATAAGCCTAAAGATTGGAAAGGGTTATGTCGGACATCAGATTGTATTGTTTAAGGCTAGAAATTTTTTTGAAATTATTTCTGTAATGTTATAATAGTGTAGTTTTAGAAAAAGGACAACTTGCAGGACGGGCGACAACCCATCGCGTCAGACAAGGCTGTGGGAATCGAACCCACAACCGATGTGAGACAGGCCTTTATCGCCTACTACTGGCCTACAGGAAGTCCCTGGTTAGTAGAAACTAGTTTTATTTTATTAAGTGGTATGATAGATGAAGTATAAGTCAATTTTTGGAACCATATACGAATAATATCACCATATATGGACTTATGTATATAACTTTTGATAACCTTATGTTTGAGAAAGATGGAATGACCTATCATTCTATCGCATGATCCACTAACACTTCATGGAAAACAAATTCAACTTCATTTCTTTAAGAGATGAAGTGGAAATTGTTCAAGACATGAACAACAATGAGATTGTACCAAAAACAAGTAAGAATTTCTTTTAATTCAAAAATTCTTCAACATTAGGGAAATGATCTTGAAAACCAAAAATGTTTTCCTAGTGCCCTCATATCTGATTAATCAGATGGTACCTTAGATCATCACAAATTTATGGCTTTGTGATTGTTGTCTTTTTTCATAGCCATGTTCTCTACCACTCTCCATCAGAACATGACGGTTAGATTTCTCTTCCATATCCATATTTTCACCTATGTTCTCCTATGTGGAAACCCAGTGATTAGTTAATTTGGGTAACCATTACATTTCATAATTTAGTTTTTAAAGTCAAGTTTTGGTATTCCTTTTTACGATGTGGGTTTCTATTAAAGAACCTTTCGAGTAGTAAACCATTTATAACCCCGACGAATTTCGAGGGAAAAATTCATTTTAAGGGGGGTAGAATGTAACAACCCAAGATTTTATGAAAAAATTTCTTTCAATTTCATTGATTTCTTGTGTTATACGCTACACCAAGATTACCTTGCACTATACACAACACCGTATTAGCTTGCATTATATTCAACACTATTCATGGATCATGTTACACACAATTTTGATAGTAGTTATTCTACGCAACATTGATTGTGTATATACATATATATATATTCAATGTATAAATGAAATATGGTTGGATTTTGTTATACAAAACAACAAAGAAGTCTTGCATCACACACAACCCTGACTTGTCTTGCATTACATGCAATCACGACCTTCCTCGATAGCATGTGTAGTACGCAATACCGGGTTTCACTAAACAATGATATATTGTTATAATATTATTATGGACTAGCCGTTATAAATAGTATTAACTACATTTTAAATTTTATAACATTATTATTCATCTTAAATATTTTCTAGAACATGGTACGAGAACAAAATAAATTTTTCAGGTAAAATAATTATTTTTCAAAAAATGCAGTTTTGCCGCCTTTTGATGGCGCACCCACTTTAAATCTAGTTTTTGACATGTTCATAAGTTCAATTTGACAAAATAAAATTATCCCTTGTAATGAGGATATATAAATTTAATTTGGATAAAATTTTCATATTATTCTGATAACTTTCATATTTTGATGAATAGTAAAAACATGCTATATTTTAATTAAAAACAACTTCTTTCATCGCAATAATTTATATGTCTAGATTATCTTTTTAATTTGTTTTAAAGTGTAATTAGAATATATTTTTACCATTTAATCCAATGTTGGTCATTGGAATTAATTTCACTTTGAAATTGGACATAAACAAGTGATGATCTTTTGATAGTAATTGTTTCTTAAAAACATGCTATTTGTTTTGTTAACGAGAATTACTTTTAAAATTAATTAATGAAACTTCTATGTTATGAATTTGAAAAAATATACATCATTTTTGAATTTGGAATATCAAATATAGATTAGGCTGAATTTTTGGTATTTTTCGGAAAAACTTCAATTTTTGATGAATAGTGAAAACACTGAGTTTTTGGTTAAAACCAATTTTTTATTTAAATAATATTTTATTTGATTTAAATTTATTTTAGGCCAAAATAGATACATAATACTTATATAAGTTCAATGAAATTAATTGGAATAATTTTATAATAATTTTAGATTTATAAACATAGTATTGAACTTTTCACCGTCTTTTACCCACCTCCTAGGAGCTTTTGCAATTGTTCATAAAACTTAATTTTACCGCTTCTGTGAGTTGAATTTCTAAAATCTGAGAGACACGGTTAATATCAAGGAGTTAAATGTGGTTCAATTAGATAAAAATAATTTTTGGTGAATAGTAACTTTTTTACTTTTATTTACCACGGTTAAAAGTAAATAGGGTAATTCAAGGTTAAAAGAATATGATAATAATTCAAAATTACCTTAACACTTGTCCAAACCTTATTGGATGAGTGATGTACGACCATGGTCATCCTTGGGTCGATTTTGGTACCCCATGGAGCCACTTATGAAAGACAATGACACATTATATTAATTAATTTAATGTAAAGACAAAATTGGCATTAACAAAAATCCTTTAGTAATTAATTTTTATAAGGGGATATATAGATTATCTTTTCGACTATAAATATTAATTGGAAATCTAAAACGTTTTCCTACATTTTTGTATTTTTTTTTATAATTTTTAGACATAAAATTAATTAAATTATTTATGACACAATAATGATGTAGTATTTACCTCATTAATACATGATTTAAATAAATAAGATCATAATGATTAAAATATTATCCAAAACCTGTCCAATTACTATTGGATGATTTTATTTAGAATATGAGTCATCTTATCTTCGAAATTAATGTGTTTTGGACCTCTTGAAACCGAAGATAAGTTTATAATAAAATAATGTTTTCACACTTTCCTAAAGAGCCCCTCCTCTCCCTTATAAAAGGATACCACTTCTATGCAATTCCTCACACCTCTCAAGCCTTTTGGATCATCCAAAATCTGTCCAAATAAGCTCCCTACATCCCTCTACTCCCCCTATAAGCCTTACATTAGGCATAAGGCACTTCAAGAAGTCCTTTTGGTTCAGACCAAAGGAAGTTACCCAAATTAAAGGTAATAGATTCTCTTAAGTTGTTTTCTTTTATTCTACTTCTCCAACACATAAAATACTTTTAATCCTTTATTTTGTGACAAAAACAGTATCCTAAAAATACTAGGATGTTTTTTATGAGAAGTATTAGAACTGAACTTACACACACCTCCATCTAATGGATGAAGAACATAATGTTTCTGCGGATGGAAAACTAACGCCTCACGAAACAACGATTGTTCGATTTTCTCCTACCGCCTCTCATGGTGGCCATTATGATGGGAATGTATTTATATTTGATATATATTATGTTTATTATTTCCTTATGCTTCTTTAATTCCCAATTATATCAATCCTTTATGGTTTCCATAGTGGGTAAATACGATAATCTCATTTGAGGAAGTGCGGACTACCACCCCCTCAAAGTGATGTGATTCGTTAATGCCTTATGTGGGATGTATAAAGGATGGAGTTAATGATATTATGTAAGATATTATACTGGAATTATAATATACCTATTCCATTAAAATAATAAATAGAAATGAAAGTAGCGTTCATGCGTACGTACGGCTTACCGTCTCCATGAACGGTGCATTTCATTTCTTACCTCCATATGTTATGTACTATTATGAATACATGTATATGCTGGATATATAATGAATATATATGATATATAAATCATGATTTACATTCTGGAAGTAAGTAAATCATGATATAATTAATAATAACATCAAGAACAACAAGTCCAAACACGTACGATAAATAAGATGATTTTACCCAAAACATTGCTTTAACGTGGGGTTTACAAAAGAACGGGTGATATAAAGTCATAAGTGAACCATATATGATATCATAACAATGAATATGATTCTGTAATAAGTCAATGACATTATTTAAATCATTATACAGGAGTTTCAGATACGTACGAAGTATATCGGACCTAAGGTAAGGGATAATTATTCCAATCTCATTCTTATCCGAGATTGTTATTCGTAAGTATTTACTGGGGTAATTGTTATCATCCATGACCATGTTTTCTAAAAATGTTTTCATAAAATTTTTACTATTCTTCCATGAATGTTTAAAGTCATTTTTACCCTTTATTGACGTTTTACCACATTTTATGAATGAAATATTTCCTTTGGTTACCATATAAGGTACTTTTTGACTTTTCCGACAAAAGTACGAGGAGAATGTTATTTTTAACTTATTCGGCGTGAACAGAATTTTTACAGTTTCATAACGCCTCATTTTCAAGAAGCTTCCTCTACAATATTTCATGATTATTTTTAAAAAAACCTTTTTCTTTTAAAATTTCATGGCATTTTGTGAAAAGAAAATGATTTTCAAGAAGAAAGGATATTTTCCTCAGGAATTCATTTCAAGTGATTTATCAAAACCATTTTCCATATAAGATGACATTATTTCATATGTGTATGTTTCAATTATAATGTCTCTATGATTTATATGGTTTCACTTTTCTTATGATGAAATCATATCCATTTTTTTTATATGGATTATGTTATGATGGAATGATGTTTATGAAACCCAATTTATTCTTTGGGTTATGATGAATTATTTATGATTATTTTGTGGCACACGTAAGAATGATTTCAATATGAGATGGGTGAGACCTATATCTCCCTCCAATGCATTGGGTAAAGATTTATATCTCATGAGATAGACATGGCTGGAATGACAAGTAAATCCGGTTTAGTAATACAGGGCTAGAACAGAAAGTAAACCCGGTTCAGTAAGGGACTTTGTCCACTAAGATGGTCTTGGCAGCAATGCCTTGGATACTATGGAAATCATATCATATGATTAATGTTTTTCCACAATTAAATGTTTTATTCCCATGCTATTTTATCCTGATTAATGTTTCTTTAGGATCTATGCCTTATGTACTGCCATGTTTTATGTCATTTCTCATGATTTTGATGTTTAGACATTATGTTCATGTTTTTAAGTTCAAATATATATGATTTGTTTTATTTTATCCATGCTTACCCTTACTGAGCATTTGAGATCACCCTTTATATGTTTTCTTTTCCCCAGCATTTAAAGAAAGGTTGTAGGTAAGAAAACCAAAAGGGGAAGGTCTTTATGGGAGATGTTGAAGATATTTCACCATGATTAGAAGTTTACGTTCCGAGTTTCCAAAGACACTAAACTATTACAGTCCTTGTGTGTCTGTTTTTGTTATGTATTAAGTATTCTGCAAAAGCAATGTAATGTCCATGTACGTCAAGCTTCGGGTCTCTACAATGAATGCTCCCCCACCTTTTGAATTTCTATCCACAACATCTCTAGCCCAATTAAAATCATAAAATAATGATAATTAATTATCTATTCTAGTTTCAAATTATAACCCAAAACAGCATGTACCTTTAATATACCTCATGATTCATTTAACTGCTGCCAAATGATCTTCCTTCGGATTAATTTGAAAGTGGAATTATAAGTATATTGAAAATACGATATCTAGCTATGTTTTAGTAAATTTTAATAAGCTTCCAATGATTCACTTTTATGGGGTGTGATCCACAGTTGTTCTAGCCTCATGCTTCCCAAGTTTTTTCCCAACCAAAAATTGGAGTCGACATCTGTTTGGATTCATGCATGGTTAATTTCATTAGAATCCCTCTTGCATGTTTTCCCTAAGAAATAAATGTGTAATCCTTATTTTGAACCACTGATATCTACCCCATATTTTAAATTCAATCTTCTTTAGATATGAATATAGTCGATAATACCACACTTGGTGTGCCTTCTTCAGACCATAGAGAGCCTTATATGAGGTTCTGATGATGATTTTTTCAGTAATGGTTTCCTCTTATGATTCTTCATCTGAATTTACTTCTTTGTGTGATCCTCAAATATGTTTCATTCTTTTAATATTTCAGCATCTGAATCTATCCCTTTCCCATTGATCATGATACTTCATGAGATGAGAACATATATACTTGTTTTTAAGTGTCATTCACTTTAATTTCAAGATGAAGATAATAAATGTGATAATTTTTCTTTGGATAATCAACTAGAAACTCATTTTTACAATGAAATGATATTAAAGAAATTTACAGAATAACCAGGTTTGATAATAATTGAAATAATGATTCTAGGAGATTATTCATCATTATTCATTTACATCACCCTCAAGGGAAACACTTCTCAGTTTATTCATTATAGTAGAACTCATAAATAATAGATTTCAATAAATTTTATTATATAGAATACACTAGAATGCATTTAAACTTGTGACTTTCCCCATTATACATCTTTCAAAACTTCACCAAGTAAAATATTCTTGAAAATTTGTTCTCTAGGATACCATAAATAAGATCAAACCTAGATGGTAACTTCTTTATCCCCATTTTACAGAGTATAACATCTTCAGTTTCATAGAAAATGATCCTCCATAATGTTTGTATTTGATTACTAAATTGAGGAGTCATTTAAATATGATGACTTATTTAGATTGGATATCAAAAAATATGATAGCCCACACCTCTTATTAGGTTGTCCCCCTAAGAACTTTATTCTACTTTTAATTATTTTCATTATAATAAAAAATACAACAACTAATGATTAAGGGAAAAAGGTGGCTCATCCTTGATTCACTAATATGAAAAACACGATTTAGATGATCTTATCAACCAAGTTTCTCCATTTCATCCAATGTTCATGCATGAAAATATAAAAAACTATTCTAATTTATGTTGTTGTGGTGTAGATATCATAACATTATATTCTTCTTTGTGTAGATATTTTTTATTCTTAACATCATCCTTCATGGACGATAAACTCTTACTTCTGTTAAGAACTACTTCTTATTCTAGTATTGAGGTTAAAAACCTATTCAAATGTGATTATATTTCTTACATCACTCACACAGAACTTATTTAACACAATTGTTTCCTTTTTTTTGAAAACTCTCATTCACATTGTCTTCATGATGTGGAATCTTTTCTTTTCTTTTTTCACCAACTTTATCCCTTTCATATTCAAGTTTCGTCATTCATTCCAAATCTTTTGTCCAAATAAATTACTTGTCATTAGTAAATTTTATGCAAGTTTGGATATTCCACATAGGTTATTCTGAGTGTCATAACTCTTATTAGTTATTTTAGATGCACTACCCTTCAGCTTATTGGATTTATAATCTAGGGTATTCTTAGCTTCCTTACATGAGATCTTCTTGACCGAATTTGTGATAACAATATTATTCTAATTTATACCAAAGGCAGCTTCTTCATACTTAGCTAGGTTTTGTGGTGTTGTTTTCTTATCAACATTGAATGAATGTTGTGATAATTATGTACCAACCTTGTGACCACTTCCATTTCATACATAAAATATATTATTAATCTTACCAAATATATTTTCACTATACAAATTCTTATGGACCAGAGGATGTTGCTTATTTTTCTCTACCTTTATCTCCCTTTAAATAAGATTCATTTTTTTTATTTTCATTTAGAGGATTGTACTAGAAATATAATACACAATTTTCAAATTTATTACAACACCAACATTAAAAAAACATTGATCGACTTATATCTTATGCATAAGGTTTTTGGATCTTACTCACCAATTTTTGTGATCTTTGTGGGAAAATGGAATCCATAGTCTTTTTCTTACCCACCATAGTCATGGTGGTAGTTTTCTTATCACATTTATTCATCCATAATTATTCAGTATTTGTTTTAAAACTTTCATTGTTCATGAAAATAATTTTAGAAACATTAATTAAAGTTAGTAAGGATGATACCTATTTCTTCTCAACTTCTTGAGATAGATCATCAAAATATTTCATGATCTTGTTATCACATATGGGAGATATTTTAGATTTATAATCTTCCAGTGAACATTGAGTAACTACAACAACCTTTTCCACAATTTTTGAATTATCAATATATTTTCTCCTATGAGTGGGTAACTAAGCATACAAATTTATACATTTCAAATTAAGGACAAATTTTTGATCCTCAATCATTACCATCTTTTCTTCATAATCCTTCTTCATTCTAAAAACTTCATCATCATGCAAATTAACTTTATTTTGAATCAAAGGGTCATGTTCCACGATCATCCTAGATTTTTATTCCAATTGTAAAACCATGAAATTAATGGTATTTTTAAATTTATCTTCAAGATCATGGATCTTTTATTCAAGAGTAATTTTGATTCACTCTTTCTCTTCAAATTCATTGAGGTATTTTGAGTAAATTATTTCAATTTCACTCTTTTTTGATTAAAAGTTTTCAACCTATCTGGAGAGATTTAAACATTCAAGAATTTTTCCTTAGAAGACCTTTTCCAAAGCATCATCTTCTCATTTCTGCAATGTGATCTCTACCTTTACACATTGAAATACTCCAAAAACAAGGGAGGCTCTATCTTCAGGAATATAATGAAGAAAATTTATTAATCTATCAACTAAAAATTCATGTGAGGTTGTACATTGTTTTCATCACCACTTGTTCTAAGATCCTTATTTTGAGTAAAAATTTGAAAGGTTATAACACATACCTCTTGATCACTTGAATATTTTTACATACATGAGGTAGAAAGGTCATCCTTATCTTTGGTTAAATCCTGATCCACCTACTATTTACTATCAAAGACTGATATATCTTCATTGTCAGAAATACATAAAGAAACAAATACTACCTCTTCTTTAGATAGGAGGTAATTCTTCAAATTTTTCTTCTCCTTATTTTTCATGTTAATCATGGTCTTGGAGGATATATAATTCTACACAGAGATAACTAAATTTTCATAAAAACTTCACTTCATTATTGACTGTAACGCCCCAACCCCAGTTACCTAGAGTCGATGCATTATTACATAACATTGGAATGATCACAAGAAAGATCAAATCTCTAAAGACCGATTGGTTTAGTAGCCTTGGAAACACTAGATATATTCATAAAGTTTTACATTACATCATAAAGTGAAAAACTACTACAACAACATAGTCTCCATATACCACACTCATATCCCCACATACTATCCCTGCAGGTCATTCATAAATTACTTCTTCACATCCTGGGAAAAATAAAACATAGAAAAGGGGTGAGATCAAATGCTCAGTAAGGATAACAATATAGCGGAAACTTTCATAAATAAGAATAAACATTTAAGGCAATGTATAACTTAAAACAAAATCCTTTTAAACTTTAACTTCAACATAGTATGGCAAAAATAAAATGAAATAATTCCATTTACTTATTCACATGGATATTCTACTAATCGAATAATCACATGCAATATCAATTACCACTTTCATAATTATGGAATGCATAATGCCAGACTATCATAACCACATAGCCAAGGTATCGTGCCAAGACTACAAATAATATTTTTCCAAGGCCTTGTGTCAAGACACTAGTTTGTCTCATGAGACCTACCGATGCATCGAGGAGCTATAGCAGGCTCCACCAGTCACATATTAAGTCCAATGCATTCCCATATGAAAAGGTTTAAACATAACATAAACATTCGTATTAAAACTAGCATACGAAATGTCAATACTTTCACCATAAACTATGAACGGTATAAAAATAGCACATCCACAGTCAAACATATCACAAAACCTTCAATAAAATATAGAATTTTTGTATCATAATAAATCAACTTCAAATAAGCATAAAATCCATCAAAGGACGTTGACATAGATGAAATCAAAACTCTTTTTAGAGAAATATATCTTTCTATTTTGAAATCATTTAAGAGTCATATATTTATGAAATAAAACATTTTCTTTGAAAATATTCTTATAAGATTGTAAGGGAAGCTTCGACGATTTTATAACGGCGGAAAATAATCACACCTGCCGTATAAGTTAAAAAAAACATTCTTACCTTAATTCTGTCGAAAAGGTTAAAAAGCACCTTGTTTGGAAAACGATGCAAGGGTTCCTTTATAAAACACTTATAAAAAGTCAAACAAGGGTATAAATGTCTTTAACCCATATTCTTGTAAATAGTAAAAATGTTTTGAAATACATTTTTAAGAAACATAGATGTGGATGATAAAGAGATCCCATTAGATTATTATGTATAAACAACCTCAGATAATGAAGAGATTGTGAAATAAACCCTTACCTTGCACTTTTCCTTGGTTGAGGGTAGAATAACCTCCTGTATAATGGTGAAATAATTGTTATTAAATTATACAAGAATCATATATATATTAATATGATATCATATATGATCTTTTAAAATTTCTTTGTTAATAATATCTTAGTATTATCGTCGTTTCGGGTGTTAACTTACTCATTTTATTTTATATGTTTTGTTACGTAATCCATGTTTGTCATGGATAGGTTGTATCTTATTCATATACAGAATGATATCAAATCCTTAAACATTATTTTTAAATCATCAAATTATAATTATACTTGAATGGATACGATGGAGAATGAATCTCATCGCGTTCGTGGAGACGGTAGTCCGTACGTATGCACGAGCGACAATATCATTCTTTTGATATTAAAATAATATATAATTGGATATTATATCATATATACAGAATCATTATCATGTTATATTTATTATTTACATGAGTTATACATCATTATTATACCCATCCAAATAATAATATATTGAATAACAATTACACCACGACGTGGAGACGGTAAGCCGTACGTACGCACGTATTTGGGCAGAGTTTGGACGAACAAAAAGGCTTTGAAGGTGTGAAGTAATGAGAAGGAGGAGTGCCCTTTTATAAGAGGGGTGAGGGGCACCTTTGGAAAAGCTAGAAATATTATTTTATAATAAATTCATATTCGGTTTATAATGGCTCAAAAGTTGATTATTAAAAGGTTAAGGTGAGGATAGGTCGAAAACCATTCAACCAATAGAATTTAGATAGGTTTGGGTTACTATATTAACCTTATCTTTTATTTTTAACTCTTAGTCAATTAGTTTGACATTTACCATGTCACATTGTATTTTTATATTATATAGTTAATAAACTTACTATATACACCCAAGCGACCCCCAAATGGCCCATTAATGATACAAATATCATGATATAAGTCTCTTGGCCGAACCTTAGATTTTTAGGAATTTAATATCAATTAATAATATAATATTTGTTTTAAAAACTCTTTTATGTCAATTTTGACACTATTCAATAGTTGATTTTTGTGAAACTTATAACAGAATTATTACTTCAAACAAAGTCAATTAAATCAATCATAATATGTCATATTATCCTAGAAAATTAGTGTAATTCATTAAAAGTATCAAATTATATTTATTTGGGTATTTATAATAACAATTATTTTAATTTTTCACTATTATGGTAATTACTGCATCATCATTGTGTCATAAATAAATTAAATTATATAATGTCTAAAAATTATAAATAAAATATAATTATGTAGGAAACCTTTTTATATTTCTAATGAATATTTTCAATCGAATTTATATTATGTATAACCCTATATTAAAAATGTTTTATTAAATAAACTTTGATTTTAACTCTTTTAACTCTTCTTTGAATTAAATAATAATAAATGTCCTAATCTAATCCAAGTGGACCTAAATGATAATATTTTATTACTAAGGTTGTTTTTGGTCGAGATACATTTGTCCAATAGAATTAGGACATGTGTTAGGGTAATAGTAATATCATTTTTACCCTTAATTACCCTATTTACTTTTAACCGTGGTAAATAAAAGTAAAAAGTTACTATTCACCAAAAATTATTTTCATCTCATTGAACCACATTTTACTCCTTGATATTAACCGTGTCTCTCAGATTTTTGAAATTCCATTCATAGAAGCGCTAAAATTAATTTTTATGAAAAATTCAGTTTTTTAACTACCACTTAGTAGTTTCACTATTCATCAAAAATTGAAGTTTTTCAGAACAATGCCAAAATTTCACCCTAAGATATAATTGATATTCCGAATTCAAAAAATGAGGTCTATTTTACAAAATTCCAAACATATAAGTTGAATTAATTAATTTTATAATTAATTCCCGCTGTTACAACAAACAATGTGTTTTTAAGAAACAATATATATCAAAAGATTGACAATTGTTTATGTCCAATTTCAAAGTTAAATTAATTCTAATGAACACCATTGGATAAAATGGTAAAAATATATTCTAATTATACTTTAAAACCCCTAAATAATATAATTTATTACTATAAATTATTTTTATTAAAAAAGTTGTTTTTAAATATTTTCACTATTCATAAAAATTGGAAGTTCTCAGAAAAATACCAAAAATTCAACTTAGGATAATTTCGATATTAAGAATCCAAAAATGAAGTCCATTTTGAAATATAAAATATATATAATTTCAAAAATTAGGTATTACTATTCATAACAGCTATTTTGATTGGTTGTGGTGTGTTAGAACTCGATGTTGCGTACAACACACGTTATCACATTATTCAAAGAGAAGCGTACCGTAGAAGCTTGGGGTGTTACATTCTCTCCTCCTTCAAATAATTTCGTCCTCAAAATTTCTAGAGTACTACCACATGAAAAGACTCAGGTGGTTCTTCATCATAAGTTCCTCGGGTTCCCACGTTGCCTCCTCCATCTTATGGTTTCTCCACAAAACTTTTACCAGACGCGTCGTCCGATTTCTCAGCACTTGTTCTCTCGTATCAAGAATCTTGACGGGCTCTTCGCAATAAGATAGATCAGGTTCCAGTTCTAATTCCTCGTAGGTGAGTACATGCGTTGGGTCAGACATGTATTTTCTCAATAGGGATACGTGGAACACATCGTGAACTTTGGAGAGACTTGGCGGCATTGCCAATCGGTAAGCTACAACCCCAATTCGTTCTAGAATTTCGAAAGGTCCGATGTACATTGGACTCAATTTACCTTTCTTACCAAAACTTATGACTCCCTTCCATGGATATACCTTCAGGAAAACATGATCACCGACTTGAAATTCCAAATCCTTCCTTCGATTATCGGCATAGCTCTTTTGACTACTTTGAGCTGCTTTGATGTGATTTTGGATTACCTTCACCTTTTCCATCGTTTCCTCCACCAGTTCTGGGCCTACAAGTTTTCTTTCATCAACATCATCCCAACAGGTTAGTGTGCGACATATATTTCCGTATAACGCTTCATATGGTTCCATCTAAATACTGGAATGGAAGCTATTATTATAGGAAAATTCTACCAAAGTTAATTATTGATCCCACATACCCTGAAAGTCAAGTGAGCAAGATCTCAACATGTCTTCTAAGGTTTGAATAGTCCGTTCTGATTGTCTGTCTGTCTGAGGGTGGTAGGCAGTGCTCAAATGAAGTTCAGTATCCAGGGATTTCTGAAGACTCTTCCAGAATCTTGAAGTAAAACGGGGATCAAAATCAGAAACAATCGATAGGGGTACTCCATGAAGTCTCACAACTTCATTAATATATAGTCTTTCTAGACGTTCCAGTGGTATATCTTCTCTTATAGCAAGAAAATGTGCTGACTTGGTAAGACGATCAACAATAACCCATATTGCATCGTTCCTTCTAGGAGTCTTTGGTAGCCCCATGAAAAATTCCATCGTAATATTGTCCCATTTCCACTCCGGTATGGGAAGAGGTTGCATGACTCCTCCAGGCTGTTGCCTTCCAGCTTTCACTTGTTGACAAACCATACATCTTGACACAAAATCAACAATATCCCTCTTCATGTTGTCCCACCAAAAATGTTCCTTCAAATATCTATACATTTTGGTGCTCCCAGGGTGTATAGAGAAATTGGAACTATGAGCATCATCCAGCAATTCCCTTTTTAGATCAGGTATATCGGGAACACAAAGCCTCTTCCCGAATTTCAAAATTCCATCTTCATACACAAAGTCTCTCAATATCCCATCATTCATAGCTTTAATCTTCTTTTTAAATTATTCATCATCGGTCTGAGAACTCTTAATTATTTCTAGTAAAGATGGTTTGGCAACCATTTGAAAAAGCATTGATGTTTCACCTTCCCTAGTTATTCCCATGTCCACCTTCACTAGATCCATAAAAATTGGATCCCTTTCAATTCTCATATTGTTCAAAACTCCATGGTCTTTTCTGCTCAAAGCATATGCCACCTTGTTTGCCTTCCCCGGGTGGTAGTGTATCGTAGAATCATAATCCTTGAGTAATTCAAGCCATCTCCTTTGCCTCATGTTGAGTTATTTTTGTGAGAAAATATACTTCAAACTCTTGTGATCAGTATAAATCTCACATTTTTCACCATAGAGGTGGTGCCTCCATATCTTCAAAGCAAAGATCACAGCTGCTAACTTGAGATCATGAGTAGGGTAGTTTTGTTCATGAATTTTCAACTGTCGTGATGCATATGCAGTAACCCTATCATTCTGCATAAGGACACAACCAAGTCATTTCTTCGATGCATCACTATAAATAATGAACCCACCATTCCCCAATGGTAGAGTCAATATAGGAGCATTGACTAATCTTCTCTTCAGTTCTTCGAAACATTCTTCACACTCTTTTTTTCCAAACAAATTTAACTCCTTTACATGTGAGCTTCGTTAATGGGTTAGCCAATCGGGCAAAATTCTGGAAGAAACGTCAATAATAACCTGCCAAACCAATAAAACTACGTACCTCAGTTATATTCGTTGGTGATGGACATTCTTGGATTGCCTTGGTCTTAGAAGGATCAACAGAGATTCTATCTTTAGAGACAATATGGCCAAGAAAAGAAATCTCATGAAGCCAGAATTCACACTTGCTAAACTTTCTATATAATTCATGTCTTCTCAGAGTCTTTAGGATAATGTGCAAGTGACTTTCATGATCCTCGTAGCTTTTAGAGTATACCAAGATATCATCAATAAATATCACCACAAATTCATCGAGATATTCCTTGAAAACTCTATTCATCAGATCCATGAATACAGAGGGTGCATTAGTCAATCCAAAAGGAATTACAGTAAACTCATAATGCCTGTACCTGGTTCGAAATGCTGTCTTTGGAATTTCTTCCTTCTTTACACACAACTGACGGTATCCAGATCGAAGGTCAATCTTTGAAAAGTATTGAGCTCCATGCAGTTGGTTAAATAAATCATCAATGCAAGGTAGGGGATACTTGTTCTTTATTGTTATAGCATTGATCTCCCTATAGTCAATACATAAACTCATAGATCCATCTTTCTTTTTAACAAAAAGAACAGGGGCTCTCCATGGAGAAACACTAGGGCGAATAAATCCCTTGTTACTCAATTCCTCTAGTTGTTTCTTTAGTTCAAATAATTCTACAGTGGCCATTCTATAAGGGGTCTTCGATATAGGCCTTGATCCCAGAATTAAATCAATGGAAAACTCAACTTCTCGTTCTGGAGGATGTCCAGGTAAATCTTCCGGAAATACATCTACATATTCTTTTACAACAGGTACATCCTCTATTTGAACATTCCATTCCTCACCCATAATCATTTCATTCTCTTCCTCCCCAATAATTGAATTTATTTGAGCTACTGGGGGTTGATCTAGATAAGAATTAGGTGGTGAAGATTCTGCTCTAAAGATATGGTGTTCCTTATCATCATCATCAAAAATCGTAACCTCCTTATTCTTACAATAAATTTTCGCATAATAGTCCAAAATCCAATCCATACCGAGGATTATATCAAAATCAATCATAGGTATGACGATGAGATCAGTTGATAAATAACATTTATGTGCTCTAATGGAGACTGATTCACAAAACTTTGTTGCAATGATACTTCCCTTAGGAGTTTTAACTGACAACTCCCTTGTTAAATCAAATTGGAAATATCTAATTTTCTTAGCAAACTGGGAAGATATGAAACAATGCGATGATCCAGAAACAAATAATGCATTTTTTAAACTTGAGGAAACCATTAAATTACCTACCACTATGTCTTTCAGAGCTTCTACCTCAGCAGTAGTGATAGCATAAGCTTGGCCTTGATCCCTTGGAATTTTCTAAGGTAAGTTCCCCTGACGCTTAGGACATTCATTTGCATAATGCCCCATCTCCCTGCAATTGTAGCACTGAACATTGGTAGCTTCCATCTTCCCTTTGCAATCACGAGCTTGGTGGCCTTTTTCACCACACTTGTAACAGAATCCCGTTCCCTTCAAGCAAGTACCAGGGTGTTTCTTCCCACATTTACCATAGTATGGATATTCAACATTTCCCTTCTTCCGCTTATTTCCATTCCCAGATTGATCATTGGATCTCTTCTTCTCTTGCTTTTCTTTAAAGTCATAAGGCTTAGAGAATTCCTTTTCGGTCTTGATAGCACATGAGACAATGTCTTCGTATGACGAGAAGGATTGTGATACTAATGCTCGATGGAGAAATGGTTTTAAACCATCAAAGAAACGATCAATCTTACTTCTTGGGTTACATATATAATCTTCAGCATACCTTGCTAACCTTGTAAAGTTAGCCTCATACTTTGTGACATTCTCATCCAATTTTTGTCTCAGACTCAGAAATTGCCTTTCCATATCTGCTCGATTGTCGCGAGGAAAGTATTTTTCTAAAAACATATATTTGAACTCCCTCCATTCCATATTTGATACTTCATCATCTTACTTCGTGTTTTGAATCAATGACCACCATTGATCAGCATCTCCAGTGAGGCGGTAAACTGCCATGATAACTTTTTCCCTTTCACTACTCCCCAAAGCCTGAAATATCTTCTCTAGAGAATTTATCCATTGCTCATATACTAAGGGATTTGTACTCCCATTGAATGTTGGTGGTTGTTGCCCCATGAATCGATCTAACATTGATCCTCCATGCTGCGGATCAGGGTGCTCCATACAGGTAAGGTTATTATTCATAACCTGAGTGAGTTGTCCCAGTATGGTGATTAGCTGATCGGCACCAGTTGCATCACCAGCTCCACTATAATTATCTTGAGTAGGAGGGAAATCTCTACATGGAGTGAGTGCATTGATATAGTTTCCATTTCTTCCACAAGGCACCATTTCTAAACAATGGCATAAACTAGGTCAGTTTATGAATCAAAATACATAATCCCATACTTATAAAACACTTAACATAAATTGAACTATTTATGGATATAATCCATAATCATAAAAATGTTTTATTTGAGGAAGTATATACTCATAAACCCTTCATAATGATTTGTAAAGAAAATGAGAGTTATCCTAAGCATATCCCCCGGGAGTGTCGTAACCAAGAGTGCAGCAAGGCCCGTTGTCGTGCACCAGTTCCCATTTGAGTCTAGCTTAAAGCGGTGTTTTTGGGTTTTACCCCTAGGTACATCTGTGCCAGAGCCGCCTCTACCTGCTCGTATCCAGACAGGGATGTATTTCTCGGAAAACTCACAAAATCTCTACAATACCAAAATTCTAGGAAGTTATTCTATACTAATCCTCAAAGTTCATCTTAGGTCTATGTTCTCTAATTAGAGTTTATCTAAATCTAGCTTCCAATGTTTGTAATAAACTTCCTCTGATACCAACTGTAACACCCCGACCCTAGTTACCTAGAGTCGGTGCATTATTACATAACATTGGTATGATTACAAGAAAGATCAAATCTCGAAAGATCGATTGGTTTAGTAGCCTTGGAAATACTAGATATATTCATAAAGTTTTATATTACATCATAAAGTGAAAAACTACTACAACAACATAGTCTCCATATCCCACACTCATATCCCCACATACTATCCCTACAGGTCATTCATAAATTACTTCTTCACATCCTGGGAAAAATAAAACATAGAAAAGGGGTGAGCTCAAATTCCCAGTAAGGATAACAATATAGCGGAAACTTTCATAAATAAGAATAAACATTTAAGGCAATGTATAACTTAAAACAAAAGCCTTTTAAACTTGAACTTCAACATAGTATGGAAAAAATAAAATGAAATAATGACATTTACTTATTCACATGGATATTCTACTAATCAAATAATCACATGCAATATCAATTACCACTTTCATAATGATGGAATGTATAACGCCAGACTATCATAACCACATAGCCAATGACTCATGCCAAGAATACAAATAAGATTTTTCCAAGGCCTTATGCCAAGACACTAGTTTGTCTCATGAGACCTACCGATGCATCGATGAGCTATAGCAGGCTCCACCCGTCACATATTAAGTCCAATTCATTCCCATATAAAAAGGTTTAAACATAACATAAACATTCGTATTAAAACTAGAATACGAAATGTCAATAATTTCACCATAAACTATGAACGGTATAAAAATAGCACATCCACAGTAAAACTTATCACAAAACCTTCAATACAATATATAAGTTTTGTATCATAATAAATCAACTTCAAATAAGTGTAAAATCCATCAAGGGATGTTGACATAGATGAAATCAAGACTCTTTTTAGAGAAATATCTCTTTATATTTTGAAATCATTTAAGAGTCATATATTTATGAAATAAAAATTTTCTTTGAAAATATTCTTATAAGATTGTAAGGGAAGCTTCGATGATTTTATAACGACGGAAAATAATCGCACCTGCCGTATAAGTTAAAAAAACATTCTTACCTTAATTCTCTCAAAAAGGTTAAAAAGAACCTTGTTTGGAAAACGACAGAAAGATTCCCTTATAAACCACTTATAAAAAGTCAAAAAAGGGTATAAATGACTTTAACCCATATTCTTGTAAATAGTAAAAATGTTTTGAAATACATTTTTAAGAAACATGGATGTGGATGATAAAGAGATCCCAGTAGATTATTACGTATAAACAACATCGGATAATGAAGAGATTGTGAAATAAACCCTTACCTTGAACTTTTCCTTGGTTGAGGGTAGGTTAACCTCCTGTATAATGGTGAAATAATTGTTATTAAATTATACAGGAATAATATATATTAATATGATACCATATATGATCTTTTAACATTTCTTTATTAATAATATCTTAGTATTATCGTCGTTTCAGGTGTTAACTTACTCGTTTTATTTTATATGTTTTGTTACGTAAGCCATGTTTTTCATGGATAGGTTTTATCTTATTCATATCCATAATGATATAAAGTCCTTAAACATTATTTTTAAATCATAAAATAATAATTATACTTGAATGGATACGATGGAGAATGAATCTCATCGCGTTCGTGGAGACGGTAGTCCGTACGTACGCACGAGCGACAATATCATTATTTTGATATTAAAATAATATATAATTGGATAGTATATCATATATACAGAATCATTATCATGTTATATTTATTATTTACATGAGTTACACATCATTATTATACCCATCCAAATAATAATATATTGAATAACAATTACACCACGACGTGGAGACGGTAAGCCGTACGCACGCACGTATGGTGACATGTTATTCAAAAAGTGGATAGAATAATGAATATGGTTGTACCATATTTATAATAACATAACATTATATATAAGATACTGGAGTTATTATTTTAGAATGGTAATAACAAAGAAAGAATAAGTGGAAGAAGAAAAGAATTTGAAAAAGGGTGGTGAAAACAATACCTCTTCTTCGGGTTCTTCCTTTTGATTTGATCAAAAGGTCTCCTTAGGATGGCTTTCTGATCCAACTAAGGCCTCTAGGTTGTATTGAGGGAAGTTGAGAGAGTATTTGGGTAGATTTTGGCCGAACCAAAAGGCTTTGAAGGTGTGAAGTAATGAGAAGGGGGAGTGCCCTTTTATAAGACGGGTGAGGGGAACCTTTGGAAAAGCTAGAAATATTATTTTATAATAAATTCATATTCGGTTTATAATGGCTCCAAAGTTGATTATTCAAAGTTTAAGGTGGGTATAGGTCAAAAAACATTCAACCAATAGAATTTAGATAGGTTTGGGTTACTATATTAACCTTATCTTTTAGTTTTAACTCTTAGTTAATTAGTTTGACATTTACCATGTCACTTTGTATTTTTATATTATATAGTTAATAAACTTACTATATACATACAAGAGACCCCCAAATGGTCCATTAATGATACACCTATTATGATATAAGTCTCTTGGCAGAAAATTAGATTTTTAGGAATTTAATATCAATTAATAATATAATATTTGTTTTAAAAACTCTTTTATGTCAATTTTGACACTATTCAATAGTTGATTTTTTTGAAACTTATAACATACTGATTAATTCTAAAAAAGTCAATTAAATAAATCCTAATATGTCATATTATTCTATAAAATTAGTTTAATTCATTAAAAGTCTCAAATTATATTTATTTGGTTATTTATAATATCAATTATTTTAATTTTTCACTATTATGGTAATTACTGCATCATCATTGTGTTATAAATAAATTAAATTATTTAATTTCTAAAAATTATAAATAAAATATAATTATGTAGGAAATCTTTTTATCTTTCTAATGAATATTTACAATCGAATTTATCTTATGTATAACCTTATATTAAAAATGTTTTAGTAAATAAACTTTGATTTTAACTCTTTTAACTCTTCTTTGAATTAAATAATAATAAATGTCCTAATCTAATCAAAGTGGACCTAAATGATAATATTTTATTCCTAAGGTTGTTTTTGGTCAAGATACACTTTTCCAATATAATTAGGACATGTGTTAGGGTAATAGTAATATCATTTTACCCTTAATTACCCTATTTACTTTTAACCGTGGTAAATAAAAGTAAAAAGTTACTATTCACCAAAAATTATTTTCATCTCATTGAACCACATTTTACTCCTTGATATTAACCGTGTCTCTTGGATTTTCTAAATTCCATTCACAGAAGCGGTAAAATTAAGTTTTATGAAAAATTTATTTTTTTAACTACCACTTATTAGTTTCACTATTCATCAAAAATTGAAGTTTTTCAGAACAACGCCAAAATTTCACCCTAAGCTATAATTGATATTCCGAATTCAAAAATGATGTCTATTTTACAAAATTACAAACATATAAGTTGCATTAATTAATTTTATAATTAATTCCCACTGTTACAACAAACTGCGTGTTTTTAAGAAACAATATATATCAAAAGATTGACAATTGTTTATGTCCAATTTCAAAGTGAAATTAATTAAAATGAATACTATTGGATAAAATGGTAAAAATATATTCTAATTATACTTTAAAACCACTAAATAATATAATTTATCACTATAAATTATTTTGATTAAAAAAGTTGTTTTTAAATATTTTCACTATTCATAAAAATTGGAAGTTCTCAGAAAAATACCAAAAATTCAACTTAGGATAATTTTGATATTCTGAATCCAAAAATGAAGTCCATTTTGAAATATAAAATATATATAATTTCAAAAAGTAGGTATTACTATTCATAATGGCTAGTTTAATTTGTTGTGGTGTGTTAGAACTCGATGTTGCGTACAACACACGTTATCGCATTATTCAAAGAGAAGCATACTGTAGAAGCTTGGGGTGTTACATTGACTCATAAAAGAAACTCAAATCTTCAAAAGAGAATATCACTAATGTAGAGAATCCAACATAGGTGAACCCGCCTCTGATACCCCTTGTAGGACCCCAGAGAAATCTAAGAGGGGAGGGGTTAATCAGGTGTCAAATTTTTATTTTAAAATAACATATCTTATTCCCACATTAGTAGGAAATTTTTAATCCTGTATGAAGGATTCATATAGTAATTAAAAATTCACATGTAGAGAGATAACAAAGCAGTTTTATTTGATTCACCACTTTGGGTTAGTCTAAGGAGAATATTCCAACAATGTATCAATCATACCTAAATCCATTAATATTTACTATTTGTGGAATAAAAAATCTCAAACACATTCACTCTATTCTAGACACACTAACTTTACATGATTTTTTGGATAACACATTGCCTCCCTCAAAACACTTCTGTCAACTCCCCCTAGCTTACTTCTTTGGGTGAAGTCTTATTCAGTTTAAAAAATTTAAGGTCACTTTAGTAGATTAGAATATAAGTCTTTTCCATGATTAGAATAATACCTTTATTCTTCAATTTCCCAAATTGATGTTCTTGAAAGCACTGTTCACTCAAACTAGATGATCAACACTACTATTCAAAAATATCTCATACTTTTCCAAACCTCATTTATGATGCAAATAAATACCAACCTTCACAAAGCCATAAAATTTCATGAATCTCTGAACCTTACTGAATCTCATAGCCTTCATGAATAAAACTTCCTTCACAAATCTCACTACCTTCATAGAAGAAATTTTGTTCATGAAGCTCAGTACCTCTGGGGAACACTGAGTCTTTATGAAACTCCCAGTCTTCATGAAACTCACAATATTCACAAAACTCACATAACTAAAAATAATTGGAATCAGTTAAGACATAACTGGTATTTTCATGATGCTCAAGTTCTCATAAAATTCCATATTCGTGAAGCTCCCAACCTTTACAAAATCAAATAAATTTATCATTTTCTCCAATTCTATTCATGTGAAATGATATGGGGGTAGTCGTATATTTATAGGCTCATCCTTTCATGATGATTATAAGATCACATTGGTTTTTTTGAACCTCCTATTTTTTTTTCAAAAATATCCTTTATTTGAGAAGTTCTAGTGAAATTTCACCCACCTGCGAACATTCTTGTAGTTATGAAGAATCACCATCAACTCATCACCCACTCATGATGGTCTGTCATAATCGCGCATAATCATTATCCTTCCATCACGCATTTGTGAAGCTCATTTATGATGCTCCATATCTTCGTAAATATCAACCTTTGTGAAACCCAGTATTCATGAAATTCATGACTTTACTGTATTTGAGATGTTTCAATCCAGAAAAAAACTTTTCGTGATGCTCTATACCTTCTTATAACTTTCTCCTTCATCCATATTTTGAGCCCAAAAACTTGGAAATCACTTGGAAATGACACCATGTTAAACACTATAGTTATTTTTTTAATATAATATCACTTTACATGAGAACTCCTTGATCATCCCAGTGTGGATTGATGACAAATACAAAATAGACTTCATTTATAGCAATGAAAGGCCTTAGTTCCAACAAATTATTCAAGTGGAATCCTAATTGAATAATTTTTTTTTGGTGAGTATGAGCTTTAATAAATTTTCACTTGGGAGACCACTTGAATAATTATTATGATATATTATTTTATTTTTTTGAAACCACTTTTTAAGATTTTAATCAAAATATTTAGAGACAAGATGCAATTAAGGGATATTCTGGTTGTCAGCATTTCCAAACATTCTTAGAATTTATTGATTTACAACTTCCAATGAAAACAATATACCATTATATTGAATCTTGATTTTTTAGTGGTACAAAAGTTTTTATATTTACAGATACATAAATTATTTTTGAATAAATCTTATCCCCATTCTGATGGTCCTATACATATAGAATTGGAACAACATACCTATATATTACACACACACAATCAGTTTTAAAATAATCAGAATAAAGAAAATTAGAATTCTAAACAACTATAAATACAAACAATCATTTAATAATAGATAAATATATAGTAAAATAAAAAGTCTAAAACATAAAAGTAAAATAATCAAATTAAAATAGTGAAATTAAAAAACATTACCTTCTAATAATTGAATAATAAATGTTACATTTTTAAATTAGAACATTTCTATTAAAAGCATCTCATTTCCGATAAGGAAAAAAAGGTTCTTGAGAATTTTATTCCTTTAAATATTTTTGATAAATGAATTCATAGTCATGGACATCGCTTTTGTGATACACTCTTTATCCCAATGACTTTTCATGCATGTTTTTTATAAAATAAAATATATTTTCACCACTTTTCATATATTTTTTTAAATATTTAATTATTTAAATTTCAATATTTGTGTTTTATAAATGAATTAAAAATAGGATGTTATCTGTAATTTCCCAGTCAAGATTGTTGTATCACTGAGAGGGGGAGGGGTGAATCAGTGATATATTTTTTGTTTATTATTATTTACTTTGAGAACAACCTTTGAATCCTGTTAAATATTTATTTATCCACTAAAAAAAATCAAACACACATCTATAAGAACACAATAATTTAAAACTTTCACTACTCAACAAGAGTAGCTATTACTTGGTATGGTTTGGAAATAATCTAATACCATACAATCCAACAGAAAAAAAATAATTTTTTGGAATAAAATGAGTAGGATATTACCTTTATACTCATGTAACACATTGTTCAATACAAAAGTGCATGTTATTCAAGTAGAAAAAAATGTTGTAATAAAAATTGTGTAACAAAAATGTTACTATGATTCCTAATCAACTTTCACAAAAACAAGCTTTCAATACAATTATTGATATTCTTACCTAGGAGAAGGTAAGAACTTGGAATTTATAATGATAACCTGTCTAATTTACCAATATTATTCCCAAGTCTGATATTCTCAATACGGAAAATATAATTCTATTAGAATAATGCTAAAATAATTCTGAACCACTTTTATCTGAGTATGGAAATCCCAATACGATTGGTTAGTCTTATTCCAGAAATTGTGATTATAATATTATAGTTAGATTTGGTGTCCTAGAACCAACTATTTTTACTTTGATTACATGAATATTTGATATATTAAATATTAAATTAAACATCTTATTACATGTTGTTCCTTGTTCTGCATGACATTAATGTTATATTGTTCTAGAGTATTTGTTGTATTGATAAGGTTATAGTAGTTCACTGCTATGATGAGAACCTTTAAGTGCTATGAAAATATTCTTAACATAGTTCTGTGGTTGGATAACATATTATGATGGGACACATAGTATATAGACCATCAGGTGTGAGTACTCGTAATAATATGAGACCTCTTCTAATGAATTTCACAATGGGTAATCTTCTAAATGGTAGATTATGAGAACATACCTTCAGGTAGGATTTTTTCATGTTTTGGTGTCATTAGATATTCCTATATATGAGTGTGTGTAATGGTTCATAGAATTTAATATTATCATTAATGCATGTCATGATTCACACACATATATTTTCTGATGAAAACTATCACACCATATGTTGGTAGGAAGTAGGGTATATGGGGTATGTCACAAATAGAATGTTATTAATGGATAAGTAAATGATGAATTTTTACCTTCCATATTTATGGAAGTTGATATCTCGACCCTTTGATTAAAATAGAACCATTACCCTAAATTACATGGATAGGTTGTAATGAAGATTTTATTTTAGATAGTCAAAGAATGATATATCAGGCATATAGGTTGATGACACCATCATTAAACCTACTTGATGAGATATTGTAACAAAGGAATTATATTACATAGTGAGCATTCATTTGTGGTTTTCATCGTTGTGACTTTAAGTTCTTTCTATTGGGTTCCTTGATCCATTACTAGACAATAATCTTGGACTTTAGGCAATATTCCCTAATAAAAACAATTCTAGAGGGTCACCCACTAAGTGCTTCTATTTTTCTCAATTAAATTATATTTGAATTTAATTGATGGAATAAATATTATTCTCAATATTTATAAATAATTTTATTCATGTTATATTGATCACATAAATTAAATAAATATTTATTCACTCGATTGGGAATAAAATATATATATTTATTTTATTGAATATTTAATAAATATTTATTTACTAGTTTTTGAATAAAATATTTATTTAAGAGAATAAAATATTTTTTTCAGGTGTTCAATAAATGAAAGAGGATTTCGAATGGACCAAAACTATGTACAGTGATAAAATAATTATTTACAAGCTGGTAAATATTATTTATCTATTTTGTGTAAGTTGGCACACCACAAAATAATAATATTATTATTATCATTATGTGGCATGTGATTTCATTAATGGTTATAATTATATTTAATTTCTGTTATGCAATTAAATTTTGTAACTAAAATACCAGATCTATAAATAGATGGCTTTCTATTATGCAATGCAGTTGAAACCAATTCCAAGTTTGGGAATAAATAATTATTGCACATAAAGAATTCTCCCTTGGCTCCTCCTCCTCTCTCCCTATCAAGAATGAGAAACCCAGGATAAAATTTATTAAATACCTAATAATGAGAGATAAATAATGAACAACATAATACATTTGATTCACTATGCTAACACCCAGAGAACAAGTGGAATTTCTTAGTTACCATTAGAGAATGTGTGGATCACCACTAGAGAGATTCTACCCTTGGGTCCTCACAAGTGCAATGAAGGAAATCTGGAAGGGCCGTTTCAAATGATCAACAATCATCAATGATAAAAGTTCCTAATCCTAGGTATTTATTTCTTTAGATATTAAATAAATTAATTGTAAATTTGATGTGAAAGATCATCTATTTTGGTTTTGGACAATGATTATTAAAATAAATTTTAATATATCACCTTCCATTTTAATGCTTCAACTACACATAGAACCAAGACTTGTATCTTATCCATGTCTTCTTGTGTCTAGAAAAACTTCTTCTAGAGAGAAAAGTGTGGAAACTTCTTCAATTTCTAGAAATTTTGAGCTTCTCTATCCTATTTCTTGAATAATGAAAGTCACACATAACACAAAGTGTTCTCATCCTTTTATAGGCATGCAAGAATGGTTTATACAAGATCTTGTAAAGGTTTTCCTACTTCACCAAAATTCCTAAATCTTTAATCTTCCTTCAGTATCGGATCTTTCATTGAATTATTCAATGATTTATAGAATCTTCAAATCTTCTTAAATATTGGATGAATATTTGACAGATTCAATTCCATTGAATTTGATATCTGCCTTTGACTTCTTCAACAATTCATACTTTTTAACAAATCTTTAGTTTGATCCTGTTTTTTCATAATAATTTTACCATTACGATTCTCTATTATGATTGTCATCATGATTTCATGATCCACTTATAAATATGGAACTAAAAACTTCTAAAAACTTTTCTTTATACTAAATGAAAAATTAATATGCTCATTCTGATTTTGTTATTATGATGAAGACATAAAATTATTCATTACATTTCTCTACATGAAATGATAACCATATGAAAACAAATGATTTCACATTATTATCCACGTATCGGATTGAAAAATAATTCTTCAAAAATCCTAACTCACCATGATAACTCTTCATGTAAGATTATATACTTAACAAAACTCTAGCCTGATTCTAATTCCGATGGTCATTACGATCTGCTTCATTATAATGAAGAAAAAGGTAAAATAATTGATTATTCTTCTTAATTTCTCTTGAACCACTTAAAATAGATATTCAAAACATTCTTTTTCAATAAAATCAATAAAAAAATCAAAAAATAATTTTGATGAGAAATGGTTGATGACATTATTAATTGATCTAAATTTCAACAGATTTTTCTTATTCAATTTTCCAAACATATCCCAAGATAATTCTTCATAAAACTTTTCTTCCTCTGATGATTATGATGATATATCAAGTTTTATGGACCAATATCATAATCTTTAACATTAGAAACATCCTTACTTTTATAATTATGATTCCATTTATCTATCATCATCTTCATATTGTCACTTTTCAAACAATCCTTCCAGCCTTCAAACTATTTTGAATATGATGTTATCACACTGATGAAATGAGACTTGAAAATATTCATCTTTAAAAACAACTTTCTTCTAAAAATTTTAGCATGAAATATGACTTCCTTTAAGATATTGAATAAGTTAAAGTTTAGAATAGCATCGTATGACTTTATATGAAAATTATTTGACCTTCCCATTCTTCTAGAAACATCTTTATTTCTAATACTCATTATGATTGGATTCTCCCCCTTTCTTTCATAATTCTAGAATCATAATTTTCCCAGAAAACTTACCACTTTTTTTAAATAAAAAATAGTAAAGTATTGTCAGGTTTTTATCAGATATATAAAGAATTCAAAGCTCAATATGATTGGGTTTTCCATTATCTGACCCAAGGTGGATATGATGATCATTTTATTCTAGAAAAATAACTACTCAATATAATGGATACTATTAAGAATTGTGAGTCTGATTTCTTGAATATGATTTGTGAGTTTGATTTCCAGAATAAGATTTGTGGGTTTGATTTCTTGAATACGATTTGTGAGTCTGATTTCCTGAATATGATTTGTGAGACTGATCCCTATCTTTTAAAAATTTAGGTGATTTCATATTTTCATTGAAAACTAAAGATAAAACATTCAAAAACAACTTCCTTCAGCTAACTTGGTTAAAAAAATCTCCCCTTTGGATTTTTTTTGTCAACCAAGATTCGAAAATCATTGAACTTTGTAACCCCAATATATGGATTAATTACCAACAATTATAAACCTATGTGAGCCAACTATTTGTAGAGAAAAAAATAATTATTAATAGAAAAACCATGTTTTACAATAGTGGTGATGCAAGAAACATTCTCATATTTCTTCAAAAAAATTTCTTCAACATTCCTAAAATGAATGTTTCCTACAACCTCTCTAAAAATAGTTATAATAGTTTCACATATTTATATTCTAGATTCTTAGTTTACCGAAAACTCCCCCTTTTTACATGCTTTTATAAGGATAGATTTATTAAAAAATTATCCCCCTTTGACAACACTATGAAAAGATATGGTAAGAGAGGTGAAAAAGAAACATACCTAAACCTTGATGAGAATGAGGTTTGACACCCATGCTTAACCTCAATTTATAAATAGGGGTTTTTGGTAATGTTTTTGTGAAAATGTAAGAAACTTGTTCCAATGTAGGAAGATAATATATCTTCAATTCATTATTCTCTATATTCTATTTACTAAAGTGGTACTAGATATCAATATGTTATGAATGATAATGTTGTATTAGATTCTTCATAAGGTTGATGGTACTTAAATTATCACATCTCAAGAGAAAGGATAAAATTAATTCAATAAGTAATTCTTCCAACTGAGTTTTCATTCACATTAGTTAAGTAGTGTATTGAGTGGAAGAAACATACTTATCTTCAACTGTACTAAGATAAATTTAATTTTGTTTCTTAATATTCCAACTAAGACAAATTTTTCCTAGAAACAAATCTCCACTAGATGTGGATTTTCTATCATCAACATTTCCTACCCAATCAGCACCTGAATACCCAAATAAGTTAATACTTTCTAAATTTTCATACTTAATTCTAAAATTTATATTGACTTTGATATATATGAGAATTATTTTTCCATTAAAAAAATTTGATTCTTTTGGGGCACTCTAAAATCTTGCACATAAGGTAACAGAATAAACAATGTCAGGTCTTGAAGTAGTCAAATATAAAAAACTTCTAATCAACTTATGAATATCCTTTGAGCCAACTTATTTTCCTTATCCATATTTAGAAAAAATGTTTCCCACTATAATTGGTGTATAAACAAGTTTTTAATTTTATATGGGAAACTTCTTAAGATGTTCCTTATAATACTTTTCTTGAGAATGAAAAATGTGTTTCTTTTCTTGTGAAATTTTTTTACCCAAGAATTATTTCATTTCACCGCACACGAAAATTTCAAACAAATTTTTCTCTCTTAATATTATCTTTCAAAATTTATTTAATCATTCCAAGAATAGATAATTTCCTTAATATAAAATATTATGATTAGGGAAAACTCATGACTTTCCTTGATGTAATGATTTCTGTCAACTCTTACTTTCTTAGAACTCATATTCCTTAAAAAAGTATCCAATTTGGAATACTATTCACTTGAATATTGTTTTAGATCATAAAAGGTTTTCTTCAACCTTCACACATAAAATTCATCTTTCCCAATAACAAAACCATAAGTTTATTCGATGTAAACTTCTTTATCAAGATACCCATTAAGATATTTAGACTTCACACCCATTTGAAATTTTTTGTAACTTCATATTGTAGTATCGGAAAAAATATTCTAATTGTTTCTAATCTTTCCACCAAAGAAAATTTTTCATTAAAATCAATGCCTTTAATTTGTGAGTAACCTTTTAATGCTAATTTGGATTTTTTTACTTATCACTTCACCATCTTCATTCCTCTTATTTCGAGACACCCACTTTGTACCAATAAAATTATTGTTATTCAGTTTGGGTATGAGTTCCCATGTATTATTCTTCTCAATCTAATCAAGTTATTTATTCATGGATTTAATCCATTCCAGATGCTCAAAAGCTTCATTCACATATTTTGGTTCCACTTTTGAATACAAATAAGTATGTGTAATAGCATATGAAGTTCTTCTTGTTTGATCCTTTTGAGGTTGATCACTAATAATGTTCCAAGATTTTACTTTCCTCCTTAGACTAGGATTATATTTTTTAATTTCTTCCTCATCACTAGAATCAGCTAAGTCCAATTCCTGAGTAGGATTAAAATTATCAACATCCTTAAAAGAATACTCTTCAAAATTTCTTTCAACGTATTCAAATTCTTTATCAGAATGAGTCTGTTTATATTTATTATCCTTTTCAACAACTTTCACATCAAAAGAATAAAAAATTATCTCTATTTATTTATTAAAATATCTATATTCTTTTTCTTTTGAAGCATAACCAAGAAAAATTCTATCTTTACCTACCTTATCAAACATTATAAAGTTTCCACATTTATTCTTTATAACTCATGGACTCATAAAAACTCTAAGTGTTTCTAAATAAGTGTTTTCTCATAAAAAATTTCATATGAAGTTATATCTAAACTTGGAATATAGAAACATTACAGAGTATTACTCATGGATTGGATAAAAAATTAATTATAAAGATGATGTTCAAGTAACATAGTTCACCCCATTTAAACTAAGCTTATATTTTTCCTTTTGGAAACACCATTTTTTGAGGAGTATAAGGTGTATTATAATGATGCCGAATTTCTTGCTTCTCAAGATAAATTTCAAATTATTCATTTATATTTTCATCACCATTATATGTTCTCAAATTATTCACTAAATACTCACATCCCTTCTCATCTTTACTCTTGAAACATTTAAACATGTTTAGAGCATCTGACTTTTGTTTTATATACATGACACAAGTAATGTAAGTAAAGTAATCAATGAAAGTAATGAAGTAATTATCTCCATTAGTTTATTGTTTGATTATCGGTCCACAAATATCATAATTGATAAGTTCCAGGGTCATTTTGAACAAATTTCAACTTTTTTATGCACATGGGTTGTAATCTTTCCATTCTGACAAAAAGTAAAACACCAATATCTTCTTCTTTTGCCTCCAACTTTACTTCCTGACGCTCATTTAGATTCTTTTATTTCTCAATTTATTTATTCAATTCATTATTATATTTCAGTAACTTAACTTTACAATCAAGAAAAAATTCTTGATTAATATTTTAGGAACTTTCATTTATCAACTTATTGTTTTCCTTTTAAATCCTTTTAATATTTCTTAGTCATTCTTTCAACTATTCTTTTAGATGAAATTTGATTTGAGTTTATTCTACTTCAGAACAACTAATTCCAAATTCTTCATCATTCTATATTGTAATAAAATTATTCTCACCAGCATGTTCAATAGTATTTTTAGATTCATCTCCACTATCTCTTCATCATAATATTTAGAAAAAAAGATTCTTATATTGGATTTTAAGAAATTTTTTATCTTTCCCTTTAGAATAGGATTTTCCCTTATCACCATGTTTCTTCTATGAACTTCCTAGTCTTATTTCTTATTCATTAATATATTATTACTTATTTCTTTGAATAAAATTAGCCACTAAGTTCCCAACAGATACACACTCAAAACATTTCAAGTGAAGTTTTCCCTTGCATTTTCCTGTACCTTTATTGAAATTTTTAAAAAACAAGGAAAAAAATTCATTAAGATTTTTTCATACCTGAATTTCAGATTCAGAGTCAGAAACATCACCCTCATCAAGATTCTTATTATATATTCATTTCTTAGCATCTTTAAAGGACATTTCATGATCATATTTTTTCCCTTAATTACTTTTCCATTCTCATTTCATAATTAATGAGAGTACTATAAAGATCATCTAGAGAGAGTTTTAGGATCTCTATATTCCAATGATGAAACATTACCATTAAAATTATTAAGAAGGATTGTCAAGATCTTTTCAAAAACTATAGAATATTTTAACTTTTCACCAAGACATCTGATAGTACTAACAATGTTATTTACAAATGTAAAGAATTCACCAATTAATTCATATTCACCCATCTTCATATCTTCATACTTGAGCCTCCATATTTGTATCATTGCCTTATTTATGATTGTATTGTATTTATAAATGTTCTTTGAATTATCCCAAATACCTTTTTATGTGAAAACAACTTTCACCCTTAAAAACACACTTTCAAAAGGTGATAAAAGTAAAGAAATCTTAACTCTTCCATTATTCTCAATATTCTTCTTATCGATGGGAGTAAGAGGAACCATTTCATAAATAGGAGGAAATCCATATGTTATACCTTCCAGAACATCATACATAAGAGAAATAAGATAAAGAAAAATTATTTTCTTTCAGATATGATAGTTCTTACCATCTAAGATTGAAATCCCCTTACTGTTTACACAATTAAAGTTCTCCATCACAAATTATCTTTAAAAAAAACCAAAAAAGAGTAAATTATGGGAACCTTCACTCTGATACCACTTTTAATTTCCAAGTCAAGATTGTTATATCATCGATAGGGGGTGGGGTGAATCAGTGTAGTATTTTTATTTTATGTTACCTTACTTTAGAAGCAACCTTTTCCTTATTTTAGAGATTTATTTCTCCACTAAAAACCAATCGAACACACATCCAAAATAATATAATAATTTACAAGGTTTACTAATCAATAAGAGTAGATAGTCTTTGGTATGATTTGGAAATATTCCAATACCAAAAATTCCACAAGAAAAATTCATTTGGTGTTGAATAAACCGTGTAAGGTATGCCCTTACACTTATGTATAAATTTGTTCAATAAAAAATTGAATGTAATTCATGTAACAAAAAATTATGTAATATTTTTTTTGTAAAAAACATGTTACTATGATTCCAGATCAACTTTCAAAAAAAAAAAGCTTTCAATACAATTCTTCACTTTCTTACCAAGGAGTAGGTAAGAACTTCCTAGACTTCGTAATGATACCCAGTCTAATTTCCCATTCTAATTACCAAGTTTTATTAACTCAATATGGAAAAATTAATTCTATTATAATACAACAGAAACATTTCAGAACCACTTTTATTTGATTTTGGAAATCCCAATACAATTGGTTAGTCTGATTATAGAAAATTTGATTATGATATTATCTCATCTCCTTATCTTATCCTATCTGAAAAACATATTTAAGAGAGCACAATATGAAAACTTATTCACTTACTATAAATAATGATATTATCTCTCCTATTTCGTGAATAATTCATGTCACATAGAACACAATGTGTTCTCCTCCTTTTATAGGCATGTAAGAATGGTTTACATGGGATCTTGAAAAGGTTTTCTTACTTAACCCAAATTCATGAATCTTCATTCTTTCTCCATTCTTGGATCTTTATTTTAATTCATAAACACTTTATTGAATATTAAAATCTCCATAAATATCATATAAATCTTTGACACCTTCAATTCACTTGAATTTCAGATATTCCTTTGACTTCTTCAATAGTTCATACTTTCTAACAACTCTTCAATCTGATTTTGATTTTTCAATACAATTTTTCCATTCTAATTCTCCATTAAAATGACCATCCTGATTTTTTTACCCACTTGTAAATTTGGAATAGAAGACTTCTGAATACGTTGCTCTATACTGACTTCAAAACTAATTTTCCCATTCCTATTTTCTCATTACGATGAAGATATAAAATTCTACATTACATTTCTCTACACCAAATTATAACCATATGTAAAAATTGATTTCTCATTAAGATGCACATATCAAAATTATAAATACATCTTCAGACTTCGTTACACCCCTTGATAACTCTTCATGTAAGATTCCAGACTTAAAAAAACTCCAGTATGATTCCGATTCTGATTTTCATTAAGATCTGCCTCATTACAATGAAGAAAAATGTAAAATAAAAGATTCTTATAATTATTTTCCCTTGAACCACTTGAAAGAGATATTCAAAACATTACTTTTAAATTTAATCAATCATTAAATCAAAAAATTATATTGATGATAAATGGTTGACTAGATTGTTGTTTGATCTTGGTTTCAAAAAACTTTTCTTATTCAATTATCCCTACATCTCCCTATACAATTATTTATAAAAATTTTCTACCTCAGATGACTATGATGACATACTGTGTCTGATGGAATGGTATTATTAGGTTCAAAATTAGTAACTTCCATCTATTTATGATTATGATACCAATGATCTATCAGCATCTTCATATTTTTATTTTTCGAAAAATCCATCCCAATATTTAAACTATTCTAAATACGATGTTCTCACACCAATGTGATGTGATGAGATAATATTTATCTTAAAAAACTTTATTCTTCTAAAAATTTCAGATTGTATGAATGGATGAATTTGAATACATCAATGTTTGACACAACATCGTATAAATTTTTATGGAAATTATTAGATCTTCTAAATCTTCCAGTGACATATTCCTTACCAATACTCATTATGATTGGAAGCACCCTTTATTTCATAATGCTAGAATCACACATTTCCTAGACAAAAAATTAATTTTGTGAAATATAAAATTTCAAATCATCGTTAGGTTTTTATCATAACCTTGTAGACTCTAAATTTCAATACGATAAGGTTTTCCTTTATCGAACCCATGGTGGATCCGATGATCATTTTATTAAAGAAAAACAAATTATTAACACTATGTACTTTTTTTGGAATTGTGCGTATTTTTCCATGAATATGATTTTTGAGTCTTATTTACTAAATATGATTTTTGAGTCTGATTTCTTGGATACGATTTGTGAGTATTATTTCCTGAAAATGATTTGTGATTTTTATAATCAGCTTTTACAAAGTGAGGTGATTTATTCTTTTCTTTGACAATAAAATAAAACATAATAAAAAAAATTCCCATTCAAATTGCTCATAACATAATACATATATATAATTTATTTTAGGTCATTCAATCCCTAATTTATTTAAATTTAGAAAATAAAAATTAAAAGGTATAAAATATGTATAAATTATACAAATAAAATTCTTTTAGGGGACCCAAATATTGAATTATAAATAATTAAATATTAAAAAATAAAGGAAATGGGATGAAAAAATATATTCTTTTATAAATTACATGAATGCACTGTCATTGGGCCTGAGTTTGTTTCACAAATGAGATGTGAATGACTGTAAAATCATCTATAAAATATATTAAAAGGCAAAATCTTTCCTTTTCCTTCCAATTATTTTTAAAAACCATTTTTTTCTTGTTTGGAAGGAGATGTTTCTAAATGACCTGATCTAATTATAAAATGTAATATTTATCACTCAATGATTAGAAGGTGATGTTTTTAAATTAACTTATTTTAATTTATTGATTTGAATTTTATGTGTTCAAATTGTTATTTTAATATATATTTCTCTATTAGTCGATGATTATTTGTATTTGTAGTTGTTTAAAATTCTATTTTTAATAAATCATCGATATTTTTAGACTAATTGCACATATGTTCACAATCCAGGGGAATGTTGTTCGGTTGCAATATGTATAAGATCATCAAAATGAAGATAAGTTTTTTTTCCTAATAGAATTGATAAATCTATAAATTTAAAAACTTTTGTAATTTTAAAAATTCAAGATTCAGTCTATAGTTATAAATTTTCAATGGAAGTCAAAAATCAATATATTCAAGAATGTTTGACAATGTTGAGGATCAGAATAGTCGTTAATTGCATCTTTTCGCCAAATATTTTGATTACATTCTTAAATAGTGGTTTCAAAAGAATAAAATAGTGTATGATGATAATTGTTTAAGTGGTCTCCTTAGTGAGGAATTAGTAATTATTTTTCAGTGAGTATTAGTTTTATTAATTATTCACTTAGAAGACCTCTTTAATAATTATCATCTTATAATATTTTATTCTTTTGAATCAACTATATAAGAGTGAAATCAAAATATTTGGAGACAAGATGAAATTTTAGGCTATTCAGGTTGTAAATATTTCCAAACATTATTAGAATGTATTTATTTGTGACTTCATTGAAATCTTATAATAGTGGATTTAATCTTTTTTTTGATAATATAAAAGTTTTTTTATTTACACATCCATTAATTCTATTAGAAAAAAGATTATCCTCATTCTAACGATCCTATACATATGGAATTAGAACAACATGCCACTAAATTACACACAAAAAATCTAAAAATATAGATGAATAAAGAAAAATAGAATTCTAAACAAAAATAAATTAAAAAAATCATCAACTAATCGAGAAATATAAAGTAAAATAACCAGTTAAACACACAAAAGTTTAACAATAAAATTAAAATAGGGAAATTAAAAATCACTATGTTCTAATCATTGAGTAATAAATGATAAATTTTCAAATAAGATCATGTTGATTAAAAACATAAAATTTTCAACAAGAAAAACATGGTTCAAAAAAAAATTTGAAGGGAAAGGCACAATTGTGCCTTTCAATATATTTGATAAATGAAGTCTCAATCATAGATATCACCTTTGTGATAAAAAATCAGACCCAATGATAGTGTCTTAATTTTTTTTATAAAGGATTTTATTTTTTCACCTATTTTCATTGGTTTTTAGTAAATATCAAATTATTTACCATTTGAAATTTTTATTTTATAATTTTTTTATTGTGTAATTTAATCATATTTTTCCAATTAGAATTTTTATTTTTTAAATTTAAATAAATTATGTATGAAATGACTTAAATAAATTATATATATGGATTTTATCCAATTTTTAATTAATCTTAGAATGAATTTTATTTGTAAATTAATTTTTTTTCATAATATCCATTAGCTTTTTATTGTAAAATTTTATTTTTTTAATTGCCTTTTAAATACACGAATCCATATTTATAGTTATTAATGTCACATGGCTTGAGATTCTGTGATAAGGGGTTAGGCATTTCTGAAACTCTTCTTTAATGATAGATTTTAATTATACAAACAACTATATAATGCATAAAAATGATTTTTTTGGATGGAAACCGATTAGGGGTAATGTTTTAAGACCAAATTTGGTGGAAGGTATAATGTTTGTTTTTAATGTTGAAATATATTTTTTTGAACATATTTATTGTGTATTTTTTGATGTTTGATTTTAATTATTAAAATATTTAATTAAACAATAGTTTTTATGCCCTAAAAAATTTATAATTTATATATAATTTCATTTTTCTTCCAGGGAACAACATGGGACCATACATGATTTCATATGAATCATATATCATATTAATGTTGTCATAATATTATATTACATATTTGTATATCAGGCTTCCATATGAAAGGTAATTGTTTAACATAAAAAATTATGATATTACATATTCAACGATTAACTAAATAATTAATATTAATTAAATTACACTAATAAATTCAAATATAGTAATTTAAACACTCCTGTAGCCATGCACTAGAATATTTTTTTTTTATGTTTTTGATATTCATTTTTTCTAGTTCAAATATGATTTCCAATATATTCAGATAAACCATCCTATATGGTATAATTCTTAAAGTTTTTTTTGGTATAGAATAGTACAATTCATGTATGAAATATCACCCTGCATTCCTTCATTAAGGAAACAACTCGACCTTCATTTTAAGAGAAGATGTATTTGGAAAATAAAAAATGAGTATGGATTACCATCATAAATAACAACAGTGTGAACAACACATAAACATTTTTTATTATTTATCTCTCAAAGTGGATGAATTCCATAATGGCATCCACTAGTCCGAAACCCTTATCGTTTAAAGTTCACAAAGTGCCTGAAAATCAAAACAGGAATCTTTTACCTTTCAAGTTGTAAAAATACCTAAACTCCATAATGGTTTCCACCACACCAAAACATTAATTGTTTCAGGCCCGAAAAGTCCCTCTTCTTAGGTCACAACATCCTCGAGTATGTGTGATAATTTTAAATGGGAATTCATTGGTCGATTCTGATGGAGAATTAAATGGATGATTTTGGATTGAGATTTTAGTAGAGAATTTAATAGAGGAAATCATGAAGATTTAAATTAAAGTTTGACCAAAGATGTTTGGAGATAATTACATCTATTTAGAACTACTCAGCAAAAAACATTGTGTGAGATTAAATCCAAAAGTCATAAATTTTCAAAAAATAGATAATTTCTTAGGCATATTTACCCGATTGACATTTTTGGGAGTAATTTGAGAGAATTAAAGAAGATTTTCATGATGAAATCTCGCAGAATATTTTAGTTTCCATATTCAAACAATTAGTTACTAATTTTTATAGAGATTTTAAATGAATAATTAATAACATTAAATAATTATTCATTTATATAATTAATAATAGTTTTTAAATATTATTAATAATATTTAAATATTGTTTTTATAAAATTAAAAATTATTCATTTAATATTATTTATTAATTTTTACTATTTATTCATTTTTAATATTTTATTTATTTATTAATTATTAATATGTATTCATAATAATGTTATTAATAATTTTTCATGGGTTAACTGCTACCCATATCTACCAGATGGATTCCGGTTTGTGCTTCACTAAAGTGGCTCGGGTAGTTCTAGTTTGCTTGCTCATGCAGGTTATGGTCTATTTGAGATTCACAAGTGATTTGGATGCTTGATCTAGAAGGTTCATAGGATCATCACTAATATAATAAAGATATGGGTTGGTGCTGGATGATTGATCTGAGTTTTTTCTTCACTACAATGTATTCGTGATACTGTAGCTCATAGGGGGATCTGGGTGCTACTGATATGTTGTTGGAAGATCATGTGTTTCTTAGTTTGAAGTTTGTAATGATGGTCCATTTATACTGTTCTATGCTAAAAATAGGATGTTCACTACTACCAACTGGTAACCATTGTTTGATTCCCATGATGTCGTACACAACATGCTCTATCGAATTCTAAGGTCACTTATTTCCTCTTATTGAATTATTTTTGTTAATTTATTTTAGTATATTTTTATTTTATAAGAATGATAGTTTGAGATATTTCTAAGGGGTGTTTGATAAATTATGAGTCTTATCAAAATGAAATGGAAGCATTCATTTTAGTTTCTACTTGATATTAATCCATTCCTTCTTTAGATGATATAGACAAATAAATCAGTTGAATTCATTAAATAACTCTGTAATCATCCTAATGAATTATCTAGTTTTTAAGTTGTCCACTATACTTTTTTATAATATATTATTATTATAATATGCTCAATATAGTTATATGAACATCCTTTTGATCAACATATAAACTCATATTCCAAAGTTTAATTTAAAAATATAACTTGTAGAAAATTATAGGAAAAAAGCATTGGTTAATCATGATAATTATTATGCTAATCACAATAGTCCCAATTTAGTCATCCTGAAATAGTTATATATTTAGATATTGAAGAATTATTTTTAAAAGGTGAATCAATCAAGTTCTCATTTCTGCTATGTGCAACTCATTCATTTTGTTTGATTTCCACAATTGTTTTATTTTCAAAAAAAAAATTGAATAGACTCTGAGAGAGAACACAACCCTGAGTGACCTCTTTTTATAATATGGATGGGTAGTAGAGAAGTAAAATATAATAGAGGAGATAATAAAAACTCCATAAATGGTGAAAATAGGAGGAGGCTTCCTATATCGCTTAATCCCCTAGGCCGATTCCATAAATGAACACCGGATAAGTATTATTCTCTGGTTCCCAACCCACTAGGCCACTTAAAATTTTCTACCTTCTATTATCTCTCACCCATCCCCATTTTAATATCATCTTCCCCCCTTATTCATTGTTTGTGATACCTAAAAAACAACTACGGGGTCCATAATAAACAATCCAATTATAGTTGTTGATTTCTAGGTTATATTATCTCCTGTAATGACCCTTAGGTTCTATTCTGGAATGTGTTTTCAAGTATAAAGTGATGCCACATTTTGAAATGTTATTTATATCTTTTATTTGTGCCACATGCTCTATCACTTTCCCCATATTGAGAAACAATCTAGTCCTAAAGGCTAAGTAAATGAAACTAATTATGATTGATGAATTATTCTTCTAATGTATCTTATTCCATGAGACACAAATATACAAAAAAGAACCCATACCTAGAAGAATGATCCATTTAAAAGTTTCTAAAAAGGGTTTAATAAACTATTTCTATTGTAGGCCATATTTAAAGGCTAGTAGAGTCATAAATAGATAATGTTTTTTGTGATAAATTCCAAGAATATTGGAAAGAGGACTACCCTATCCAAGAGGCATGTTCAAAAAAATTCTATAAATGTAGACTCTGAAAAGTATACAGCGGGGATTATAATGTAGAACCCCACTCATCAGCATGATAGTGAATAACAATATAATATCATGAGTTTGGATATATATACACTCTAAAATGGAGGTGCTGATCCATTAGATAACTTGCAGCCAATGAAGGAGGAACCTTGTGGCGAACTTGACCAACAGGAGTGGAAATACGTTTTATCGGTCCATTAACAAAGAACTTTCTCCCTATTAAAAAATCACATTATCCACAATGTGAAAGCCATTAAGTATAAAAATATTGGACCCATCTTCCATCTTATAGTGAATGAAAATCTTAACCAAACATTATCAAGATAGGGATAAGAAAAATAGAGACTCCAGGCATCTTGTGACTGTTATTGTGTTGAGGAACCTGAAGACTTTGTGAAGGGAATTCCCATAGTGGTGGATTTGGAAATGGATTTGGTAATAGTGAATCTTAATCCATGAGTTTTTATAGAATATGAGATTATTGTAGTTCACTAGATGAACAATGTTGTCTTATCTTTATTAATACCACATATATTAACCTATCACCTTGATGATTCAGTTCAATTAACTGAGAATACAACTTATGAACAAGAATATCAAAAGGGAACATCTGAAATAGACCACACAAATTTAGAATTAGTTTCATTCTATATGGTAGTGCATACATCTTCATCTTTCAAGTCCTCACATGGATCCACTTCTTCAAAACTTCTCATAAAAGTTTGGATAATATATTGAATTCTTTCTCCACCAGATAGCTCAAATATTTACATTTCCTTCTCATATTTCTAAAAATTCATGAAAACTTGTTAGTTCAATTATATTGAGTATATTCCCCTATCACTATCATACAAAAATCCATATTGATAAATAAATTATCTCTTAAATACACCCAAGAAAAAAAATGACCAGGTCATGTCACATCCTGACCATGGACCCCTATTGTTTTACTTTTTTAGTCCTGTGCCTTTAGGAAGAGTTGGGTTTGGATCCGGGTTTGAATTTTTGAAGCTTTGATGTTTTCGGTGGGTCTAAAAAAAGTGCACAGTCACCGCATTGATAGCGGTCACCGCACATTCGGTCCGGGTGGGTGCACGGTCACCGCACTACTAGTAGCGATCGTGAATTTGGACCTAGTGAGTGCGTGGTTTCCCCACCGTTTAGATAAATAATAAAATTGGAAGAATGAATTAAATTGGAAAATAATAATAATAAATAAATGATTTAAAGTAGGTTAAATTAAATTAAAAAGAATTTTATAAAATGTTTAATAATAATAATAACAATAATTTATAATAATAATAATAATAATATTATTATTAATATTATGGGTTAATAGAAAAAAGGGAAACCCTAAATCTACCTGAAGCCCCCACCCCGTTTTCCCAGTCGCGCCGCCTGGGTCTCCCCTGGGGTCTTCCCTACGTTCCCCTCCACATCTCCCCCCTTTACCCCTTCTATTTGCGCATCAGCCACACGAGGCCCCCGACCTCCACCCTGTACGAAGCCACCGCTGGCCTGCCCTTACTCCCAGCGCCACTGCCCATCCCGGAAAGCTCCATATGCCATCCAGCTGCTGCGGCTCCACCTTCGAACCGCCGATCATCTGGATTGCCCAGCACCTCCGCGACCCTGCGTCCCCATACGAATCACCCATCCCAGTCTCCCTCCGCAACCCCACGACCTCCTCTTCCCCAGTCCGGAGAAGTCGCGCCCTCCCCTTCCCCGGTCCGGTGAAGCCACCCCCTCTCCGTCCTGTGGAACCTTCTCCTTGCCGGTAGTCCGGTCCTCTTCCGACCACTATTTGGCCATAGCTCTTTTGCTCCAGTGCCCCGGCCATCCCCCCTCTGAGTCCCCCTCCATGCGTCGGCTCCTCTTCGGACTTTCGAGGTTCTGCAAAGGGGCACTCGAGACCCGTTGGTGTGTATTACGACAATCGCCGCCGAAGGCGAGGTAGTTTTGGTGCATTGTCATCATCCAAGGGTGTGGTGATAGTTTCCCGGTGCGCGCAGCGAGAGAGCAGCTGCTCATAGTTGGAAAGCGTTAATAGTTGGTGCGGACAACCTAGTTCTACTTGAGGTAGGATCCCTCTCTTTTTCCCATTTAATTTAATGAATGCATTAATTTACTACTCACTGCACTCTTATTATATTTTAATTAATGCAACTAAGTCTTTAAATTAATTTTTGTTCAAATTAAAGTAGTTATGTCCTTAAATTAATCATATATTAGAAGTGGTAAGGGTAATAAAATCTTGTATCATAATAAAGGTCATGGTTTTATAATAAAACCCCTCTTCTGAGGTGCGCTTCCTTCAATCTAAAAAATGTAGTGATAGCATTTCAGGTTTTCCTTCCTTATTTCTTGGCCTCTTTATTTTGTTAAGTGTGGAACAAGTGTTAAAATGAATGTTAAATATCACGAAATTAATTGTTTGATAAAGTAATGACATGTTTTACAATAAAGCTCCTCCAATGGAGGTGAGCTATCTTCAAGATAAAAATGCAGTAGTAGATTTTTATGCTTGCCTTCTTAAATGTATTATGACTCTTTATGCTTGACATTATGCTTGATAAATGACATGCCTGTACACGTACCTTACTGGTTACCACAAAATGATGTTGCTTCTTGAAAAATAATAAATGATTCAAGACACCTCCTAAGTTCATGGATTAGCATGTAATTGGAACTTTTAGTGAAGGCCGTCTACCCTCTTCCCTTTACTTCGGTGCTTATGTCATGCCACATCTTGTGCCGCTTGTCACAACCTTTCAGTGATGCCTCATTATCTCGTATTAAAATGTTTGGGTGGTTCGATCATGTCCATTGTGACCTTCATTTATGGTGAGTCCCATATTGAGTGCTCACCTTGCCTCTTGGCCACCCCCTTGGTTGTGCCCTGCCTAAATGCCCCTTTTTTCCTTGTTCTTTAAGTTATAAATGTAACGCGATAGTTTGAATTGAATACCTTGATTGAACAAGTTATTCTCTTGTACCATTTAATGTCATTAATAACCTATCATTGAGGCATGTTGATTCCTTACACTTTTGTTTACCTTCTATTTCTCATGCAAGTGCCAGAATGCTGATCAAAGATAATTAATTATGAGAATTAATTAGGAAAAGTTGAGAACAGATTTGGATGATTAAATGAGAAGAACTAATTATGAAATGGGAACCGTGTTGATTAATTAATTAGTTGATAAATGGTAATAAATGAATGAGACTTTGGGTTCTAGACATAGTGTTCTAGACCAATTTAAAAATTGGGTTTGGACATGGCGTTCCTCCCCAATGGTTATCCAAGCTTGTGATATAGGGTGTTAGACATGGTGATCTACACCGAATAATTATATAGGGTGTTAGACATGGTGATCTACACCAAACGTGATTCGGGGTGTTAGACATGGAGATATACACCAAATGAGAATTGGGGTGCTTGACATGGCGTTCAACACCAAACGAATGAAAAAAATGATTTATGAAAAGAATGAGAGATGTGATTAAAAACTGAGTTGAAATGATAAGTGAACAAATAGAGTAAGTGATAAAAATGATAAAAAAGTATCTTTATGCTTGAACCAAATGTACTTGTGTTGTTTTAAGCTGGTTCTTATTCTGGCTATGGGCTGAGGCAGGTATTACCGTCAGGTGTCCTTTTTGGAACCTGGATGTGCGTTTATCATTTGTATTGTATTGTTATTGTTTGGAAATACCAGCACATTGTTCAATTATATTTCATTTTCTAGAGTGGGGAAGACCCCAGTGGTTTCGTCCTAGTGAGATTTATATCTCACACCCTACTCCGGATGCCATTGCACTGGGGTACCCGAGTAGATTATTTTTGGTTGTAGGACATTGCCGTATCTGTTTCTTGTACTTGGAGTTAGGAGCAATGGACTGAGCTAAGGATCAGAATGCTTATAGAGATCTTCCTCAGGCTTAAGTCTTTTGTTTATTTACTTCTTACATTGATGTGTAAGTATTTTTATTTGTTTACTGCTTCCATTGTATCATTAGCATGTCATGCATGCTTCTTCTATATAAACTGACGTTCACCAATTTTGTTCAAACTTTACAAATGAAAAATGTTTTCCACTGCTTTCTTATTATATAAATTGCTTCTGCTATTGCTTTATTTTGTCCTTTTTCTTCAATTTGATAAGAGGGTATAGTCTCCCCCCTGACTTACCTTATACCCTCACCGCTTTTTGGCAGCCTCCAGTGTAAGGGGAGTCACGCTTGAGGCCATGTTGCGGGCTGGATCAGGTGACCAGTTCAGGGTCGAACCGAGTTGGTTCATGACAAAATGGTATCAGAGGGGTCCTTGTTATTTGGGATGTCTGGTAGAAGGAGGTTAGGACTGTCGGGGCTTAGGAGGTAGGTTACGGTTTGGTTCCTGATCACCACCGCTCGTGATGAGACCTGAGTTACAAGGGTTAGTTCGGGATTTGAGTCTCTTATCTTTGGTTGCTTTGTATTGAGGGATGACAATGGAGGCAAATCAGTTCACTTTGCAGCCTCACATGGGGTGGTGACCCATGTGGAGTCTAAGTGCCCGGTTTATGGTCCTCTTAGTGTTATGCCTTACTTGGGGCATGGATCACCACCATGTTGCTAGGTCAGACATATGCACTAGTTCCTCATCCCAGTGGATTATTATTGCTTGTGTTTTGTTTTAGTCTCGGTTGATTTGAGGGTGCATTAAAAGTGAAATTGGTTTTGAAAGTAAAAATTGTTTCTTCCAAATTATTTTTGAAATTACTAAAGTGGGTTTCTAAAGAAAAGGTTTATTGGTTTAGAAAAGCATGGCATGCATTTGGATTTGGTAAGGAAAAAAGAAGTGTTTGAGCCTTGGAACTCCTTATGGAGGGTCACACATGCGTGGGTATGTACGGAAAGTGCGTAGGGGCACTTTTTTTCAGATGATGTGAGTGAGATTGAATGAATTCACATGTGACGTTTCATAAGGTTCCATAGGTGGGTTTTAAATTTTTAAAGAAATAATGGTTTTTGAAAAGTGATTTATGCTCGTGGTTGTATATGTTTGGCTTATGGGCATGTTTTTCTTGGCTTGTGTTGTTCCTTTGATTGAGTTTTGGATTAATGACCGATTTTGATGGTGTTTTTCATGTTGTTATGAGTATGCCACCCAGAAAGTCTCCAAAGGTTGTTAATGGGTTATGCCCAGTCTCCAATTATTTTTGTGTGTTTCCTGCTTATCGAGGTAATTGAAGTTTGTTAGAGGCAGTTTTATAGTTCAGAAATATAGTTTGTCTTCGGGTTGTTGGGAACTACTAGGGGAGTTAAGGTTCATACCGTCTTAGATTTATTTGAGAGTTCAGTTTTGAACTAGTAAAGGTGGGATGTCTCCTCATCGTTAGAGTCTCAGATGTAGTTGGTGGGGGTCGGCCCTCGTAAAGGTTCCCTATCTGGAAAGGAGTTCATGCTGGAGGAACCTATCTCCAAGAAGCTATCTTCATCTGTACCGACTCTCAGTTTGTTGGACCATTCTCACGCATGCCGCTAGCATGGCCGGTTCAGGCATTCTAAGCTGCCTGGTCGCATCCCACTGAAGTCTTGCTACCGTGAGGCTGTTCGGACCACTGGTGAGAGTTCTGAAAGAAGCGTCGTTTGGGTGGAAGGATTTAGGAATCAGAGGATGAAAATTCTTGACTGTGAGGCATGAGATGCTTCAACCATCATGGCCCCAACCATAGGTCTTGGGGTGAAGCTCGCGCACAGTCAGGAGTTTTCGAGGGTGTGTGGAACATCAGATCAGATCATGTTTTCAACTTTATATGGAAATATCCAAGGTTTTATTTTTTGATTCTTGTCACCTTTGTAAACTCATCCTCATTGTTGTGGTGTGATGAGCTCATTTTACAACAATCCAAGCGGCCTCATCCGCCCTAAATGTGGCATTTAAATTATTTTCATTCCTTCAAGAGTGTTGGTCCTATGAATAGTGGGCCCGTTCTGATTATGATTTGGTATCAATTACATTCATTAGTGGAATATTTGGTTTCATGAATTAACGGGTGGTGTTTCTAGGACTTTCCTTAGTTTGGGAACCTCTCCATGTGTTTTCCTTTAGTGTGTTTCCGTTTTTTAGGAGATTACTTCATCCTGGTGCCCCGGTGTGTTCATTTTACCGGTAATGGTTTTAAATGATAGTGGTGGGGTTATTTTGTTAGCATTGAGAAGGTGGGATGAGTTTGGTTTGGGAGTTACCGTGTTTCCCCCTAGGGGGGGTGGTTTGTTCGAATTTCAAGGGTTTCTGTATTAGTGAAATATTGTGGTGGGGATAACCTTCTCATGTTCTCCCCCCACCCTCGGGCAGTGGACTTATTTTATTTGGTCGGGTGTGACGTTTGTGGGGAATGGCCACCCTGAGGCTCTCTGTTCTATATGATTTTTTCTGGTCATGAACTGAAGTTGTGTCAACTGTTGTCTTGATGATTTTATGGGGGTAGAAAGTGTTTGTGGTGGGAAGAATTGTCACACCTCGACCACTACCGCCTGTTATTTTACTCTTTTCTCAGTCCTGTGCCTTTGGGAAGAGTTGGGTTTGGATCTAGGTTTGAATTTTTAAAGCTTTGATGTTTTCGGTGGGTCTCAGGAAAGTGTGCAGTCACCGTATTGCTAGCGGTCACCGCACATTCGGTCTGGGTGGGTGCGCGGTCACCGCACCGCTAGTAGCGATCATTCATTTGGACCTAGTGAGTGCGCGGTTGCCCCACCGTTTAGATAAATAATAAAATTTGAATAATTAATTAAATTGAAAAATAATAATAATAAATAAATTATGTAAAGTAGGTAAAATTAAATTAAAAATAATTTTATAAAATGTTTAATAATAATAACAAAAATAATTTATAATATTTTAGTTATTATTATTATTATTATTATTATGGGTTAATAGAAAAAAAGGGAAACCCTAAATCTACCCGAAGCCCCCCCGTTTTCCCGGTCACGCCGCCCGGGTCTCCCCTGGGGTATTCCCTGCATTCCCCTCTGCATCTCCCACCTTTCCCCCTTATCTTTGTGCATCATCCATGCGAGGCCCCTGACCTCTCCCTGTATGAATCCGCCACTGGCATGCCCCTCCTCCCGGCGCCACTTCCCGTCCCGGCCTCCTCCATGTGCCGTCCAGCCGCTGTGGCTCCACCTTCGAACCACCGACTGTTCGGCTCGCCCAGCACCTCTGCGACCCCGCATCCCCATCCGGCTCTCCCATCCCAATCACCCTCCGCGACCCCACGACCTCCTCTTCCTCAGTTCGGAAAAGCCACGCCCTCCCCTTCCCAGGTTCGGTGAAGCCGCCCCCTCTCTGTCCCGTGGCCCCTTATCCTTTCCAGTAGTCTGGTCTACTTCGGACCGCTGTCCAGCCACAACTCTTTTTATCTAGCGCCCCGGCCAGCCCCCCTTTGAGTCCCTCTCCATGCGTCGGCTCCTCTTCGGACTTCCAAGGTTGTGCAAAGAGCCACTCAAGACCCGTTGGTGTGTGTTCCGGTAATTTCCACCGAAGGTGAGGCGGGTTTGGTGCATTGTCGTCATACAAGGGTGTGGCGAAAGTTTCTCGGTGCACGCAACGAGCAAGCAGCTGCTCGTAGTTAGAAATCGTTGATAGCTGGTGCGGACGGCCTAGTTCCACTTGAGGTAGTATCCCTCTCCTTTTCCCATTTAATTTAATGAATGTATTAATCTACTTCTCACTGCACTCTTATTATATTTTAATTAATGCAACTAAGACTTTAAATTAATTATTGTTTAAATTAATGCAGTTATTTACTTAAATTAATCATAGACTAGAAGTGGTAAGTGTAGTCTCATAATAAAGGTCATGGTTTTATAATAAAACCCCTCTTCCGAGGTGCACTTCCTTCAATATAAAAATTGTAGTGATAGCATTTCATGTTTGCCTTTCTTATTGCTTGGCCTCTTGATTTTTTTAAGTGTGGAACGAGTGTTAAAATGAATGTTAAATATCACCAAATGAATTTTTTGATAAATTAATGACATGTTTTCTAATAAAGCTCCTCCAATGGAGGTGAGCTGTCTTCAAGATGAAAATACAGTAGTAGATTTTTATGCTTTCCTTCTTAAATTTCTTATTACTCTTTATGATCAACATTATTCTTGATAAATGACATGCTTGTACACATACCTTACTTGTTACCACAAAAGGATGTTGCTTCTTGAAAAATAATAAATGAGCCAAGACACCTCTTAAGTTCATGGCTTAGCATGTAATTGGAAATTTTAGTAAAGGGAGTCTACCCTCTTCCCTTTACTTTGACACTTATGTCAGGCCACATCTTGTGCCGCTTGTCTCAACCTTTCGATGATGCCTTATTATCTCGTATTAAAATGTTTGGGTGGTTTGCTCATGTCCATTGTGACCTTCGTTTATGTTGAATCCCATCCTGGGTGTTCGTCTTGCCTCTTGGACACCCCCTTGGGTGTACCCTGCCTAAATTCCCCTTTTCCCTTATTCTTTAAGTTATAAATGTAACACAATAGTTTTAATTGAATACATTTCTTAAACAAGTTGTTTGCTTGTACCATTTAATGTCATTAATAATGTATCATTGAGGCATGTTGATGCCTTACGCTTTTGTTTACCTTCTATTTCTCATGAAAGTGCCATAATGTTGATAAAAAATAATTAATTATGATAATTAATTAGGAAAAGTTGAGAACGAATTTGGATGATTAAATGTGAAGAACTAATTATGAAATGGGAACTATGTTGATTAATTAATTAGTTGATAAATGGTAATAAATTAATGATACTTTGGGTCTTAGACATGGTGTTCTAGACCGATTTAAAAATTGGGTTTGTACACGACGTTCCTCCCCAATGGTTATACAAGCTTGTGATATAGGGTGTTTGACATAGAGATCTACATCGAATAATTATATAGGGTGTTAGACATGGAGATATACACCAAACGCGATTCAAGGTGTTAGACATAGAGATCTATACCAAATAAGAATCGGGGTGCTTGACATGGCGTTCAACACCAAACGAATGAAAAAAAATGATTTATGAAAAGAATGAGAGATGTGATTAAAACCTAAGTTGAAATGATAAGTGAACAAATAGAGTAAGTGAGAAAAATGATAAAAAAGTATCTTTATGCTTGAACCAAATGTACTTGTGTTGTTTTAAGTGGGTTCTTATTCCAGCTATGGGCCGAGGCAGGTATTACCATTAGGTGTCCTTTTTGGAACCTAGGCAGGCGTTTATCATTTTTATTTTATTGTTATTGTTTGGAAATACCAGTATATTGTTTAATTATATTTCATTATCTAGAGTGGGCTAGACCTCGGTTGTTCCGACCTACTGAGATTTATTTCTCACACCCTACTCAAGCCGCCATTGCACTGGGGTATCCGAGTAGATTCTTTTTGGTTGTAGGACATTTCCATTTCTGTTTCTTGTAGTTGTAGTTAGGAGCAAAGGACCGAGCTAAGGCTCAGGATGCTTATGGAGATCTTCCTCGGGCTTGAGTCTTTTGTTTATTTACTTCTTGCATTGATGTGTAAGTATGTTTCATTGTTTACTACTTCCATTGTATCATTAGCTTATCATGCATTCTTCTTCTATATAAACTGACGTTCACCAATTTTGTTCAAAATTTACAAATGAAAAATGTTTTCCACTACTTTATTATTATATACACTGCTTCTTCTGTTACTGTATTTTGTCCTTTTTCTTCACTTTGATAAGAAGATGTTTTCAAGAAGTATCTAATTCTGACATGTCACGAACCAACCCGGATCGGGTGACCAGTTCAGGGTCGACCTGGGTTGGTTCGTGACATGTCAGAATTAGAGACTTCTTGAAAACATCCTTACCCTATTTACCCTTATCATCATTCTCCCCAGTATGATTTCCTGACACTTCAAATATCGGTGTGGAGGATGATCTTCTTCATGTTGTGAAATTTTATTCATTCAAAGACGTAGAATGGAGGCAACTGCATGGAATTTTGATGGTGATAAGGATAGATCTATAGAATCATTGAAATTATAATCCATGTTGGGTAGATTTAGACTAATAGAACTGGGGGGGGGGTTACCAAATGGGGTGTCAAATATAGAGACTACATGGGAAAATCTCATAAATAAGGCTCCTTTTTCTTTACTGTATGTCATGAAAAAGACTCTTTTTCCATTCCATCTCCCTTGAAAGGCACCAGAACCATCACTCTATCAATCTTAGCATCTCATGTCACTCTAAACCTAGGTGGTTAAGCTTCACGCTACTCTGACCCTAGGCGATGAGACTCCATTTGAAACACCAAGCTTGTAATGAAATTGTGGAACTTGGCTTACTCATTAAACTCATGATACATATTTGGGTACACATTGGGGTTATTATTCCCATTGTTGTTGTTATTTTTGAAAATTATTTCTCTGCTGGGGATAGGGGAATTTTTCTACAATAACCGATAGCTCATACTTCTAGTTATCCAACACGCTAGAAAATTCAACCACCGAAATAATACTTCATGATTTCAAATACCAAAAACCAATAAGACCTTGAATCCAAACCACCACATTGAATCATCCTCACCATGGCTTCCCTTGGTACCAGAAACATCACAATCCTCTATCTAAAAAACACACAAGTGAACATGCACACGACAAACACACATGAAAACATAAAGCATAAACATAGTGTACACATGGATTATGTTCTTCATAATTTCATCAAATGTGCATGAGAGAATGACATCATATCTTTCATTCCATAGGAAGTACATATGAGTTATAAGGATAAATAATTTAATGAAAATCCTAACCAGTCTACCAGAAGAAGTCTCAAAAACTCCATCTATCAGTCATTTCTTCTTCCGATGCTCCTCCCTCTAGTGTTTCACCTTCATAAATTTAGCCTCCAGCACCAGGATACACACTAATTCACTCCTTCTAGATCCACCTCTAATTTTGGATCTATCCCCATCATCCTATATCAATATTCGATTATCACTTTGTTATTTACACATTTAGACCAATTACCTTCTTATAGAAGGCCCTAGTACAATCAGCATCACCATCCAATAGATGATGGAATCCCTCCTTTGGACTGTGTAACTTATGATTGCTAGTAGCATTATTTTCATCGACCACAAACTCTTGGTGAACAGTTAATTCTATTTCCCACTCCAAAATGATTCATTGAACAAAATTTCCTTTTCAAGAAATGCTGTCAAATCCTACCATCATTGAATTCATGAAATTCATCAACTCTCACACTTGCATCACCAGTCCTATGTAATTCTGTTTGGATACTAGTAGTTGCCTCTATTTTTCTCCTCACTACATCCTATGGATCCATGATCATATCCCCAAGTAAATGTATCTGTAGATGTTCCTACTAAACATTATCATGCATGTATTCCATATTCTCCATCCACTGAACACATAATTCAAACTATTTTCACTAAACATCAGGTGATTTTAACACGGTTCAACACGCTCCTACTGACTAGACATCCCGAGGCTCCTATTGGACTTCCGTTCAACTAATTTTGTTGGTGTTACCAGTGAACTGAATTTTCCACCTGATGAACTTCATATGAAATAAATTTAACTGAATTATATCAACAAAAACCAAAAACACACCATGAATTATAACATACTTTCCCAAGAATATAATCCAAGTATCTAGAGGTATAATGTATTTGGATTATTAGATACATAAATTTGATATCTTAAACATAACATAATATTTATTTAAAATTCCTCATAATGATATTAACTACCATAGATATTATAAAATTGAATAAGATACCCTAAGTTTAATACCTAAGGGAAATGGTGGGATAGAAATCCTAGTAAAGTAATAAACATGACAATAAATCATAACAAGATTGTTAAGAATCATAACATGATATGATAAAGTGAATGATCATAATCATGAAAACATGACATAACAAAATGAAAGAATAAAATCATGGAATCATATGCATTTAGAAACATCATAAAGTATGACATCATAAGAATATGTCATGGATAATCACCAAGACAAAATAACATAGTTTGACTATCATCATAATCATCACATGATCATGATAACTGCAATCAACTTTCTCTAAACTTCTCATAAAATACTAGAAAATATATTGAATTATTTCTCCAATAGATTGCTTAGATGGTGAAAATAATAGAGCTGGAGATTCATTGAAATGAAATGCCTCTATTGGAGAGAGATAGATTGATATAACTAGGGGGATTTCCAAATGAGGTGTCAAATAGGCAGACCCCATGAAAAAATCCCAAGAACAAGGCTCCTTCATCTTGACTGTCTGGCATGATAGGGGCCCTTTTTCCCTTCCACCTTTATTGATAGGCATTAACAACATTTCTCTAGAAATCGTAGCTTCACATGTCTCTCCAACACTAGGTGTTTGGGCATCACGATGATCTAACCATAGGCGATGAGGCTCTATTTTACACACCAATCTTGTAACATACTTACAGAACTTAGATTAATCCTATATCTCATGATTTATATTTTGGTACCCTTGGTTTATGACTCCCATTTGTGTTGTTATTTTTAAAAATACTTTCTCTATTGGGGAAGGGGGTGTTTTTCTCCAATCATCAATATAGTATACCACTAGTTCTCTAAAATAGTATAAATTTAAACTACTAGAAGAAGAGAATATTTTGATCATGTCAACATCCATGATTTCAAAGTCAAAAATAGAGAAGACCATGCATCCCAACCACCACATCAAATAATCCTTATCTTGGATTCCCATAGTTATAGTCATCTCACTATTCTCCATCTAGTAAAAAAACGGAGAAACACATGACATACACACATGAAAACACAAATCACAAAAACAAAGCACAAACACAATGTTCATAAGGATTATGTTCTTCAAACATTCATACAATGTGCATGGGATAAATACACCATAAATTTCATTCCATAAGAGGTATATATGAGTTACAAGGATAAATCATCTATTGAAAATCCTACTTAGTATACCGAAAGAAGTCTCACAAATTCCATCTATCGGTTATTGTATCTTTCAGTGCTCCTCCCTCAAATATTTAATCTTCAACACTTAAGCCTATGAAACCAAGATGCACATTAGTGCACTCCTTTTGAAGCCACCTTTGATTTTGGGTCTAGCCCCATCAAGCTATGTCAGTCTTCAGTTTTTAGTATGTTTGTTCTTAGAACATGTGGAATAATGATATTCTTATAAAAGGGTGAATTCCAGTCAACATCACCATCTAATAGATGTGGGAATTCCTCCATTAGACCGTGTAACTTCATATTACTAGTATAATTTATTTCATCAAACACCAACTCTTGGTGAGTAGTTCATTATTTCTCCCTCTCCACACTAATTCATTAATGAACATTTCCCTTGTGAGAAATGATTTCACATCCTTCCATCAATAACTCCACACAAGTCATCAACTCCCATAGTTGCATCACAGGTCCTCTAGACTTCTGTTCAGATACTAGTAGTTTCCAATACCTTTCTCCTAACCAAATACTATAGATACATGATTAAATCACAAAATAAAAATATATGTAAATATTCCTCCTCAATATTATCATGATCGACTTCCACTATTCTTCATCCACTAAACTCATATTTCTAGTTTTTTTTATTGAACATCCAGTGATCTAACACTGTTCAACATGCTCCAGCTAACATGACATGCCAAGGCTCCCAATAGACTAACATTAAATTAACGTTATTGATGATACTAGTGAACTCACTCTTCCTCTTTCTAAACTTCCTATGAACTGACTTCAGCTACATTATAGAAACCCAAATCATAAACACACTTTAATTCCTATATTATAACACAATTTCCCAATAATACAAGACAATGATCTAGTGGTATAGTGTCTTAGGAAGATTAGATACATAAATACATCATTATAAACATAAAAACAAATTTATTTAAAACTCTACATAGTGATCCAAACTCCCATAGATCTTCTAAAACTTCTTAGGATACCATGTGAAAAATAAGGAAAAGGATGAGCTAGAAATCCCAGTAAAGGAATAAATAGGACAGTAAATCATAACATGTGAGTCAATAAATATAACATGATATCATAATGAAAATGACAATAAGAATGAAAAAATGACACAAGGAAAATAAATCATAAAATCATGGAATCATAATAATATAGAAACATTATAAAGCATGACATCATAAGTCTATGTCAAGGCTAATCACCATGAAGAAATAACATAGGATAACCATCATCATAATCATCATATGATCATGATAACCGCCATCATAACATAGTGTTCTTAGGCTAACCACCCATGCACCATTCATGGTATCTCACGAGGAACTAACATTACCCAATAAATTGAAGGTGTATAATGGCCCCACCCATCACATCATTATATGTACATGAATTTGTGTTTCATAAGAGAAAAGAAATAATACATAAATCATAAGAATCATCAAACCAATGGAAAAACATGTGTTTTATAATTGTGATTTAAGGCATAAGTGAAGGATAATTTTTTAGGTCCCAATGTATGGGAAGATTGAATAGGGGGTGAATAGTCCTTTTAAATTATGATTAATAAAATTTAATTTAATATTATTATCAGAGTTATAATAGAGTTAATTGTGTAGAAAAAAAATAACACATGGTGTTTTTATAATGGTTTTGATCACCAAAATCCCAGTCCACTCTTAAATATTTTATACTCAGTGAGAAGATCATTATTCACTAATACCTCACTTTTGATAGAGTGTGATAACCCAATTAAAAACATACATTACATTTTCTCACCTAGTGGTATAACACCAACCTGACTTTTGAAGGAGTCACAACCCACCTTACTTTTTTATGGGATTGATAACTTGAACTTCCTTTTATATGTGAGGAATAACCAATTTAGATAGATTTTGGATGAGAAAAGCATAATCAAAACTCTATAGTACAGAGGGAAGGAAGAAATAAAAAAAATGAAATCTAGAAAGAAATTTTAAAAAAAGTGGAGATGATGTTGTTGAAATTCGATACAACTTATTATATTTGATCACTTCAGCAAAGGATGATGAAAAAAATTAATTCGTTCATGATCAAGGCAATGGAACATAGGTCATAGTCTATCTAGGTCTAGTATGTTGAAAATCTAATATGAAGGTTGTAATTTTATATATATATATAATTGTTTCAATTTCTATTTTGAATACCCATTGAACAAATTTGTCTCATTTGTTGGTCCAAATTACAATGTCTAGATGTGTTCCATTAACTCTAATTTTCATGGAGCGTCTTAATGAATAATCCTAGAAAGATACATTAGAAAAATAATAATCACTTAAAATAATACCGTTACCTAAAATTTGAATTAACACATCGATTATTATCATAGATTTAATTTTTCATCAAAAAAATTCAAAGAAATTGGAAAATTGATCATTAAGATAAAGGATAATTATTCAAATGGATTAATTTTTTATTACAAGCTTGTGGAAAGTTGTTATTTCAAAAGATACTTAAAATAGGGTATGAAATATTTATTATGAAAATTATTATTGAGAAAATATTTTCTACAAGAAATAATTTTCATATACATATTATACTATATAACTATTTTAGAAATCATTAGAATGATAAAAATAATTTTAATTTACTTATAGTAAATTAATATATAAAAATAACGCTAAAAAACCTTTGAAAAATATGGGTTTTATCAAAAAAGGAAAATGATATAATGGAATGCGTGGCATACTGACCATGTGATAATATGCAGTAAATATACCTTTTATGTGTGGTCGGCATATTGATCATTCAATTTTGTGCATTCAATTGAAAAATAAATTCATAGTTAGAAAGTACCTCATGCTATAGGGTGGATGGAAGCTTTATGGTAAGTATAAATTGATCTAATGATAACCTATTACCCACATGTTAGGAAGAATGGAATATCCTTGGTAAGTTCTTATAATCCTTCATGGTATGGTACATTCTATGTGACAAATGCAAAAGCTGGTTCATGGTTGGTTTGGTGCTGCAGGAGCTAGCATGAATGTTTGAGGTGAAATATAGTTGAACTGTGGTTGGAGATACCATCCTTCAGTAGAAATCAACTTCATGGTTCTCTTATAAAAGAAAATATTTAGCACCAAACACAAAATGGCTATGTTCTTTTCTTATAAATATGGATACATTGAAAACAACTACATAATTTACTTCTAAAAACAGATCTATAACAAATGGCTATGTAAATCTCATTTAGCATTTGACTATGTCAAAACTAAATTCTCACAAATGGACTATGCAGATTATTCTTTCATAAATTGGGGAACATAAATATCATATAATTAATAAAATATTGAAAAATTAAAGGATTTCAAAATAAGTATTGTAATTTAATAAAATAATAATAAAAAATAATAATATAAGCTAATAGATCAATAAATCTCTCCCTCTTGTAAATTTTAAAACATAAAAAATATTTTATATTTCATAAATCCAAAATTTTTTATTCCCAAATTTCTCAAACTTTTTAAAATTTATCAATAATTAGAAAAATAATAATAATATTAAGCGTAGAATTATTAAGAATGAGATTATGTGATGTTTTAAAAAATTAGTAATTATAATAATCAGAATTATCAAGAAAGATATAACTCCCCTTATGTTCATGTAGTTCTAACAATAGAGAATTAAAAACCAATAGAAAATATTAGCATGCTTCTAAAAAACTAAATCTCTATTAATCACAATTCAAACATTAATTTTTTAGACCTCACAGAATCTAGATCATTAATAAATATATATGCTAGTTGATTTTTTGTAGTAATGTATTCCAAAACAATATCCCCTTTATTAACATGATATTTTAAGAAGTTAATTATAAAATCTATATGATTAGTCCTTGAATGTTGTAAGGGGTTTTTAGAAATATAAATGGAAAAATTATTATCACATAACCTAATAATTTTATTAAAGTAAAAATTGAAACCACAAAGAATTTTTTTTACTCAGAGGCTTTGAAAATAATATTTATCAGCAACAATGTACCTATCCTTAACTATGGATAATGAAATTGAGAATTTATTTTTGGAAATTCATGAAATTTAGAATTTATCTAATAAGTGATACATACCTGATGTATTCATACCGTCAAGTCTGCAGCCTCCAAAGTCAGAATCAAAAAATGATAAATGATTAAAATAGTTCCGATTGAAATAAAATAAAACAATGTTGATATTTCATTTAATATATCTAATCATTCATTTAAAAACTTTAAAATGAAATTATTTTGGATTATATTGATATATAGAACACATACAAACAATGAACATAATGTCGGGCCTTGATATAGTTAGATAGAGTTGGCTTCATATCATCCCTTTTCATAGTTTGTCACCAACTATTTTTCTATATTCATTTATATCCAGTTTATAATTAGTGCTCGTTGGGGTTATCATAGTTTTATAAGAATAAATATTTATCTTTTAACTAAATATATAATATATTTTCTTTGATTTATAAAAAAACCATATTTTCTTTGTAAAATTTGAATACTAAGGAAATTTTTTCCTCTTATTAAGCTCATGTCAAATTTATTGGTCATTAATTTTGAAAAATCATTACTAATTATATCACCTGTAGATCCAAATACAATATAATAAACATATATTTGTACAATTAAAATATCAATAGAAAATTTATTTATAAATAAGGTTGGATCAACTTTCCCTTTATTAAAATCATTTTTAGTAAAAATGATGTTGGTATATCATACCATGCTCTTGGAGCTTGCTTTTTTACAATACAATTCTTTATACTATTTGAAAACATGATTAGAAAATTCATCATTTTCAAAACTAGGTTATTGATTAACATATATATATTCTTAAATCACATCATTTTAAAAGTAACTTTTTAAAATCAATTTAAAAAAATTTTAAATTTTGAAAACCTGCAGAAGAAAAGAAATTCCAAATGGATTCTAATATATTAGCTTGTGAAAAAGAATCCTCAAAGTTAATTCCTTATTTTAAATAAACTTTGAAAACTATTATATCCTTATATATAATTATATTAAAAGACTCATCTATTTTATTTCGAAAAGTATATTTGATTCCTATAGATAGTTTATCTTTAGGTAACACAATCAGATTCTAGATTGTATTCCAATAAAAGTAGTTATTTTCATCATGCATAGAATTTATCTAGTTTGAATATTTCAAATCTTATTTAGTATTAATAGATACAAAATCAGATATAAAGAAATAATTATCAAAAAAATTGGAAGTTTATTTTCTAGTTCTAATTCTAGACTCAACATTTCCAGTTATATTTTATAAAGAATGATATCTATGAGTTTTCTAATTTATAGGATCTGATTAAGAAGAGAAATTCCCCCCAAATAATGCATTATATTCTTCAATGCTGTCTTCATCAAAATTTAATTATTTAAATTATTCAAAAAATTCAATAGAATTTGTAATATATTCTTCATTATTTTCAATAAACTTTACATCTATAGATTCCTCCTTTGACATGGTTCTCTTGTTATATACCCTATAATCAACACTATTATTTTAATATCCTAGAAAAATTCTCTCATCACTTTTAGAATAAAAATTTTCCATATTATCTTTAGTATTTAAAGTAAAAACTCTACAACCAAATAATTTAAAGTAACCAATATTAGGTTTCTTTTCTTGAAACATTTCATAAAAGGTTTTCCTTAACAAGGGTCTAATGTAAACTCAATTTAAGATATAATAAGAAGTGTTAACTGATTTGACCCAAAAATATTTTGGTAGATTGAATTAATTATGAATTCTCACTGTCGTTTCATGAATGTTTTATTTTCCTCTATACAACCCCATTTTATCGTGGTGTTCTAGGGGAGAAAAAATCATGGAAATATCAATTATCTTCAAAAAAATTCTCAATGTATAAGTTATCAAATTCTCTTCCTTTTCTAATTTTAATTAATAAAATTAAATTACCTTTTTTATTTTGAATTTTTTTACAGAGTGTAATAAACTTGTTTTAGGATTCATTTTTATGGGATAAGAACATATTTCAAGTGAATCTACTAAAATAATCTTAAAAAAACACTTCTCTTAATATATAAACTAGTAGTTCTCATGGGTCCAAATAAATAAAGATGAATTAGTTCTAATCATATTGAGGTATTATCCATATTAACAAATCTAAATTACTCTTTATTATTATTAATTTTTAGACAATATTAACATACAAAAAACTCACTTGCATTAAATTTTGGATCTTCCAGAACCTATCTATATTTTTCTAACTTTAATAGTTGTCAAATATGAACATGTCCCAAACTTATATTCTAAAGAATGTGATACGTTTCTATAACATTTAATCACTTTACATTTTGTTGGGTTAGCTCTGAAAAATATATAGAGTGGATGTTTTATTCTTTATTGACATAAAATAAAAAAATATTATCATTTAAAATAATATATTTATTATATTAAAAGTTTACACTCATACTATCATCAAAATGTTGTGATATTCTAATAAAATTGTGTTTTAATCCTTCTATATATAGTACATCCAAAATTATAACTAATTTTACTATATCTAATTCTCCAAAACCTTTATCTGTAACAGCCCGAGAGTTTATGAAAAATATTCTTTTAATTTCATTAATGTCATGTGTTGTATTCTACACCAAGATTACCTTGCGCTATACGCAACACCGTATTAGCTTGCAGTATACGCAACACTATTATTGGATCGTGTTACACACAATTTTGATAATAGTTATTCTACGCAACATTGAGTATATATATATATATATTCAATGTATAAATGAAATATGGTTGTATTCTGTTATACGAAACAACGAAGGATTCTTTCACAACACGCAACCCTGACTTGGCTTGCATTACACGCAATCGCGACCTTCCTCGATAGCGTGTGTTGTACGCAATACTGGGTTTTAATAAACAACAATATATTATTATAATATTGTCATGAACTAGACGTTATGAATAGTGTTAACTAAATTTTGAATTTTGTAACATTATTATTCATCTTACACATTTCTAGAACATGGTATTAGAACAAAATAATTTTTTCGGGTAAAATAAGTATTTTTCAAAAAATGCAGTTTTGCCGCCTTTTGATGGCGCACCCACTTTAAATCTAGTTTTTTACATGTTTATAAGTTCAATTTGACAAAATAAAATTCTTCTTTTTAATCAGGATATAAAAATTTACATTAGATAAAGTTTTGATATTTTTCCGATAACTTTCATATTTTAATGAATAGTAAAAACACGCTATATTTTAATTAAAAACAACTTTTTTCATCGTAATATCTTATGTGGTTAAATTATAATATTGAATGGTTTTAAAGTATAAATAGAATATATTTTTACCATTCAATATAATGTATGACATTAGCATTGATTTTACCTTGAATTCGTAGGTTAAATCAATTCAATCTTTTGCAATGTTTTAAAGAAAACCCGTCTTCTTTCGACAACGGGATTAATTTTAATTTAATTTCTGAAACTTTTGTGTATTGAATTTGGAAAAATGGATTCCATATTTGGAATCAGTGGATCCAAATTATGTTAATAAGCTACTTTTTATTTTTGGGAATTATGAATAGTAACTACGGTAAATTTTATTTACCATAGTTAAAGGTAAATCGGGTAATTAAGGGTAAATATAATATTTTAAAATTACCCTAAAAAATGTCAAAATCTTATTGGATGACTAAAAGTCGACCCATATCACCTAAGGGTAGGATTAGATTCATTTTATTAAATTTTGTCAGTGAAAATAATTTAATTATTATTAAAACCAAAGAATGTGACAACATGTCACTTTCTTAAATCTTATAAGTATAATAATTTTAATCTAGTGATAAACTTCATGAAACTTCGAACATGAATAGTCTCGAGAAATCTAATACAATTATCTACATCATAGGAATTTATTTAGAATTTTTAGGGATTAAATAATTATCATTTATTATGACACAAAGATGATGCAGTAATTGTCTTATTAATAAAATATTGACATAATTGATGTTATAAATGCCCAAATAAATGTAATTTGAGACTTTTTATGACTTACAATAATTTTATAGGTTAATATAAAATGTTATTGTTGATTTAAGTAACTTGGTTCGAATGTATCATTCTGTTATGAATTTCATAAAAATCATGTACCAAATAGTGTCAAAATTGACATAAATTAGTTTTTAAAACAAATATTATATTATTTATTTTTATATTATTCCTAAAAATCAAGGTTCGGCCAAATGACTTAGATAAGATTATATATATTAATAATAAACAACTTGGGGTTCTTTTGGCTTGATATAGTAAGTTTATTAACCATATAGTGTAAGAAAACAAAAAGACACTGTAAAAGTTAAATTATTTAACTTAGAGTTAAATCTAATTGATAAGGTTAAAATAATAACCTAAAATTGTCTAAATCCTATTGGATGAGATAATTTCGACCCATCCCCACCTTAGCTTCGAAATATATCAATTTGGAGCTATTTAAAACCGAACTTGACTTTATAATAAAATAATAGTTTTAGATATTCCAAAGGTGCCCCTCTCCTGCCTTATAAAAGGACACCTCCTCCCTCTCTTCCTCACACAACTTTGAGCCTTCAAGATCGGTCAACCCCTGACAAATTATCTTCTCCACTTCCATAGCAACATCCTAGAGGTTCGGGTATTCCTCAAAGACCAATTTTAGTGCCCTAAGAGGAGGTCTTAAAGAGGCGTTTCAAAGAAGAGGTAATTTCCGTTACCGATTCTTTCACCTTTATTTCTTCTTCTTCTTATTCTTAGGTTGTTTCATTATAAAGTAATAACATCAGTATCACTCATATACTGATATGTTATTATAAGTATGAAACAATCCTATTTCACCATCTATCCATCCTACGGAAAAAGAAATCACCGCGCGTGTGTACGTACGGAATACCGTCTCCACACCGTGGTGAAATCTATTTTCCACCATCACCTTACTTGGATGGGTATAATGGTGTAAATAATAACTATATATTATTATTTTAAAGTAATATTGATTCTGAAATAGTATGCATACACTCCAATACAGTCCCACGATCATGAGAATGATATCATCGCTCGTGCGTACGTACGGACTACCGTCTCCACGACGCGATGAGATTCATTCTCCACTTTAACCATTAATGAATGATTATAAAGTATATATAATAATTAATCATGAAATATATGACATAATAATGATACTGGATTTATGTGTATATATATGTATGTTATCTACTTAATTCCGTTCAACTCAATAAGGAAACGAAAACAGCGTTCATGCGTACGTACGACCTACCGTCTCCATGAACGGTGTATTTCTTTCCATTTACTGATTTATTATATATATGTATATTCTGAATATATATATATATAAATCATGTTTTATATTTTGGAATTAAGTAATCATGATCTAAGTAATCATATGAATAATTACAAGTCAAAACACGGAGGACAAATGAAACAATTTTACCCAAAACGCTCTTTAAGATGGAATTTACAAAAGAACGGGTAATATAAAGTCATAAGTGAACCATATATGATATCATAACAATGAATATGATTCTGTAATAAGTCAGTGACATTATTTAAATCATTATACAGGAGGTTTGGACACTTACGAAGCAAATCGGACCTAAGGTAAGGGAAATATCACAATCTCATTTTTATCCGAGATTGTTTATACTTTGGTATTTACTGGGGTGTATTTTATCATCCAAATCCATGTTTTCTCAATATGTAATATTATTTCCATCCATATAGAATTGTTTAAATCCAATTTTACCCTTCGGTGAGTTTTTAGTAAAAGATATGAAAGGAATCTTTTTTTCGTTTTTCGTACGAGGTACTTTTTGACTTTTCCAACAAAAGTATGAGAAGAATGTTTTTTTAACTTATACGGCATGAATGGATTTTTAAAACATTATTTCCAAGAAGCATCCTTTAAAAGTTTTCATGTTTATTTTTAATCAACTTCTTTTAGTTTAATGTTGTATGACATGTTAAGAAAGGAAAAATGTTTTTGAAGAAGAAATGATATTTTCCTCAAGAATGGAGTTCAAGTGTTTTATCAAAATTATTTTCCATCTAAGATAATAAAGGGTTCTGTTTTTCTCCATATTATTACATTGATTTGATTATGTTGTGATGGAATTATTTTTATGAATTCTTTTATCTTATATGAATTGTTTTATGATGTCATGATGTTTAAGATTCCCATTTGTATTACATGGGTTATGCAATGATGTATGATTTATGATTTTGTGGCACACATAAGAATGGTATCATTATGAGATGGGTGGGACCTATATCTCCCTCCAATGCATTGGGTAAAGATTTTATATCTCATTATATAGACATGGGTGGAACGGTAGGTTATACCGGTTCAGTGAAACAGGACTGAAACGAGGGTGACTCGGTTCAGAAAGGGACTTTGTCCACTAAGATAGTCTTGGCAATGAGTCTTGACTAACAAGAAATGATTCTCTATGATTATGTGTGTATGCCACAAAGTTTAATGTTTTAAGTTATGATTATTGTGATTACATTTTACTGCCATGAGTTATCCCAGGTTATGAAATTATGATCTCTTTTACAGGTTAAGATTTCCAAAAGTTATGTGCTTATGTATATGATGTGATTGATATTTCTTTTGTTTACCCTTACTGAGCATTTGAGCTCACCCTTTTATGTTTTCTTTTCCCCAGGATATAAAGAAAGGTTTTAGGTATAAAAAAAAGGAAGATCTTTATGGGAGATATTGAAGATCTTTCACCAGGATTAGAAGATTATATTCCGAGTTTCCAAAGACACTAAACTATTACGATCCTTGTGTGTGTGTTTTTGTTATGTACTAAGTATTCCGAAAATGTAATGTAATGTCAATGTACGTCAAGCTTCGGGTCTCTACAGTTGGTATCAGAGGAAAGGTTTAGTCAACCTTTGGAAACTAGGATGCAAAAACGTTAGTGAGATCCCTAGAGATATTTCTAAGGTATGTCTAAGTCTAGGGATGTCCCTAAGGTTAAGTATACGTATAGGTTATAGTACTAGAATTACGCTAACGATCATAGAATTAAACCTATGATGTTAGATATTGAAGGTACTCCCCCTTTATTATGTTGTTTTCCCTAGCATGATATTTGCCTCTCACACTATTCTTTTTGGGTTTTAGACGATGGCTGGAACCCGAAGGAACCGTGTTGATCAATGAAATGGACAATACAATGATTGTCCTCCTGAACAAACAAATGTTATGGGAGATGGAGTTCAAAATCTTATTGCTATACTTACACAAGCTATGAATCATTCTGGACTTCCAAATGAGCAGAGAAGGGAACAATATTCTATTGAGTCCTTCATGAGGCAACGCCCACCTTCTTTCAGTGGGTCTTCCGATCCACTTGTTGCTGAACAATGGATCAGTACCACTGAAAAGATATTTTCAGTTTTTCAATGTTCTGAGCATTATAAAGTCATCTTAGCAGTATATCGTTTGGAAGGTGAAACTGATCAATGGTGGAATCTTATCAAGAATATGAGGCCAAGAGATGAAATTGAGTCCATAGAATGGTACGAGTTCAAGAACTTGTTTTTCAGTAAGTACTTCCCTCGTATTCTTCGAACAAAGATGGAGAAGGAGTTTCTTGAGCTGAAGCAGAAGGATGATGAATCTGTTGGTATATACGAAGCGAATTTTACAAGACTTTCAAGGTATGCATCTGGCATTATCATCCAACCTGAAAGTAAAGTAGATCGATTTTTCAGTGGCTTAAAATCAAGTCTTCTAAGGGCATTAGATATAAGAGACTTCAGTAGCTATGAAGAAATTGTGCGTTGTGCTATCAAGGTAGAAATGGAAGTTGGTGTTACATATCCATCTCATGGTTTTGACAAGAAACGAAAGATAGAGTTCAAGGAGAAATCTCAGAATAATGGTGAAAAGAAGATGAATGTTTCCTTATGCACAAAGTGTGGAAAGAAGCATGGTGGAGATTGTCTTAAAGGGACTAGAAAATGTTTTAAGTGTGGGAAAGAAGGTCATCGAGCAGCTGAGTGTCGAAGTAATGGAAAAAGGGTTTTTAATGATGTGAATAAATAAAACACTGCAGAGAACGCACCACCAACACTTCAATGCTTCAAGTGCAAGGAAATGGGGCATTATTCTAATAAATGCCCTAATCCAAGGGTTAGTGATGATCGACATGAGCAACTGCTTAAGGAAAAGGACAAAGGGAAGTCACATGCGATCACTATTGGCGATGTTGAATATGACAACAATGTGGTGGAATGATTAAGTGTTTATGTAATGGGATTCCAAAATAATGTTGTATCATAAAATATTATAATATTTATGTATTGGTCTAATGTGGTATTCAAAGTGATTGAGATATTTTTGGAAATAAGACGATATGCGCATAATGAAGGGAAAACAAGAAAACGAAATGTTTAACAGTATTCATGAGCTCATGATTGATATAAGGACTAAGTGATATCATGGTTTGAGTATATAGAATTTTGAGGATTTTGGTATGTGGAAAGTGTTAACTTTTAACTGCATTCATGTTTTCACTAAGGTTCAATGGGTATTTAAGAGAGTACATGATTAAGGCCTTTGAATGTTTGGAATGTGACCAACAAGACATATTTTATGATATATGGGGATCAACGATGGTATTAAATCTCTGGTAATCGTTTTCACTATATTATGAGAGTGGACTAAAGTATTATGGATAAGCCTAAAGATTGGAATGGATTATGTTGGACATAAGTTAGTATTGTTTAAGGATAGAATTTTTTTCGATATTATTGATGGGATGATATAGTAATATAGTTTTAGAAAAAGGACAACCTGCAGGACGGGCGACAGCCCATCGCGTCGGACAAGGCTGTGGGAATCGAACCCACAACCGAAGTGCGACTGGCCTTTATCGCCTACCACTGACCTACAGGAAGTCCCTGTTTAGTAGAAACTAGTTTTATTATATTACGCAGTATGCTATATGAAGTATAAGTCCATTTTAGGAACCCTATATGATGAATCTCACTAGAGATGGACTTATGTATTTTTTGATATATTTTCTAACCTTTTGTTTGAGATAGATGGAATGACCCATCATTCTATCACATGATCTACTAACACATCACGAATGACAAATTCAACTTCATTTCTTTAATAGATGAAGTGGAAATTGTCCAAAGAACGAAAAACGGTGAGACTATACCAAAATCATGAAAGTATTTCTTCTAATTCCAATTTCATAAACTTTAGGGAAATGATCTTGAAAACCAAAAATGTTGTCCTAGTGCTCTTATATCTGATGAATCAGATGGTACCTTAGATCATCACAAATTTATGGATTTGTGATTACTGGCTTTTCCATAGCCATGTTCTCTACCACTCTCCATCAGAACATGATGGTTAGATTTCTCTTCCATATCCATATTTTCACCTATGTGGAAACCCATTGATTAGTTTATTTGGGTAACCGTTACATTTCATACTTTTGTTTTTAAAGTTTGGTTTTGGTATTCCTTTTTACGATGTGGGTTTCTATTAAAGAAACTTTCGAGTAGTAAACCATTTATAACCCCGAAGAATTTCGAGGGTGAAATTCATTTTAAGGGGGGTAGAATGTAACACCCCAAGAGTTTATGATAAATATTCTTTTAATTTCATTAATGTCTTGTGTTGTATTCTACACCAAGATTACCTTGCGCTATACGCAACACCGTATTAGCTTGCAGTATACGCAACACTATTCTTGGATCGTGTTACACACAATTTTGATAATAGTTATTCTACGCAACATTGAGTATATATATATATTCAATGTATAAATGAAATACGGTTGGATTCTGTTATACGAAACAACGAAGGATTCTTTCATAACACGCAACCCTGACTTGGCTTGCATTACACGCAATCGCGACCTTCCTCGATAGCGTGTGTTGTACGCAATACGGGGTTTTAATAAACAATGATATATTATTATAATATTGTCATGAACTAGACGTTATGAATAGTGTTAACTAAATTTTTTAATTTTATAACATTATTATTCATCTTACACATTTCTAGAACATGGTATTAGAACAAAATAAATTTTTCGGGTAAAAGAAGTATTTTTCAAAAAATGCAGTTTTGCCGCCTTTTGAAGGCGCACCCACTTTAAATCTAGTTTTTGACATGTTTATAAGTTCAATTTGACAAAATAAAATTCTTCTTTTGAATCAGGATATAAAAATTTACATTAGATAAAGTTTTGATATTTTTCCGATAACTTTCATATTTTAATGAATAGTAAAAACACGCTATATTTTAATTAAAAACAACTTTTTTCATCGTAATATCTTATGTGGTTAAATTATAATATTGAATGGTTTTAAAGTATAAATAGAATATATTTTTACCATTCAATATAATGTATGAAATTAGCATTGATTTTACCTTGAATTCGTAGGTTAAATCAATTCAATCTTTTGCAATGTTTTAAAGAAAACCCGTTTTCTTTCGACAACGGGATTAATTTTAATTTAATTTCTGCAACTTTTGTGTATTGAATTTGAAAAAATGGATTCCATATTTGGAATCAGTGGATCCAAATTATGTTAATAATCTACTTTTTATTTTTGGGAATTATGAATAGTAACTACGGTAAATTTTATTTACCATAGTTAAAGGTAAATCGGGTAATTAAGGGTAAATATAATATTATAAAATTACCCTAAAAAATGTCAAAATCCTATTGGATGACTAAAAGTAGAACCATATCACCTAAGGGTCGGATTAGATTCATTTTATTAAATTTTTTCAGTGAAAATAATTTAATTATTATTAAAACCAAAGAATGTGACAACATGTCACTTTCTTAAATCTTATAAGTATAATAATTTTAATCTAGTGATAAACTTCATGAAACTTCAAACATGAATAGTCTAGAGAAAGCTAATACAATTATCTACATCATAGGAATTTATTTCGAATTTTTAGGGATTAAATAATTATCATTTATTATGACACAAAGATGATGCAGTAATTGTCTTATTAATGAAATATTGACATAATTGATGTTATAAATGCCCAAATAAATGTAATTTGAGACTTTTTATGACTTAAACTAATTTTATAGGTTAATATGAAATGTTATTGTTGATTTAAGTAACTTTTTTCGAACGTATCATTCTTTTATAAATTTCATAAAAATCATGTACCAAATAGTGTCAAAATTGACATAAATTAGTTTTTAAAACAAATATTATATTATTTATTGTTATTTTATTCCTAAAAATCAAGGTTCGGCCAAATGACTTAGATAATATTATATATATTAATAATAAACAACTTGGGGTTCTTTTGTCTTGATATAGTAAGTTTATTAACCATATAGTGTAATAAAACAAAAAGACACTGTAAAAGTTAAATTATTTAACTTAGAGTTAAATCTAATTGATAAGGTTAAAATAATAACCTAAACTTGTCTAAATCCTATTGTATGAGAGGATGTCGACCCATCCCCACCTTAGCTTCTAAATATATCAATTTGTAGCTATTTAAAACCGAAATTGACTTTATAATAAAATAATAGTTTTAGATATTCCAAAGGTGCCCCTCTCCTCCCTTATAAAAGGACATCTCCTCCATCTCTTCCTCACACAACTTTGAGCCTTCATGCTCGGAAAACCCCTGAAAAATTCTCTTCTAAACTTCCCTATCAACATCCTAGAGGTTATGGTATTCCTCAAAGACCAATTTTAGTGCCCTAAGAGGAGGTCTCAAAGAGGCGCTTCAAAGAAGAGGTAATTTCCGTTACCGATTCTTTCACCTTTATTTCTTCTTCTTCTTCTTTTTCTTAGGTTGTTTCATTATGAAGTAATAACATCAGTATCACTCATATACTGATATGTTATTATAATTATGAAACAATCCTATTTCACCATCTATCCATCCTACGGAAAACGAAATCACCGCGCGTGCGTACGTACGGAATACCGTCTCCACGCCGTGGTGAAATCTATTTTCCACCACCACCTTACTTGGATGGGTATAATGGTGTAAATAATAACTATATATTATTATTTTAAAGTGATATTGATTCTGAAATAGTATTCATACACTCCAATACAGTCCCACGATCATGAGAACGATATCATCGCTCGTGCGTACGTACGGACTACCGTCTCCACGACGTGATGAGATTCATTCTCCACTTTAACCATTCATGAATGATTATAAAGTATATATAATAAGTAATAATGAAATAAATGACATAATAATGATACTTTATTTATGTGTATATATATGTATGTCATCTACTTAATTCCGTTCAACTCAATAAGGAAACGAAAACAGCGTTCATGCGTACGTACGACCTACCGTCTCCATGAACGGTGTATTTCTTTCCATTTACTGATTTATTATATATATGTATATTCTGAATATATATATATATAAATCATGTTTTATATTCTGGAATTAATTAATCATGATCTAAGTAATCATATGAATAATTACAAGTCAAAACACGGAGGACAAATGAAACAATTTTACCCAAAACGCTCTTTAACATGGAATTTACAAAAGAACGGGTAATATAAATTCATAAGTGAACCATATATGATATCATAACAATGAATATGATTCTGTAATAAGTAAATGACATTATTTAAATCATTATACAGGAGGTTCGGACACTTACGAAGCAAATCGGACCTAAGGTAAGGGAAATATCACAATCTCATTTTTATCCGAGATTGTTTATACTTTGGTATTTACTGGGGTGTATTTTATCATCCACATACATGTTTTATCAATATGTAATATTATTTCCATCCATCTAGAATTGTTTAAATCCAATTTTACCCTTCGGTGAGTTTTTAGTAAAAGATATGAAAGGAATCTTTTTTTCGTTTTTCGTACGAGGTACTTTTTGACTTTTCCGACAAAAGTACGAGAAGAATGTTTTTTTTAACTTATACGACATGAATGGATTTTTAAAACATTATTTCCAAGAAGAATCCTTTACAAGTTTTCAAGTTTATTTTTAATCAACTTCTTTTAGTTTAAATTTGTATGACATGTTAAGAAAGGAAAAATGTTTTTGAAGAAGAAAGGATATTTTCCTCAAGAATGGAGTTCAAGTGTTTTATCAAAATTATTTTCCATATAAGATAATAAAGGGTTCTGTTTTTCTCCCTATTATTACATTGATTTTATTATGTTGTGATCGAATTATTTTTATGAATTCATTTATCTTATATGAATTGTTTTATGATGTCATGATGTTTAAGATTCCCATTTGTATTACATGGGTTATGCAATGATGTATGATTTATGATTTTGTGGCACACATAAGAATGGTATCATTATGAGATGGGTGGGACCTATATCTCCCTCCAATGCATTGGGTAAAGATTTTATATCTCATGAGATAGACATGGCTGGAACGGTAGGTTATACCGGTTCAGTGAAACAGGACTGAAATGAGGGTGACTCGGTTCAGAAAGGGACTTTGTCCACTAAGATAGTCTTGGCAATGAGTCTTGACTAACAAGAAATGATTCTCTATGATTATGTGTGTATGCCACAAAGTTTAATGTTTTATGTTATGATTATTGTGATTACATTTCACTGCCATGAGTTATCCCAGGTTATGAAATTATGATATCTTTTACTGGTTAAGATTTCCAAAAGTTATGTGCTTATGTATATGATGTGATTGATATTTATTTTGTTTACCCTTAATGAGCATTTGAGATCACCCTTTTATGTTTTCTTTTCCCCAGGATATAAAGAAAGGTTTTAGGTATAAAAAAAGGAAGATCTTTATGGGAGATGTTGAAGATCTTTCACCAGGATTAGAAGATTATATTCCGAGTTTCCAAAGACACTAAACTATTACGATCCTTGTGTGTGTGTTTTTGTTATGTACTAAGTATTCCGCAAATGTAATGTAATGTCAATGTACGTCAAGCTTCGGGTCTCTACATTATCCATGCCTTTAAATTTTTCATTAAAAGTGACAATACCTCCATTATAATAATTAAATGACATAAATTTAGATATGTCCCCAGTAATGTGCTTGGAGCACCCATTATCCATGTACTATGTATCTTTATAACTCTTTAGGTAGATTTCCTGTAAAAGAGATTAAGTATATAATTATTTTGGTACCTATGATATTTTTTTGTCTAATTGGATTAATAATAAAACTATTTGGAATCCATAAAAATTTAAGACATTTTTTATTGGGTAATCTAGAGGAAATATTCTTAGATATTAAACTCTTGGTGTGGCATAGTGATTGAGTAAATATTAAAAAAAATTCATTTGAATAATTCCATTTGAGATTGAATTTGTAACATGTACTACTTAAAACATTTCTTTTACCGCTTTTAATAAATGTTTTTTTGTACATATTAGGAATCTATCTATTATATCCAAGAAAAGTTTTATCTTTATTAGTTTTATTCCAACCCATTATCTTATTAAATTGTTTTTTTTCCTTAAACAAAAATAAGCAGGGTTTATTTTAATTCAGTTACATCCCTTTAAATATTTTCATTCTCTTTTTGAATAACTTCCTGGTCATCAAATACTTTCACAGTTGAAAATTATCCTGTATTTTTTAGTTTCTTATTTTTATGTTTAGGCTCATTACATTCCTTTTAAAAATTTTCAATATCACCACAAACTAATTTAAATCTCCTATCCTAACCTCCACCAATTTTTTACATGAAATATTTTATTATTTTATTATTATATTTAATATTAGTTAGTTCAGAATCTACAACATTTTTCTCATCTATAATATTCTTATTTTATCTTTTCAATTCTCTATATAGTTTATTCATTCTCAATATATCAATTTAAAACTTTTTATTTTGTTTTGTTAATATCTTATCTTAATTTTTCAATATCCGACTCATAGAGATATCTATAATTAGAATCATTATTTACCTCATTATTTGTTGTTTCCATCATGAAAAAATTTAACAATTCCTTTTCACTCTCAAAACCATTACTACTGGTTTCTGGCTATTCTTTGCAGCACCATCCAATATGATATTCTCATTTTAGTTATTTCATGTATTGGTTGTCTTTTCCTTCTTATTTAAATTTTGTATAGTTTGAATTTATATGTATCTTTTTTATACACTCATAGAAAATTAATTTGGAATCATAATATTTTATAATTTTAACATTCTTACTTACCTTTCTATAATCCTTTTAATTATCACTTTTGGGATGATTCTTAAAGACACTCTTTCCATTCATGTACTTGTAGACTCCTTTAGTGAAAATTTTAATTTCATCTTTCCCACTTTGATGTAACTTAGAATAATAGGAATTATTAATAACATTTATATTAGAATTTAAGGATATAACTTTTATTTTATCATGAACATCAATATTATTATTCTTCATTTCTAGCTCATACTGAAGAAGTGATCCTATTATATCATCCATTAAATACTTAGTAAAATCCTTACTCTCTTTAATTGAATCTTTATTTGAATTTCATATTTTGGGTAAAGATCGAATTAATATTTTGATAAGAGATTCATTCCTCATGGCATCTCTAAGTGAATCCATGTTGTTCACAATATCAATGAATTTTTTGTACATATTATTGATGTTATCTTGACTAGTCATTATAAATTCATAAAACTCAACTCTGTGAATACCTAGCTTAGTTATCCATAACTTGTCAGTTCCCTGATGAGTGAATTTGAAAGTCCTCTATATTTCAAAAGCAGTTTTACATGAATAAATATGACTATAAATATTTATACTTAAAGAAAAATACAAATAATTCATAACATTGTAATTTAGAACACATTTTTTAGCATCATTAATGATTAGAGTTTCTAATTCAACATCAGAAAATTTATAAAGTTTTTACATAATTTCACAATAATCAATACATAAATTTTTAATAAATACCTCCATCTAATCATTCCCGTAGACATAGATGCTTCCATTAGAGTGTAGTGGTCTGATGGGATTTAGAATCTCAGATTCCTAAATTACCCTAAAAAAATAGTTGATATTTTCCTTTGAATTTTAAGTATATGATAAAGGTTAGTTAAAAATAGATAATGAAATAGTTAAAAATAATTCCTAAAAGTAACCATGAAATGATATCGAATGTTAGGTCCCAATGAATGGAAAGATTAACTAGATAAGGGGATGAATAGTCCTTTTAAAGTTTAGTCAATTAAATCTAATCTAATATGACTATCAGAGTTATAAAATTATTAATTATGCATAAAAAATAAAAACAAATAACACATGATGTTTTTATTGGGGTTCATATCACCAATATCCTAGTCCAATCTTAAATCTTTTCTACTCAGAGAGAAGATCTCTATTCAATAATACCTCACTTTTGATAGGTAGTGATAACCCGATTACCAACGTATGTACCTTTTTCTCATCTAGTGGTATAACCCCAACCTAACTTTTGAAGGAGTCAAAAAACCACTTGACTTTTTTTTTGAGATTCATAACTAGATTTTACTGTTATATGGGGGGAATACCACGTTTAGTTATCTTTTGGATGGGAAAACTTTAAACCAAGCTCTAGAGCATAATCAAAGAGAAGGAATAAATATAACAATGAAATACAGAAATAAATTAGAAACATATTGGAGAAGATGATGGTAAAATTTGTTTTAGCTCAAGATCATCAATCACTTTAGTAATAGATGATGAAAATTATAGATTTGTTCATGATTATGGAAATGGAACATTGGTCATAGTATAGATACAATACATCACAAAGATCTTATGAAGGTTGTATTTTTTTTCTGTCTCTATAATTGTGTCAATATCTATTTTCAATACTCATTGAACAAAATTTTATCACATTTTTTGGTTCTTATTACAATATCTTGATGTGTGTTGTTAACTCTAAATATCATGGAGTGTCTTAATGGATAATCATAGAAAGACACATTTGAAAAAAATAATAAGCACATAAAATAATACATTTACCAAAATATTTGAGGCCAGGTAAAGTTGAACAGTGGTTGGAGCTACCATCCTTCAATAGAAATCAACTACGTGGTTTTATTTTGAAAACAAATACACAGTACCCAAAAAAAATTCTACGTCATTTTCTTCTACAAATAGATTCATAAAAAATGGTTACGTAAATCCCATTTAACATTCAGATATGTTGAAACTCACTTCTTAGAAACCGACTGCATGGGTTATTCATTTAGAAATTATGAAATGTAAATATAATTTAATGTAAATAACATCGAAAAGTAAAACAATTTTAATATAATTATTTCAATTTAACAAAAAAATAAAACAAATGGTAATAAAAAAAAAAGATCAAACATAAATCATAAGGATTCTCAAGATAAAAAAGAATTAAATAATGTTTAAAATTCATAATTTTAAAAGGTACATAGGTCTTGAAAATAAATTTCTAATATATAAAATTCATGAGAATGATCTAAGAGAATAACGAATAAAAATGAACCACTTAGGTAAATATTTATGAAATAAGTAATGATTTTTTTAAATAAAGAAATATCATATTATTTTCCATAAAACTATAATTGAACCAAGAGTGATATCAATAAAATAATGATGGTTTTTTTTGATTTTGTACATGGTTTAAAACATTTTATGTGGGTGATTCGTGAAATGAGAAAAAAATAGGAAAGTTCTCTTAAATCGGGTTAAAAGTGGTAATTTTGAAGGGAAATAAATCCCTGTATAAGCCCAACAATGAAAAAGATATTCAAATAGGTATATATTATATAAAATATATATGAAAAAATAGAATAGGTACATGAGAAAAATATTGCATAAAATATGATAAAAATAAGTGGAGTACATAACCAAAATGTCATGAAGGTAGTATAGAAGATCCCTTTTTATGTTATAAAAAAAATTATTGAAATAACACATCTTAAAATAAGATAATAAAACAATATTTTGAAAATTGAATATGGTAAATATGATGTTAACATGGGATAACATTTAATTAGGTTTCCAGTTATAAAGGAAAACATTGGCGGGAAGGGAAATTATAAACAAGGAGGAGAAACTATCGCTTAAATGGTTAAGAGTTATTCATAAAAAAGTATAATTTTTTAAAAGGGATTAGAAATAATTATTAAGGAATACTTGAATCAAATGTGATCTCCTAAGATAGAAATAAGGTATACCACATGAAATGAAAGATGGAATTTAGGAAAAAACATTATAACTCAAGAAATACGATTATGAAAGACCATTATATTCTAGGGAAAACATAAATTGTAGCCCAAAATATAGAAGAACATGAATGGTAGTAATTTTTCCAAGTTTAAAAATAATTTATGATATTATAAGTCATTTAAGAAGTGGATTAACCATAAAAATAATGATTGGTTCATAATATCAAAGCATGCCTCAATGAAGGGAGATTGAAACGAAACCCTTAGGGATTAATAACAATTCTTATAAAAACCCTTTGAGAGAGATATATGGAGATTTAATTTGAAGTTAAAATATCATGAATAATGATAATAAATTATTTTAAATATTCAATTTTCATTATACACACCATTTAAAAGAAATTAGGTGTATAAAAGGACATGTGTCTCAAAGAAAGAAGTTTTGAGATGAAATCCTTACCTCATGTTTCAAATCATTATACAGTTGAACTTAAATTTGAAAAATAATTTAATTATGTTCACTAGATATATGAGAAAAAATATTATTCTTATACATTTAATTTTATAATGTCCATCTACTATCTTTTGGTGCTTATATTTAATATGTTTTCCACTTATCTCGGTTACTCATTGTTGTTCAGTTAATTTCTTCATAACACATTTGGTTTGTTGACCGTGGTTAATGGTGTTGTAGAACAACTTCACAATATCCATAATTTAGGAGGTATTATTCATTTATTTTTCCTTTATAACAACAAATATAAATTTTCAAGGGTTATCCCAAAATTGATCCAAATTAAGAAAGGTACCGTGATTAGTCTGTTTTAGGTGGTTCAAGATACTATGATCATTTCTTGTAAATCATACATATAGAACACCCAACATTATTCTTCCAGAATGTTAATGGTGCAAAAATTATCATATTATTTAATTAAATAATATTTTTAAACATACCATTTACGATGGTGATAAAAAATGAACACGTAGTTCATGGAGGCTGTAGTTCGCACACACACATGAAGACGTTTTCCTTTTTCTTAATGATTTTAGAGGAATGTATAAAATGGATATTTCATTAGTATAATAAAAATTAAAAATATTAAAAATTATTGTTTTATCATACCTTCATGGATAGAGTATATTTTAGGGGTGTATAAGAAGAAAAGTGCTAGAGAAGCTGAGTTGAGTGTATTACCCATCCATTGGAAGTTCTCCCTTGGGTAACTCATCAAGACTCCATAGATTGGTCATTTTGAGATACCAAGACTTCAATGGAATAATTATTTTTATAAGAAGAAAATATGGTATATATTTAGTTGATATAAAGCTTTTGAATGAGTGGAGAAATGAGGATATGGTATCCTTTTATAATCGAAGAAAAAATAATTTTTTCAAAAAATAATTATTTCTCAATAATATCACACTATTATTAGATATAGGCACAAAAATGTACAATAATAGGTTGGAGGAAATTACTAATGTCTATAATTACACAAAAATCAAATGTTACATATGTTTTTCACATGTTGTAACCTCTTTCATAATGTTAAACCACTTTTTATCCCAATTTACCCTTACCGTAGTAACTCAACTTTCACCCTATGAAACTAATTTTAATGAACAAAATTTAAATTTAAAATATTTAATAATTTGAAAATGTTTATTTTAAAAATATAAATAACTTTATAAATTAAAATTACTATGATTTTTAGAAATTAATTTTAGAATTAGCACATATAAGGCTTAAAACTCCATTTTTTGAGAATAAAAAGTGTATTTTGAGAAAAAAAATTTATCTTTAGGATAAAATTATCATTGTTTTTAATTATATTAAAACTAAATTTTTTTTATTATTAAAATAATATTTAATTAACATTAAATGAATTTGAAAACCCAATTCCACCAAGTAAAAATTTTATTAAATGAAAGAGACACAAAATAATTTTTGTTAAAACATTACCTAAATCTTCTAAAATATTAACCGTGAATTTTATATATCAATAAAATATTTTAAAATATTCTTTTTATCTTTATTAAATATATTTTATATATTAAAAATGGTTTCAAAAATATTCAATATCATGACCTCTCCCCCTAATGAGTACCCCACCTGTGCTAACAATGAGAGAAGGGAGATGATGACAACATGAGTCCCGCTTCTAGGAGTTCCTGGATTTATGACTAGTACTGAGGGTATATCATATATATAAATGAGAGGAATTACCATCTTAGATTAAAATTAATAATATAGAGATAATACATATAAACCAATTATAATATGATTATAAGGGTAAAAGAAATAGCAGGTGCATACATATAATGCCATAGACTACTAAAAAATTTGAAAGAAAACTATATGTACAGAAAAGATAAACTCAAAAACAACCATGAAGCTTAAAAAATCCTGAAAAAATGACCTAGTAATATCTAGAAAAATATTTAACCTTCTCCTACTAACATGAAAATAATTTATATTTACATGGGGTGAGCATAATAGTATACTCATTTGGATCCTCCCTAGATCCTCTCATGTAAAAGATAAGGAAATCATGTTATAACACAATTAACAAAAGTGATACTAACTCATCACCAAAACAATTATACTATGTTCTCATACACACCATATCTATCTCAAATTAAGTATTGTTTACAAGAGAACATATATTATAGTAATAAAACATTAAGGGTACCTTTCTACCACTTCCCCACTAGCTTTATATTCTTCTCTAACAATGCATGTCTTAAGTCATCTATCTCCAAAATAGACCAGCCTGAAGACACCCGGACTAAGTATCACAACATGAACCTCATGTGTCAAACCAACCCATAAAATTCTCTATATATATAGTAATTAGTTATTTTTTAGATCCACCATATCCTGTATGATGTGTATCATACATCAGGTATTATATATCAAGCCATTACAACTCATACACTGAGTCAGGTACCACAATCTATCACAACATATACCTTTCATACCTATAATAACCAATTCGAAACTATATCTGGAGATACATGTGTGTGAAATAACAACAAGTCATTATATGCCTCTATACACATATATGGAGAAACTAACCATCATGAATATGATCACATAATACTTTTAAGAGAAGTGATCAGGGAAAGAGGGAGTAGTGATCCATCCATCCTCCCACCAGAAAGTTGGGGAAAAGACCCTTCTAGAGTCCACTAGGTGTCATTAAACCTAAATAACATAGATGGGGTAGCATATAGAACCAAAAAACATACATGGTATAATATATATCACAACCACACTATGGACATAGTCTAATTCTAGGATCAATTGTAGCTATCACCACTCAAACAATAATCTTACACTACTAAGGACTTGAAACACAATATGTACATAAGAATTTAAGAAGATATATTACATTTATTAATTTTTTCATTTAACATTTCATTAATTAATTAATTCTATATTAATTAACAATATTCATATCACATTACTTTATCTATCAAGTCAATTCCATTCCCTACAAGGTTAATTCATATAGAGTTCATAGTTTCCCAAGATCAAGTCATTTGTATTCCAAAAATAGTAACCCCATTTTTTAGTTATTTATTAAAAATTATTAAACTTAACATGATTACAAGTACTCTAGGAAAACATAATAAGCTATCATCAAAGATATATAACCAATAACATCCATCTATCTTAGGAAGTGTGGAATGGCATATAGATAAAATAAGAAACCTGGCCATCGACCATTAAAAAGATTCATTAATAGCAGTCTCCTAGCTTAAGGATGAAAATGGGTAATCCCAAATTCAACATGTTCCATCATATTCAGTGCAATCCCAAACAACCTCATGCATTCCACTATGCATCTCACCTTCATAGATGTCAATTACTACCACAACCTTGGGTTTCCCTACCCATATCTCATTAGTCATCCTGATATCACATCACAACACATAAAAAGGCTCACATATAGGGATATTGATGGTAGTAAACAACAATCATAGTCGATAGGAAAATCTATGCCCTAAAATATGCGATTTATCCTTCACATTTAAACAGGCTCTTAGGACCCTTAACACAAGGCATCTATACTTTATTAAAAAATGGGCACTCACAACCCCAATGAATTATCTTTATCAAACAACTAGTTTTTAATACATCTTGAATTAATTGATTCATTATTTACAGGTTTCAACTATGGTCAACCTAATGCATTATCTATCTCAATCCATCTCAATTATGTAAACATTCTCTTAGGATAAATCTAGTTTTATCAAACTGTGAGAATAATAACTCTCAATTAACATGAATTTTTATTAATTTCATCATTTAAAATCATTATAGATTCATGTTATTAATTAATTATAATATCTCATAGAATAACATATTCAATTAAACATGCATACTTTCATAAATTTGATTACCATCAAATTATAAGGAACATCATATTACAAACACACCTCTTCTTTAATTCTTAATCCAATTTAACAATTAATTTAGGTTTTACATTCTTTATCAAATTTCATAAATTTCAACATACTAAACCAACAATAACATCATTATAACAAGAATAACATCGATAAAACATTATCTATCAAATCAATAGGCAAACCATTATCACGGTATAAAACATTGACATGAAATAACTATCCAATTTTTTGATTAATTTGGTTCAATTGTTATTAGGATAACTCCATTTCCATAAAAAGGGATTAAACATGCTAACTTTGGTATTTCATGTAAATAAATAGAAGAATAAAGGAATACCCCACCTCAAAAAGTATCAACGTTCTTCACATAAGTATTGATTAACGTTACTAATTTTCAATAACCTATCTGGTAAGAAATTAAATCCCTCCAAGGATGTTCTGCCAAAATCATGAAAACAAACAACTTATAAGACTCCATTTTAATGATGAAGATAAACCACCATATCATGCTAATAGGAAATGGAAGGAAACTAGATCAAACAGAGAGAAACTGATTGAAAAAATGAGGTATATATTACCTTGGATTACTAAAGAATGGTCTCTATATGTTACAGATCAATTCCTGTCAATAAGGGATTAAAATCCTTTGAAAAAAATACCTTGGGTCACCTAGGGTTAAAGATGAATGATTTGGAGAAAACTGGGTTTGAATGGGCTTGTGGTATTTATAGGAAAGGTGATTTTTAGAAGACCACAACACATCCCCCTAGGACCACACCAAAACCTATTGAAAAATAGGAATAATACGACGTAATACTCCTAGAAATTTTCACAACCCCTATTATATAATGTATTTGAGGAACATGGATAGATACTATAAATTTAGATCCAAGACCATGACACAACATTAAGAACCACTCCATAGTCCCCCTTCTCCAACATAGATGCTATACTGATGCCCAACCATTATAGAAAAACAACCCCTAAAAAGGAAATATCCCCAAAATACACCCCTACCTACACCTATGTTATTGCATGGAGACCACACTACAACCATTCAAGATTGGTAAGTGGATCCTTAAGGAGCTACGTTTCAACCACCAAATCCACAATGCAACCAAATACACTACCATGCAGCCTAGAGAATCATACCATAGACATTCCATTTTTGGGAGTGGCACCCCCCTTTCTCACAAATTTCCCTACAAACTCCTTGGAACCACTTACAAACCGCCCTCCAACACCAAAAACTCAAAAAGGGAATGGATACCATTATTTGGGACTTTAAATAAAATACCTATAAAACCATTATCATCCATGTGAATTTAAAACCATACCTAGAGAGAATGAAAGATAAAGGTGTTGTCTAAATACCTATCCTACCTCTCAAGGATTTTTCTATCATAGGAGCTCAAACTCCTCACTTAGAGGGAACAATCACAATAAATGAAATAGTAATAACAAAATCATAAAAACTATTCTAGGATGAAACCTCTCAAATGAGATTAAAAAACCAAAATAATAGATTAGAGGAAATTATCTCATAAAATAGATAATGTTCAACAACCACTATAGTGTTACAATAAGAGAAGAGATAAAAAATAAATAAAATAGGGTACTAAGTATATATCCATGAATCACATTCCCAAATGCACTCCTCCACACCACTATGCTACCAAAGTAAACTAACCAAGGTAATGGAATAACCACACAACACCTTCTCATTTAGGTCCTGGATCTCCATAGGCTACTCCTCGAATGTCACATCATCGTTAATATTGATCTCTCACAAATAAATAATGTTATTTTTATCATGAAGACAATAGTGAATATGCGACACATGAAATACATCATGTATCCAGCTCATCTACTTGGGAAGTGATATTTGATACACCACAACTTCAATACGGTTAAATAAATTGACAAGCTCAACAAACTAGAGAGAGATCTTATACCCATAATCAAAAAATTGACACCCATAATGAGGATTCAACTTTAGGAACACATGATATCCAATTTCAAACTCTAGAGTTCTCCTGATATGATCAACATAGGAATTCATATGATCCTATTCTGCTTTCATCCTCTCGCAAATTACCGTTACCATCTCTATCACATTCTCCACTAGTTTTGGATTTAGAATTGTTGATTGTATGACCTCAGTCCTGTACAATGGAGAATGGAAAGGTCATTCTTAAAAATATTTAAATGGTTTCATATCAATGGTGGAGTGAAAAATATTATTGTAAGAAAACTAGACAAATGAAATGTGCCTCATCCATGATCCTCCAAAGTCAAGGAAATACAAAGACAACATGTCTTCAAGAGTCTGGATAGTCTACTCTAAGTGACTATCCATGTATGAATGAAAATCAATGTTAAGGAATAACTGAGATACAAAATATTACTGGAGTATTCACACCCTAGAGTAAAAATGAGGATCATGTTTTGAAATGATCATCATCGGGACTCCATATATTTGCACCTCCTCCTCCTCTAGATACTGTCTCAATAAAATATGCACTGATCTCGACTCCTTAACCACTATAAGGTAGGATAAATTCATCAAATGATCCACTATCGACCATATAGAATCATAGAAACCCTAAGCTAGAGGTAAACCAGTAACATAGACCATCAATATATCCTCTCACTTCCACTGAGAAACATCTAACGACTGGAGAAACCCACTAGGAACATGGTTCTCAACCTTCACCTTTTGGAAGACCAAACATGGAGATAAAAACATGAAAACTGCACACTTCAACCAAGCCACTAAAACTAACTTCTCAAATATTAGTGCATATTTGTCACATTGGAATGTATAGAAAAGGGTGAGCTATGGAACTCATGAAGAACCACCTCACACATTGATAAATAGGAAAACTGATTCCCCTAGAACAACATGTGGTGGTATGAATCGTCAAACCAACCATGAGAGGTATCACTAAAAATAGGTTAGTCTCTCCAAACCTCCACCTCAGAATCCCTTAGCTGGACTCCTCTAATTATCACACCAAAAACGACTGCATTTTCATCTAAAAAATTCAACCACTACCATCAAGATATGCTATATCCAAATGCATAATGGAGATTTATTCCATCACTCTATAGGAATCTACAGATTCATGCATGAAATCACTACCTGAATTCCTACTCAATGCATCGACTACAACAATACCATTTCATAATATATATGAATTCCCGATGTCATAATATTATAAGAATTTCATTTAGCATTGTTTTTCCAAGTTCAAGTCATGTGGGGACAAGACACACCTCAAGCTATTATGATTAGTAAAAACCAAAAAACACTCAACAATGTGGTAATGTCACCAAAAATTTAAATAAAACACAATAGTCACTAACTCGAGATCATGGGTGGAATAGTTATACTCATGAGGAACTAACTATCTTGACGCATAATAAACATTAGATCTATAATACATAATAACACATCCCAAATTGAGATGTAAAGTTTCACAGAAAACTTCAAACTAAAATCTCTATTTTGAAAAAAAGGACTAGAGAATTGACCAATTTTTCTTTCAAGTACTCGAATGTTTTTTGATAACAATCAGTCCATAAGAATTCCTGAACCTTTCTTGTCAGGGTTGTTAGAGGAGCCACAACCTGTGAGAAATTAGATATGAACCACTTTTATTTTCTTCTAATACCAAGGAATCTCTGAACCTACTCAATATTCTTGGAGGATTCCCAAGAAAAAAATTCCTTTATCATCAAAGGTACTATAGATACTCTTTGTTGGGATACCACATTCCCTAATAAATTAAGTTCACAATCCCAAAACTCACACTCCAATAACTTCCTTAACAGTGGTTGATGATGAAGAAATCCCAAAATGGAAATTTGACGCTCTATATTATCTACCTTGGGCATGGAGTACACAAGGATGTCTTTAATGAAAACCAAAATGATCTTATATAGAAATTCCTTGAACACTAATTTCATAAAAACCATGAATATGATGGAAAATTCATCACACCGAATGACATCAGAAAAAACTCAAAATTCCCTTGATGAAAACAAAAAAAATTATTTTATGAATATTTTAATAATTCTCCCACATATGATGATATACTAACCATAGATATATTTTTGATAACCAACTTTATCCTTTTAGCTGATCAAATAAATAATCAATCCACATAAGAGGATAATAGTTCTTCACCATCACCTGGTTCAGGTGATGATAATTGACACAAAGATGAAAAATTCCATCAACCTTTTCTTAAGAACAAAATTGGTGCACCCCATAGTGACACACTCAACTAAACAAAAAACTAATTGAAAAGGATCGTTGAGGTATACTCATAGCTCTCTCAACTCGGAAGGATTAATCTTATACAAAGACATCGATATAGAATAAAATCCTAGTTTTAGCACTATACCAAATTAGATCTACCATCGAGGGGGTATTAATACTACCTTACAGGGAAAGGAATCAGGGAAATATTATACAATTAGAGGAAACACTGGGTTTTGAACCTTTGAGTAACCCATCCTTAGCTCGACCATAAATTAACACAAGGATAGAACATGCCTCTAAACTATCCATGTTTCTTTCTCACCAACGAAAACCACTAGATCTCTATTAAAATTATAGAATATAACCTTCCTCCTGATGTAATCTATAATAGAATACACTAAATACTATCAATCCAGGTTAAGGATGATATTTAGACTTGTATTTTTAAACATAGTAAGTCTCCTCAAGAGAGGTTCTACCCAAACACTAGATCATAGTCTCTACATACATCGTACAAGTTAGATCGACATCCAATTGGTGTATTCAATTACAAGGGCAATGAAATGATCTCTACGTCATGTAAAAAATCATATATAGGGGAAGGTGATATGATGGAGTGTGTAACTTCTGAATCAAACAAAGCATGAACCCATGTTAAAAATAAGAAAATGGAACCTCATATGACGTCAATATCACCTAGTACTAGAAATGATAGAGTTTGAAGTTGACCAAGACATTCCCCATAACCTTTCTGAACTTGATAATGACAACCTCCATGTCCAGGCTCTTCTCAATGAAGGTGATAAGCATCTTAGTACTTTTATACACCCACCCCATATTCTATCTACTAATCCCAAGTTGAAACGCCCAACTAATCTTGACTCGAATGAAACTTCCTCAATGGAGGAACCTAAAGTGGGACACATGGCACACATTGATTGTTCAGAAAGTTTGGGAACTCTCTCTATAAATGATCTTTACTTCCTCAATAAAAAGATACATCAGATCCCTTGTATTATGTCTTAGAGCCTCCACCCTGAGAGACATGATATGATGAGGGCTGGGACCTACCCTTATCTAATTTAAAACTCTTATGTTTAGGAAATTGGGAACCCCAAACCACATCTATCCTTTGTGAGGAATCATGATGACTCCCCTCTCATAGAAATCCGGTTTTGGAAAATGTCCTCTCAATAAAATTTTCTCTTTCTAGAACCTAGAGATATATCAAAAACATAAATAGAGTGACCTGACACTAGATCTTTGGAAACAAATCCACCTTAAAATGACTCACCCTAACTTACCCATATAGAAACAGGTCTGAATCATATCTCAGAAGGTTCCTAAAGTGGATCTAGAACTCCCCCACACTGTAACTCCCTAGTTGATGGGTTAGCTGATTCTGGTGACTAGTCACCTTCATGGAAAAATAAAGAAACCCTACTCAAAACTGTCCTCTAAACATTTCCCATGAGACCATTTAATCCTTATGATCACTAAGGAACATGATCCACTACTACCTCGGTGCTAAAAAAAGCACCATCATAGCCAAAAAAACCCAATGCTCTTTAAGTTCATAGATCGAAATAAAATCTATCTTAACCTACTTCAACCAATCCTCTATGAATGAGTCTAAAACTGAATGTTATATTCTATAAAACCTGTTGAAAAATCTATCAGATTGTTCTCCTCTAAGTGTCATTATCGCCGACCTCTACTTAATAATGATCTATTGGAATATCTTTCTAAACATATTTGGTGTGAACCTGACTTGGATATCGATATGGAACAATGAATGTAAGAATAAAAAATGGTTAGTGACTCTTAAATATGGAATATGTAATAACTAATAATAATTAATTTTTTTTATCTTGTTTATGGTTTTAACCTATCCCAAGGTCTACCCATTTTAAACATAGAAACAAATAAGAATGATGCATGATCCTTTCCTAGGTCTCTACCCTGAAACCAGTATCACTTTATTTATTAGACTTAGTAATTTAAAGGTTTGTGAATAATATTAGATAGGGGCATAAATATACACATCTTTTCTTTAGTCCCATGTTTACATCACTTATATACTTAAGCTGTAATTTTTTCTCTACCTACCCATTCAATCCCAACTGTTCCTAACTCCAAAATCCATCTTATCCATCGAACCAAACTTCTTATACCAATATGTCATGATCCCCTCCACCCAAAAGAGTACCCCCCTAAACCATCAATGTGATAGGGATAATGGTGACTGCTTGAGTCATACCTCAAGTAGGCCCAAGGTTGGGAACTAGCACTGAGGGTATATCATTCATATAAATGAGATTAATTTCTCTTTAAGGGAAACATGTAGAAGAGAGAGATAAGATAGATACACAACTCGACACATTTTTATAAGGGTAAAATGAATCTCATGTTCATACATGTAATGTCATATAGTACTAAAAAAAATAAAAGTAAAACTATAAGTACCAAAAATATAAGCTCACCAGTGACCATGAATCCCAAACAGCTCCTACAAAACCTTGAGCTATTAATATCCATCATTATCTACAAACTACACCTACTGACCGGAAAATAGTTTTTTATATGTGGGGGTAAACATAATAGTATAGTCAATAATATCCTCCATAGAGCCTCTCATGCTAAAGATAAAGAAATAATGCTAAAGAATAATGAGAAATAGTGAAACTAAATATTCAACCTAATAAGTATACTAAGTTCTCAACCTCACCATGGATCTCTCTCACAAATTATTGCATATAATAGATCATATATTATTGTAATAAAACATAAAGGGTACCTCGCTAATTTTTCCCCACTAGTTTTCATCTCCGCCCCAATGTCACACGAACATAGCCATATCTCTCCAAAAAAGGCAAGTCCAAAGACACCTGAGCTATGTATCATGACACTCACCTTGTACATCACATAATCACATCAATCCATCCACATCTCTATATATATAGTAACCAAGTAGTTTTTGAGATCCACCATAGCCCATATGATGTGTATCATACATAAAATATTATTACTCAAGGAATTATGGCCCATACACTGAGTAAGGTACCTAAAACCATCACAACCTATACCCACCACACCGATAATAACCAATTTGATAATATATATAGAGATACATGTGTGTGAAATAACCATAGTCTATTACATCCCTCTAAACACATGGGAAAATAAATATTGTGAATATCAGTATATAATACTACTAAGATAAGAGAGTGGGGTCAAAGGGGGTAGTCAACAATCCATCCTCCTACTGGGATGTTGGGGAAAACACCCTCCTAGAGTCAATGGGTGTCAACTACCACCACAAAATTGGGCCTCCCTATCCATATCTCATCAGCTACCCTAGGCTCATCCATCCCAAAATCGCATTACAACACATAGAAAACATCACATATAGAGAAAAAATAATTAAAAAAAAACAATAAGTATAGTCAATATGGAAATATATTCCATTAAATAATGCATTCATCCTTCATATTCAAACGGTCTCTCATGATATTAAACACTAGAAAACATACCTTTATAAAAAATGGTCACTCTTAGTCCCAAAAGATCATATTTATCAAAAAATTAGTTTTTAATCCATATTAAATTAACCGACTCATTATTCATAGGTTACAACCACAAGTAACCTAAGACATCATCTATCTCAAGCTATCTCAATTATGTAAAATGATCTTAGAATAAATATAGTTTCATAAAATTGTGAAAAGAAAAATCCCAATTAACATGATTTCTTATTCTGTTCATAACATACAATAAATATAGATTCATGCTATTAACCAATTCAAATATCTCATGTAATAACATATTTATTAAACACTTATACTTTAATTAATTTGATTACCATAAATTTACTAGGAACATTGGATTACAATCATTCATCTTCTTTTATTATTAATCTAATTAATCAATTAATTATAGTGATATGTTCTTTATCCAATGTCACCAATTCAACATTCTAAACTAATCATAAAAATATTCTAACTGGAATAAAATAGGTATCACACTATCTAGAAAATCAATAGGTAACCCGTTATCACAGTATAAAACATTAACATGTGATTGCTATCAAATTTCATTATTAATATGGTTCAATCATTATTAGGTTAATTAAAATATCATCCAAAAGGATAAAACTTTATAACATTATGATTTCATGTAAATAAAAAGTATAAGTAATGAATCCCCTATCTTAAAAGAATTAATGTTCTTCACACAAGAATAGATCAATGTTGTGGATCTTCAATCACCACTACCATAAGAAACTATATCCGTCAAATGATTTCTCCCCACAACCATGTAAAAAAAACAAGACTCCATTATAATGATTGAGAGAAACTACCATAACATGGAAAGATGAAATAGAAGGAAATAAGACCATATCGATATAAAAAACTAGAAAAATAAGGTATATCTTACCTTGGATCACCACGAATTAATCTCTAGAAGTTGGGGATCAATCCCTATTGAGAGTTGATTTAAAGCCTTCAAAAAATACTTTGGGGAACCTATTGTTTGATGGGAATGAGTGGGAGAAAACTAGGTTCGAGTGACATTAGGGTATCTATAAACATGGTAATTTCTAGAAGACAAAGATGCAACCAAATGAGACCAAACCACAACCTTTTTAAAAACAATAATATTATGGATTGATACCCCTAGACCACATAGAAACCCCCATAAGATCAATTTTTTGGTCCATGGAACATAGGAAGATCCTCTAAAAGTGGATTTTATACCATGAAACTACCGTAAGAACCATACCACAGTCCCCCTTTTCCAAAAGGGAGGCCACATCGCAACCCAACCACTATGGTTCAATAACCCCTAAAAAGGCAGTAGACCCAAAATCCATCGTAATCTCCCCTTACACCATAGAATGGATACCATGTAATGGAAATGATTGATTTGGTAGTGGCTCCTCAAGGTTCTATGATGAAACCACCAACTCCACACTACATCCACCTACACTATGGCACAACCTTAGGAGCCATGCCACAATCATTTCATTTTTGGTAGCCGTGTAAGGGCATATCCTAATACATTACAAATTCTATTGAATTTAAATTATAATTAACTTTCTTCCATTATAAAAGATCATTTAGATTTATATTTTTAGATAGTTATTTCATAAATATTACATAACATAACCATATATTATAGAGTGAATACTTCTAATTAGTATACATTTCTCCCTATAAATCAAAACTATTAAAAAAGAAACATGTTTTATTTTCATGAAACATCTTCACAATTTTCATCATGAACTCATCATTATCCCTAAAGATATTTTGAAATACATTTTAAAACATGGTATGTGAACAAAAAACTTAGTAAGAGACATTAAAAGAAGGAAAATATTAGTCCATGAATACATATAGAATTTTTTGTTTCTCAAAATAAATATTGGGCTCAAAATAATCATTTTCATACTCAAGAAATCAAATTCTCTATCCAAAGATTTTCAAAAAACATTTAATAATAAATATTAAAGGAAAAATGAAACTTATAATGGTTTCTTTTAAATCATGAAAAAATAATAATAACTTTCTCATAAAGTTATACTTTTAAACCTTTTGAAGTATCATATACTTTCTTTTACCTTGTGAAAATATAATATTTCCATAAAAACCCATAACAAGAATAGATACATCATGTAGGTAACTTGGGGAACCATTTTCATATCACCATTACAAATATTATAACATTAATGGTTACACATAGAATAACCATCATTATTACACATAAAATAATTATTATAGTTACCATTGGAATAACCATCATAGTATATTACCATAGTCTCTTAGAATAAACCTAATCAGTTAACACCATCCTTTTACCCAATGCATTAGAGAGTTATAACAGGCTCATCCACCCTCATTTTATAAAATATCCACACATCATCATAAATAATTCCCAAGAACCATAATATAATACAAAACATCTTTCATCATAAAAACATTTTTTCTACCCATAAGAAGACATTTTCAGATATTGATATATCCATTTCCTTTAAAATCCATTTTCAACACTAAAATTCCCATAAAAAAAATGAAAATATGATTTTTCTTCGAATAAAACACGAATGATTATAATGTAAGAAATAAAAAAAAAAGTTATGGTAGTGGGAAAATATGTTTCCATATAAGTTAAAATATAACATTCCTTTTGTATTTTATAAATAAAGTAAAAAATTCCATAAAGAGATTCCATTTAAAACCCTTTTACCGAAAGTAAAAAGATACATAAAATTTAATTTATAATTATTCTATGTCTATATAAATATACCCATAAAATGATTTTAAAAACATGGAAATTAAATAAAAAGTGTTTTAAGGGAAGCATTAATTTTTTTTAAAAAAAGTCTATTACCTTGAGCCTGACTCATCACATACATTATTATCTTCTTGAATAATAAAATTATGTTAATTATTTATTTAAATAAGAACCCTTTTCAAGTTTATTATTACTTTTATATCTCTTATTACCATGTTATAATCAATTAGTTAGTCATTAATATTCACATCATATGTTGTGATGATATTCAGTACATGAGTCCAAAATGACATCGATATGTTGTTTAGGGTAAAATCGGTCATTATTTTATAATATATGGAATAATAATCCTAAAATAATAATTATTTTTATAAATCAATTATACTTTTTAAACCAATCAATATAGATGATTATGAAAAATGAACTATGTTACAATCATGGAGATGATGGGCTTTACATACACATTAATAACGTTTCCATTTTTCAATGATCATTATAGAAAGAAGGTAAGTATCATTTTATCTTTCTAGAATGACAATAATACAATAAATATAATATTATTTCTTTAATTATACTTATATATATCATCTATGTTATGTGGTGATAAAAATGAATCACATCACTTCATGGAGGTGGAGTTCGCACATATGCGGAAACGATGTTATCATTTTTCATTGAATGGAAATGTAAGAAATTATATGATATTTTATCATTTAAAAATTATAAATATGTAATTAATATCATATATAAACATCAAATATATCATTATAACATAATTTTAGTGGTGATTATGGAAAAATAATTACATTGGTTCGCGAGGCGACACTCTACCGTACACACGAATGATGAATTCCTTTCCCATTTAATAGAGTTTGGAGATGGATATAGGTCATGAAATTAACATAATAATATATCATTATATGTAAGATAATTTTTTTTATGGTTGAATAAGATTTTAAGGAGGCGGAATAACAAATAAAACTAAAAAATGCGGTTAAAAACTATACTTGTAATTTGAAAGGTCTCCTTTTTTAATACCTTGAGCCTCAAAGGTTGGTATTATGACTAAAAAAAGACCTATATAATTAGGGGATGGATTATATGAAGGGATATGGATAGGTATGAACTTAACCAAATGGTTCTTGATTTTATAAGAAATGATAAGAAGAGGTTCCCTTAAAAAAGAGATGAGAGGGGCACTCTTGGAATTTCATATGATATTAAATTAATATAAATTAATTTTGATGTAAAAATCATTCCAAATTGATAATATTTGAATATAATATTATTATGTGTTGAAATAATCTCATACAATAATATTTGGACAATTTTGTATTAAACCATTACCCTTATCCTTTTGTTTTAACCCCCCACTAACCCATTTTCACACATACCACGAGAACAAGGTTTTTTACTCTTTGAGTGTCACAATAGTTATGATAAATAAAAAAACGTCCCATAAATAGGCTATGATCAATATTTTTGACCATATACTACTCAATTGGATGAATATATAATTTTTAGGAATTTTAAATTATTTAATAAATTACTATTTTCATTAAATATCAATAATTTAAATTTTAGAACTCTCCATTTACATTGACATTAATAACATCACAACAACAAAATAAATTCTAATAGAATATTTTAAAATATCTATAACATATTATATTTATTTATGAAATTTAGAGATATCATTAATTATTTCAAATTAAATTACTTTCAGTATATTATTATCATTTATTTTATTTTTCCATTAATTGAAGAATTGCCGATTTAGTATTGTGTAAACATTTGAGGTAATTATTTCTTTACTAAAAATTAAAAATAAATTAAAATGTTTAAGATAAATCATTTATCTTTCAAATAAATATTTACAAATGAACATATCCTTTGGTTATCTCCATGTTAAGAATATTATAGTTATTAAAAACAAAAGTGTGATCTTTTTTAATTTTTTTTAAATAAAATATTATTAAGGTCATATAACCAAATCATGGATGGGTATGTATAATATAGGCTCATAAAAAAAATTAATCCATGTTTTATTGTAATTTTCAAGTCATTATCATATTATTTTTGACCCTTAATTACCCAATTTATCCTTTACCGTGGTAACAAAAATTAATAAGGTTACTATTCATATTGTCCAAAAAATAAATGAGTTGTATTTACAAAATTTAAACCCCCTAATTCCAAATATGAAATCAATTTTTTCAAAATTCAAGACATGGAATTGGTAGAATTTAATTTAATATTGAACCGACAAATGGCGATGAAAAATAGTTTTTCATAAAACGCCTTTTTTGTAAAAAAATGATTTTATACCAAATTCAAGTATAAAATTAATTTCAAAGATAATAATTGGATTATTATTAAACATAATAAATTAATTAAAATTTTAAAATAATCTGAAATATAATTTACATTTTTAAATACTTTAAAATAAACTATAGTTTTTAATAAAAATTTGTATTTTCATTATTCATTAAAAAATTAATCTTTTCATAAAAACAAAAAAATTTAACCCTAATATAATTTTGACATGATGATTTCAATTTTTTGGATAATTTTATCAAATATATTTTCTAGAAGTTCTATAAAATAGTTATAATATTTACACACAAAATGCAACCAAAATCATTTTTTTGAAGAAAACATATTTTTGATGCATAAAATGACATTTCTAACAATTGAGTGCTTATTTATTAATAATTAATCAATACATTTGGATTGATTTATAAATTTAAATATATTTCATACTTCATTTAATCTCATTCTTACCCACTGATTTAATGACTAGGTTATAACAACCATATTTAAATAATAATATTTTGTGGTTCAATTATGCTTGATGTTGCATATTTTTTATGCTATTAAACATAGTCATTATTTTAAAATATTGGGATATAACATTATCTACCCTTTAAAAAAACTATGTCCTCATAATTTGAACTTGATCTTGGTAATCAATGGTTTCCCATTATAAATTACCTTTATTGAAATCCTACTTTGTAAAAGGGTTAACAAAACACCCACTTAAAAAGAGGGAAGAGAAATATGAAGGTCATATGGAAGAAAATATAAGTAGCTCTAAAATTAGGAGAAATTTTGTTTGAAGTGAAAATATAGACATAACACCGAAGGAATGACAGGGAATGACAGAGAACATGTTTAGGAGAAAGTTAAAAACCCCAAAATCATAAATCTTTGATTGGTGAAGAGACCATCAATTCATTGGAAATAATTTTAATAGGATAAAATTTTTGTTTCACGATCCATTTTATAGATTTGAGGAATTAATTTACCATATATAATAATTAATTAAGGAAATAAACTTACTTTACATGTATAATTTCATCATTTAATCAATTTCAACCACAATATCATATTTTTCTCTAAATGGTGAGTATTCATGATGATTTTTTTATACCCAAAGCACTAAAATCAACTTCCATTGGTTCATATACTTCCACCAAAGGATAAATATCTATTAACCAAACCCAAAATGGTTATTAAAAGTTAGTATATTTCCCAAAATGAATAATTATTTATATAAAGATATAATATACTAATTTCTAAATTTCAACAATAATACCCAAATTTCAAACTAAATCACTTTGAAAATAACTATCCTTAAATTATTCAATATACCCCTGAATAAGATTGAAACCCAATTAATTGAATGATTTGATCTCATATTGTTCCAACATATATCTTCAAATAAATTCAATCACTCTTAATGTGACATACCCAAAATGCATATGCCCTAATCATATAATCTCCAAAAATTTCTAATCATTTCCATAAATAACAAGATTCACTATAAGGACTCATTAATATCATATATTCTTCCAAAATATAATTCAAACTTTCATAAAATCACATATGATTATATTTACCATAATCATATAAGGTTCCAAAAAACATAGTGATCTTTTTTTTAAACTCACTTAATCACCAAATCACCAAATCACTTTTCAATGTCATGGTTATCTATAGAATAGAAAAAAATGTTACCAAAATCAACATAATAATTATATGTAAAAATATTCATAAAAAAATATTTCATACTAAATAGTATATCACATAGGTCTCTAGTAGTAATTTCTCTCTTTTCACCCCTTGGATGTGGGTTTAAGCCCCATGACCTTGCCGAATGTGATAGGTTGTCACCCACCTCATAGGTTTCCCTTTTAATTAAACTATACTAATGTTCATTGAAATGTGATGAACATCTTGAAAAAATATTAATCATCAATGATCATATAACCCTTAACGTTTACAAATATTTTTAAACTTATGTTTGAAAAAATAGAAGTTCACTGTTCCTCAAATATTTTTTTCACATGTTAAAATTAAGGGTTACATATACCTCAAACAGCTAACAAAACACAATAAAAGTATCCCAAAGTATTCTCATCAGATAAAACCTCAAAATGGGTGTCTAACCCTTTGAAATTATGATCAAACATAAATATACTACTTCATCATAACTCTTGGATGCCTATATGTAGATACCTTAATCATTCAACACTCTTTATTAACTATCATTTTCTATATAGTTCCTTAATACATCCTTCCTATAAAAAAATATGAATCATGACCTAATATTAAACAATATCAAACCATAATCCATGATATGACCCATACCTTTAATATACCATTTTTAGTTTTATCATATTCAATAATAGTGGAATTAGGAATTACTAAACATTAATTTCTATGGTATTTCTAATCTTGTTCATGAGATTTACCCCTAAGACATTGATTTGTGTAATTCCCATATTCTCCACATTTAAAACATTCAATGGATTAATTGTAAAGATATTTATTCCAATTCATAGTTTCGAATGAAATATTCTTTTTTCCTTGGAATTTTATTGCTTTATTCCCCCCTTTACCACATAAAAAACATATTACCATTCATTCAAGACATTTTCAAGGGGGATTATACCCACATTCTTTACATAGAGGTCATAAAATATTTTTAAATTTATGACCATTATCACCTAAACTTTCATAGTTCTTCATTATACTCACCTTGGTTCAAGTATTTAATCATTGCTCTTGATACCTGGTTAAGAATAACTGTAATATTTTCCATTACAACTCCCATTCCATTTGGTTTCTCATTTAGAAAACCACATAATTTTACCTATCATCCACCAACTGAATCTATCCATTTACTAAAACTAGAAATTTTAGTATGAGAATATAAATTAAATTACAATAAACCATATTAAAATAAAGCTAAACACTAAGATACATTAACCATGGTATCTTAAAATCTTTTTTATTTATCCAAAATAACTAAAATTCTCTCTAAAATGCTATGTTTTTGGTTATTTAGGACTTTTAACTTATGTTCAAATAACATCCTAACCTCTAAAATATAAAACTTTACTCTAATAAAGATGAAATGAAATGACCATATAAATTATATATTTTAGTTACTTTAAACTTTAAATCACTTTCTTATATTCCCAAAGATCTTTTAGGTACATATTTTTAGAATTTTTTTCATAAAAATTACATAAAAACCCATATATTAAAAATTGGACACTTCTATTCAATATCCTTTTTTTATAAAACAAAAAATTAAAAAAAGAAACATTTTTTATTTTCATAACACATCTTAAATATTTTTATCTTAACCTCATCCTTTTCCATACTCATCCTTTGATTTTTTTTAAAATGTGGGATGATAAAAAAAAGCTCAGTAAGGGTTATATAATGAAAGAAAAAATCTATTAATCCATAAATACTTATAGAAATTTTTATTTTTATAAATAATATTTGGGATAAAAAACTATTTTCTTACATAAGAAATCAACTTCTCTTACCAAATATTTTCATAAAAACATTTCATAAGAAATCTTAATCTCAAAATAAAACTCATAAAGGTTTCTTTGAAATCATTAAAAAAATCAGAATAATTTTTTCACTAAGTTATACATTTAAACCTTAAAAAGTATCATATTATTTTCTTTTACCGTGTGAAATCATAATAATTCCATAAAATAAAAATCAAGCATAAATAAATAATATAGGTAAATTTGGGAATAATTTTCATATCACCCTTAAAAATATAGTAACCTTCATGGTTACACATGGAATAACCATCATGGTTACAAATATAATAACCATCACAGTTACGATTATAATACCTGTTAGAGCATATTCCCATAATCTCTTAAGAGAAAACTAATCGGTTAACTCCATTACATTAACCAATGAATTGGAGAGTTATTACTAGATACAACACCCTCATTTTATAAAAAATACACTCATAACCATAAAAAATCTACTAGAACCATAACATAATACATAAAATATTGCATCATAGAAACATTTTTAGAACCCATAAGATTTTTTTTCGATATTGATATATTTATTTCCATTAAAATGCGTTTTTCAATACTTAAATTACTTAAAAAAATTAAAATAGAGTTTTTTTATTTTAATAAGTCATGATATCTTATAAAGGAACAAAAAAAATAATAATCAAATAATGGTTATAGATTCTGGAAAATTCTTGTTGTGGTATACATTAAAATAGAACATTCCTTTTGTCTTTTGTAAAGAAAGTCAAAACATTATGTAAAAATATTCCTTTTAAAAACCATTGGAGGAAATAAAAAGGATACATTTAAATTTACATTATAATTCTTTTATGTCTATATAAATACAACCATAATTTTTTGTAAAAATATGGATATGGAAGAAAAAGTGTTTTAAGGGAAACATAAAAAAAATTATTTAAAATAAATTCCCATACCTTGAGTCTGACTCATTACATACATTTTTTATCTTCCTAAATAACAAACATATGTTAATTATTTACTTTATTAAGAACCATTTCCATGTTTATTATTCCTTTTATAAAATTTATTAACTTGTTATTTAAAATTACTTAATCATTTAAGTTCACATCAGACGTTTTGAAAATATTCAGTATATAAGTCCAAAATGACTTCGGTAGGTTGAATATGGAAAAAGTGGTAATTATTCCATCATATCTAGAATAATAAACAAGAAATAATAATAATAATTATATATAAATTATAATTTTTAAACTTATAATGCAATATAATTATGAAAAACGAATTATGTTACAATCATGTACATGGTAGGTCGTACATACACATGAGTAACATTTCCATTTTTCAATGATCGTTATGGAAAGAAGGAAAGTATCATTTTATCTTTACAGAATGAGAATAATATCAAAATTTTAATATTATTTCTTTAATTAAAAACACACACATAGATATATATATCATCCATAGTATGTGGTGATGAAAAACGAATCACATCGCTTTGTTTAGGTGGTAGTTCACACATATTCATGAATGATGCTATCATTTTTCAATGAATTGAAAGGTAAGAAATTATATGATATTTTTTTTTATTTTTAAAATGATAAATATGTCATTAATATAATATAAAATATTAAATCCATAATTATAAATAGTCATGAGTGGTGGTGAAGGAAAACAAATTACATCGGTTCGCGAAGCGGTAGTCCTCCATACACATGAATGATGAATTCCTTTCCCATTTGATGGAGGTTGTAGGTGGATATAGGTTATGAAATTAACATAATAATATATCACTATATTTATTATATTCATTTTATTATTTTATCCTGGATAATAATATTTTAAAGAGGTGTAAAAAGAAACAAAACTAAAACATGTGGTTAAAAACCATACATCTTCTTTGGGAAGCCTCCTTCGCTTAAAACCTTAAGCCCTATATGGTTGATATTATACCTAAAAAAGTAAATCTATAATTTGGGGATGGATTCCAGGAATATATTTTGGTAGGTCTTGGATGAACAAAACTTTACTTGATTTTTGAAGAAATGAGAAGAGGATGTTCCCTTTTATAAGAGAGGGGAGAGACACTCTTAGAATTTCTTAAAATATTTAATTAATTTTGATGTCCAAATGGATAAAAAATGATAATATTAGAATATAAGAGGATAATGAGTGAAAATAATCTCATATAATAAAATTTATACAAGTTTGGATTACATTTTAACCCTTCTCTTTTGTTTTTAACCCCTGTTAACTGGTTTCACACTTACCGTGACAACATGGTTTTTTACTCTTTTAGGTCAAGATAGTGACTATAAATAGAAAAAACATCACATAACTGAATTTGTTTTTGATATTTTAAACCATATCCTAATTACTTGGATGAATATATATTTTTTAAGATTGATAATTCATTTAATAAAATATTATATTCATAAAATATCTATATTGTCAATTTTAGAACTATTCATTTACATTGAGATTAATAACTTCAGGACAATAAAATAAATTAGAATAAAATATTTTAATTAATGAATAACTTGTTATATATTCTTATAAAATTCATTGATCTTATTAATTCTTTAAAATTATATTACTTATAATATTTTTAATTTAATTTATTAATTTTTTATATTAATCGAATAATTTCTACATTAGCATTGTGTTAGCATTTGAGGTAATTATATATTCACGATAAATTAAAAATAATCTACCATTATGAAGATAAACCATTTATATTTCTAATTAAACTTTCTTAAATAAAATATCCCCTATTTATTCACATGTTAAAAATATTATTGCTATTAAAAATAAGAGTAATATTTTTGACTTTTCTTTAAATAAAATATTATAAAGGTCATAATCACATCTAAAGGAAAAAAGGTCATATAACATAATATTGGATGATTATGTATGAAATTTAATAATTCAATAAAATTAAGTTAGGTTTTAGGGTAATTTTCTAGTCTTTATCATATTATTTTAACCCTTAATTACTCGATTTACCCTTTACTGTGGTAACAAAAATTATTAAGGTTACTATTCATAATGTCCAAAAAAGGGGACTATTTACCGTATTTGGACCCCCTTATTCCAAATATGAAATAAAATTCTCAATGATCTAGAAACAAAATTGGTTTAATTTAATTTAGGATTAAACCGACAAAATGTGATGAAAAAATAGTTTTTCATAAAATGCCTTTTTTTTGTAAAAAAATGTTTTTGTACAAAATCAAAGTATAGAATTCATTAAAAAGATCATAATTAGATTGTGAATAATCAAAATAAACTAATATAAATTTAAAAATAATCCAAAATATAATTTGAATTTGTAAATAATAAATTATATTTTTTAATAAAAATATATATTTTTCACTATTTATTGAGAAATCAAAAAATTTCAGAAAAATACTAAAATTTCACCCTAAGATAATTTTGATTTGATAATTTAAATAATAATATTTAATTTATCAATTATATTTTCCTAAAATTTAATGAAATTAATTATAATATTTTCACACAAAATAAATAAAAATCATTTTTTTGAAGATAATGTATTTTTGAAGCTTATAATGAATTTTCTTAAAATTGATTTCTTATTTATAAATTATTAATCAATACATTTGGATTTATTTAGAGTTTTAAATATATTTCATAATTTATGAATTCTTATTCATACTCTCCAATTCAACTGCTTGGTTATAGGGGTTAAATTTAAATAATAATATTCTATAGTTTGTTTACGCTCACTGTTGCGTAATTTTTACACTATTGAATATAGTCGTTATTTTATAATCATGGGATATTAAAAGTGGAACCCCACCCTCCCTAGTTCCATATTTTCCTTAAAAATTCCTTGGAACCTCCTTTGTATGCCTCTATTATGAAAAACTCACAAAGGGAAGGGTTATCGGGATCTGAGCCCTTATATTATTGGCATAATGTCATAAAAGTTATCGTATTATTAAATCCTACAAATTTCACTATTCATCTAAAAATTAATTATTTTCAAAAAATATAAAAAATTCATCTTACGATAATATTATTACTCTTAATAGAAAAATGAGGTTCATTTCGTAAAATTCAAATTATAAAATAAATAAATTCTATTTTTAATTAAAAACATAAAATATAGTGAAAAGTTATTTTTATAGGAAAATAAATTTTGATATGTTAAGTATTTTCTTCCATATGAATTACTAATTAGTATAGTGTTAAAAAATTACTAATGAAGTCAATATAACTTTTTATTATTAAATCATAATAAACATAGTTCCTTGAAATAAAAATCCAATTTTGAAAAAAAATAAGCATTGGAAGAAATGATTTTTCAAAAAGATTAAAAATTATTGATTTATATACATATATATGTGCATAAATAATTTATTACATGTTATTATAATCCTAATTTCTACTTACATAAGGCCTTGTGGTCTCTACGTAAGACACAAGCATTAGGTAAGCTCTGATTGTTGTTTTAGGTGGCGGTTCAGCTAGCATGGATCTTGTGAAAATCTCTTTGATCATGAACTTCTTCCGTATACAGTTTATATAAAACATTAATTTCTTGATCATGTCTTGATCTTGGTCCAGGTAAAACCCTAGTGAAGATAACTCCCTTTTGAGCTTAGAAAATGGAATTTGTATGAAATTATTCTACTTTCAGATATAATTTCTTCATACTTTCTTTATTAATTTTTCTATAGGGTTACTTTAATTTTATAGTAGATAATTTGATGGAAATGTTTTAACATTCATATTCAACATTCAAAATATATCAAGGATTTTTGTTTTAGTTTGGTGTAGTGTGTGGAACATGATATTATATATACAATTTATTTAAGAAGGACATATAATGGAATCTAATATCATTACATTCCTAAACCCAGACTTCCTTGGTACTAGTTAATTGCCTCTATTCAGATTCCATTGTTATCAGTTATTGGACTTCCAAATCTTTGACACATGACCCATAAAATAATTTTCACACCAAACCTAACAATCTCTCACTTGATAATTATTTTAAAAAACCAAGTCCAATAATCTCCCACTCGAAGACCATTCCCATGCTCACACCAAAGTCTCATCGACCAGATTATGTTAACTTTCCTATAGAAACATCCACATGGTTCACCACAACATGATTCCTTCTGATCATACAAGCTACCACTAAAATAAATTATCCTCCATCCTTAAAAACCACAATATTTTATTCATCGACCTCAGTAAAACTCATCTGAATGCATCCATGTACTTTCTACAATGAAAAAAGGAATATGAGTGTTCATCCTCTATCTTTTTTAAACCTCCATCAACAAGAAGTTCCATGAATCAGGTCTATGGTGTTGCAATTTTAAATTTATAGTTATGAAACTATGATCATTTCCCTACAAACTGACAGTTTTTGAGGGGTTGAGGTTCTAGACCACTCGCTTTACATTTTATATTTGATGTTTGAGGATCATTTTTATGGAATTTTGGGATGGGATGACACTGTGGGGTTTCATGCATCATTGGAAAATGTTGAAGATATATTAATATTAGTCTGATGGACTAGTTATGGGGTCCTTTAGGGTTGAAATAGTACCCAAGAATGGGTTGTATTCTAGATATTTTGGATGATTATTTCTTGAAATGGTCTTTAGTTGTAGTTATTTTATAGGAGGAGCCCCTTTTAGGGTATCTTATTCTTTATAGGGTCATGGGGACTATTTATAATTCCTTTATAGGCATGGTGGTGCTTTTGGATGCCCATATAGGCATGATGTTGATTGAGGATTAGTGGTTGACCATTAAGGGTTTCATGGAGATGTTTTCAATGTTAGGTTTGCCTCATGTTTTAGATGTGATAGGGATCCCCTTATAGGATTCCATGTCCTATATTTATGAATGAACATGTAGGCGAGTTAACTAACATGGTTGGATTAGGGTTGATTAATCATTTAATATTTCATGTATCAGGACTAGCTTAGGGCTTGATATGGTTTTGATCTAGGGGACTGTGGGAGCCCCATGTTTTGGTTGACCCAATGAGGGGTGAGTACTTGCTCTGCGTTGGCGATGTAAGATGTCCCTTTATTACCCAAAGTTAAATTTTGAGAGCCCATAGTGGCTATATATTGGTTTTAGGGGACCATGGTAGCCCAAAGATTTGTTGACCATGAGATGGTCGATAGTGATGTTTTAGGAGTTGGTTTTGGTTAGTGTTGTAGAAAATATGAGATCAGTAAATGGAAAAAGATTCAAAAAATAGTAATAGGTAAAAAAAATAATGAGAAAAATATCACAGGAAAAAGTGATTTACATGGTTTGGGAAATGATCCCTACATAAATGGAGTGGAATAAATTTCACTGTGATTGGGATTAGAATTACAGGGAAATTTTAGAGTTTTAGACACACACCAAAACCCTATCATGAATGAGACAATAAGGAAGATGATGAAACTATGCCACCAATAGCATTGTAAGTCCACTATTCTATATTGACATATGGATAGAAGTATATGGAGCTATATTACAATTGTCTCCAAAGTTTGATATGCTTCAATAACCATGTAAAAAGTATTCACTACTACTGTGCCCTATCAAACTGCAAGAGTTGTGGTCTGAGGTGCAGTCTGGGCCACTATAATTCACCCTAACTTCATCCAAATTTGACAAGATACATCATTACAATATTTATATGGGAATAGGGTTCTAGTGGATGATCTGTAGGAGAGTAACCCACCCCTAGGCTAGTGGATACTTACCCTGCTAGGGTTTGGGCATCTATGTTCACATAAATTTTGAAGAACCTGGGTTGTGTTCTATGAATTTACCTGAATTTAAATTTTATAAAGGCAATTAATTTTGTTGGAATATCATGTTCTAGATATGTTATCTTGGTGTTAGTAAAATCCCTGTTTTTTGTTCATATAATTTCATTAGAGTCCTAGAGCCATGTATAATTGTGTTTTTTAATCTTAGAAAACTATGGTTTTTCCCTAGGGTTAGAAATTTATACGTGATACATTGTTACAAATCTTGGAGATGCACTACAGAACTGGGGGATGAAACTGATTTCATGCATCTAGGTTATACAAGTTCTATATTTCCTATATATTGGGCTAGATCAGGGATATATTTACCTCAGATGTTATACTAGATCTTGAGGTTGGATTTTTTATCCCCTTATATTTTTTCAATTGTTTCTTTTGTTCTATATATTATTAGTTTTTGACTAGGTTAGGTATATCACTTGTTTATGAACTTATTTTTATAGAATATTATAGGTTAACCATTTTTGAAGACCTATTGAGATTTATTTATAATCCCCTGTATGTGAACATTGGTGTGCATGAAGACCCTTATGTATGATTTCATGTTAGGGAACAAGTTGCATAGTGTTGGGGCTAAGGCCCATTGTTTCTTGATCAAGAAGAGTCATTTTTGTGACTTATCATGATTGGGATAATGTAGATCAATGGTTATGGAGATAGGGTATGTGATAAAATATGGAGTTGGTATTATATCATGATGTTTTTATTTTCTGATTAATTTAACTTATATGTATGATCATCTTAATGGGTGATCAGTTACTGTATAGCATGATTTATTAGTCTATATAACCGTATTATGCATCCCATTTAATAAAATCATTATTCTATTTTAGTTATTTATATTTCATACTATGATTCTTATGTTTTGGTTGTGTTTTAGTTATTTCAACTTTTATTACACTATAGAAGAGGTTATAGTCTCCCCACTAATAAAAATATTATTGCATATAGGGAGGCATACTAGAGGCCTTGTTGTAATTCAAATTGGGTAACATGTTAGCTCAACCCATGATGGTTCTTCATACTAATCCTTACTTTAACTAATTCTATTTCAGTTACAGATTTTCCATTATAATTCAATTAATAACTAACATTACAGAGGGATGAATCACCATTCACCTATAGTTTCATAGTATCCTATTGTTTCAATTACACAATTTCCTTCTATTAATACTTAGTATCATGCTGGTTTCAATGAGTCATGATAAATGAGAAATATCACTAGAAGATCTAGGTTTCTATGAAAATAGATGAAAATGATTTCCATGAGCATTCAAAATATTCAAGATAGTATACTCACCATTTATAGTATCTAATGTATATCTTCTTCTCTATTCCCAATCTCATATCTAATTCATTGGATGATCAAGATCAAGAAGATAAAAACTATAACATCTTTTCTAACCAAGATATCTCTTTATTATTATCAATATTTTTCTTAAACACATTATATATTTTTTTGGCAAACATCTTCTATTTTTTATCTTCTCAACTACATATTCTCTTTCTTTGAGAAATCATTTTTCTAGTGAGACAATGCATTAAATTAAAACATCCTTTTCATATACCCAAATTGATACATTAAAAGGTGTATTGAGCCTTCCAAAATAATTCACCACAAGTATTTGATTATTTTGATCTTCCTCAATCTTTCTTCCCAAGAATCACTAAAGATCGTTACATGGGTCTTCTCTCTACATTCTCATGAAAAATAAAAAATTCCCTCATCATCTTTCTTAGAATCATAATATAAATGAGATCCACAAAAGATGTGAAAAATTTATCCATGCACACAAAAAATACTCATCAATTATTAACACTTCAATTAGCTAGATCAACACACTTTAAATGTATCTACATCCTTTTTTAGAATGAATCAGATAGTTGCAGCACAACCATTCAAGAAACATATATTTGATATTGAAAATTCTCATCTTAAATCACCACACAATTTGTAAATGATTATAAAAACACAAGAGTAACATAAAATAATTACAATTAAATTATAGATTTAATATATATATATATATATATCTTCTTCAAAAATAGACTCATACTCATCTTGGTTCATATTCATTTAGTTGATCTCAAAATATATCATGTTCTTCATAATGTGTATAACATGTATTATTAATATTTCTTTAATAAAAAAAAATTATATTATATTGATCACTGAGGAACATATTTGGAAGCAAATAATTTTATTTATCTTCATATTTAATTTCTCATAGATTTATTTTTCACCCATTAAAAGAAAAAAAATTCAAAGTGTTGGAGGCTTAGTGCTGGGCATTAAAAGTCTTTTGCTGAGTGTGGACTTATGATGAAGTGATTACACAAGCTCAAATACATAAGTTTTTCAATTCACATTCTTACACTCAATTTATTATGTTCTATCCAAAAGGCTTACACTCATAGAAATACTTATGTTCACTATATTAAATTCTTATGCTCAGCTCAAAGAGTCTTATGCTCCATTTATTTTCCATTTTTAGGCCTCAACTAAAAGTCATACATTAAAAAAATATTATGATGGCGACACAAAATAGTTACACTGGGGCACAAAAGGATTATTCTCAGTCCTTTTTCAAATTTATTAGAAATATATAGACTAAATAGATTGATTTAATAAAATATTCAAACACTTTACAAACATAATCTAGATCACTCCAACCATTTTTGAATAATCTAAAAAACATTTCCAACAACATTAAAATAATCTCAAAGACATATAATTATTCTAAAAAATGGTTTTAAATAAATTAAAAAAAATTCATCAACAAATCTAAGGCCACTTCAAAGGCTTTTCAGGAAGACATACTTACAAAAGTTACACTTACAGAAGATACATTTACGAAACAAGTAGTAAGGATGTAGGAACATCTGAAGATAAATTCAAAAAGAAATATTTATAGAAGAGGTATACATTGGAAATAATATATAAGGAATTATAGAAGCTACTAATTGGAAATTATTATATGAGTTACCGATGTTGAGATGAAGTGAATATAAAAGATAATGAATAAAGGTAGATGTGTGTTTAGATATTCTATAAATCTGAAAGAAATTGTAGATTGAGAATAATTGATTTGGAATTATGGAATAAAAATTAAATAAATAATGTCACTTTGAATAATGAAGTTTCATAATTGTGAAATAGTTTTTTCAAAAGTTCTAAGTCATGTAAAATTAACTCCAGAGATTTTAAAGGATACATGAGTGTGAATCGATGCTTACATGAAGTGTATTTTCTTAAGAAGTTGAATAATATTTTTAAGGTGAATCTGAAAGGTATGTTAGATGGTTTTATGATGATATTTTATTTTTATAAACATCAGAATCATTTGAATATTGTGATTCATGTTGAGTTCAGAAGATTGAGAGTTGATGTGATTGAAGTTGAAGTATCTAGAAGTTGGAAGATTCTGGAGAAGGATAAATCTTAATACGGAACTGGAATTAGAATATAAATAGGAACATGTTCTAGTATATGAATTTGAAAGAATAAGAAAATTGAAAATAATTATTCTGGTGGTTAAGTAAGCTTTAAATATAAGTAAAGTCTAAAGGATTTATTGATTCAAAATATTAACTCTAAAAAATCTAGAGTTATGGAAGACTGATATTGAGTTAGTCTGAAAGGTGTTTCAAAAGATAAAATTTCAATGTACATAATTTTAAAAGATAAATAAATTAGAAGATAATAATATTATAAGTTTTGAAGATGATTTTTATGAAAGTATCATGATATGTCATAAGATAGAGTTTTTAATTACTATTGAAGAGTAATTTTGCAAGCTCAAGAGTTGTGTTAGAGTAAGTTTGAAGATCAAAAGTCTATGTAAAAATGATCCAAAAGTTTCAAAATAAGGAAAAAAATATATTTGGTTTTAAGGAAAGTCTATCAAACAAGATATAAAGAATCTCATATAATTAAGGAAATCATGAAAGTTAGATTTTACAAACCCATTGACATTTGTGAATAGAAAAAGATTTATTTTTTAAAGCTGTGAAGGATTACAAAAAGGATCAATTTTTCCTATAAATAGGGTGTAATAAAATCATTATGTAAGTTGAATATTTCTTTATTATATATAATTGATTTTTTATTTTGTAAAGATTACATGAAAGTATTTCTTTCCTAGATAAATTTACATGGTAATCAATTGTATGAAGTTATTTATGTGATAAATGATTGCACTGAGGCATTTAAATGAATGAATAGTTATGAACAATTTAAAAATGGTATATGAATGGAATTATGGTGGTATCCTACTAGCCTTTAGATAACTCCACGTATACTCAATTTTTTTAGGTATGCAGTATTAATGTTTTTTAGAGGTTCCTAATTATGACTTTTGGGTTGACCTGTTATAGCTCTCTTTTGGGAAGCAATTTTTTTTAGGTTATGGTGGTGATTTGTGAGTTACTTGGAGATGTAGAGCATTTTAATACATTTTAGATAAACCAGTTTCAATTCGCATGGTGTATCTGTCTCATTGGCCACCTATTTATTTTTAGTTTAGTTTATTTCTATGTTTTTTAAATGTATAAATATTTGTATGAAAAAAGTTTCATGTATGGATTTTTTTTGTAAAATAATATTTTTATTTGATATTTAATACTTGTTTGGTTGTTTTTATTTCATTTTTAATTTTTACTTTTTTAATATAAATCCAATATAAGGAGACCTCATGTCAGATTCCCAATTGTAACAATTATTGATCTTGGTTTATATGAGGGTAAAATCATTCACAAGCATTCACTTGTGATACACTGGTGCTTTTCACCAACCCATGGAGATTGGGAATGTGCCTAGAGCCTTGTAGAAAAATGGTGTTAGGTGACATATTAAGGAATATTGGGTTGTTTTTCTACATGAATGTCTAGATCATCAAGGGGAACATGGGCTCAGTGCTCGACTACTGAGCTACATGAAACACCACTCTCACATGAACTTTTGGGTGTTATTTTTTGTGTAGATTATCACCTTGGACATTGTACACCATACCCATAACAATAAATATATTTTTGGGTGATGATATATATAAATCAAAATCAATTTTACCTCATAGAATATTAATATATGAAAGGTATCAGTATGTTTTTTATTCAAATTTCACATAAATAGTTTTGAAAAAATCAATTACATATGGTAAGGTGGAGATTTAAGGGGAATGGATTACCTCAAAGTTGGGGGTGAATCTTCTTGTAGTGGTTGTTGTTGTATTGTTTCTTCTCTTTAAATACATCCCATAACATTCTCTAACAAACCAAACAACCAATTAAGTTTTTATTATATGGAATTTATTTTTGTCTACATATCCTCTATTTTCTTATCTTTATTACCATGTGCATTTATTTTCCCAAAAACATGATTGAGAAAAAACTCCAAAATCTATACCTCTGACGCACCCATATTGTGTTGGTCACTTCAAGGCCACTAAAAGTAGTTGTTCACTAGGTAAAACTGATGTTTATTATTATATCTAAACTCAATAAAAAATTATTGGAAAATAAGTGGTCATGGTTTTTTAATACCAATTTTAAAAATTAATTTTTTTATTACGTCATACTTACACATGATTATCAAAATTTTTGTGTGTTTTTTTATGATAGTATTTTTTCATTATTTACATGATCCTACTTATAAATCACATGATGTAGGATAGAGGTGTATTTATATTTTTCTTCATCAATCTACATATAAATAAATAAATATAAATATGTTATTGTATCATGTGACATAAAAGTATTACTATAAATTTAATATACATAATATTTTTTTCAAGTGAAGTATACCCATACCTACTTTATGTTAGTGTTACATTGGTTTTGATGTAAGATTATTATTTAAAACACTTAGTTTTTTTTTATAAATTAAAAATTATTAATTAAAGTGATTAATACACATATTTCCAAGTAAAGTATTACCAATCACAATGTACCAGAAATGATGCCTCCTCAAGATGACCAATAAACACAATCCATGTTTATTGACTTACCATGTATGCATATATCTATAGTAGGTGTGGGTTTAACTTCCCTTTTTCATACCTAATATTATATTTCATAATAATTGTCTAAAATCCCCTGTGAGCCTTTCCAATTACCATTAATAAAAAATTCATTTGATAGTAATCTAGAAAAATGAACTCTAAAAGGGATACTGAAGAGTAAATTAATGTTTTGTTTTTTAATAAAATAGAGAAATAGTATCATAATGCTACCCTATTATCTTCCCAAATTAGTTACTTAATCATAGGAACAATATTTCACCACACAACACATGCATTCGAGTGGTGAACCCAATGCAACTAATGAAAATAGACTTGTTGGGGTTAACTGGACAGTAATGTTCATTCCATCCAACCTGAAATTTGAATCCTCTACTTATTAACTTAATAATTTTTATTAAAATTATCTTGCTAAGATACTCATTTTTATTGGTTGTAGTTTGTTTATCATATATTTTTACTCACTTTGAACATCATCAATATGTTTTTCCTTAGGATAGTAGAAAAGGTTAGTGGATAAACCTATCGTTCATTTATATTGGGAGAATCATAATTTTGAGAAAACTATAATTCCTCATGATTAGGATAATCAACATATGTATAACCCATTATCTACAATTTTTTTAATATTTAATTTATATTTTTTAAATACAGTAGAGTAAAAATAATACTATGAGGTAATGAGATGTTTATAACAAAAAATATATAACATAATTATTGAATTCACTTTTTTTTCTTTAAAGGATGAAGTTATTTGAACCCAAAATCATGTGTCTACATCATATCATTGTCATATCCTATCACATACAAGACCTCATAAACATGGGAACCATTGTGAAATTATTGTGATGTCCCAATGAAAGGGTCATCCTCAAGTGAATTATCATATGAACCTTTATTTGTTTTGGTTGATAATAGAAAAATTGACCACATACTATTTAAAGATCTAGGACATCAATTACTTGAACTGCATGTGATTAAATTATGAATAGTTAGTCTATAAACCCTTTCTTATTGAAATACACTTTAATGAATCCCAATTCATTGAATACACTCCTTTTATCAGTCCACTTGAATTGAAAAATTAGTACTTGGAATGTTGTATAATATAACTCTCATATTTATTTAAGATTCCAAAGTATGAATTATTCATATAAATTGTATTTCTTTCCATGTTACCAAATACATGAATCACTTTAGACCCAAGAGTAACCCCACTATTTTTCAGGGTACAAAATTCATCATGTTCCTTTGTATAGAATGTATGACCATTATAAGATAATATATGCAAAATTGGCCCTATGGATAGCCATCGAAGTCATTCTAAAATTTAATTTGAATTTTAAGTTGACTCCTTAAAATATGTTCTTTAAACTATAAGAAAAAATATTTATTAGGTGTATTTGATATCCATATTTCATCCCTTGATGGATTCAAATGCCTAAAATTTACCTTATTAGTTCAGCATATGGTGCAAACTCTAAAATGTTATAAAAAATATAATGTTGATACTACTCCCACTCTATAATAGAAATCATAAAATCATCTATTTTGTAAATTCATTTACCTATAACTTTCCCACTATGATGAGATTTTAGTAGACCAATGATTTCCGCATTGAATAGGTATTCAATATAGAATTCAATAGCTTCCTCAATAATATATTATATTGTAATAAAACATTCTAGGTGACTCATATTTTTGACACTCCCTTTCAAAATCATCATATACATTTCAATGTGATACATCCATCTATAATGTGTAGGACCAAATAAACGGATCTTTAAAACTAATTGATACATCAAATAAACCATCATATCAAAAATTAACAAGGGGAAGAATATATCTAATTAACATAATATAATAAAAATTTCCTTATCCATAGTTGGAAAATTAATTAGGTCTATAACTTTAATACAAATATATTTGAAAAGGAAAAAAATCTTGTTTTATGTATTACAAACATTTTTAGGTCAAAATGCAATGTAAATCTACAAGTATTATATATTTTATAAAAATGTGGCAATTAATTGTTTTTAGTCCATTTAACTTTAAATGAGTCACAGTGATGATATTATTGATATTTGATGAAAACCCCTCTGAAACCATTACATCGTTCTGGAAGTTGAAAAACTAATATCTCTCTTTCTTGGAAAGAGTGAAACCATCTTCATGAAGAAAAGTATATTTTTTACACTTCTTTGGCACAAAATCTTCCCATATCCCCATGTCAATCATGCCTAACATAACCTTAATGTCATCCATTTTTTTGTTGGGTTAATTTAGTAATGTAACAATGAAACTATCACATACATTTTTTCTACATTCATGACATCTTGATAATGCCTGACCTAAAAACAATTCAATTACATTGATTCAAAAAAACTGGTCACTTTTTCCAATTGGTTTTTATAAAGTTTTTCAGAGAAGGCTTAACAAATGTAGTGGTCATATCCTTTAATTTCTCAAATAGTTGATTACCTATTAGTGAAAATGGTATTATACATTATTCTAAATTATCATAAAATTATGTCGCCCATGATCAAAATTTATATCATTATGGTATAAATCTATGATATCCTAAAAAGATAATCTTTGAGGATTGTTTCAACCAAACTGGCTATATACCTTGTTCACAAATGGGATTCCCTTGAGTTCCATTAATTCTATATCGTAACCAATTTACAAAATTAGTAATGTCATTTATCATCCCTTATAATATATATGTTAATGTGAAATTTTCATTCCTATAATCATCATACAACATAACTCATGAACCCCATATTATTTTTAGATCTTCAATCAATGGAGTCAAATCATTATAAGAACAACATAATATAGAGATGTGTTTTTACATTAGAGATGTTTTAAAATTTCACCGATGAATTTACTAATTTTTTGAAAAATTATGGGAAATGGGGTTCCTCTAATTAGAAATGTTTATAAACATTTATAATTCATCATTTATTGACATTTTCAGAAACGTTGGTAAATGCATTTGATTTATCGAAGTTTATGAAAAATGTGAGGAAATGCAGTGTCACTAATTAGTGAATTTTAAAAATGTTACTAACACATAATTTACCAAAATTTTAAAAAATTATTGGAAATGAATTATATTTACCTATTATTTTATAAATGTGGGTAAATCTTAGTTGTTTAGAATTATTTTAAAAACCCAGTGACTACACCCTCTCTTGGAGACCCCTCCCCACTTCCCTTCTTGTGTGCCACCTCGTGCCCCTCCCTATTCCATGCTCTCATGTCATGGAGACACCTCACCCCCTTACCTGCTTGCACACCACTCAACAACACCGCCTCCCCCTTCCAACCCTCACATTCCATTAGTAAACCCCTCCCCCCTTCACCGCTTGCACGCCACCCGACGACCCTGCCTCCCCATTCCCCACTTGATCACTGGTGACCCCCACCCCCACCTTCCCTGCTTACGTGCTGTCCAACGACCTCACCTCCTTGTTCCATATTCATGTCGTCAAACTCACCTCCATGTTTCCCGCACCCCTAAAGCACACACTATATACCAATCCCTACAACCTTTTGGCTATTAAGAGTAAATGGACCATGTCGATTTTCCATGTGGGATAGGTGCACATCACGTTTATGTATGTGTGTGTGTGTGTATATATATATTATTCACATATTACTAATATGTATAATAATAACATACATATTTACATATATATTAGGTATGTTTTAAAATAAAAAAAATATATTATTAATAAATTATTAATTAATATTATAAAAATACATTATTATTAGTATATCATATGTATATATATATATATATTATTAATAATAAAGAATAAAACTAAATTAATAATATATTTTACAATAATATATTATTGTACCCCAAATATCAAATATATATTTATCTATATAGATACATATTATTAATAAAAATATACTATTAATATATTATTAACATATTATATTATTAATAAAAATATATTATTATTAATATATTATATAACAAAATATATAATTTTTTTCTTGTTTATATAACAAGAAATATATATATATATATATAGTTAGTAATAATAAATAAAAATATATTACTAATATATTATAAATATATATATATATATGTATAAATATATAAATATATATACTGTTAATATATTATAAAGGATGAAAAATATATATTTATATATTTTATCAATAAAAATGTATTGTTATTAATATGTTATAAAACTACATATATTTATGTATATATATTGTTAATAAAAATATTATTAATAATATATTATATAAAAAATACATACATACATATATAGAAGAAAAGCTCAGTCAGAGGCAAACCTCTGACCATTTATTAAAATAAAAGAAAAGTATAGCAAGAAAGTACAACAAACTAGAACAGACAACTACAGATCATAAAAATCATACCCATCACCAGATCCATGATAGATTGCTTTCTCCACAGCAGCTAATTCCCATTCTGAACTTTTATAGTGCTATAGAATCTTGGAATACTTCTTTCTAAGATTAAATTACTCCAAATATAGAAACTTGTTAGAATATTGCATGCCCTTTTTCAAACTAGAGATAGCCCCACCTTCCTTCCTGACAGAATACCTAGTAGAAACCAGCTTCAGTAAATAGGAATAGTCTTCCCTCAACCTTCTTCTTGGTGGGGTAGTCAAAACTTCCTCATTTCCAGATACCTTCTTCTTCTCACCCTAAACAATGTCACTATAGGAAGGTCTAACCATGCCACTATCATTTTCCTTCTCACTATTAGAGATATCCCCCCATTTTCTAGGGATATGCACATCTTGATAGCCATCATTCGCTCCTCGGTCCTATTGAATTTTTTTGTTAGTATCAATCATGGCTAAAAATAGTGGGTTCTCCACAGAATCATGACCATCATGTATCTCCTTAATCATTGCACCTTCTTTAGTTACTACATCCTAAGATGGGAAATCAAGCTGCATACTAACACCTTCATTCATTTGAGTACCCTCCTCTACATGAGAGATCTCCTCATGCTCTAGTTCTTGAAAGTGTCTACAAGTATGAACTGTGAACATCAAGCCTCTATGAATATCAACTCACCCCTCTAACTCTCCATCACAAACATCAAGATCCATCAAGATTACACCATCATCATAGACCACATAGTCGAAATTCTCCTCAGTCATAGGCTCTAGCCACAGGGAACAATTTCCCACAATATTTTCCATTAAAGGTTCATTCTCAATACAAAGATCATACTTTAGATGATCAAAATACCGACTAACCATCGGATCTGGTGGCCTCTGTTGCACCTCCTTCAGAACATTAACATGAACATTGGCCCCTGCATGATCAATCTGCTTCGCTTCCTAGTCCGCATTTGCCTGAAGTTTCTCCTTAACCACTGCATGTCCAAAGGAATCTGCCTCCACATGAACTCCCTTCTCATGAAAGACCTCCATAGAAGATCACCTTAACAAAATACTTCTAGGATGATCCCTTAATAGCGGCAAAGCCAAAACAGAATCACCAAAACCACCATTACCCATCTTCATCACCCCCTATGAAATCCTATTCAAGCCTTTTCTGTGACATATTGATTCCGCACGATCAAATCGGCCACAAGTAACACAGTAGAGCATCCATGACTCAAATATTACCTCCTAATTCTACCAAAAATTCTTACCATTTGTGATCCAAACCCAATTCATAGGTGACCTCATAACATCAACCACAAAACAAATTTTTGGACATATGGGATGATGTACCACGTCCGTTCGATGATCATAGAAGAGGTACTAGCCTACCATATTCCCAATAGCACACAAAATGGAGAGATTTTGAAAGGAAAGTAGAAGACTAGGGAGACTTTACCATGTCACCATCGTCTATGGAACACACCATATTTTAAAATAAATACTCCATTGAAACAGATAAAAAAGATCTCCATTGAATCTTTCAGGGGCCTTGGACCAGGCAATAATCAAATCAACTTCCGACTAAAACCAAATCATCAAGTGCCTAAGATCAATTAAATAGACAACCACACACTCTTGAAGATACCAAGAATAGAAGACAAACTAATCTAACTCATCAACCTAGGGACGTTGAAGACAAAACTGAGCCACCAGAGTAAATTTTCATTGGTCCGTGGCACTATTGAGCTCCTTCAGAGAAAGAAAGAGTTGAGGCGCTTCCCAAAAGAGATCATAAACTTTTAGAGAGAGCTGAATCCTTGAGAAGGTAGATATATATATATATATTTCATAATAATAAATGAAAACATTTTTTTAATATGATTAAACATACATATATTTATGTATATATTTTTTTAATAAAAATATATTATTATTAACATATTATATAACAATTTTTTAATGTTTTATATAACAAGAAATACATATATACCTATGTTTATAAACATAGTTAGTTATCCATTTACCTATATTTCAAGGAAGGTATGTAATTTCAATTTATTTCACAACATTTCAAGAAACACTGGGAATCAGACATTTTAACGGTCTATTTTATTGCACATATTTTTTCTCATCGTGATTGTTTTGGTCTCAATCAAATTTTTAGGGCTCTGTTCTTTTTTTTGTGCTCTCGCACACTGATCACCACTCTCCCGCCGACCTCACCAACGACCCCCACTCTCCAGATAACCCTTGCATGGTGCCCCTCACCGCCAAAACCTACCTTCGCCTTCCCCTCTCCCTCTCAAAGACAATTTCCCTCCCCTCTCCCCTCATTAACGATCCGCACGCACCGACCCTCTCCCTTACACCAACCCCCACCTCCAACCCCTATGTGCCCGATCCCTCACCCTTGTTTCCTAAATAATTGGAGGCAAATACAACATCAGTTTCAATGTGGGACAACCACAACATAAATATTAATATATTATATTACTAATTTATATTATTAATAATATAGTATATAAATTATAACATTGTATATTATAAATATATATATAATGTACTATTGTATATATATAGTATATTATTGTTATATAGAAAATATTTATTATTAATATATTATTAGAATATAATATATACATTGTTAACAATAATAAATAAAAATATATTATTAACATATTATAATCATATATACACACACACATTAACATTATTATCAATTTTTTTTATAAAAACATGGCTAAATTAGCCACACTTTTAAGAAAATGTTGCAAAATTAAAAATTAGCAATATCTTAAAAAATTGATAAAAATTGATAATTTAGCTACGTTTTCTATAAGATTTTACTAAATGTATGTTTTTTTGTACCGAATAAACATCAATATCATTTCTTGGTTGTTTTGGTATTGATATAAGAAAATAAGAAAATATATTTTTTCTCCATGTATAACCACCGTGATAAGTTATAATTTACCAACATAACTAGCCATATACTATGAATGGTACTTTTTAAACCAAAATGATTCACTTCATTTGTATATAGTACAAGACAAAGGTTTCTTGACTTCTTTTTAAATTCAAGATACTCATGATCAATTTTCTTCCAATAGGGTGACTTCATTAGTTGAAAAAGTTTCCTATCTTGGTTTTTTGTATACATGTGCCACATCAATTACCATGCAATCTACTCACTTACCTAAAGGAACCTAAACCTTGGAATGATTGGAATGTACCATAAATATTTTGAAGGAATTGATTCAAATTTCTAGTATAGAGACACACCACACTGTGGATTCAAGTTCCTTGTGAAACATTATACAATTATTTAGATTGAGATATATTTTATCACAGATCATACCTATTGAACATAGTATTTGTTTAGCATTATATGTTTTTAATAGAAGATCCTAATCTTATACAGGTATATCATTAAAGAGAGAAATTAGTTCAGTAAATCTGGTGTAAAACCATCTATTCCCATATTTTACATTATATAGCTTTAGTACGACTGATAATGTTGTATATTTAGTACAACCGACATACAATGGAATCTTTTCACAATAAATTAACTTTTGAATTTCTTTTGAAATAAAACTATGTTCCTATTAAATTTTCATTTTCATTAACTCAACACAATCGTCATAATCATTTATACCTATAATACAATATCTACCATCATTAAAACTTGTAATCATATCAGATGATCCGTAAAATACATTATTATCCTAGTTACTAGCTACATTTAATTCTTCCATATGTTTAACCCATCATTTATAAATTTTATCTATTTCATGACAAATAAATCTTCCTTCCAACATATTTAGGAAAACTATTCTTGAATAACAATGACATAAACATGGAAAAAGGATTTTAGAAGGGTCATATGCATGATCTTTTTCAATATTAATCGAATCTTTCACCCCAACCTCATAATATCTGGTCATACGATTTCCATCCATACATTTTCAATTCACATCCATCCTATTTGATTTAGTAATATTCATATTTAACAAATTAAATAAATACACAGAAGGTATTTTATTGGAATCATAAAAGGTTATTCTTTATATATACACACATATTGTCATCATATTTTATATAAATATTCATTTTTCAACAATTTGTTAGAACATAAAAATAACAAGAATTATATGAATTTAATGTATTATAAAACTTATTTTTTATTAAGGGAATTTTAATATCATAAATAATTATTTTTTAAAGGGATTCATAAAAGGAATTATAATAACGTAATCTTTTAAAATGGAGGTTTTCATCTCTAGTTAGTTCACTTCATTAAAGGTCATCAATGTCATCAAAAGTCACTGGATGTCACATTGAAGAACAAATAGTTATAAAAAATAGGATGATTTCAGGTCAAAATATCATATAGTATATTTTCAGTTGTCGTGTATATAACTTTGTTAATTGTGAATTATAATTTTTCTAGAGCATAATCCGAAATTAATATAAGAAGCTCAATCCTAAATCAAATTTTTTTGAACCATGTTTAATATCATTTTTTTTATTTTAGTACACAATTATATTATGGTATTTATAAATGAGGGGGTTATGATACAAAAAAAATCCCCTTAAATAGTTAGTAAACACTTCTCTTGGGTATTCAGTCCCATAATTTGGTTAAAACAATTTCATAACATTTCCATGATTATTTTTTTTGAATTGGTTATTGGATATTTTAGAACATTTCAAAGATTAAATATTTTTATTTTGTTAAAATTACATATTTATATATATTAAAATCATATGTGGAGGTAAAAATGTACCATAAACCTCCACTTTCTTATATACAACTTGATCTACACAAATATATGATGATATAAAAAAACCTTTGTTTTGGAAAGAATTAAGTCTTCTCTCTTGGGGTAGAATGTTTTCCTAGTGTAGAGTAGGTAACTCCAATCTCAATGTGATGATATAATGTGACTATTAATTTCATCTATTTTTAATATTTAAATAAAATTTTAACTAATATTAATACACACACACACATATACACAAATGTATACATAAATACTGAAAAAAATATAAAAAATATATTATACTTATACATATAAAAACAATTGACACACACACACATATAATAATAAATTCAAGACCATTAAACCATGGACATAGATACCCAAATCGATGACCTATAAATTTATTAATAAAATGAAAATCATACAAGAAAAAACATAAAAAAATGGTAAAAATACCCAGGGAAATACACACCCAAGGGACACAAAAAAACCACACATAGATAAATCAAAATAACATCCCCTAAAGGACCATAGATCTTAGTCCCAAGATCCATATTAGCTTACTGAAATCTTTACTTACCATTTTGGGTTGTAAAAAATCTATTCTTGATCCAGAAGTTGGACTCCCTTGGTCACGCTCTATTCCCAAGGTCATTGTCAAGGCTCCCGAGGTCATCTCCAGCTAGAAATATCCATCCCGTGGGAGTAGCAAACTTAGGTCACCGCATCTCGAGGTCATCACACATTTAGAGGTCTATGTCTCCCTATATCACATTGTTTATATCCAAAATCTATTCCCATAATCATAGTATTATTCCATACAACCATCCCCTCCATCAAGAGGCCCCACTTTCCACCATCTCTAATGGACGCTAGTCTGTAGAAGTCAACCCACACACTGCGATCCTTCATCGCCAACCACCATTGTTGAGTAAGCACCTCCATACCCTTATTTTCATCATCACCAGTCAATGCAAGTCTATAGTTATTAGCATGTGCCCTACAATCCTCCCTCACAACCAATTGTCATCGAGTCAATGTTGCTAGCCACCGAGGACTCTGCTAGCTTTTCTTCAGCCTATTTTCTATCACCGTAATTAAGTTAGTGCTTCCCCAATCCATGTAAGCTGAAAATCCTCCATCATCCTCATGTTTTTGTAGGTCATATATCTACCATTGGGGTCCCAAATCCCTCATCAGTATACTCTGGGTATCCCGAGGTCAGAATGAGATTACTCTTCATTCCCACAATTTGGAATATCCTTTTGTAACAGAGTCGAGTAACATCAACCCCTTAATCCTCTTTCGTCAGATCTATACTCATTCACCATTGTCAGGGTTCCATCTAAAGAAATAGAATCAGACCATGAAAATTTGAGCACAAAAAATCTATAAAAAATTAATAGAGTAACCGATTTGGGGTTTTCAGTCTTCAACTCCATGCCATTGATATGATTGATTTTCTCCAGCCCTAGGTCTCCCAGGCCAAACACATAATCACTTCTAGGGTTCCATCATAAAACCCATGGGAGACAGGAGGAATTTCCCAACCAAGATTATATGTGAGCCACCATCCTTGATGGAATCTGATGTGGGCTTCCCCTTCAATGAATCAGATCCAACCATCTTGTACTGCCGTTTTCTCATCCTCACGACTCATCGCATGACCACCATTTATTAGGAAGACTTTCAACACAAGGAACCATGGATTCACATGCTTCAAGTGAGAAACTAATCTCATTGTCAAATTGGTTTGGGGTATTCTATACCCTAAATCACACCTAGGCTGCACTATCGCTCTGATACCACATGTCATGATTGATTTACACCAGCCCTAGGTCTTCCAGGACTAACACATAGGCCCTTCTAGAGTTCCATCCTAAAACCAATGGGTTCTAGGAGGAATTTCTGATCAAAGATTATATGTGATCCACCATCCTTGGTGGAATCAGATGTGGGACTTGGGTTTGTACCCAACATTCATAACTTCAATCACTAGAGTGACCACATTAAGAGAGAACTAAGGGGAATTCTTCACTTACCATTGTTTCACAATGAACCTCACATCAAAAATTGGTCTGAGGATGCATGAAGCCATATGCTATAAACATCTCTTAGTGGCCAACGTTCCCATCTTCAAAGGCACCACTTGGGGTGAGTGGAACCAGACTACGATCGTAGGAGGAATAACCATAGAATTCAAGAGAGATAAACTCTCCATTTAAGAGATAGAATCTTTCCATCATCACTTCACACACACACACAAATGCATACATATATATGAATACCACATATCTCATGTCATGTTTCTATAAAAAACCATTATCCGTACTCTTCAATCATCCCAATTTCAAATATAGTTTCTACTTTGACCCAAATCACAACTCAATGAATAATCTTGGATCTTTTAATATTTATAAAGAATGCATTTATTTATAATATTATGAACATTTATTTCTTTAAAAAAAATTCTGAAGAAATTATTTCTCCACCTAATCGATACAAACCATTTTATTTCCACTAGACCCCTATTAAATTTTCAATTAATATCAAATAAAGTAATTAGTTTATAGGCAATCCCAATCAATATTCTATATTTATATATACAAAGAGTAATGATAAACCAAAAATTAGGTAAATAAAGAAAGACTAGTGAACCAAAATGGAAAGGGAAAATAAAGTAAAAAAATAATTAAAAAAACGTTCAAAATATTATATCTTCAGTTTTGAGGTTTGATTTGTAAAAATGAGTTTGAATGATGCAGACGAGTAACAGAAGATATACACAGAAAAATAATGAAAAAAACTTGAATGATCTATTGAGAATCCTTAAAAACAAGTTTTGAAATTCCTACATTATGTTTTGAGGGTTGATTATGATTTTTCCAAAACAATCGACTTCAGATGAAGCAGACTTCAATTCCATAAGAGTTCGAATTCAGCGTGCGTAAGAAGCAGTCGTCAGGGTCCTTTTTTAAAAAGTGCAATGTGTTTTTATCACCGCTTATGAAAAAGCACTGATAGAAGCCCATTTTATCAGCACTAAAAAAATATAAGTGTCGAGAAATAAAATTCTGTTTGTTCTTTCTTAGCACTAATATATCATCATTTTTATAAATGCTAAAAAGAGTTGACAAAAGTAGAATTTCTAAATGCTTATGTTTTTGGGCTGATAAAATATAATTTTATTAGCGCTTAACCTAGCGCAAACAAATATGTAAAAAAATGAATAAATAAATAATATTAATTATACAATTAATAAAATTATTAATAATGAACAATACTAACTATTTTAATTACAAAAATGTTTAAAATTGCATTTAAATTAAATATTTATATAAATTAAACACATATTGAAAATATTAAAACTTAATAAATAAATACTATTAAATAAATATAAAAAAAATATTCTGAAAAAATTAAAAATTAATAAATAATATCTATTGAATCAATATTAAAAATGAATAAATAAATTTTAATAAATTACAAAAGTATTAAAAAAAGTGAATTCATAGCATTAATTACATAAATTACAAAGACATAAAAATGAATAAGAATGAATAAATAAATAATAAAAATTATATAAATAAAAATATTACTAAAAATGAATTATATCAAGAATTTAATTTATAAAAATATTTTAAAAATTAATTTAAATAAACTAATTATATAAATTTCAAAAATATTAAATATGCTAAAACTTTAGAAACAAAAATGAATAAATATTATTCAAAGATTTTACAAAAAAATGAAAATATTAAAACATAGTAAATAAATATATATAAATAAATATTAAAAAACGATAAAATTTCAAAAAATATAAAAAATTATAAATATTAAAAATGAATAAATGATATTAAATGAAAGAATATTAAAAACGAATAAATAAAATTTAATAGATTACAAATATATTTTAAAAAAATAATTCGAAAGATTACTTAAATAAATTGTAAACATATAAATAATTATGAATAATGAATAAATAAATAATATAAATTAATGATGGGGGTTCAAAACCCATTTGATGCAGGTACTGTTATGCTACAATAATAGCGTCGATACTGTAGCATCGACAAAATTATATCAGTCAAAGACACTATAGTAGGAACTGTAGTGGCAATGGTATTGTATGTGGTATTGTAGCAGCCCAACTACTGTAGCAGTACTATTCACTAAAGGGCCTTTGGGCCAAAAATATCGACCTTTAGGGCCATGTATTGGGTTTTAATGCCCATTAGGCCTACGAGCCATGCAATGTGTATCCTCTACCAAAAAAAGAGGTTATATCCATTGTTTCAATAATAAAAGAGGCTTCATCCCCAAATTTAAAAAAAATGAATTATATTAACTATTCAAATTACAAAAGAAATTAAAAATTCATTTATATAAATTAGTTATAGAAAATTCAAACATTTTTAAAATATTAAATCCTAACAAATAAAATTGAATAAATATTAGTCATATAAATTACAAACATATTGAAAATATTATAACTTAGTAATGAAATATGTATAAATACATATTAAAAATGAATAAATTATAAAATATTAAAATTAACAAATATTAAAAGTTAATAAATATTACTAAATGTATGAATATTAAAAATAAATAAGTAAAATTGAATAAATTACAAAAAAAATTTAAAAAGTGGATTCGTAAAATTAATTACATGAATTACAAACACATGAAAATGAATAAACATGAATAAAAAACATATTAATTATATAAATAAAAAATCTATTAAAAATGAATTATATTTATTGTATAAAAATATTAAAAAATAAAATTCAAGTAATAAAGTGAGTGAAATATTTTTCAAACATATTAAAAAAAATTAAACTTAATAAATAAAAATGAATAAATACTAATCTTATAAATTACAAAAATATTGAAAATATGAAAATATATTAAATAAATATGAATAAATTTTTAAAAATGAATAAAATCCAAAAATATTAAAAATTAATAAATACTGAAATTAAAAAAAATGAAAGAACAGTAAAATGAATAAAAAAATTTGAATAAATTACAAGAAAATTAAGAAATTTGAATTCATAATATTAATTATATGATTTGAAAACACATAAAAATGAATAAAAATGAAAAAAATAAGTAATATTATTATAGGTAATAATTGATGTATGTATTGTATTGATTGTATATTAAAATTTTATTTGATTATTATAAAAAATATAAAAAACAATTTATTTAATTAAATGTTTAAATATTTAAAAATATATAAATAACTATCAAAAAGTAGATATATTACACAAATATAAAATGAAAAATCTTACAAAGGAATGGAATACAAAAAATACAAAAAATATAGAAATATTAAAGATGAATAAATAATATTAAACGAATCAACAGATATACACATTACATACATACTCATATATGTATCTATGCACATAGACATACGTGTGCATATACAAACACAAACACATACACAAACACATACACATACACATACACATACACATACACATACACATACACATACACATCCTCATACACATACACATGCACATGCACATGCACATGCCCATACACATACACATACACATCCACATACACATACACATACACATCCACATACACATACACATGCACATGCACATGCACATGCACATGCACATGCACATGCACATGCAAATGCACATGCACATGCACATGCACATGCACATACACATCCACGTCCACATTCACATACACATACACATTGACATACACATACACATACACATACACATCCACCTGCACATTCACATACACATACACATACACATCCACATACAGATACACATACACATACACATACACATTGACATACACATACACATACACCTACACATACCCATACACATACACATACACATACACATACACATACACATACACATACACATACACATACAAATACACATACACATACACATACACATGCACATACACATACACATACACATACACATACACATACACATACACATACACATGCACATACACATACACATACACATACACATACACATACACATACACATACACATACACATGCACATTCACATCCACATACACATCCACATACACATCCACATACACATACACATACACATACACATACACATCCACATACACATACACATACACATACACATACACATACACATACACATACACATACACATCCACAAACACATACACATACACATACACATACACATACCAGTACACATACACATACACATACACATACACATACACATACACATACACATACACATACACATACACATACACATACACATACACATACACATACACATACACATACACATACACATACACATACACATACACATACACATACACATACACATACACATACACATACACATACACATACACATACACATACACATACACATACACATACACATACACATACACATACACATACACATACACATACACATACACATACACATACACATACACATACACATACACATACACATACACATACACATACACATACACATACACATACACATACACATACACATACACATACACATACACATACACATACACATACACATACACATAGAGATGCACATACACACACACATACACATACACATAGACATAGACATACACATGCACATACACATACACATACACATACACATACACATACACATACACATACACATACACATACACATACACATACACATACACATACACATACACATACACATACACATACACATACACATACACATACACATACACATACACATACACATACACATACACATACACATACACATACACATACACATACACATACACATACACATACACATACACATACACATACACATACACATACACATACACATACACATACACTTACACATACACATACACATACACATACACATACACATACACATACACATACACATACACATACACATACACATACACATACACATACACATACACATACACATACACATACACATACACATACACATACACATACACATACACATACACATACACATACACATACACATACACATACACATACACATACACATACACATACACATACACATACACATACACATACACATACACATACACATACACATACACATACACATCCACATACACATACACATACACATAGACATAAACACACACACACACATACATGTATATACATAAAAATAAACATATACACATACAAGATGTTGTGTTTCATATGAGCATTTGAATTTTCAGAGGAGGTTTGAGTTTTCATTTGGTGGATGGGATGAATTATGAATGAGGTTTCAAAATGGAATTCCAAATGTTTGGATTTCAAGAGGGGGGGTGTTATTGATGTGTCATGAGGCTTGAGGTATGCCTCAGGTGCTTGGATATATCATGAGAGCTCAAAGGGTTGAAATTTTATTTTCAGGGGAAACCGTCTAGGGCGTACATTTAGTTCTAACTGTGCGCTCTAACCATGTTTCCTATGTTGTATAAGAACATGATTTTTCTAAATCATGATAGAATAAAGGGAAACCATACACCTGATTACAAAGGGGTATAAATACGAATACCATGGTTAATGCATAGTTGGAAAACTATGCGATATAACTATGTAGGGTGGAGGTATTGGGCTAGTGTTGACAACACGATTTGTGAATGGTTTGGAAAACCAGGTGGACAAAATGTTCTCCCTTTAAAAATTTATTTATTTTTACCAATTTTACCTTATGATATTTTAACTCAAACCCTCCCATTTATCCTCCCATTATCAACCTAGCATCCTATCATGGACTGTCTTTCTCCTCCATCACATCCATGGTGAATCTACCTCTCTTCTTATTAGATTTCACTTTTATCTCCAACATTGGTGAGATATTAAGGTTATGATTACGTTTCCCCTTCTCCTCCATTTCACCTAAAATATTGGGTGTTCTAAATAGTGTTTTGAGAAATTATTCAATAGAATAATGGTGGAATGATCCTAAGTTGATTGGGATTTCATGATGTATAGCAAGAGGGTGTTTGGAGACTATGCCTACACAAAATCAACCATTGTTTCATTGGATGTATATGGTAAAATACGTTTTACCTCGGGTTTTGGGAATGTTGTTAGTCTTAGATTAATGTTTTGGTATTTGTTGATTAGGATTTGGCATGATAAAATGACAGAAGGTTGAAACAGACCTCCAGAGGGTCATTGGTATTAGCTTAGATACAGAGGGAGTATCTGGTGGTTAGTTTGTCATTTATGTCTAATTTTTTCAATTTTGTTAATTTTTTAAGTTTTTAATTTATTATAATGTTATTATAATTAATTAATATTGGTTATTTGGTTGTGATATAGGGTCCTGGATGGTTTGGGTGTTGGCCAATGGTCTTGGATGAGCTTGGGCGGCTAGTTTCTATGCTAAGTGCTAAAATGGACATACTTCTTTGAAGTGAGTGGCCACAATAATAGCCCATAATATTATTTTATTTTAAAATTTCATGGGTTTCTTATCGAACAGATATATTGACCATTAAACTTAGAATTAATATTGAAACATTAAATATAAATTTCTTATTTATGTCCTTAGACACAATGCCAAATGGTTTCTTTTAATATGATCCCCTTGGGATAATTTATTGAGACATAAACCATATTAAAGGGTTATGTAAAAGTGGAAAATATAATGGTTGTAATTAAATCAAGGATTTTATGTTAGGAAAAAGTTTATGATGAAGGTGATTGTTTTCAAGTGTTTTATTTTGTTTTCAAGATTTTTTTTGATAAAAGTAACTCACCTCACTTTGAATTTGGCCAAAATTATATTGAACATCGTATTCAAGAAAATTAGACTCTCAAAATTTTTTTTTTTCAGAAAAAATAGAATCACTTTGTTTAAGAAAGTCCATCATATCAAGAAGAAGCTGTTTGAATGAAAAGTTCAATTGTATTGAGAATGAATCTTGCTGGGAGTAAATGGTCATCAGATTCACTCTAGATCTGGTATGGAAGAATTGATCATATTGGTGGAGAATTAGATTCTCTATGACTATGATAAAATAAATATGATGATGATTTGATGATTTGTATTTCACATAAATCATAAGTTGATTAGAAAACTTGTGATGCAAGCTTAATGAAAGAAATGAGGATTGAAATAAATGATTAAAATAATATTTAGATTAATTAGATCTGGATAGAAAGAGAAAATGGTACTATAAATCATATTTTTCCTAATCATAATCGTACTGATCATAATAATTTTCATCGTATCCAGGCCAATCATGCTCAGAATGATCATAAACAGGACAATTGTATTCCACCTTACTATATTTCGGTCATTTTTTTCTGGACAAATAGAGTTGGGATGAGAAAGAAAGAAATAATCTAGGAAGAATGTAAAGTTATGATACTTTAAAATGTATGTTTGATGATGTTGAATCTATTATCAAATGAATTCAATGTCATGAAGGGATTCATGAAACCAATAAAATTTTGTGAATGAAGAAATTTTATAAAGATGAAGCTGTATAAACTGGTCCATCACATTCAAAATTCAATCTTATTTAGGAAGAATTGTTTTCAAAAAAGGCCGATGGAAAATTAATTGATCTAAATCCGATGAAAAACATAATTATAGAGACCAAACAATAATATAGTCAACCATTTGAGATGGATGAATGAATTGATTGAAGTAAGAGATAGATGAACAATGATTTGTTTTCAAATGCTTTTATCAAGTGGGTCAAGATCCATCATATTAGAGTTGATTTTTTTCTATTTCAACTGATTTAGGAGAATAGGTGAAGAAGTTCAAGTGGATAGAATGTTGAAAAATCCATTTATTAATTTATATATTAAATTAGTACAGATAATTGTTTTTAAGAAATCAGATTGAGAAAATCAAATTCAGTTTTTGAATTCAGATTGGATTTTGAAAAGAAAGTATGAAGAAGAGATGCAGGTTGAAGAAGATTCAAGAATATTTGATAAGAGTTGTTGAAGTCAAAAATGCACCAGATATTTAAGGGAAATCGAGATTTGGGTGATTTTTTTTTTGAGCGGGAAAGATTTTGAGATTCCCGCCCAAACCACTAATGGATCACCTATAAAAGGAGAGAGGTAAATCACAATTTTTAAGAGGAATGACAAGGGAATAATATTCACAGAAGAATATAGAGAATCTATAATGTTTAAGAGAGAGAAATATGTTTCCGTATTGATCTCTTCTGGAAGAATTTTTGATAGGGAAGTGAAAGGTGAAGAGCCAAGATTGCAACATTTTATTCTTCTAATCATAGTATTAAGTGATTATCATATTTAGATGATTATCATATTATTATTTTCAATCATATTCATTCGATCATCATATAGGATTAGATAATCGGATCCGGATTTTCGTATTAGGATTTCCAGACTGAGGAAGGAGTTCTGAATTGTCTCAATCGTACCCAGATAGTGCTATATTTTTTATACTGATCAATCATACCAGGAATAATCATACTGAGTTTTTTGTATTAAGAATAGAAGTGGTAAAAATTTATCTCTAACATATTCAGACAGGTTATATATTTTCCATACTTGGAAAAACCATATTGGGAGAATTGTACTGAGAATAATCATATTGGGAGAATGTTACTTGGAAGATTTGGACTGAGAAAAATCTATTGGGAAAATGAGACTGGTTTTCCTTAACAAATATAAGAAGTTCTCAACATCTTTATGGTAAAAAATTGATGGGTTTTTTTCAAAGGAATACATTTTTATAAATTGAGGATGATCACATGTAACATGTTTTGTTACACAATCATTGTTTTACCCTATTTATGCTAAGAGGGAGAACACAAACTATGGGATTTTTTAAATAGTGCTACATCACTAAAAAAGTATATCATACTCATTGAATTCCACATAAAAGGATTTTTTTCTAGTGGATTGTGTGGTATTGGATCATTTCAAAACCATACCAAGGACATAGATATTATTATTGAATAGTGAAACTTGTAAATACTTGTGTTCCATTGGATGTGTTTTTGAATTGTTTTCAGTAGTGAAAGAAATATTTAATAGGAGGTGATGATTATTTCAATTGAATATAAAAATAAAAGAAAATGTATCACTGATTTACTTGCTCCCCCTTTCAGTGGTATAATGATCCAGACTGGGTACTCTCAACTTGTATTAGAGCCTAATGGTTTCCTTCTATTATTTTTTGCTGATGGGGAATTTGAATTTTGTTAACAAAAATTGTATTCTGGTTTTTTTATGGAAATAATTATCATATATGGAAATATAGAATATTGCCTTATCTTATATCTATTGGATATGATGTTCCTGAAGCTATAACAGATGGGTTTCCTCCTATTGATTTTAGAACTCCTCTTACATCTTTTGATAAGATGAATCTTGAGAATGATGGAAGGGACAAGAATTCTATATTATCATCACTTTTTGAAAGTTAATTCCATAGGTGAAGGGTGTTTCTAAAAGGTTTCGGGACTCGCAGCGGAAGCCAGTGGGTTGGGGATTTTAAAATTTTCATCGGTGGATTGATGAGACTTGTCGACACTGAAGATCCGAGCCCCGAAAAGGTCCTAGGATCTCGAGTAAATTATAAGTAGCAAAAAAATAAAATTGAAAACGTACCCATTTCAAATTTGAAGTCGCGGTTGACTGCAACTCATCAACGGTGATCTTTGCTTGAAGGATCCAAAGTAAGAACCCTCTAGATCGTCCACATACACTTCAAAAACTCACAGGAGTGTCGATCATCAAATTCCGGGTTCTAGCGTGGAGATCCGACGACGCTTTTGATGTACCACCAATCACCGCATCGAGATGCCTTTGATTCTTGGGAGATTTCTTGATCTGAGCATCTTGGATCAAGAGCTTCTCTCTCTAGAGGGTGGGAGGAGAGATAGGCTCTCATTTTCATTCATTGAAAATGAGTGAATAGTATTAATGGCCACAAAAGTGATAGATCCACCTCCTATATTTATAGTGGTGTTGATAAATACCCAGTAGGGTTCCCCGACCCCCTTTTATTTCAATGTCCACTAAATAAATATTTTTGATGAATTAAACTACGTCAATATTATTTATTACTTTATCACATACTTATAATATATATAAAATATATTACATGATAAAACCGAAGCCATTTAACTTGACTCGATGTCCCGCTTAATATTAAATGAACCTTGAATATTAAAATAATATTCGTTCGATTAATATTATCTTATATTTACTAAAATTGTAAATAAATTAAATAAATTCAATCAAAAATATTCATAACTTGAATATTAATGAATTTATTTAATTCTTTTGGTGATTGAAAACTTGGACAACACTCATAACCCATGGCGAAGACCACCATGTCCATATACCTATTAGAATGAATAAGGAGGATTCTTGAATATGCTATTGTGTGTGACCCTCCAGGCCCTTATCTCGATAGCAGGGAATAAAATTCACAGACCTAGAGAGAAGTCTAGAAACCCATAATGGACCCTAAAGATATAAGGATGGTTATAAAAACGACTACCAACCTATGAACACTAACTGTGTACTATAATATCTTTGTCTTTAAATATATAATAAAGTAGGATGCACACTTGTGTCATCATCATTTTCTTGATTTATTATTTTTTGATATATCTAGATTGATTTACCTTTGTACTGCTTTGGCCGAAGACATATGGAGGCAGCACTATCCCAATCAACCTGGCCTGAGATATACCACTTCCTAAACATGGAAGTGAAAAATCCTTTCTTGACCATTCAACCAATGTCATAACACCAACGACACACCCAACCCAAGATACCTCACCACAATTTCAATACCATGGTTTTTTCCTTCCATCAAAGTACGAAATCAAATAGTACACACTAGTAATGATCTCAATTCAGAAGACCAATACACATGTCTGTAGATAGAAATGACCAATGACACCCAAAACATGTGGTGTTTCTATTGGTGGGTCTATCCTCATGATCTCACTACTCGAGATCACCAAGTGCGAACTTCATAAAAATAAATTTCAATACTTATGAGCACCCAATACCTGATAGTCAAACATCTACTGTTTCCTGTCAGTAAGATGTATCTAGACAATAGAACATATATTTAAGATTAATGTCAAAGTATCTCGAGGTTCTCATTATAGCCTGGGATCTGCTATAACCTCTCGACACGACAATTAATCTTTGGAAATTACCATTATAACAACATATGTAGAAAAGTATAAACCTTAATGGTAAGATAACAACATGCACAACTAACTATACACATGATATGGTAATCAAAAGTACTGCCTAGTTGGGTCTAGGTCACCCACTAATTCAACACTCCCACTTGCACTAGATCCAACTTACTAACCAAACTTGTTAGCTACTCACATGGTGAAAATCATGTTTATACTGAGTAATGGATTTAGCTGTGGGGCCTTCCACATTTTTACTGTGTGGCAAATCTGTTATATGAGACCTCATCTCCTTGAGTAAAACTTCTCATGATAAAGTATCCCCAAGTTTATCACTTTTGTCCATTGTCATAACTTGACAACTTGGCTAGTAAGAATATCATAATTATGATAATAATTTTCTCACTAGGTGAGAATAAAATAATTGGAGAAAATTATTGCAATTAATAACTACTTATTAGTTGCCTTAGAAGCTACAACGTACTCAAAATTTATAGATATCGATACCACTATCTTTTATGAGCTTGACTCACTCATCGCCTTAGCCTAACTGTAATACTTGATCAAATTGATCTAAGGATTAATAGGTTTTGTCCCACATAAACTAGCATACATTATTCTTCATATACCAAGAACATATCATTTTTACTCTCCAAAGTACAAGATGATAGTTCTGACTGCATCACTTGCAGTGCTTCTGGATATAATTGATATTTTCCTACAATAAATTATATTATAGCAGTATCAATTATTGTACACAACATGGCATATGTGATTGATCCATCGTTGAAGCGTATGGTACCCAACTCACAATTTTAATCTCTTCCCATTTTCTGAACATGTCAACCTGAAGAGATTAATCCATGTGACATATGAAACAATTCATCTCTTGAATTGTTTTGAATTTTATTTTTCAAAACAATGTCACTTTATGTATGATTGACTAGGTCCAAGAAACCGTTAGATCTACCTCAATAGATTCAGTTCCCTAGAACATAAGTTTCTAATTTATGTCAATCACTTGAGAATTAATTTTATCATGATATTATCTAACAGTAATACCAATATATGTTTTCTATATGTTTCCGAACATATTTATCTTGAAAACAATGGCACTCCCACTAACCTTTGGTAGACACAGGGAAAATATTCATTTGAAATGAATTCTCTAAGATATTATTTCTTACTTTAATCTATAACTGGATTTCAGTAACTTGTAACCCTTATTAGCATTAGATGGTTTCATCATCCCTTTCTGGTTGTGTCATATAGACACCTTCCACAAAAGATGATCTTCACATCCAATGACCAATATGATGATCTTAAAACTTTATCTATGACAAGTAAAATTCTAATGGATTTAGGCATACCGACTTGGTATAACCAATCGAGCCATATTGGTTCCAGGCTTGTACCATCCACATATCATCTCATTTGAATACCCACCGTATTATTCAATTTATAATCCCCTTTTCAATTTGATACATGGAATTCATTATTGAATTTTAAATTTGTCTTTTCAATCATAGCTAATTTCTATATACTACTTACTTGTAGGAATTATTATTGTTAATGAATAATTTATCACCAATCACAGTGAATATAAAACCATTTCCATGGTTTCATCCTTCCTACACAGTATGTGTCACTGGAACATTCCTATTCCACATGAACTTGTGAAACTTGTTCCTATGCCAACCATTTGTGCATCTCAAGCATCGACTAATTCCAAGTCAATTCATCTCCCACTATCTCTAATACAAATTTGTACCCTAATATAGAAATTTAGTCTAATAATTGACTACATCTTTCTATCTTAGTGATTTATGTAATATCCTAAGAAACCGTTAGGATAATTACTTAGATGCACCATGCGTTTAGCTTGATGCATGTTTGTTTATATATTAACAAAATCTTTTCATCTTTAACACATGTCCTATGAAATAAAAGATTATCATCATACTATGACTCATATGGTATCCATTTTTCATTTTAGTTGGAATATTGGTTATGGGGTTATACCATTATTTTCAAATCACATCATGAAATATAATGGAAGTTTCTGTAACTTTCAACATTGATACTCCATACATCATAACTCTGATGCATAAAATGTGTGTTTAGAAATTTCTCCATGCTAAATTTTTTCGATCAATGTAAATATGTAAGACTTTATCATTGATATTACTTATAAAGTTAATACAATGATGTAGATAAGGTAACATGCATTTAGGAATTACTCCACACAACATTATCGTGATCAATGATTTCATAGTCAAGATATTCTTCGACATGCTAATCTGAAGCAACTCATATCTTATAACCATGAATATAATTCATTATTACATTCCTTAATAACTTAAAGGAATATTATGAAGTTTTTTACCTCTATCTTTCTTTGGAATAGTTCACACTCTCTTGTTGAAATAACCTCGAAAGCATTGTGGCATACATTTATTTCTAAAGGTTTCTTTGCCTAAACTAAAGATGTTAATAATACCAAAGGTATTTAGCTATGATGAGACTAAATACAAAACTATGAATATCATTGGAATACACTTTTAATTTTACTTGATAAGGAATTAAATTTCCACAACTGGGTAGGTCTTACATTTTATATTCATCATGTATTGCCTTTGATTCATGTATGTCTGAACTATTTGTTGAGTATGTTACACCACAAAAAAAATTCATTCCAAAACTTGGAATTATGTCTCATTATGTCCAAAGGGAATGTAAGATGAATGTTTTGGTTATAATCAAAAACTTGTTCAATTTGAATCAATCACTTGGGAATTAAAAGTTACATGTTTCTTACTGATGACTTAGGAATCACCCTTTCTCAACTGCTTGGAGAAGACACATTACTCCTAGTAATGTTTCTCTACTTACTTGGTTACTGTATTTAAATAAATATATGTGAAAATCATATTGTATTTAATTCCCAATAAGTATGTGAGAAAACAATACTTTTATTTGATGAATATTAACTGAACGAGAAGTGGTTACTTGCTTCTAGTATTTCAGTCTATTGAATTTTTTAAAATTCCATATATTTATTTCAATATGTGGTGAAAATAACCTTCTGTTAAATAACTAACCACTTTTCTTTGAAGGACATGATGAAGGTACCTTTGGCGTAACATGGCATAAGTCTTTTCACATTGTCATTCAATATATTATCCATAAGAAAAATATGGTTTTATCTTTAATTTTCATATTACTTGGAGAATGTTACCTTAAAGGAAATGAAGCACTTACTTCATACCATTCATTTGTATCTTTAAATGAAACTAGATTAATTGGGTGTAAAAGGTATAATAATTGGATGAAATGAAAGATTGTGAACTTTCTTTCACTTTACACAAACTGAGTGCAATCATTGCATTCAAATCTTGATTTAATTTCTCCTTGGAAACTTCTTGGAGATGAGACTTCATTTAATCATTATCCATGTCATGATATAGTGACCGAAAATAACACCAGATGTTGATAATAGAATTATTATTTAACCATCTTATTCTTGATTCATGAGTATCCTATAAGCAGTTTTACACCCTCTCTTGCTGAGGTGGCTTAACAGGTTGGGACACAAGAACCTTGAATTTCTATTATAATAGTAATATGCACAAGCACCTATACTAAACTTGGAATTTTGTTCTTGTTTGGACATTAACTTTTTCCAATATTTATCACAATTTTACTTGTGGTATTGCTTGCAATTCTCTACAAATAAACTTTAGTAGATTGTAATTTTAATATTGATTACCAAAAGTGACATTACTGATTAATTTAATCATTAAATGTCTCCCAATAATTTTTCAAATTCTTGGAACCCTCTATACTAGAATCAAAATACTCATGAGTATTATAGTGTCAAGGATCCTTGAAATTACCTCATAGTATACAAGCTATGGTTACGACACTACTCGAAGGGTCCAAGGTAGGCTTTTGGCTGGCCAACTGCATTAACTCGCGGTTCCTTGATCTGTTGAGCGAAGTCACATCATCAAAAATCATTTCTTGATTTACTCAATGATTTCCTATAAAATTAAGAAAAGATAGCTATAACTATTTCTTTGCTACAATTTTAGTTAAGTCAACCCACCATCCTAATAGGAACTCCTCGATAGTAAGAGTCACCCTAAACCATGGCATGACCGACACCCCAAACACCCAGTTTTTTTCAAACTTGAATGATGGAAGGCTGTGGTGACTTAATATTTCTTTGATAGTTTTGTGTTTTCTCTAAAAGAATGTAATCCATTTCTATTAAACTTGTTTATATATGTTTTCACGCTCAAAACTAAACTTTAATATAAAAACATATGCCAACTCTTTGTGAATTTTATTATCTATTATTTTATGTATTTACCCGCTGTTCTAAAATGCATAAAATAATAAATAAATGCAAAAAGGAAAACTACTACCCAATTGGTCTTGAGAATCTAAACGACCTAAGAGCGTCATACCAAATTGAATTAATTTTATCTAGGTATTAAAATTTAATTATTTTAAAACACAATTAATATATCTATTAATTTAATTAAATTCCATAATTAAATTAATTAATTATATTAATTGAAATTAAAAACCGAGTCTCAAAACCTTGCTCTGACCCATCACGGGTCACGATGAACCTGCGCAGACCCGTAACGGGTCGGGCATAGCCCGTGATTTGCTTATCTCAGCCAGGCAGGTACGCCCAGACCAAAACTTGGTCGGACAGATCTGCTCGGTCCTATTTCGAGACAAATAAGACCCTACATAAAGGTGTCAGGGATTACCTTCACCCAGGTTCATTGGTGTGAGGGCGGAAGAGAGCCGTGTCGTTAGTGGGTTTCAGCGCCACTGTTGTCCGGTAGAAGGGAAGCCAGAGGTTGGTGCGGTGGCCTATGAGATATTCTTCTGGAAGATCTATCTAACAGCACCAGTTTGGCCCGATGAAGGAGGGTGGTGGAAGCTAGGGCCGCACAACGATGGTGGAGTGTAGCGTCCAAGAGGAGTCGCCAGGTGTAGGGAATCCAGGAAGGGAGAATCGTCGATGTTGACCGGCTGTGTGGAGGGCTACCAGGGCGGCCGACGGTGGTCACAAGCTGGCCTGCTCGGATGGGAAGGTCCGACCAGTGCGGGGCATCAGGGTAGTAGACTGAAACATGGAAGCTGCAGATGAGAGGGCGGCCTGGGTTGCTGCTCAGGAGGGTGTGCCGACATTAAAGAGGTGGATGAGAAGAGGCCGAAGGCCAGGGGCGGCGTGGCTACTAGTGACTTGATCTGGGCAGCGACCTTAGCTCTGGGTCGAGCTACAAGGGAAGTGGCTAGGAGCATGAGGAGACAATTCTTGGTCGAGTAGAAAGGATGGCAGGCACTCGGAGGTTGGGCAGCGCGAGAGGGGGGAGGGAGGGAGCTGCTGTTTTTGGAGATCGCGCTGACGTGCCAGGTGATGAGGAGGAAGTTGACTCTCTATTAGGGCATCGGGCTCTGCGCAGGTCGCCTGTGCAGGGCATAGGCAGTATCCAAGTGCAGGTCACCCAAGAGGAAGACGCACCCACTTGGGTCCGCGCGGACCCCCTTCTCCCTTTTGATTTTTTTTGATTTTCCTTCCCTTCCTTTTTAAAAGAAGTCAAGTCATCCTCCTTTTTTTAATGTCACCTCCTCTATTTTTTAAGGTCAAGTCAAGTCTCCAAAAAATTTCCACACCAACTTTCTAAAGGCTACTTAATAGCCTTTCAATTTAATAATAATAAATTTATTATAATAAAATAATAATTTATTATTATTATATTATTATAATAATAAAATAAATATTATTATAATAATAGAATTATTATTCAAAACATAAAATTATAAAATTTATAATTTTTCTTATAATTTTAATCATATCTGATGAATGATCTAAACATGAACGGTTCTTAAGAATGAATAAAATTTAATACCCATGATCAAACCACAAATTCAATCCAATCTGAAAATTTAAAATGACCACAACATGATCATTCGACATCGGATAGACACGTGGTTTGAAGCGATGAGACCGTTTTTGAACACTATACTTAATTGTAATGAAAATATATTTTTCTAGGCTCAAAATATTCACACAATTCCTCTGATACCACTAAAAGGTTTCGGGGCCCGCATTGGAAGCTGGCGGGCCGGGGATTTTAAACTTTTTTCCAGCGGATCAACGGGACTTGTCGACTCCAATGATCCGATCCCCAAAAAGGTTGAGGATCTTGCGTAAATTATAAGAAGCACAAAAATAAAAATGAAAATGTACCAGTTTCAAATACGAATCTACGACCGACTATAAATCATCGATGGCGATCGTTGCTTGAAGGATCCAAAGCAGTAGCCCTCTAGATCATCCACATACGCTTCAATTACCTGTGGGAGCATTGATCGTCAAATTCCGGGTGCTAGCATAGAGATCTAATGACGCTTTCGATGTAATAATGATCACCGCATCGAGTTGCCTTTGATGCTTGAGAGATTTCTTGATCCGAGCATCTTGGATCGAGAGCTTATCTCTCTAGAGAGCGGGTGGAGATAAAGGCTCTCATTTTCATTCCTTGAAAATGAGTGAATAGTATGAATGGCTACCCAAGTGAGAGAGCCACCTCCTCTATTTATAGTGGTGTGGAAAAATACACAGTAGGGTTCCCCAACCCCCCGTTTATTTCAACTTCCACTAAATAAATATTTTTGATGAACTAAAATACGTCAATATTTTTTATTACTTTATCACATACTTGTAATATATATATAATATATTATGTGATAAAACCTGATCCATTTAACTCAACTCGCTGTCCTGCTTATTATTAAACAAACCTTGAATAATAAAATAATATTTATTCGATTAATATTATCTAGTATTTACTAAACTTGTAAATACATTAAATAAATTCAATCCCAAATATTCATAACAGGAATATTAATGAATTTGTTTAATTCTTTTGGTGATCTAAATCTTGGACAACACTCAGACCCTGTGGCGGGGCCCACCATGTCCATATACCTATTCAACTGAATAGGGAGGATTCTTGAATTATCTATTGTGTGTGACCCTCTAGACCCTTAACTTGATAGCAGTGAATAAAATACATAGACAAAGAGTGGAGTCTAGAAGCCCATCACACCCCTAAAAAGATAAGGAAAATCATTACAATGACTTCCAACCTATGAACACTGACTGTATACTATAATATCTTTGTCTTTAAATATCTCATAAAGTAGGACACACACTTGTGTCATCGTACTATTCTTTATTTATTATTTGTTGCTCTATCCAGATGGATTTACCTTTGTACTACTTTCGACAAAGACTTATGAAGGCATCACTATCCTGATCAACCAGGCCTGAGATATACAACTTTCTAAATATAGAAGCGAAAAATCCTTTTTTTACCATTCAACCAATGTCATACCACCAACGACACACCCAAAACAAGATACCTCACCATGATTTCAATACCATGGTTTTCACCTTTAATAAAAGTACGCAGTCAAATGGTACACACCAGTAATGATCTCAAGTCAGGAGACCAATACACATGTCTGTAGATAGGAAAAACCAATGACACCCAAAACACATGGTGTTCCTATTGGTGGGCCTGTCCTCATGATCTCAATACTAGAGATCTCCAAGTGAAAACTTCGTAAGAAGAAGTCTCAATGATTATGAACCCCCATCACCTGATAGTAAAACATCTACTATGTCCAGTCAGTATGATGTATCTAGAATATTTAACATATATTTAAGATTAATGTCATAGTATCTTGAGGTTCTCATTATAGTATGAGATCTGCTATGACCTATCAACACGACAATTAATCTTTGGACATTACTATTATAACAGCGGACGTGAAAAAGTCTACACTATAATGGTAAGATAACATCATGTACAACTAACTGTACACATGATATGGTAATCAAAAGTACTACATAGTTGGGTCTAGGGAACCCACTATTTCAATAGTTTCCACACCCAAAGGTATATGGGATAAATTGAAAAACATATACAAAGAAAATACAAAATTTAAGCAGAAAAAACTTCAAATATAGATATTGGAGTATAAAGACTTGACGATGGGTGAGTAAAAATATCTTGGGGAATTATTTACTAGGGTAAATGACATTGTTAGTACTATCATATGTCTTGGTGAAAAGTTAGACGATTCTAAATTTGTTGAAAATATTTTGAGAATCCTTCCCAACATGTTTGATGCAAAAGTTTCTTCATTGGAAGACAAATATCCTGAAACATTATCCCTAAAATATTTTAATATAACTCTCATTACATATGAAATTATAAGGGATAAATCTATGAAAAGAAAAAAAGGTTGATGGAGAATTGTATTTTAAGGCTGCGAAGAAAGAAAAGTCAAAGAAGATTCTTATTGAAGATGAAGATGGTGAATCTGATTTTGAAAATGAGGTATGTAAAAACATTGATGAAATTGTATCACTGTTTTCTAAAAATTCAAAATAGGTACAAGGAAATAAAAATGGAAACTTCCCTTGAAATGTTTTGAATATAGATCCATTGGTAAATTTTTGGCTAATTTTTCTTTAACAAATAAAGAATAGGATAGTGATGTAGAAAAAATAAAGACAAGAATATTGTGGAAGAAATAAGGAGTTGAAGAAAAATTATATTCCACTTGGAAAGATATAAAATTCTTCAAGTTTAAAAGAAGAATTTTCTTATTTGGAGATGAAGAAAAATAAGGTAGTGATGTTGAATCTAAAAACTATTTTGAGTTTGGTATTGAAAATCTTTTCATTGCAATAATGAATAATGAAGATTTCGGAAGTAGTTGTTCCATAGAAGAAGAAAATCAACTTGAATATCATTTGAAAGAATATTTGAATGAATTTATGAGGAAGATTAGAAATCTTGAGAAGAAAAACAAGAATTTGGAATATAAATATTATTTGAGAAACAACCATGAATTTATTTATGACGAGAAAGAAATGATGGTAAAAGAGATTGATGATTTGAATAAATCTCTTGAGGAAGAAAATAATCATAATGAGTATATGGAAGTGAATCTGAAGGAAAAAGAAGAAGATTTGTAAATTTTCCAACAAAAACATTTAAAATATGAAAAGGGAAATTAAAATTTTAAAAACTCTATCTCTAATTTTGGTGAATGTTATCAAAAATAGAAACCTAAGAAGGATCAACAAAAGATATCTTCAAAGGTTAATAAGAAATATATAATTGTTTATGAAGAGAAAAAAGATGAGAAAGTCATGTATGTGGACAAGACCAATAAAATCATGCATTTAGAAGTCTATGAGTATGAAACTATTTTGAAATAATTTGAATCCAGAAAAGTTTCGAATACTTTTATTTATAATAAAATAGAAAACAAAAGGAATACACTTATTGATAATAAAAATTTTGGTGGCTCAAAAAAGAAAGCAAAGATGACTAAGAAACACATTCACAATTCCGACTAGTATGGAAGTTTCAGTGGAAAATACTCATTTTATGGATATTACTCATATTGTGGTGGATTTAGGAATACAGAAAATACCTATTGGTTTAACCAATAACATCATAGTTATTCCACAGGTTATAGAAGTCAAGGTTTGAGAGGGAGTCAATTCCAAATGAAGAAGAGGTCTAAAAATGTTATTTTAAATAAACCCGAGAAAGGTAGAGTAAGAATTGAAAATAGGTTCCAACCCTTGGAAACAATTTGTTAAATATGTGGAAAACTTGGACACCTTGAAAAAGGATGTCTTGTTTTACTAGTGACAAAACAAAATATTCTTATCAATTCTTATAATCCCAATATGAAGAAATAATAGGAAGAATAATAATCTCTTGTTGTTGAAATCACATTGAAATCTAAAAAATTAGAATGGAATTGGAATCTTGATAGTGGGTGTTCTTCTCATATGATAAGAGATTTTAAATTGTTGAATAATGAGAAAGATTTTAAAGAAGGCAAAGTAACATTTCACAATGATGAATCAATGAAAATCAAAGGTGTTGGATCAACCATCATTGGAAAATAAAAGTTGAAATCGAAGAAATATTTGTAAATTAATGTGTGAAAACAAGACTTGCTAAGTGTTTCACACTTATGTGATTAGGGTAACAAATTTTTCTTCAAGAATGATGGGTTTGTTGTGAAAAGTGGAGAAGATGGAAAGATTGTTACAAGAGGCCAATATACAAAAGGAAACTTGTTTTAGGTTGGTGAAATACAAAACTCTTGTTACATGAGTATGGTGGAATTGAATCAATTGTGGAAAAAAGGATGAAAACATGTGTCAAAGAAACATGAGAAAATTATCAAAAAAAGATAGTGTCTGAGAAAATCCCGATTTTCAAGAAGAATAGATTGGTGTTTCACTATTTTTCATAAAGTAAGGATTACAAATTCAGTGCATAAGAATGTTTAGATTTTTTCAAAACAACCCTTGGAGCTTATTCATTCTGATATTTGGGGGATAATGTGGAAGTAATCAACAAATTGAGATAATTACTTCATTATATTCATTTAATATTTTACTCAGATTACTTGTATTATGTATATGAAACATAAGTTAGAATCATTGAAAATGTTTAAATGTTTTAGAAGGAATGCTAAGAAGGAATGTGAGTATTCAGTAAAGAAGTTGATAATAGACAATGGTGGTGAATGTAGAAGTTAATAATTTGATAGTTATCTTGAGAAGCATGAAATTTGGATTGAGTATAGTTCCCCATACACTCCTTAGCAAAATGGGGTTGCTAAAATAATGAATATAAGTTCGGTGGAAATGGGAAGAATTATGTTACTTGAACATGGTATTTCTCATTACTTTTGGAGGTAATCCATGAGCAATACTACTCATATTTAGGGCTATTTTTTCTATGGGTATCATTAAGATATAACTCCATATGATTTTTTTATGGAAAAAATACAAGTTTGAAATAATTTAGAGTTTTTGAGAGTCCACGTATTATAATGAAGAAAGGTGGAAACTATGGAAATTTTGACCAGAAAGGTGAATATGGAATCGTTATTGGCTATGATCCAGAGGGAAGAGGATATAAATGTTTCATTAAAGAAATAGTAAGAATAATTGATTCAATTTATGTGAAATTAATTAAAAGATATAATGAAGACAAATGTATTCAGGGAGATAAGGAAGTTGAGAAGAATAAGGAAAGTTTTTAATTTAATTTTGATAAGGATAAAGATAATTTTAATACTAATCAAGAAGAAGAATCAGACTCATTTATTTCCAGTGATGAAGAAGATACTCGAAAATATTATCCTAGGATGAGGAAGAAAGTGGAAGGTCAAAATATAATTGGTGATCAACATCATAAGGTTCAAATAAGAAGAACAAAAAATGCTATTACACATAATTTTTTCTATTCAAAAGTGGATCCAAATGATGTGAGAGAAGATTTTGAGTATCTAGAATGGGTTCTAGACATGAATTAATAGTTGGATCATATTTAAAAGAATGATACATGGGAAATCATACCCAATCTATAAAACAAAAACATCATTGGTATAAAATGGGTTTTCCGGAACAAGATGATTGAATAAGGTGAAGTGATAAGAAAAAAAGTGAGATTGGTTTGCAAAGGGTATTCAAAAATTGAAGGAATTAGTTTTGATTAAACCTTTGCTCCAATGGAAAGGTTATAAATAATCATAATATTTCTTGCTATTTATGTATAATGAGGTTATAAGATCTTTCAAATGGATGTTAAATATGCATTCCCGAATGGTTATCTTGATAAAGAAGTTTACATTGAGAAACCTTATGGATTTATTATTGGGAAAGATGAAAGTTATGTGTGTAGATTGAAGAATTCATTATATGGGATGAAATAATCTCTAAGATCATGGTATTCCAAATTGAATACATTTTTAAGGAAGATGAGTTTTAATAATGGAAGAGTGGATGGAAATATTTACATCAGATAAAGTAAAGAGTATTATATCATCATAATTGTTTATGTTGATGACATTATCTTTACTGGGAATAATGAAATAACTTGTGAAAAGTTTTATTAAGAGAGGAAGAATGTTTTTGAAATTTCTATACTGGTGTAAATGAAGTACTTTATAGGGTTAAAAATCTTAAAAAAAGGGAAATACAATTTTCTTTCTCAAGAAAATCATTCTAAGGAACTTCTCAAGAGGTTCGGCATGGAAAACTCAAAACCTATTTCCAAATATATTTTAGTGGAAACAAGTTATATAAATATGGAGAAGTAAAATAATTTGATTAGAATGAATTTCGAAAGCTTATTGAAAGTTTTTTTGTATTTGACTACCTTAAGACCCAAAATTGTTTATGCTGTTACTTTATATACCAGTTTTCAGAGTGCTCCAAAATAATCACATTTAATTGATGGGAAAAAAATTATCAGATACATCAAAAGCACAATATAATTAGAAATTAGATATGAAAACTTAGAAAGAATTAATTTTTTGGGTATTCAGATGCATATCAGGTAAGAAATGTTGATGATATAAGTTCCACATCCGGTGGAGTATTTTTTTTGGGAAAGAATTATGTTAGTTGGCATTCAATGAAACAAAATTCAGTAACACTCAGTACAAATGAATATGAGTAAGTTATGCCACTCAATCCACTACTCAACTTAAGTGTATGAAAACTCAATTAGAATACATACTTGTTGAAGTGAATTTACCCTTTCTATTGGGATGTGACAATCAAAGCACAATCAATCTCACCAAAAATCTAGTACAACATTATCGTTAAAAATCTATTGATATCAAATATCATTTTATCAAATTGCATATGGAGAAGAATGAATTGAAGCTAGATTATGTTCTAACATCAGAATAAGTTACTATCCTATTCAAAAAACCATTACCAAAGGAATATTTTTCTAAATTGAGGTTGACTATGGGAATCTAACCTCTTTAACATCAAGGTTGAGGTATGTGTTTCCATCCCCTCTCTCATATAACCTTTGGATAGTGTTTTCAAGTGGGAGAATTTTATTGTTTTGTAAATCTATCCATGGAAGCATGTAAAAAGGAGAAGATATGGGTAAGATATGAATTCATAATTGTAAGTGTGTAAACCATTCAAACTATTTATTAAAGTGGTTATAGGAAATTTTTGTTTTGTATTCCAGGAATGTTGATGAGATTAGGAAGAAAGATGTTGAAGATATTTTCATAATCGCTTCTTTTGGAAAATATGGTTTTTCTGTCAATTATTCTTGTTTCCTACAATGAGTTAACTCATGTAGGCTTCGAATTTTTGACAAGTGATCAATTTCATAAAGGTAAAATGTTCAGTGATTTATGAAACTTGGTTGAAAACAAAATTTAAAGGGGGAGATTATTAGGACCAAGATGATGAAAAAGGTGATTGTTTTCAAGTTTTGTCTTTTGTTTTCAAGAAAATATTTTGAATAAAGGAACTCACCTCCCTTTTAATTTAGGGAAATAATATTGGATATTGTATTCTTGAAAAATCAGACTCACAAATTGTTTTCAGAAAAATAGAACTCACTTTGCTTAAGAAAGTCCATCGTATCGAGAAGAAGCTTTTTAAATGAAAAGGTCAATTGTATTGAGAATGAATCTTACTATAAGTAAATTGTCATCAGATCCAATCTAGATCCATTATGAAAGAAGTGATCATATTGTTGGAGAATCAGAGTATCTATGACAATGATAGAATAAACGTGATGATGGTTTGTGGATTTTTATTTTACAAAAATCATAAGTTGATTAGAGAACTTGTGATGAAATATTGATGAATGAAAGGGGGAGTGAAAGAAAAGTGGCCAATCATACTCAGATTAATAATATATGTATAGAAATAGAAAAGGGTACCGAAAATCATATTCAGCCTAATCAAAATCCTACTGTTCATAATCATTTTTATCGTATCCAGGACAATCATTTTCAAAAAGATTATAATCAGTACAATTGTATTCATCCTTAATATATTTAGGGTAATTCGTTTTAGGACAAACGTACTTAGTCTAATAAGGAATGAGATATGGTAGGAAGAATGTAAATTTATTATACATTCCAATGTAAGTCTAATGATTCTAAAACTGTTCTCAAATGAATTCAAAGTGATGAAGGGATTCGTGATACATGAAGAAGTTTGTGAATGAAGAATGTTTTTTAAGCCAAATCTATTGACAATGATCCATCATATTCGATATTACATCATATTTAGGCATAATTATTTTTCAAAAAAGTCCGATGGAAATGGAATTGGGCTAAATTATATGAAAAAATAATGAGAGATACTGAACAACAATATAGTAAACCATTTGAGATGGTTGAATGAATATACTGAAAGAAGAGACAGATGAACTATAATTTTTTATGAAATGTTTTTATTAAGTGTCTTAGGAGATAATATATCAGATTTAAAGTTTTTTTTCCAATTAGGTTAAGATATTTAGTGAATAAGTTAAAGAGGATCAAATGGGGAGAAGTACATTTCTTTATTTATATATTCAACTGGTATAGAGCACTATTTTGAAGAAATCATATTGAGAAAATTTGATTTAGAAATTGAATTCAGATAGGCTTTTGAAAAGAAATTATGAAGAAGATATATAGTTTGAATAATATTTGAGATTATTTGATAAGATTTTACAAAGTCTTAAATGAACCAAAGATTTAAGGTAAACCGAGATTTGGGTGAATTTGTTTGAGTGGGAAAGATTTTGGGATTCCCTTCCAAACCACTCACAGGTCACCTATAAATAGAGAGAAGTAAATTGTACTTTTTAAGAGGAATAAAAAGGGTGTACTATTTATAATGGATAGAGATAATCTTCTAAGTTTAATAGAGATAAATAAGTTTCTATATTGATCTTTTTTTGAAGAAGTTTCGATGGAGAAGTGAAAGGAGAAGAGACAAGATCACACCATTGTATTCGGATGATCATCACATTCTGTGATTATTGTATTAATCTAATTATCATATTCTTCTTGTGAATCATATTCATCCGATCATCATATCAGACTAGATAATTGGATGGGGAATTTTTTACTTGGATTTTATGACTAAGGAAGATGGAGTTCTGAATTGTCTCAATCATACTGAGACAATGCTATATTTTTTGTATTGAGAAATTGTACCGTGAAGAATCCTACTAAGTTTTTCATACTTAGAATAGAAGTGGTTCATATTTTTCTCTACTATATTCAGAAAAATTTATATATTTTTGGTACTTGGAAAAATAGAACAGGTAGAATCATACTGAGAAGAATCGTATTGGGAGAATCATACATGGAAGAATTGGACTGGAAAAAACTTACAGGGAAAATCATACTGGGTTTTCCTTAACAAATTCTAGGATGTTATTACCAGATTATGGGTAAGAAATTGAAGATGTTTTTCAAAGTAATACATTTGTGGAAATTTAAAAAGCATATGTAACATGTTTTATTACACAATCATTGTTTTACCCTATTTATGCTAAGAGGGAGCACACACACTATTATATTGTTTATATAGTGCTACACAAGTGAAAGGGTATATACTAATAATTGTATTCCACATCAAAGAATTGTTTTATAGTGGATTGTGTGGTATTGGATCATTTCCAAACCATACCAAGGATGTGGATATTCTTATTGAATAGTAAACCATATAAATAATTGTGTTACTGTGAATGTGTGTTTGAATAGTTTTCAATAGGGAAAGAAATATTTAATAGGAGGTGAAGGTTCTTTCAATTTAAAATAAAAATATAAGAAAAATCATAACTAATTCACCCCTCCCCCTCTTAGTGATAAAACTATCCTGACTGGGAACTTTCATTTTATAAGTTGTTTAAGAGATTATAGAATTTTCCCTTATTTATAAAATAAATTATTTTAAAATTTAATGTGATTTTAAATTTATATTCCATGGGTTTTAATGAATCTATGTGAAGTTTAATTCCAACGCAAATCATTAAATTAGAATTATAACCTCAAAGTTTCAAATAAATAAGAAAAATTGAGATAGCCTTTTATGAATTGAAAAGCGATATCATGGGATTTTCATGACTTGTTAAATAGTTAAGACATTCTTTATAAAAGGGGAAATAAATTTTATTTTTTTGAATTTATGGTTTTTTAAAGAAGTGGAATTTTAAAATTAATTTTCAAATGTTAAAGTGTGGGTTGGGGTGAGCATGGTGAATAGTAAATAATATAGTGGTAAATACCTTCTGAAATATTAAATTGAGGGGACCTTATGAAATATTAATTTTGTAAAATTAAAATGACTTAGGGAGGTTATGGTACTTGAGGTAGGGAATGTTGTGAGGAGTTTATGGATTCCATATAACACTTAGAGATTGGGAATGCCAGGATAAGTTCTTGGATTTTGTTCGGCACATGAATTAGGAATGTCAGGAAGTGATTCATGGATTCCACATGATTCTTGATGTTTGGGACTGTCAGGATGAGTAAAAGGATTTATTATGACACGTGATTATAGGTAATGTCGTCATGGACATCAGATTACATGGGAAATATGGGATGGGTGCTCAGATACCATGTGATGATTTGATGATACTAAGGAATTCTAGGATGAGTGTCTAGATTCCACGTGGTTAATTATGGAGGCACGATCATCGTAACATTCTTAGAGATACCCTAACACTGGATGAAGTAGGTAATACCCAACCTTAGGCATCATCATAGAGCCCAAGAAATTTATTTATTTTTGTTTATTAATTAATTTATTTTATATCTTCTAGTTCATTCTATTATTCCACACATGCACTTGATTATCGAACTAGATATTTAAGGACACCATTAGTGGTTTCCTATTGAGTTGTACTCACACCCTATTTAGGTCTCTATGGAACTTGGTTACCTACGAAGATGTTTCCTATTTGAAGGATTGGTCAAGGGACATGGCTTAATGTCTTGTTATTTTGGTTGAGATTATGGGATAGAGCTTGGGAGATTAGGATTAGGATAGCACCTGAGACTGTATTTTAGGGGTTCTTATGATTTTGTCTTTTGATTTTATTTGTCATTGATGAACATATGACCCATCATGTATGTATTAATGCTTGATAAATTATATTATCTTTATTTTTTCATAGCCTAATTTAATCTTCTTATAATTGGATCTTTCCTTTATAACATTCCTTCATGATATTTATCTAGATTTTTATGTTTTCCCTTCACTTTTCTTCCATACTTTTACTCTAATAAGTGAGGTATAGTCTCCCCACTACCCTAAATTATCCTTGTATTTATAGTAGGCATCCCCTAGAATATTGGTAGGTGTGTCTTAGGTCTTGTGGAACACCATCTTGGGGCACCAGTTAAGTGGATCCCAGGTCAAGGCATTGAAAACATGGCATCAGAGGTTTTCTTTTATCTTAATATTTATGAAAATTTGGCAAGATATTAGGAATATTCTGAGATATTGAATTGAATTTTTTATAAGAATTTCCACCCCAAATGTTAGGGAAGTTCATATTGGTAGGGATGTGGATTAATATTCCTTATATTCATTTTTATAGTTGACCTGATTTCACCTTGAGTAATGTATTTGACTATGTGGCTCATGATTTATGGGATTTTATCTCTTGTCTTAGTATATAAAGAGAGGGTGTATGTTCATTCATTATGTCAAGCATATAGGTTTCATGCATGTTATTTCCTGTGATTAGTTATTTTTTTACTTAGACAGTGTCTTGGTTGAGTTATTTAATCTGTTTGCGACCATTTATATGGTGCTCTGTATAAGTGTATGGTGGAATGTTACTAAGCCAACCCTCAATATGATAAATACATGTTGTGTAGTTATTTTGGATTAATTATTATGAGGTATCTAATAAATTAAATTACAATTATAACATAAAGATTGTTTTAATCTATAACATGAAATTTATATCTCATTTAATTGAGCCTCATTAGGAAAACTTCTAGTTAAAGTAAATGGTTAAAATAAAATCAAGGGATAAGTAATATTAGTTTTTACATAACATCATCTAAATAAAATTCCACGTATGACTTCTAAAGTACTTTCCTATATATATTTTACTTGAAATTTCAATTAATTTATCATTTGGTATGGTAAATTATAGTATAAGAAGAATAGAAAAGTGATAAAGTCTTAAACCTAATATGTATATAATTATGTAGAACCAATTGGTATTTAGTGTTGAACATGTTATTGGGTAGTTGGGGATGTTTAGAAAACCTGACTTACATGATATACTTGAGTCATGTTTTCTTAGGTTGTGATGAGTTTGTGTTTGTGACTACAAGTGACCATGGTGGGATGTGCCTACTCTGGGAATGGGTAGGGTGGATTAGTTTTGAAACTGTGTGTGAGGACCTATAATGGGTGTTTGACACATTAGCTTTAGGGTGACCTTGATATAGAGGTGAGTGTTCTCTTGAGGATTGTGTCCTATGTGAGACATGGTTTGGTGTGTAGTATTGGTGGGAGATCATGGTAACCCATTAATAAGTGATAATCCATGTTTTGGAGTTTGTGATTTTTGAAATTTGTGGGAGAACCATGGGAGGGTTTGAAAAAGTCTGTGGGTAACTCTTGGTGTATGAGGTAGGGGTGGGAGTTGTGTCTTGTGAAATTGTGTAAGTTAAGAGCTACCTAGTTTATGGTTTGGGCATATTGGATACTATTGGGATTAATTATTAAGCACTCAAGTGCTGGTTCTTGTGTTCTTTTGGTTAGTCTTATAAGGGGAGTATTTTTTGAATGTCTTGCCAAGGTAACATCAGTACATGTGGGGTAGACCTTTTGAAATGAGATGGGTCATATGTGTGGTTCCTATGGTTCTGAAAAGAACTAAGGGTCCAATTCTCTTGATAGGGTCAGAATGTGTGAGAGGCATGGACAATGGATTTGTAACATCCTAACCTAGTTACCACACACCGGTTCCCCAAGTTGGTTAGTCACATGACCTCAAGTGAGCCTACACATATGCTAGAGGATTCTAAATAGTATCAAAGGTCTAATGTTGATCATGATGAAACTATAACCTCTCTATCAAAGTATTAAAATAGTGGAAATAAATAATAATAACAAAATTATATATCCATTACCAGAATAACACCAACATCACATGATAACCAAAAAAGAAAATACAATATCAAGAACTAAACAATAGATATGTCATGCCAATACATGTCATGTGTAAATATGAAAAACCCAAAATAAATAGAGTTTGAAAACTCCCATGTGGGTACTAAAGAAAATTTGGTTCCCACATCCAAGATTCATCCTAATCATCCCTCTAACACAGGACCCTTGCACTTAACCTCTACTAAAACAATGAAATATATTTGAGTACTGATCAGGCATACCGAGTAGGGAATGAGTAAAACTCAGTAGGTCACCACCAATGGAATCTAAAAAAATTTCTAGTCAATAACAGTGTATATAGTTGTATAAATAAATAAGTACAATTTATATGTAAACAATTATCACATTATCAATTATTCTTTATTTGACCACTTAACCTCCAGTGTAACACCCCGAGAGTTTATGAAAAATATTCTTTTAATTTCATTAATGTCTTGTGTTGTATTCTACACCAAGATTACCTTGCGCTATACGCAACACCATATTAGCTTGCAGTATACACAACAATATTCTTGGATCGTGTTACACACAATTTTGATAATAGTTATTCTACGCAACATTGAGTATATATATATATATATTCAATGTATAAATGAAATATGGTTGGATTATGTTATACGAAACAACGAAGGATTCTTTCACAACATGCAACCCTGACTTGGCTTGCATTACACGCAATCACGACCTTCCTCGATAGCGTGTGTTGTATGCAATACTGGGTTTTAATAAACAATGATATATTATTATAATATTGTCATGAACTAGCCGTTATTAATAGTGTTAACTAAATTTTGAATTTTATAACATTATTATTCGTCTTACACATTTTCTAGAACATGGTATAAGAACAAAATAATTTTTTCGGGTAAAATAAGTATTTTTCAAAAAATGCAGTTTTGCCGGCTTTTGATGGCGCACCCACTTTAAATCTAGTTTTTGACATGTTTATAAGTTCAATTTGACAAAATAAAATACTTCTTTTGAATCAGGATATAAAAATTTACATTAGATAACGTTTTGATATTTTTCCGATAACTTTCATATTTTAATGAATAGTAAAAACACGCTATATTTTAATTAAAAACAACTTTTTTCATCGTAATATCTTATGTGGTTAAATTATAATATTTAATGGTTTTAAAGTATAAGTAGAATATATTTTTACCATTTAATATAATGTATGTCATTATCATTGATTTTACATTGAATTCGTAGGTTAAATCAATTCAATCTTTTGCAATGTTTTATAGAAAAACCCGTTCTCTTTCGACAAAGGGATTAATTTTAATTTAATTTCTAGAACATTTCTGTATTGAATTTGGAAAAATGGATTCCATATTTTGAATCAGTGGGTCCAAATTATGTTAATAAGCTACTTTTTATTTTTGGGCATTGTGAATAGTAACTACGGTAAATTTTATTTACTATAGTTAAAGGTAAATCGGGTAATTAAGGGTAAATATAAGATTATAAAATTATCCTAAAACATGCCAAAACTCTATTGGATGGCTAAAAGTAAACCCATATCAACTAAGGGTCGGATTAGATTCATTTTTTAGACTTTTTACCATGAAAATAATTTAATTATTATTAAAACCAAAGAAAGTGACAACATGTCACTCTCTTAAATCTTATAAGTATAATAATTTTAAGTTAGTGATAATCTTCATGAAAATTAGAACATTAATAGTCTACATAAATCTAACAAAATTATATACATCATGTGAATTTATTTAGAATTTTTTGGGATTAAATAATTATCATTAATTGTGACACAATAGTGATGCAGAAATTATTTATCTAGTGAAAAATCAAGAATATAGTTTTTATTAAACTAATAGTGACCATAAAAGACACAAAACCCTAACAAAAAGTTATTGGTCATGTAAATTTAAACTATAATCATCCAATGGTCGAATATTTTACCATTTGGAGTCTTATACAAGCAATTATGACACTTATATTATTTTATTTTAAATGATGCCAAAGTTGTCACCTTCATAATTTAATAAATATAAGAATTTAAATATTGTGATTTTAAGATGATAAATTCGAGTAAAAGTATTATTGTGAAAGGTAATAGATTTATATTCATCATAGGATTTTATTTTAAATTTTTATGCAACAAATCAGTATATTAAATAATTATACAAACATGTTGTAGTAATTATTTTATTAAGAGATAAATCAAATAAATGGTTTTAAAAATAATAAAATAAATATTATATGAACTATTTAATGTGATACACTAATTTTATAGATACTTATGACCTTTTATTAATCTATTAAAGCTTTTATTTTGAACATATCTTCTGTATATATTTTATTTAAATTCAAATAAATGAATAGTGTCAAAATTGACACTATTGTTATTTTATAAAAATAACATATTATAAAATTGTTTAAAAATCACAAAAATATTTAAAAATTATAAATTTAAATTTATATGGTATATAATGTTATAATGTAAAAAATTATGGAAAATTCACAACTAATAAGTAATTATTTGTTATAATTTAAAATTTAGAATTTTATTACCACAAATAAACTTAAATAGATTAAATAATGATAAATCAAAATGATAAGGTTTAAAATAAGATACAAACCTATCTAAATTTGATTGGTTGATGAGATTACAACCCTATCTCATCTAATCTTCGAATAAGAGTCATTTTTGGAGGTTTTTAAGTGGGGTTAGATTTATTATAAATTAATATTTTTAAGAATTCCAAAGGTGCCCCTCTCCTCCCTTATAAAAGGGCACCTCCTCCCTCTCCTCCTCACACCAATTTGAGCATTCAAGCTCGGCCAAACCCTACCAAATTCTCTTCTCCACTTCCATAGAAACATCCTAGAGGTTCTGGTCTTCTTCAAAGACCCATTTTAGTGACCTAAAAGGAGGTCTCAAAGAAGCACTTCAAAGAAGAGGTAATGTCCGTTACCGATTCTCTCATATTTATTTCTTCTTCCACTTCTTCTTCCTAGGTTGTTTCATTATGAAGTAATAACATCAGTATCACTCATATAATTATATGTTATTATAAGTATGAAACAACCCTATTTCACCATCTATCCATCCTACGGAAAAAGAAATCACCGCGCGTGCGTATGTACGGAATACCGTCTCCACGCTGTGGTGTAATCTATTTTCCACAACCACCTTACATGGATGGGTATAATGGTGTAAATAATAACTATACATAGTTATTAGAACATCATTTTTATTCTGATATATTTTATCATCCACTCCAATTCAATTTAATAATTATGGAAACGATATCATCGCTCGTGCGTACGTACGGACTACCGTCTCCACGACGCGATGAGATTCATTCTCAATGTTAACCATTTAAGAATGATTATAATGTATATATATAAGAAATAATAATGAAATATATGACATTATAAATCTACTGGATTTATGTATATATTTATGTCATCTACTTAATTCTATTCAACTCAATAAGGAAACGAAAACAGCGTTCATGCGTACGTACGGCCTACCGTCTCCATGAACGGTGTATTTCTTTCCATTTATCGATCCATTATATATATTTATATTCTGAATATATATTATATATAAATCATGTTTTATATTCTGGAATTAAGTAATTATGATCTAAGAAATCATATGAATAATTACAAGTCAAAACACGGACGATAAATGAAACAATTTTACCCAAAACGCTCTTTAACATGGAATTTACAAAAGAACGGGTAATATAAAGTCATAAGTGAACCATATATGATATCATAACAATGAATATGATTCTGGAATAAGTCAATGACATTATTTAAATCATTATACAGGAGGTTCAGACACTTACAAAGCATATCGGACCTAAGGTAAGGGAAATATCACAATCTCATTTTTATCCGAGACTGTTTATACTTTGGTATTTACTGGGGTGTATTTTATCATCCACATCCATGTTTCCTCAATATGTAATATTTATATCCTTCTAAAATATTTTATATACAATTTTACCCTTCGGTGAGTTTTTAGTAAAATATATGAAAGGAATCTTTTGTCGTTTTTCGTACGGAGTACTTTTTGACTTTTTCGACAAAAGTACGAGAAGAATGTTTTTTTAAATTATACGGCATGAATGGATTTTTAAAACATTATTTCCAAGAAGCATCCTTTACAAGTTTTCAAGTTTATTTTTAATCAACTTCTTTTAGTTTAAAGTTGTATGACATGTTAAGAAAGGAAAACTGTTTTTGAAGAAGAAAGGATATTTTCCTCAAGAATGGAGTTCAAGTGTTTTATCAAAATTATTTTCTATCTAAGATAATAAAGGGTTCTGTTTTTCTCCCTATTATTACATTGATTTGATTATATTGTGATGGAATTATTTTTATGAATTCCTTTATCTTATATGAATTATTTTATGATGTCATGATGTTTAAGATTCCCATTTGTATTACATGGGTTATGCAATGATGTATGATTTATGATTTTGTGGCACACATAAGAATGGTATCATTATGAGATGGGTGGGACCTATATCTCCCTCCAATGCATTGGGTAAGGATTTTATATCTCATGAGATAGACATGGCTGGAACGGTAGGTTATACCGGTTCAGTGAAACAGGACTGAAACGAGGGTGACTCGGTTCAGAAAGGGATTTTGTCCACTAAGATAGTCTTGGAAATGAGTCTTGACTAACAAGAAATGATTCTCTATGATTATGTGTGTATGCCACAATGTTTCATGTTTTAAGTTATGATTATTGTGATTACATTTCACTGCCATGATTTATCCCATGTTATGAAATTATGCTCTCTTTTGCAGGTTAAGATTTTCAAAATGTTATGTTCTTATGATGTGATTGATATTTATTTTGTTTACCCTTACTGAGAATTTGAGCTCACCATTTTATGTTTTCTTTTCCCCAGGATATAAAGAAAGGTTTTAGGTATAAAGAAAAGGAAGATCTTTATGGGAGATGTTGAAGAACTTTCACCAGGATTAGAAGATTATATTCCGTGTTTCCAAAGACACTAAACTATTATGATCCTTGTGTGTGTGTTTTTGTTATGTACTAAGTATTCCGCAAATGTAATGTAATGTCAATGTACGTCAAGCTTCGGGTCTCTACAGTTGGTATCAGAGGAAAGGTTTAGTCAACCTTTGGAAACTAGGATGTGAAAACGTTAGTGAGATCCCTAGAGATATTTCTAAGGTATGTCTAAGTCTAGGGATGTCCCTAAGGTTAAGTATACGTATAGGTTATAGTACTATAATTACGCTAACGATCATAGAATTAAACCTAAGATGTTAGATATTGAAGTTACTCCCCCTTTATTATGTTGTTTTCCCTAGCATTATTTTTGCCTCTCACACTATTCTTTTTGGGCTTTAGACGATGGCTGGAACCCGAAGGAACCGTGTTGATCAATGCAATGGACAATGCAATGATTGTCCTCCTGAACAAACAAATGTTATGGGAGATGGAGTGCAAAATCTTATTGCTATACTTACACAAGCTATGAATCATTCTGGACTTCCAAATGAGCAGAGAAGGGAACAATATTCTATTTAGTCCTTCATGAGGCAACGTCCACATTCTTTCAGTGGGTCTTCCGATACACTTGTTGCTGAACAATGGATCAGCACCACTGAAAAGATATTTTCAGTTCTTCAATGTTCTGAGCATGATAAAGTCATCTTAGCAGTATATCGTTTGGAAGGTGAAGCTGATCAATGGTGGAATCTTATCAAGAATACGAGGCCAAGAGATGAAATTGAGTCCATGGAATGGGACGAGTTCAAGAACTTGTTTTTTAGTAAGTACTTCTCTCGTATTCTTCGAACAAAGATGGAAAAGGAGTTTCTTGAGCTGAAGTAGAAGGATGATGAATCTGTTGGTATATACGAAGCGAATTTTACAAGACTTGCAAGGTATGCATCTGGCATTATCATCCAACTTGAAAGTAAAGTTGATCGATTTTTCAGTGGCTTAAAACCAAGTCTTCGAAGGGCATTAGCTATAAGAGACTTCAGTAGCTATGAAGAAATTGTGCGTTGTGCTATCAAGGTAGAAATGGAAGTTGGTGTTACATATCCATCTCATGGTTTTGACAAGAAACGAAAGATGGAGTTCAAGGAGAAATCTTAGAATAATGGTGAAAAGAAGATGAATGTTTCCTTATGCACAAAGTGTGGAAAGAAGTATGGTGGAGATTGTCTTAAAGGGACTAGAAAATGTTTTAAGTGTGGGAAAGAAGGTCATCGAGCAGTTGAGTGTCGAAGTAATGGAAAAAGGGTTTCTAATGATGTGAATAAAGCAAACACTGTAGAGAATGCACCACCAACACTTCAATGCTTCAAGTGCAAGGAAATGGGGCATTATGCTAATAAATGACCTAATCCAAGGGTTAGTGATGATCGACATGAGCAACCGCTTAAGGCAAAGGACAAAGGGAAGTCACATGCGATCACTATTGGCGATGTTGAATATGACAACGATGTGGTGGAATGATTAAGTGTTTATGTAATGGGATTCCAAAATAATGTTGTATCATAAAGTATTGTAATATTTATGTATTGGTCTAATGTGGTATTCAAAGTGATTGAGATATTTTTGGAAATAAGATGATATGCGCATAATGAAGGGAAAATGAGAAAACGAAATGTTTAACAGTATTCATGAGATCATGATTGATATAAGGACTAAGTGATATCATGGTTTGAGTATATAGAATTTTGAGGATTTTGGTATGTGGAAAGTGTTAACTTTTAACTACATTCATGTTTTCACTAAGGTTCAATGGGTATTCAAGAGAGTACATGATTAAGGCCTTTGAATGTTTGGAATGTGACCAACAAGACATATTTTATGATATATGGGGATCAACGATGGTATTAAATCTCTGGTAATCGTTTTCACTATATTATGAGAGTGGACTGAAGTATTATGGATAAGCCTAAAGATTGTAATGGATTATGTTGGACATAAGTTAGTATTGTTTAAGGATAGAAGTTTTTTCGATATTATTGATGGGATGATATAGTAATATAGTTTTAGAAAAAGGAAAACCTGCAGGACGGGCGACAACCCATCGCGTCGGACAAGGCTGTGGGAATCGAACCCACAACCGAAGTGCGACTGGCCTTTATCGCCTACCACTGACCTACAGGAAGTCCCTGTTTAGTAGAAACTAGTTTTATTATATTAGGTAGTATGATATATGAAGTATAAGTCCATTTTAGGAACCCTATATGATGAATCTCACTATAGATGGACTTATGTATTTTTTGATATCTTTTCTAACCTTTTGTTTGAGATAGATGGAATGACCCATCATTCTATCACATGATATGCTAACACATCACGAATGACAAATTCAACTTCATTTCTTTAAGAGATGAAGTGGAAATTGTCCAAAGAACGACAAACGGTGAGACTATACCAAAATCACGAAATTATTTCTTCTAATTCCAATTTCATCAACTTTAGGGAAATGATCTTGAAAACCAAAAATGTTGTCCTAGTGCTCTTATATCTGATGAATCAAATGGTACCTTAGATCATCACAAATTTATGGATTTGTGATTGCTGGCTTTTCCATATCCATGTTCTCTACCACTCTCCATCAGAACATGATGGTTAGATTTCTCTTCCATATCCATATTTTCACCTATGTGGAAACCCAGTGATTAGTTTATTTGGGTAACCGTTACGTTTCATACTTTTGTTTTTAAAGTTTGGTTTTTGTATTCCTTTTTACGATGTGGGTTTCTATTAAAGAAACTTTCGAGTAGTAAACCATTTATAACCCCGACGAATTTCGAGGGCGAAATTCATTTTAAGGGGGGTAGAATGTAACACCCCGAGAGTTTATGAAAAATATTCTTTTAATTTCATTAATGTCTTGTGTTTTATTCTACACCAAGATCACCTTGCGCTATACGCAACACCATATTAGCTTTCAGTATACGCAACACTATTCTTGGATCGTGATACACACAATTTTGATAATAGTTATTCTACGCAACATTGAGTATATATATATGTATATATATTCAATGTATAAATGAAATATGGTTGGATTCTGTTATACGAAACAACGAAGGATTCTTTCACAACACGCAACCCTGACTTGGCTTGCATTACACGCAATCGCGACCTTCCTCGATAGCGTGTGTTGTACGCAATACTGGGTTTTAATAAACAATGATATATTATTATAATATTGTCATGAACTAGCTGTTATGAATAGTGTTAACTAAATTTTGAATTTTATAACATTATTATTCATCTTACAGATTTTCTAGAACATGGTATAAGAACAAAATAAATTTTTCGGGTAAAATAAGTATTTTTCAAAAAATGCAGTTTTGCCGCCTTTTGATGGCGCACCCACTTTAAATGTAGTTTTTGACATGTTTATAAGTTCAATTTGAAAAAATAAAATACTTCTTTTGAATCAGGATATAAAAATTTACATTAGATAACGTTTTGATATTTTTCCGATAACTTTCATATTTTAATGAATAGTAAAAACACGCTATATTTTAATTAAAAACAACTTTTTTCATCGTAATATCTTATGTGGTTAAATTATAATATTTAATGGTTTTAAAGTATAAAAAGAATATATTTTTACTATTTAATATAATGTATGTCATTAGCATTGATTTTACCTTGAATTCGTAGGTTAAATCAATTCAATCTTTTGCAATGTTTTATAGAAAAACCCGTTCTCTTTCGACAACGGGATTAATTTTAATTTAATTTATGGAAATTTTCTGTATTGAATTTGGAAAAATGGATTCCATATTTAGAATCAGTGGGTCCAAATTATGTTAATAAGATACTTTTTATTTTTGGGCATTGTGAATAGTAACTACGGTTAATTTTATTTACTATAGTTAAAGGTAAATCGGGTAATTAAGGGTAAATATAAGATTATAAAATTATCCTAACACTTGAAAAAACTCTATTGGATGGCTAAAAGTAAACCCATATCAACTAAGGGTCAGATTAGATTCATTTTTTGGACTTTTGACCATGAAAATAATTTAATTATTATTTAAACCAAAGAAAGTGACAACATGTCACTCTCTTAAATCTTATAAGTTTAATAATTTTAAGTTAGTGATAATCTTCATGAAAATTAGAACATTATTAGTCTACAGAAAGCTAACAAAATTATCTACATAATGTGAATTTATTTAGAATTTTTTGGGATTAAATAATTATCATTAATTGTGACACAATAGTGATGCAGAAATTATTTATCTAGTGAAAAATCAAGAATATAGTTTTTATTAAACTAATAGTGACCATAAAAGGCACAAAACCCTGACCAAAACTTATTGGTCATGTAAAGTTAAACTATAATCATCCAATGGTCGAATATTTTACCATTTGGAGTCTTATACAAGCAATTATGACACTTATATTATATTATTTTAAATGATGCCAAAGTTGTCACCTTCATAATTTAATAAATATAAGAATTTAAATATTGTGATTTTAAGATGATAAATTCGAGTAAAAGTATTATTGTAAAAGTTAATATATTTATATTCATCATATGATTTTATTTTAAATTTTTATGCAACAAATCAGTATATTAAATAATTATACAAACATGTTGTAGTAATTATTTTATTAAGAGATAAATCAAATAAATGGTTTTAAAAATAATAAAATAAATATTATATGAACTATTTAATGTGATACAATAATTTTATAGATACTTATGACCTTTTATTAATCTATTAAAGCTTTTATTTCGAACATATATTCTGTATATATTTTATTTAAATTCAAATAAATGAATAGTGTCAAAATTGACACTATTGTTATTTTATAAAAATAACATATTATAAAATTGTTTAAAAATCACAAAAATATTTAAAAATTATAAATTTAAATTTATATGGTATATAATGTGATAATGTAAAAAATTATGGAAAATTCACAACTAATAAGTAATTATTTGTTATAATTTAAAATTTAGAATTTTATTACCACAAATAAACTTAAATAGATTAAATAAGGATAAATCAAAATGATAAGGTTTAAAATAAGATCCCAACCTGTATAAATTTGATTGGTTGATGATATTACAACCCTATCTCATCTAATCTTAGAATATGAGTCATTTTTGGAGGTTTTTAAGTGGGGTTAGATTTATTATAAATTAATATTTTTAAGAATTCCAAAGGTGCCCCTCTCCTCCCTTATAAAAGGGAACCTCCTCCCTCTCCTCCTCACACCAATTTGAGAATTCAATCTCGGCCAACCCCTGACAAATTCTCTTCTCCACTTCCCTAGAAACATCCTAGAGGTTCTGGTATTCTTCAAAGACCCATTTTAGTGCCCTAAAAGGAGGTCTCAAAGAAGCACTTCAAAGAAGAGGTAATGTCCGTTACCGATTCTCTCATCTTTATTTCTTCTTCCACTTCTTCTTCTTAGGTTGTTTCATTATGAATTAATAACATCAGTATCACTCATATACTTATATGTTATTATAAGTATGAAACAACCATATTTCACCATCTATCCATCCTACGTAAAATGAAATCACCGCGCGTGCGTACGTACGGAATACCGTCTCCACGCCGTGGTGTAATCTATTTTCCACCACCACCTTACATGGATGGGTATAATGGTGTAAAGAATAACTATACATAGTTATTAGAACATCATGTTGATTCTGATATATTGTATCATCCACTCCAATTCAATTCAATAATTATGGAAACGATATCATCGCTCGTGCGTACGTACGGACTACCGTCTCCACGACGCGATGAGATTCATTCTCCATGTTAACCATTTAAGAATGATTATAAAGTATATATATAAGAAATAATAATGAAATATATTACATTATAAAGCTACTGGATTTATGTATATATTTATGTCATCTACTTAATTCTATTCAACTCAATAAGGAAACGAAAACAGCGTTCATGCGTACGTACGGCCTACCGTCTCCATGAACGGTGTATTTCTTTCCATTTATCAATCCATTATATATATATGTATATTCTGAATATATATTATATATAAATCATGGTTTATATTCTGGAATTAAGTAATTATGATCTAATAAATCATATGAATAATTACAAGTCAAAACACGGACGACAAATGAAACAATTTTACCCAAAACGCTCTTTAACATGGAATTTACAAAAGAATGGGTAATATAAAGTCATAAGTGAACCATATATGATATCATAACAATGAATATGATTCTGGAATAAGTAAATGACATTATTTAAATCATTATACAGGAGGTTCAGACACTTACGAAGCATATCAGACCTAAGGTAAGGGAAATATCACAATCTCATTTTTATCTGAGATTGTTTATACTTTGGTATTTACTGGGGTGTATTTTATCATCCACATCCTTGTTTCCTAAATATGTAATATTTATATCCTTATACAATATTTTATATCCAATTTTACCCTTCAGTGAGTTTTTAGTAAAAGATATGAAAGGAATCTTTTGTCGTTTTTCGTACGAAGTACTTTTTGACTTTTCCGACAGAAGTACGAGAAGAATGTTTTTTTTAACTTATACGGCATGAATGGATTTTTAAAACATTATTTCCAAGAAGCATCCTTTACAAGTTTTCAAGTTTATTTTTAATCAACTTCTTTTAGTTTAAAGTTGTATGACATGTTAAGAAAGGAAAAATGTTTTTGAAGAAGAAAGGAGATTTTCCTCAAGAATGGAGTTCAAGTGTTTTATCAAAATTATTTTCCATCTAAGATAATAAAGGGTTCTGTTTTTCTCCCTATTATTACATTGATTTGATTATGTTGTGATGGAATTATTTTTATGAATTCCTTTATCTTATATGAGTTGTTTTATGATATCACGATGTTTAAGATTCCCATTTGTATTACATGGGTTATGCTATGATGTATGATTTATGATTTTGTGGCACACATAAGAATGGTATCATTATGAGATGGGTGGGACCTATATATCCCTCAAATGCATTGGGTAAAGATTTTATATCTCATGAGATAGACATGGCTGGAACGGTTGGTTATACCGGTTCAGTGAAACAGGACTGAAACGAGGGTGACTCGGTTCAGAAAGGGACTTTGTCCACTAAGATAGTCTTGGCAATGAGTCTTGACTAACAAGAAATTATTCTCTATGATTATGTGTGTATTCCACAATGTTTCATGTTTTATGTTATGATTATTGTGATTACATTTCACTGCCATGATTTATCCCATGTTATGAAATTATGCTCTCTTTTGCAGTTTAAGATTTTCAAAATGTTATGTTCTTATGATGTGATTGATATTTATTTTGTTTACCCTTACTGAGAATTTGAGCTCACCATTTTATGTTTTCTTATCCCCAGGATATAAAGAAAGGTTTTAGGTATAAAAAAAAGGAAGATCTTTATGGGAGATGTTGAAGAACTTTCACCAGGATTAGAAGATTATATTCCGAGTTTCCAAGGACACTAAACTATTACGATCCTTGTGTGTGTGTTTTTGTTATGTACTAAGTATTCCGCAAATGTAATGTAATGTCAATGTACGTCAAGCTTCGGGTCTCTACATCCAGGGTTCCTGAGGACACCTAAAACCTCAATACCTACTTCAGACCATGTCGGAGTGAGAACCATGTCATATATTCAAATCTCAATTCATTATAAAGAAATGAGATTTCATTATCCATTTACCACAATTAATTATCATGACTAATTGGAACAATAGTCCATTTCCAATCTCATGGACATAAAATGTCATGTCTAGCTCCCCATGGGTATTTGAAGCATCAATCCCTATCCCAAACCCCACTTGTATTTGGATCATTAGTTTCTATCCCATACATTCATATTTTCATGCATACCTTTATGGTTCTAGAATGTCATGGATATGACCCCATGGGTATTTGGAGCATCATCCTGTTTCCCATACCCCGTTTCTCAATCAACCACACATGGATATTTGGAGCATTAGTTTGGGTACCATACTTGTATTCCAATCAACCATATGAATCACAATATCACTTTTACCACTATATGACATATAACATAATATCACATCAATAATTATTAATCAACATTAATCCTCTTATTATAAATTCACATTAATTAATTCACCAATTAATTAATCATGTTAAAACATTTCATACTCACACCATTCCATTAATTAATTCAACAATTATTTAATCACCCCCAATTCCATTAATTAATAAAATTATTAATTAATAAAATAAATTCCTTTAAATAATTGATTAATTAATCAATATAATCCAACAATCTCAATATCCCATAATTAATTCAACAATTAATTATTCAAATTCACAATTCAATATTTCAATAATTAAATCAACAATTAATTATTCCTCAAATCCAAATTTTTTATTATTCCATTAATTAATTCAATAATTAATTATACCCAATTCCACAATTTCAGTATTATGACAATTAATTCAATAATTAATTGTCCCCAATTCTACAATCCCTTAGTTACTTAATTTAACTAATTAATTAATTCAACTAGGAAATTGAATTTCTAAACAAACACTATAAATTATATAATTGCATACACATAAATGAAATCATGACTATTGTATTTGAATAATAAACCACCTACCACAAAAATAGTGATGAAATCTCGCTAACTGATATCCCTAATTTGAGTGGAATAATGAAGAAGAATGAGATCTAGAACGAGAACTGAAATCCAATACTAAACAAATCAATGTCCAACATGCCTATATCTAGATCCTATAAAACTAGATCTAGATCCGATATAGTACAGGATAAAATCCCTTGAAGAACAAGGGAATAATTAGAGAATAATGGGAAACCAATTAGGATTATGATATCTTATTCGGAGGGGATCAGATCTTCAATCCAGGCTTCAAATTGAAAGGAACGGAGGTCGTAGTGGCATGAAATCTGTTCAGGAGAATCCAAAATCAGGAAGAACCATCTATGGTCAAAATAAGTCAAGTAATGGTGATGTTCGGGGGATTTAGGATTTATAAATGAATTTTTAGGCAAATTAAAACCCGCACATGGTTTGCTGGGAAAGGGCGCACCATTTTTCAAACTGTACTCCTTACCCGTGCACCTCTTTTAGTGGGGGGGGGGGGTGAAATTTATCCTTTTTGGGAACATGGTTTGATAAACCATGTGCTGACTATGAGAATCCCCTCTGCCTGGGTTTTCATGGTTAGCTGGGTTGGGGTGCATAGTTTGGGGAAACCATGCACCAACAATGCATTTCCCTTCTTTCATTCAAAATTACCAATTTTATCCCAAACTCACCCAAGGTAAAACTCAAATAAAAAATACTAAAAAAATATGAAAAAGAGTACCTGAAAAAAATTTAAAGACATCTCCATAAAAGGTTAGGTTCTTAAAATATCACCTCCTTATAACAGATCTTCCTCGACCTATACTCCCAAGAATCTCTATGATTCAGAGTCAAAATGGTCAGGCCACTGAGCCTGTATATTTTCTTCTCTCTCCCATGTTTCCCACTATACACATCCATGTTTCCACAATACACGAACTATCGATACAATCATTCCCCGAAACACATTCTCACTAAAATCCAACAAATTTATGAGATGATACTTAAAGGATAAATCTATCTAAATCTTAACATCATCCACATGGATCACATGAGAAGGGTCAAGGTGATACCAATGATGTTGAAACACATGAAAAACATCATGCATAGAATTGTATCTTAGTGTAAGATCCAATCAGTGCACCACTCAACCAATTCTATCCACAATTCAAATGGTCCAACAAACCTGGGTACCAACATGCCCTACCTCTGTATTTTGTGGTGAGCCAATTGAGAAGACAAATGATGAAAAACACGATCAACCTCAATAAACTCTAGGGGTCATCATCATATATCTACATATGAATTTTTTATACTCTAAGATATATCCATACAATTTCAAATCAACTGTACCAGATCCAATTTCACTTATAAATGACATAGTCCCAATAGCTATGACTCACCTTACTCCATCCATCATAGAGGTGATTTGCATGAAATAGCATAAAGAGCCTCATAAGGTTTTATCTAAATAGTTTCTTGATGACTATTTTTATAGGTAAACCCCACAATAGATAGGTTCTTCTCCCAACATCCATAAAATTCTAGAACCCATACTCATAAAATATACTCAAGAACCATAATAGTATGCTCTAACTGCCCATCTGTTTGTGGGTGGAATGCCTTACTCAAGAAAACTTTTGTAATAGGTTCCTTACACAAGCCCTACTAGAAGTGTGAAGTAAAACGCGAGTAACAATATAAAATAATATTCCATGGAATACTGTGAATATGGAATATCTCCCAAACATACATGTCACGCAACTGATCCACTGAGAAAGTCTTCTGTATAGGAAATAGATTCACTACCTTTGTCAAATGGTCCAAAATCACCCAAATAACATCATTATTCTGAGCCGTTCTTAGAGACCCACAAAAAAGTCCATTGTAACGTTATCCCACCTCAATTCCACAATAAGGAATGGATGTAGTAAACCATTGGTTCACTGATTCTCTACCTTCACCTATTATAGGTGTAGCATTGTGTCGTGAACCCTATTATCTCCTTTTTCATGCTCGACCACCAAAATTGTCGTCGTAGGTCACAGTACATTTTGGTCACTCTTGTATGTATCACCAACTTTGTGGAATGAAAATCACACATTAGCTACTCCCACATGCTTATAGAAACAATAACCTGATCCCTGATATAAATGATGTCATCCTCATCTATTATTAATTCTAAAGGTTTCTCCCCACCTTCATGGGTTTCCCTCAAGGTCAAACATTTTGGATCCTCATAATTTCTATCCTTGATCTATCTCAAAATTATTGACTCTACTGAAATTGATATAAGATTCATATGCTCGTGAATCTCCTAATCCACAACATGAATCACATCTAATAAATCCACCATCTTCCACTCATCACTAGACTCATGAACCATCTGAGTCTGAGTTTTCATGCTTAAAGGGTTGAAAAACCATTTCCTTTTCCGAGCATATATGCTATCTCCAAAAAAATTGACTACATATAGTCAATCCACCTATGCTACTGGATATTAGAATATTTTCACAAATATATATATTTAAAGAACTTGTGGTTTGCATACATAATAATTTTTTTTCAAAATAGGTAATGCCACTATAAAATCAAAGTATAAACCTCTACAGCTAACTTGAGGTCATGTGTATGGAATTTATGTTCATGTGGCCTCAACTATTGTGACCCATATGCTATAACTTGATCTACCTGCATTAACACTACTCCATGTCCTATCCCAAAAGAACCAAAAAATACCATATACACCTCACCCAGCTCAGGTAGGATCAAGATTGGTGTCGATGTCAAGCTTTTATTCAACTTCTGGAAGGAAGTATTGCATGATCCAGATTATTCAAAAATTACCCCCTTCTTGGTCAAGATTGAATGTTGTGCTTCTCAATGGGAAAAGTCTTGGATGAATCTTAAATAATATCATGCTAACCCATGAAATATATGGATATCAAAAGCATTCTTGGGATACTCCCAAGATACAATTTTCTTCACCTTCTATAGGTCCAATAACACACCTTCTTATGAGATTATGTAGCCCAAGATGTGAACCTGATAAATCCAAAATGGAAACTTAGATATATTGGCATACAGTTTACACTTTAATATTATACTAAATACAATGTCAATATATTGGTCATGATCATCACGAATCTTGAATTACACCAATATTTCATCCATAAACAATACCAAAAACAGTTCCAGGTATGGATTAATGATTCTATTCATCCTAGACATAAACACAGTAGGTGAATTTGTTAGCCAAAATGACATTAAAATTAAATCATAAAGGTTATACCTACTTCTGAAAGTAGTCTTTGTTATATCATAAGGTCAAAATATCATATGATGATACCCTAATCTCAAGTCAATCATTGAGAAAACACAAGCTCCCCTCAACTAGTAAAATATATCATCGATATTTGTAAGAGGATATCAGTTATTTACAGTAATCCATTTTTAATTATGGTATTCAACACACAAATGAAGAGTCCCATCATCCTTATTAGAAAACAAAACCAGAGAACCCCAATGAGACGTACTCATATTGATAAATCCCATATCCCCGAAATATTCCAGTTGAGTCTTGAGCTCTTGAAGTTCTGTCAATTCCATTTTATATAGTGGAATAGAAACTGGCTTAGCCCTAAGAATAAGCTCAACAGTAAATTCCACATCTCTCTTAGGTGGAAACCCTGAGAAGTATTTAGGATACACATCCTGAATTCGGTCTACTATAGGTGGAAATACATCATTATTTACACCTTTTTCATCTATAAATATGATTGTAACTTGGGCTGTAACCTCTCCCAGTTTCTGAGTTACTAGCCTGGCTCGGCTTGTTGGTATAACCCACTCCCCATGGTGGATATAATTTTCAACCTCAGGAGACATAAATGTTACTCTCCTATGGTAACAATAAATGTGGGATCTGTACGATACTAAAAATTCCATACCAAAAATCAAGTGAAAACATGACATGTCTAGGATGTAATGATCCCATAGAAAATGATACTCCACAACCTCAAGTCAACACCCCTTGCACAAATAGATGTCTCTCGACCACACTCAATGGTGTATCTATTATCAACAACCCAACCATAAACCCCACCACTAGGATCAAACCATTCAAAATTTGCGTAGAAAGAAAAGAATGGGATGCACCAGTATCAAATAAGTCATTAGATAATGTAGAATCTACAAGAATAGCACCACTCACAGTTGAAGGTCAAGCCTTGCTAACCATGAGTGTAGGCTAGATGAAAAGTAATTTTCCTATCAAACTTACATGAAATGTAGTTTGAGTTACCTGAGATACTCCACTCTGTGGATACTGGCACTCTTTCCCATAAGTACCATGTCCACTACCTCTTCTGCCACGACCAGTAGAACTCCAATATTCAGAATGATATGTTGTAGAAGATTCCCTTCCTGCACCCTGGTTTTGTCTAGATTCTACATCATTACCCATCTATCATGGGTTCCTGTAGAGCCTCTGTAGATGTATCATCATTCTATAAGCTCCGTACTCTACCGATGGTTGGGGATAATGTTTACGAAAGTGGCCCGAACTACTGCATTAGTGGAAATGACTTGGGTAAGATCCTGGGTAATTGATCCTTCCCCTTGGATAGTATTCTTCCCATTTCATTGGTCGACATTATCATAATGATTCTAACTACACTTTGTAGACGTACCTACTAATCATCTAAAAGAAACAACACGACCTCCACTGGAATCCTCCTTCAGTTTCTACTCTGATATGAGACCCCGATTCAATATTTCTGAAAACATATTCAGGCTGAAAATATTGACATGGGACATAGTATCACACCAAATTCCATCCTTAAACCATTTTTCGATGTAACCTTATCCCCTACCAATGCTTTAGAAAAGTGCTTAAAATATGTAAATCATCTAACCAAGTCTATCCCATATATATTCCCCTAAGTCAATGTCATGAAATCATCTATTCTCTCCTACCACAATGTATATGGATTAAAATGATCCAAGAACTTCTAAAAAAATTCCTTCCATAACATATCATTATTCTATCAAATCCGAGCCTGAACATCTCACCAATGATTCACTTGAACATGAAACATGTATGAACCCAACTTAACTCCCTTCTAAGTTGGAGTCTCATGGTGGTCAAGTATCATCCGGATGGACTCAATTCAGAAATCAACTGCCTTAGGCCCACCCTATCCTGTAAATTTTGTAGGGTTCCACAACTAAAACTTCCTCATCTACTCTGAAATGCTTTTCAAAACTATCCATAAGACTCTTTACATGAATTTCATAAACCAAGAAATGTTCCCTTGAAACTACTCTCCAAATTCTTCACCCAACATTAAGAGTGACTCAAGTTACACTATTGTAGGAGCATCTCCATCGATGTCCACCTTTCATTCTCTCAACAAAATAATCATGTAGGAATATCTCTACAATGCCAAAAACATGTCCTAAGACATGTAACAAAAAATCATCATGTTTTTGTAAAAGGGATTCAAAATAATTCCTAATAAATATTTCCACCAAACCTCACCAGATGGTCAAAACTAAGTCACTATAACTACCCTTAACCATCATGTACCTAGGTCTTTGGTTATAGGGGTATAATCATTCTCATTATTCCAGTTCCACATTATGCACCTATTTATTCATTTTTGGAATCATTATTATTTTTAAGCACATATTTGGAACCATTTTTAGTTAAATTTTACAAGAAAGTTAAAACGAATTCAAGTTCAAAAACTCACCCAAAAACCTATTTTACTTTATGTTCCTAAAATTATACATGTACCCTAATAATATTGAGTTCCTAGAATGATGCATGCATACTCAAATCGCATTCCATTCCAGGCCATGGTTCAAATATCATAAAATTTCAGACACAATAATTACATCACATAATAAGTGAATTACTTAAGGTTAATTTGCATCAACTATAACAACATACATCAATAACAAAAATCCCACCCTGGGTACATGTATTTTAACCTCATAAATGGGGTGGATAATCCCATGAATGAGCTCTTAACCAAGGTATGAATAATCCTATTAACCTGTCTACCTTTCCTAATTAGTAATAAAAAAGAAAATAAAATAAACCACCTTTGATACCACTCTGTAATGTCCCAACCCAGGTTCCAGACACCAGGGTCCTAACCCAGTCAGTCACATGACCTCATGTTCAACTCCCCATACACCGGTGGCTGTTGAATAGCAATTAGGGTCTAATATAAATCATGGGGAGACTATAAAATATTTTTCAAAGAAGAACAATAATGGAAATAAATAAGAATAACCAAATTATATAACCAAAACCAGAATAAAACCAACATCACATGACAATCAAAATAGAAAATACAATATATAGGACTAAACAGTAGATATGTCATGCCAATACGTGTCATGTTTCAATATAAAAAATCCAATATAAATGAAGACTCTGACAACTCCCAATTGGGTCCCGAACCATGTCTGATTCTCTCATCCAAACTCCATATCAATCAGCCCTCTAACATAGGACCCTTTCCCTTAATGTGTCCTACAACCATGAAGTCTAATCAGGTACCGATTAAGAAGCCCGAGTAGGTGTGAGTAAAACTTAGTAGGAAACAAATAATGGAATCTAAAAACATATAGTCCATAATATTCCATGCAGTTTTATAAAGATATATGTAAAAATAATAAGTAAATATTTATCACATTATCAATTATTCTTTATTTAACCACATAACATGTCTGGTTCCTGAGGACTCCTAAAACCTCAATACCTACTTTGTCCCATGTTGGAGTCAGAACCATGTCACATATTAAATTCTCAATTTATTATAATGTAATGGGATTTTAGAATCCGTTCACCTCAATTCATTACCATGACTAATTGGAATCACAATCCAATGTTAATATCATTGGTGTAGAACGTAAGGTCTAGCTCCCCATCGATATTTAGAGAATTAGTCCATATCCAACACCCCATAGGTATTTGGAGCATCATTTACTATCCCATACAATCATATTTTTATAAATACCTTTCATACCCTAGAACATCATGGTGAGGACCCCGTGGGTATTTGGAGTGTCAGTCTGTGTCCCACACACCATTTCTCAATCAATCGCACACAAGTATATAGAGAATTAGTCTAAGTCCCATACTTGTATACCAATAAATCACATGTATCACAATATCACATGTAACACTATATCATATAAAAAATAATATCACATCAATTGGTATTAATCAACAACAATACTTTTATTCCAATATCTCATTAATTAATTAACCAATTAGTTAATCTTGTTCAAAAATTTCATACTCACATCATTCCATTAATAAACTCAACAATTAATTAATCACCCACAATTTTGTTAATTAATCCAATGATAAATTAGTCACCTCAATTCCTTTAATTAATTAAAAAATTAATTAATACAATCCAATAATCTCAATATCCCATAATTAATTCAATGGTTAATTATTCTAATTCACAAATCAATATTTCAATAATTAACTCAATAATTAATTATTCTTGAAATCAAAAAATTTAAATATTCTGATAATTAATTTAACAATTAATTATATCCAACTTCATAATTTTAATATTATGATAATTAATTCAATAATTAATTATCCCCAATTCCACAATCTCTTAATTAATTAATTTACCAAATAAATTAATTCAATTAGGAAATTCAATTGCTATAAAAATAATATAAATTCTAAAATTACATACATGTAATTAAAATCATGACTATGGGATTTAAATAATATACCACCTACCTCAAAAATAGTGATGAATGCTCACCAAAAGATATCCCCAATTTGATCAGAATAATAATGAAGAAGTATATCTTGGATGGGAACCTAAATAAAAAAAACGAATCAAGATCAAACATTCCTAGATTTAGATCATATAAAAAAAGTTCTATATAAAAATAAATAGTGGATAAATTCCCTTAAAGAATGATAGAATAATGGTAGAAGAATGTGGAACTAATTGGGAATAAGATCTATTATCAAGAAAGGTGAAAATATTCGATTTGGGATTCAAATTGCAAAGAACGGTTGTAAGAAGGGCCTAGAATCAGTATGGGAGCCTCCAAAATCGAGAAGAACCATCTAGAGTCTAAATAGGTCAAGTTAGGGTGATGTATGGGGGGTTTGATATTTTAAAAACTAATTTTAAGGATAATTTAAAACCTTTGCATGGTTTTCTAGGTAAGGGAGCACATTTTTCCAAATTGTGCACCTTAACTACATGCCTCTTTGGGGGGGGGGGGGGTCCTGGTTTATTCTTTTTGGGTGCACATTATGTTAAATTGTGCGCCATCCATGCGAATCCCCTATGCCTTGGGTTTCACTGTTAGTTAGGCTGGGGTGCATAGCTTGGGTATACCATGAACCAATCGTGCACTTACCTTCTTTCTTAAATTTTTTTCAATTTCACCCAAATGCACTCCAAGTTACAACTGAAAAAAAATTACTCAAAAATAGGAAACATTGTACCTGAAAGTAAGTCCGTGACATCTATAGAAAAGGTATAGTTCTTATTTGATTACACATGGAAACCAAGTTCCAGTGAAATATGACTCACTAGAATGTGAATGAGGTCCTCATGAATCAGGTTGCAATAAAACATGAAACCATTAAGCTATCATGGAATCATTGGAGGCAGGAATTTGAAAGTAGTGCCCCGTGTCGCTTGGTTTGTGAATTGGTGGTATGGGAGCATACATCCTCATTTTGGTAAGAATTGTGGCATTCCTGGTAGGAATGAGAACACAGATAGATTAGGTACAATAACATGACCAATCCATGTTTGAAACTCAATGAAAACACTAAATTTCAACATAATCAATGTGGAAGCATGGATTAGAAGAAGAGTTAGGTATGTAGTTTTGAGGAGAACAATTTAGTTTGAAAAACTAGTAGTAGTAAGGGATTAACTGAAGTTGTGGGATATGTCACCATTTATTTATGGTATGGTTCTCATTCTTAGTATTCATTTCAATAATTCCTTGGGTAATGTTCCCAAGATCTAGGAATGGGTGATGAGTTACCTTTTGAATTAATTCCTAGGGGTGATCAGTTTGGGCCCCATCAATCCATCCTTTTTGGTGATGGGTGGAACATGGGTTGTTGAGTTCAAAGAGGGTTCTAGGACCTGAGGACAAGTATGATCCTAAGGTGGGGAGTAGGATTTTGGACATAGATAATTTTTTTAAGGTGTATAGTGGATGGGGTATGAGCCATGAATTCATCCTTATGTTGGTCTTGGAGTATTCATAAGTACTTCGTCATGGTGGTGTGTTGGTACACATTGTATAGAATGATGGTGGATATAGCCGATTAAGGATTCAAACGAGGGAGTTTCATCGTAACTATAGTCATAAATTCAACGGATGTTCTGGGATGATCATTGGGTGCATTCAAGATTTAAGGATCTATGTTTGGGATTATTGATGATGAATCCACAAGGGAATATGAGTGTTTTGAGATAAATTAGCTGGTGGAGGTTCAAATTATGTTCTTGGGTGATGTTGGATACGGTGAGTTGAAAACCGTGGTGGGAATTTCGTACTGGATAAGGTTGGTAAAATAAGAGTGTTGGATTAGGGTGTAGTATGCTGATGCAAATGTTGAGTCAAGGACTCATGTCACAAAAGGTCTTAGGAGTGAGACCATGTTTTCTGGAGAAGTGACATAATGATCATGGATTTGTGTAAACCTGCGACATCAACCGATATGGTATGGTGTTTTATGTTTTGGGGGATCCTGAATTCCACCAAATTCATAATGTCATTGTAGATAATTTAATATGAGAAACACAATTATGCATGTTTTGATAAATATTTAAGGGGTGGATTTGGTTCAGGGTGTCTTGGTTCGATAATAACTAGAATAAGGTTAGTAGACTAGTGTTGTTAGGAATGAGACCCATATAGAAAACCTCAAAGTGTGATATGTTGATCATAAAAGTTCTCAGGGGTAAATCTTGGGTATTATCTATTATAAATTAGGGATACTGTAGTAACCCATGTTCCATAAGAGCATTTAAATTTTTAGATGAGTATCGAGATTCTGTTTGGTGGACTGGCCTAATTTTGAATTAGGGTCCAGAATGGAATTTAAAATTTATTTACAAAAAGGGGTGTTTTTGGATGTGTATTTAGGCCTTAGGGGTGCCTCATGTACTTTAATAAGTCTCAATATCTCAAGGTATTTAAATTTCAGTTTCAATGGAGACATCATGAGATGCATGGTAAGTTCTAACCATGCACCCCTACATCGTGGTATGTTTTTTATAGGTGCATAATTTGTTTAAACTATGTGATCATCAGGGAAAAAATAAACCTAGTTCTAGAGGGGTCTAGATCTTAAGAGAAGGGTTGCTTCATGATTTAGAAATTGCGTGGTACAATAGTGTGGGGTTGATGTTTTGGTTCAGTGCTGCAAACATGGTTAGCGCACGGTTTGGAAAACCGTGCAGCCAAAACATGTTCCCCATAAAAAGTGGATTTTTATAACTTTTCTTATATGTAATTTTACCTCAAACCATTCCCTTTCTCCTCATATTCTCTTCTTATACTCCCTCATTATCCTCCCTCTACTCCATGGTGAATCTCTCTCTCTATATCTTCTTTATTAGATTTCACTTCCTTCTATGACTTTGGAATGAAATAGGTGAGTCTATGAGTCTATTTCATACACTTCTAATTTTTCTCTAAATTACTGGATATTCTAATTAGGTTTATGAGAAACTATTACTTTGGATAAATGTGGAATAATACCAAGATAACAGGGATTTTGTGTAGATTAGAAAGAGGGTGTCCTGAGACTATGTTTGTACGTCGCCAACTATAATTTCATTTAAGGTATGTGGTCGAGTGATTTTTTTACAAGGGTCTTGGGGACATTTTTTTTTCTAGATTATAGTTTCAGTTCTAGTTGATCGAGATTTATCCTGGGTAAGTGCCTAGAGATTGTCACCAACCTTCAGAGGGTCATTGGTCTTGGTTTGGGAACAACAAAAGCATATAATGAGCAGTTTTTCATTTTTTTCTATATTTTTCAAGTTGATTATTTTATATGTTGTTAGTTAATTAAAAATATATTATAATAAATTAATATTGTCTGTTTGGTTGTGAATTAGAGTTGTGGATTATATGGTAATTAGCTGATGGTCTTGGATAAACATGGGTAACGGGTTGTCGAGTTAAGAGTTAAAGTGGAAACACTTCATTTAGGTAAGTGGTCCCCATTTTATCCCATATTCTTATTTAATTTTCAAAGTGTATGGGTTTCTGGTTAAGATAAAATATTGAGAATTGACCATAGGATTAATATTATAACATTAAATATTAATTTCATTTTTATTCCATTATTCATAATAAAAAATGGTTTGTTTAACAGTAAACCCCTTTGGACACCTTATTGAGACTTATAACCGATGAAATAGTTATCGAAAAGTGGAAAATATAATTGTTTTAATTAAATTAAAGAGTCTAGAAGAGGTTTTGGTGATTATATACATGTCCCTTGTTTATATAATAAATTACATTATAATTAAAACTAAATTGGCTTTATTTAATAATTTGATAACTCGGTTTTTTATTAATAAAATAGAATTGTATTTGTGGAGAAGTTCTCATCCTTCCTTCGGAAAGTGATTTGGAATTAATATTCCTTAGGTGTTAATGAACCCATTTAAAAATAAATTTCAAAGAAATGACTTATATTAGAAGTGAAACCTTAAAGTGGATAATAAATGAGGAATATTGTGATGGAATTTCATGAAATAAAAGGTGAGATCATAGTATGAACTTGATTGGTCAAACGGTTAAACCTTGATTAATAAAAAGGGATTTAAATGTTATATTTTAAATCAATGGTTTTTTAAATGTAGTGGAATTGTGAAATAAATTGGATAATGTTAAAGTATGAGATGGGGTGAGCGTAGTGAATGGTAAATATCACATTGGTAAATATCTTTTTGAAATGGTAAATTGAGATGGAATTATGAAAGATTAATTATGTAAAATAAAAATTCATTTTAGAGGCTATGGTACTTTTGGTAGGGAATGCTGGGATGAGCGTCTGGATTCCATGTGACACTTGATGATTGGGAATGCTAAGATGATCACCTAGATTCCATTTGGTACATGAGTTAGGAATTACGGGATGTGATCAATGGATTCCACATGATACCTGATGGTTGGGAAAGTTGGGATGAGCACCAGTAATTCATATGACACATGGTTATTGGGAATTCTAGCATGGGTGTCAGATTCCATGGGAATGCTGAGATGAGTTATTAGATTCCATGTGATACTTTTATGATACTGGGGAATGCAAGGATGAGTACCTAGATTCCATGTGGTTACTTGTAGAGAAGTATCCATCGTGATGTGAACTTATAATTGGTCAAAGTAGGTAGGACCTGACCCTAAGAATCACAACAGAGCTCGAGACATCAATATTTTTGTTATTTTTTTGTATTGTTTGTTTCATTATAGTATACATCCCTTGAAATTGATTATCAGTATAGATATTTATGGACACTAATAGTGGCATCCTACTTCTATAGAGGATTCCATGGCACTTGGGTACCTAAGAAAATGTAACATGTTTGTAGAAATAGTCCAGAGTAAAGGCCTCAAGACTTGGTATTTTGGTTAGGCTAATAGGATAATGCTTGGGAGCTTGGGATCAGGTTTGGACCTAGAACCATTTGTTCACATTTCATACAGTTTTGAATATTGGTTTTATTTGGGTTTGATGTACGTATGACATGTTGTGAATGTATGACTGTTTGAATCTTTTTATTCTATTTATTTTGGCATAGAATTTTTTTATCATTTACTGTTGGGGCTTGAATTTATGACGTTCCTTTGGGATATTTATCTGGATGTTTATGTTTTCTTTTACCTTTTTGACTATCTTTTTACTCTAATAAGTGGGTATATGCTCCCTAATTTCCCACCTTAGACCCATGATGCTAGTCGGTAGCCTCTGTAATATAGGGATGCATGCGTGAGATGTTGTGGCTCTTCTGGGTCTGGGCGTGACAATACATGTATACATATACACATACAAACAATTACATACATGTTCATCCACATAAATAGTCATACATATCCATACATACACATGCCACAAAAACATACACATTTCGCATAAACATACATATACATACACACATTCAAATTTCATATACATTCATACACATACAGACACGTGCACAAACACATACACATAAACACACACAAATACATTCATGTACATTTACATGCATACATATACAGATAAAGAGATACAAAAACATAACTAAATAAACGTACACACACATACATATACATATGCACACTCACACACACATACACACAAACACACACACACACACACACATAAAACACACACACACACACACAACACATATATACACATATAACAAATACATACACGCACATACAGATGTACACATACTTCCACTTACATAAATATACATACAATTATATGTATTTATCTTTTAACTTATAAAATTTAATTATAAATATATAAATTCAAATATGAAGAATTTGAATGAATATATTCATTTATATATTTATTTAATTTTTTAAATTAAATATTAATTTTTATATTTTATATTCATATAAAAATTTTGTAATTAATGTATATAAATATACTATCAAAAAAGTTTATTGATTAATATAAATTTGATAAAAAACTATATAAAATTATTAAAAATAAGATTGATAATAATTTTTTATTATAAAATATTTATATAAATCATATTTAAATATTATATCTACATATATATACTTATTATTATATAAATATTATTTAAAAATATATAAGTATGTATATATAAATAAAATTATTCATTGTACCATTTAACAAAACTTTCTTCACATGGTTAAAAATGAAGGTTTTATTAGTACTAAGAAAAGAATTGATAAAGGGCACCTTTACCAGTGCTTAAAAAGCACTGAAAAAAGGTATGCATTTATTAGTTCTTTTAGATAACACTGATACTCATCCCCCCTCTATCAGCAGTTTTTGATTACCACTGATAAATGTTAGTGCATAATATAACATGATTTGTAGTAGCACACATTATACCAATATTTTTTTATATAAATTTTTAAATGGATGGATCATGAAGTTTGTTTTGTGATAAATTTCGATTTTTAGAATTGAGGTATGAGATATGTAAGAATTCTTTCATGCGAGATCTATGATCTTGAAGAGGTAGGGTACTCTAACATTTTAATTATTTTCTCACATGATTTTATATTATTTTGTTAATATTTCATGGTGAATATATGTTCTATTCATATACAACTTAATAATAATAAATATGTTTAGTAGAAAACCTTTACTTTGAAATGTTTTTATAAATTGAAAAAATAAAAAAATGCTTAGTGAGATCAATGAGTAATATGCACAAATTGAGGATAATGAATGAAATTGAATAGATGTTTTTATTTTGTAGATTTTTTGTTTCCTTATTAAAAATTGATTATCATGGAATAATTAAATAATTAGGGAAGTTTGAGAAAGTGGTATTATTGGAAAAAATAATGAATTATGGTTTATTTAAATTAAATATGATTTGATTTATTAGATAATTTATAACAAGTGGTTTTAGTGTATAATATATTTTAATTTTATTGAAAACATCCCATTATTTCAGGTTTAAATCCTAGGTAAATGAAAATTTTCTATATTTTTTTGTATTTTTTGGTGAATAATTAATATTTGATAATTTTTTGGACTTCAATGTGAAAATAAAAATTAAATTTAAATTAGTTGAATTGAATTTATTTTTCAGAATAAATTTTGATTTTCTTTAAAAAAATCGAATTGAAATGTTTGATTGAGATTTTAAATGTGAAAAATACATGGATGAATTCATTTTTGATATACTATATTTGAAAATTCACGTGTTTTGACGATTAAAATGCACTTAGAATATCTTGAAATTTATTTTTCATTGCCTTTTAATATTAAATTATAAAAATAAAATATTTTTAAAAAATTAATAATAATTATTGTATTTAAAATTTTTTAATAATAATTTAAAACATTCACTAATTATATAAATGAATAAATATTAACTTTTAAAAAAATTGAATTTAAAAATTTTTATTTTTATTTTTAAAAAATATTATGAACTTTAAAAATGAATAAATATTTTACACTAATTAAAAACATATAGTTATATTTATAAATAGTGTAACCATATTTATTTAAATAAAATAAATTTAGAATACTTTAATAATAAAAATATAAAAATTAAATTCACTATCAATTAAATTTAAAAATCATTCTATTCGTTGTTTTTTAATGTTTCATTAGTTCTAACGTGCATACTGAAAAATTGTATAAATAAACATCATTTTATAAATTAAAAAATTTTAAAAATAATAAATATTATTAATCATATAAATTTTAGAACTTTTAAAAATGAATAAATATAACAAATTACATTAAAAAAATAATAAATAAATAAATATTAATTATATAAAGTGTTATATAGAAAAAATATTTTATAAAATGAAAAAATATTATTAATATAAATTAAAATTATTTTCAAAATATTAAATTTTAATGAATAAAAATTTATAAATAAATATTAAAAAATTAATGCATGACAAATATTTTAAATGAATACATATTAAGAATGAATAAATAAAAAAAATAAAAAAAATAAAAAATAATAATAAATGAATAATTATTAATTAAAAAAAAGTATATTTAAATATTATTAATAATATTAGTCTTTAAATATTGGTTATAATATTTAGAAAATTTAATAATATTTAAAAACTCTAATTAATTATAAAATTTAATAAATATTAAATGTTATTTAATTATTCATTTAAAATATCCATGTAAATTGGTAATTAAGTGTTTGAATATAAAAAAAAAGATTATTCTAGATTTCATCATGAAAATCATCCTTTAATTATCTCAAATTACTCCCACAAATATTGATCTAGAATATATGTCTCATTAATTCTATATTTTTGAAATAGTTTTGACTTTTGGATTTAATGTCACACGAGCTTCTGTGCTGAGTAGTGACACCCAATGTCATCATCTCCAAATATCTCTAGTCTAAATTTAACTTAAATAACCATTATTTCCCCTATAAAATTCTCCACTAAAATCTCAATCCAAACCATCAATTTAATTTTCTAAAAAAATCAACCTATGAATACCTATTTAAAACTAGCATACATACTTGAGGATGATAGAGACTATCCCGATGTGAGTAGAGAGACTTTTTGAGCTTGAAATGATGAGGGTTTCAACATAGTGGAAGATATTGTGTAATTCAGGCACATTATGAGCTTAAAATGGAAAATATTTATGCTGCGGAGTTCATGCACTTTGCGAACTTGAAATGGAAAGGGTTCCAAAATGGAAGAGTTCTACAAATGGATAAATATTTCTACATGGTGAACATCATTGTGATTGATAATGGTAACCCAAATTCATTTTTTATTTTCCAAATACCTCTTCTTCTAAAATGAAGGTTCATTTTTGTATTATAAATACCCCTTTAGTTTCATTAAAGAAGTAATGAGATGTGTTGTTTGATGATGTGAAATTTTATTTTCTTATAAAATTTATTTATATATATATTTATTCCTTTTTCTTACCTTGACGCTTCAGCTAGGATTGATAATTTGTAGCCGTCCACACATCCTATGTTCTATCCGTTGTCTATTGCGCTGACCCTTGTCTATTGCGCCTTTCAGTGAGTATGAGTATTACTAATTCTTCACTTAGAAGACGACATTAATAATTATCATCATGTAATATATTATTCTTTTGAAAACCCTCTATAAGAGTGTAATAAAAGGATATAGAGAAAAGCTTTAATTCAGGTCTATTATAGTCATCAACCTTGCCAAACATTCATAGAATATATCGACTTGTGACTTCGATTGAAAAATTATACCAGTGGATTGATTATAGTCTTTTGGTATTATATATGTTTTTATATTTACACATCAATCAATTTTTGTTAAAAAAACATTTCCCCATTCCGATGGTCCTGTACATATGGAATTGGTACAACATTCTCTTACATTACACACATAGAATCAATCTAAAAACACTAGTGAATAAAGAAAAATCAAATTATAAACAACTATATATTAAAAAAATCATATACTAATAGAGAAATATATAGTAAAATAACATGTTGGACACATAAAAGTCAAATCATCAAATTAAAATAGGGAAATTAAAAAAATCACCTTCTAAAAATTGATTAATAAATGTTACATTTCCAAATTAGAGCATGTCGATAAAAAACATCCCATTTATGACAAGAAAAATTTTGTTCTCAAAAAAAAAAAGAAGGGAAATGAAATATTGTTTCTTTTAATATATTTGAAAAATGAATTTGAATTCATTAACATTTCTTTTGTGATTCAACCTCAAGACCAATGACAGTACCTTAATGTTTTCTTACAAAATAATATATTTTTTTATCTATTTTCATTATTATTTTTAAAAATATTTTGTTATTCACCATCCAATATTTTTATTTTCTAAATTAAATAAAAAAGGATATAATTCATATATATTATTTAGTGAAAGTTATTTTGTCCACAATTTGTTTAAATTTAGAAAATAAAAAATAAAAAATGTAAAATATTTGTAAATTATACAAACAAAAAATATCTATGGGACACAAATATTGAATGAAAAATAATAAAATATTTTAAAGAAAAATTTAAAGAGGATAAAAATAGATTCTTTTATAAATTTCAAGAATGTACTGTCATTGGGTTTTATTTTTTTTTTCACAAAGAAGATCTCCATGATAGTAAATTAATCTATCAAATATATTGGAAGGAATAATCACGATTTTCCCTTCCATTTTTTTCAATAACCGTGTTTTTCTTATCTAGAATGTGATGTTTTTAATAGACATATCCAGTTTATAAAATGTAATATTTATTATTCAATAATTAAAAGGTGATTATTTTTTAATTTCCATATTTTCATTTTTTGATTTGAATTTTTTGTGTTTGACTTTTCATTTTACTATATTTTTCTTTACTAGTTGATATTTTTTTTGTATTTTTAGTTGTTTATAATTATATTTTTTACCTCTCTGGTATTTTTAGATTGATTTCATATGTGGAAAATATGGGAGCATGTTGTTTGGTTGTAATATGTACAAGACCATCAAAATAGAGATAAGTTTTTTACTTTAACAGAATTGATAGATGTGTGAATATAAAACCTGTTATTCTAATAAAAAATCAAGATTCAATCTACTAATATAAATTTTTAATGGAAGACACCAATCATTTAATTCTAAGAATTTTTGGAAATGTTAACGACCCAAATATCTTTGAATTACATCTTATCTTCTAATATTTTTATTTCACTCTTGCAGAGTGATTTCAAAATAATAAAATATTATAGGATGCTAATAATTGAAGCAGTTTTTCGGTGATTATTAGTTTTACTAATTCTACATTTAGAATAACCGTTGAATAAATGTCATCATCTAATATTTTATTCTTCTGAAACCACTCTTTAATATTGCAACCAATATATTAAAAAAAGTTTCAATTTGGTTATATTTGGGTTGTCAACATTTCCAACCATTCTTAGAATATATTGTTTTGTGACTTTTATTGAAAACTTATACCAGTATATTGAATATTTATTTTATTGTAGTAAAAATGTTTTTATATTCACACGACCTACAATTAAATAGGAAAAATATTATCCCCATTCCGATGGTCATGTACACATGGAATTTGAACAACATTACCCTTCTTGAAACACACATGAAAGCAATCTTAAAATACCTAAGAATAAAGAAAAATATAATTCTAAACAATGATAAATACAAACAATCATTGGAAAATATAGAAATATATAATAAAATAAAAAATAGAACACATTAAAGTAAAATAATTAAATGAAATAAGAGAAGTTAATAAACATCACATTCTAATAATTTAGAAATAAACATTACATATTCAAATAAGAGTATTCTAATTATAAATAGCCCATTCCCAACAAAAAAACATGGTTCTTGAAAAAAATTGGAAGGGAAAGGCATGAATATTCCATTCAATATATTTTATAAATAAAGTCATAATCATGGACATAGCCTCTATGATACAAACTCAAGAACAATGATGTTGAATTCATGTTTTTTATAAGTTATTTTTTCATCAATTTCATTATTTTTTAAATATCTAATTATTTAACATTCATTTTTTTGTTTTCTAAATTAAATTAAAAATAAGATATATTATATATATACAATTTATCTTAAGTCATTTCATAAGTTATTTATATAAATTTAACAAATAAAAATCTAATGAGGTAAAATATGTGTAAATAACACAAATAATAAATATCTAGTGGAATTTTTTTTGATGATAAATAATTAAATATAAAAAAATAAAGAAAATGGATGTAAAAATAGATTCTCTTATAAATTACATGAATGTGATATCATTGGGACTAAGTTTGTTTCACAAAAGAGATTTCCAAAAATTTGAATTCATCTTTCAAATATATTGAGAGGAAAAGTGGTGGATTTCCCTTCTAATTAATTTTGAGAATAGTTTTTTATTTTCTGGAATGAGATGTTTTTAATTGAAAATTTCAGATAAGAAAATGTAACATTTATTACTCAATTATTATAAGGTTCTATTTTTTAATTTCTCTATTTTCATTTTATAATTTGAATTTTATATGTTCAAATTTTTTTTTCTACATATTTCTCTATTAGTAAATGATTATTAATATTTTTAGTTATTTTGAATTCTATTTTTCTTAATTATCTAATATTTATATATTTAATGCATGTGTTCATAATGAAAGAGCATTGTGTTTGGTTGTAATATCTGCAAGATACTAAAAATGGAGATAACCTTATTTTTCTAACTGAATTGATATATGCATAAATATATAAAATTTTGTACACCTAGAAAATAAATATTCAATATACTATTATAAGTTTTCAATGTATTTCACAAATTAATATATTCTATGAATTTCTGGAAATGTTGTTAACTAAAATTGTCTTGAATTGCCTCTTGTCTATGAATATTTTGATTACACTCTAAGAGAGTGGTTTCAAAGAAATACAATAATATATGATTATATTTATTAAAGTGCATCGCAAGTGAATAATTAGTAACAATTTTTTGGTGAGTATTACTTTTCATAATTCTTCATGTGTCACAATATCCTCGAGTATGTATTCCTGTTTTAAATGGGTATTCATAGGTTGATTATGGTGTAGAATTAAATGGATGATTTGGAATTTAGATTTTAGTAGATAATTTAATAGAGTAAATCATGGATATTTTTATTAATGTTTGACTGAAGATGTTTAGAGACAATGAAATCTGGTTAGCACTTCTCAACATAGAACCATATATGGGATTAAATCCAAAATTCAAAACTGTTTCAAAAATATATAATTTCATAGTCATATATTCCCTATTGATATTTGTGGGACTAATTTGAGATAATTAAATGACGATCTTCATGATGAAATCTGAAAGAATATTTTTGTTTCTATATTAAAACACTTAATCTCTGATTTTCATGTATATTTGAAATGAGGAATTAAATAAAATTAATTATTTCATATTTAAATAATTAATTTTAGTTTTTAAATATTAATAATATTATTTAAATACATTTTTTATAAAATAAATAATTATTAATTTAATATTATTTAATTATTTTTAATATTTAACCATTTTTAATATTTTATTATTTATTCATTATTATTATGTATTCATAGTAATATTATTAATAATTTTTTTTGGGTTAACTACTTCCCATATCTACTAGATGGATTCAGGTTCGTTCTTCAATGCAGTGGCTGGAGTAGCACTAGTCTTCTTGCTCATGTAGTTCCAGGTCTCTTTGGGATTCTCAAGTGTTGCGTATGTTTGATTTGAAAGGTTCATGGGCTCATCGCTATAAAAATAAAGTGACAGGTTAGTGTTGTATAATGGATTCTGGTTTGTAACTTCACTTTAGTGTATTCATAATGTTGTATCTCATGGGGGGACCCTAGCGCTACTGCTATGTTGTTAGAGGATAATGCATTTATGAGTTCGATGTTCACAATGTTGGTCCATGTAGGCTGGTTTACACTAAAAATAGGAGGTTTTCTACTGCCAACCAGTAGCCACTATTTTTTTTTTAAGATTTCGTACACAACATGTTCGATCAAAGTCCAATGTCACTTATTTATTCTTCTTCAATTTTCATATTATTTTTTAGCCTATTTTGATTTTATAATAATGATGGGTTTAGATGTTTCTAATGGGTCTTCAGTAAATTATGAGGCTACCAAAATGACATGTACACATGAATTTTAGTTTTTAATTGAGCTAAATTAATTCATTCTTTTGATGATATAGAAAAATCAAACCACAGAATTCATGTAAGAATAGTGCAATCAGCCCAATAAATTTTCTAATTGTTAAGAGCTCCTATATAATTTTTTATCTCAGCTGATTATCTAAAGCTAAATTTTATGATCAGTAGAGTTAGATTTTCATCCTTTTAATCATCTATTAAACACATATTATTCAGTTAAATTTTACAAGATGACTTGTAAAAAATTATACGACAAACTCATCGGTTAATCAGGAAAATAATTGTTATATTCACTCTAGTCCCAATTTAGTCATCATGAAATAGCTATAATTTTAGATATTGAAGAATTATTTTTAAAAGGATAATCATTCAATTTCTCCTTCCCCCTCTGTTCACATCATTCATTTTGTTTGATTTCAAAATTTGTTTTATTTTCAAAAAGAAAAAAAATAAAAAACCTTTGAATATAATCTGAGAGAGTACACAACCCTAAGTGACTACTTTTTATAATACGTATGGGTGGTAGACAAGTATAGTATAAATAAGGATAGAATAAAAACCCAAGAAATGGTGAAAAAGGGAGGAGGCTTCCTATCTCACCTAAGCCACTAGGAAAATTCCAAGAATGAACACTGGAGAAGTCTTCTTCTCCTATTACCAAGCCACTAGGACTCTAACAATATTCTCCCTTATCTTCTCTCTTTTGCCTCAAAATTATAACAACATCATTCCCCCTTATTATTTGTGTGGGATCCTTAAAAAACCTATGGGGTCCATAAAAAACAACCCAAATATAGTTGTTTCTTTCTATTATATAGTTTCTCTAATAATGACACTTAGGTCCAATTTTGGAATGTGTTTTAAATTCTATAGTTGTGAAACAATTTTGAAAATTTCTTTCTATCTTGTAGTGGTGGCACATGATCTATCACTTTCATATCTTGATAAACAGTCTTTTCCTTAAGATTGAGGAAAAGAAATTGATTTTGGTTGAGTAATTACTCTTCCAATGTATTTTTTTCCACGATACACAAAATAAAAAAATAGAACCCATTCCAAGAAGAATAATCCATTCAAAATTATATAAAATTATTTAAATAAATTATTTTCCTAATAGGCCATACATGAAAGCTAGTAGTCACATAAATATCTTATGTTTTTTGAGATAAAATCCAAGAATATTGGAAAGAGGACTACCCTTGAAAATAGGCATTTCCAGTGAAATTGAACGAATGTAGAATCTAAAATTTTACATAGGGGATGATAATATTGAAACCCACTCATTTTCATGATTGTGAATGATTGTAGACTGTCATGATTTTGGAAAGATACAATCTAAAGTGGAGGTTACTATCCCTAACAGAACTTCCAACTGCCAAAGGAGGAACCTTGTTTCATACTTTACCAAGAGGAGTGGAAATACATTTTCTCAGTCTATTAACAAATAAATTTCACCCTATTGAAAAATCACATTGTTGTTAAAGTGAAAATTAGTCAATATAAATAGACTAGCCCCATATTCCATATTTTGTGAATGAATGTGTTAATAAAATATTACTGAGACAATTCTAAGAGAAACTGGAGACTCTGGGCATCTTGTGACAAATATTATGTTATTCAAACTGATGACTTCACAAAGGGAATTCCCAAAGTGATGGAATTAGAAGTGAATTTTTTAATAATGAATCTTGATCAAGTATTTTTCTTAGAATAGGAGACTATTTTAGTTAACTAGCCAAAAAACATTGGATTATATTTATTAATACTTTATATATAAACCTCAAAAATTGATGACTTGATGCAGTTGACCGTATTTTTTTACTATGAACATGAACATCATAAGGTCACCTCTGAAACAATCCACAAAAATTTAGAACTAGTTTTATTATGTATGGAAGTATAAACTTCTTCATCTGTTTATTCCTCACATGGATCCACTTCATCAAAACTTCTCATACATGAATAAAAAATATATAGAATTATTTCTCCACTAAAGAGAACATATGTTGAAATTTTGTTATTTTTACGTTATCATATCGCTAAAAATTCTTCTAAACACGTTTATTCAATTATCATGAGTAGCTTTACCCTATAAATACCAGCCAAAAATCCATTTTAATAAATAAATTCTCTCTTCAATTCACCTAATATAGATAATGAAAAGTCAGAATTAGATACATCTTGAAAATATCTTTACATTATTTCCCTTTAACATCAGTCTCATGTGTATGATTTTCCAACACTTTATACATTGGTGTGGAGTATGATATTCTTCATGATGTGGTATTTTATCCATTCAACCATGTCTAATAGAGGTATCCACATATAATTATGATGGTGATAAGGATAGATACTTATAATCGTTGAAATTAAATACACCATTGGAGAGACTTATATTGTCAGAACTGAGGGGGTTCAAAGTGGGGTGTTAAATATGGACACACTTGAGAAAATCCCATGAACAAGGATCCTTCATCTTGGATGTTTGGAAAGATAGGGTCCCTTCCATTCCATCTTCTTTGAAAGTCACTATTATCATCACTCAAACAATCATAGCTTCCCATGTAAATCCAACCAAAGGTGTGTGAGCTTCATCCTACTCAACCCTAGGCGATGAGACTCCATTTGACACACTAAGCTTATAACATACTTTTGGAACTCATATTACTCCTTTATGTCATGATACATATTTTGGTACACCCTTGGGTTATGAATCCCAATGATCTTGTTATTTTTGAAAATGATTTATCTGTTAGGTAGTGGGGAATTTTTCCCTAATCACAGATAGCTCGTAATTTCAGTTCCCCAACATAGTGGATGCTTCAACCACCAAAAGCATACTCCATGACTTTAAAGACAAAAAAACATGAATAAATTGCACCCAAACACCACATTGAATCATCCTAACCTTGTATTTCCTTAGTACTGGTCACCTAACAATACTCCTATTAGAAAACACAAAAAAGAACAAGAACATGATGAACACACATGAAAACATATATCACAAACACAATATACAGAAGTATTGCATGCTTCAGAAATTCATCATATGTACATGGGAGGATGAAATAATCTATTTCATTTGATCATAAGCATGTACGAGTTAGAAGGAAAAATAATTTTCTAACAATCCTACCCAGTCTACAAGAATAAGTATCACCAACACTATCTGTCAGTCGTTGAATCTTCCGGTTCTCCTCCCTTCTTTCCTTCCCATTTAGAACTTCAGACTCTAGCACCTGGATTCTCCTAGTATGTTCATTCAGGAGCCACCTATGCTTCTAGGTTTGGACCCCTTATCCTTTGTTAGTCTTCTATTTTCAATCCATTTGTTTTTTTCACATGTATACCAATGAACTTCTTATAGGAGGCCCCAATATAATCAACATATCCATTGGATAGATGATGGAATCCCTCTATTGGAGTATGTAACTTCGCATTTCTAGTATCATTCAATGAATCGACCACCAAATCTTGGTGAATAATTATTTCCATTTCCCACTCCACACTAATTCCTTGATGAAAATTTCTTTTGTGAGAAAAGATTTCACATCCTTCCATCAGTGAATTTACACAATTCATCAAATCATACACTTTCATCACTAGTCTTCTAGACTCCCATTCAAATAATTATATTTTCTTTTACCATTATCTTCACTGTATCTTTATGATCCATGAACGACTCCCCAAGTATATGCATCTGTAGATGTTCCTCCTCAACATTGTCATGATCATCTTCCATATGATCCATCTTATGAACTAATTTCTCCAACCGTTTCCACTAAACATTTAGTGATTTTAACACTATTCAACAAGTTCCTGCTGACCTTACATCCCAAGGTTCCTATTGTAATTTTGTTCAACTAACATTATTGTTTCTACCAGTGAACTATCTTTTCCACACACTGAACATCCTATGAACTGACTTCAGATACCTTATAGAAACTTAAACCTTAAATATACTTTAATTACTGAATTATAACATAAATTCACCATATTATAATCTAAGTATATAGAGGTCTAGTGAATTTTGAATATCATACACATAAATACATCACCTTAAACATGAAAACATCTTTATTTAAAAATCTATATAGTTCTCCTAACTCCAATAGATCTTTTAAAACTACATAGGATACCGTGAGGAAAATACCTAAGGAAAAGGGTGATATTCAAATCCTTATAAATGAGCAAACATGACAATAAATCATAACATGAGAGTCAAGAATCATTACATGATATCTTAAAGAGAATGATAATAAGCATGAAAACATGAAATAAGAATATAAATGCATAAAACCATGGAATAATAAGCATGTGAAAATATCATAAATCATGACATCATAAGCATGACATAATAAGAATATGTCAAGGATAATCATGAAGACAAAATAACATAGGATAACTATCATCATAATCATCATGTGATCATTCTAACGGATATCATAACATAGTGTTCAAAGGATGAACACCCAAGCACAATTCATGATATCTCATGAGACATTAACACTAACCAATGTATTAAAGGGATATAATAGACCCACCCATCAGATCATTATATGTACACACATTTTTTTCCATAAGAGAAAAGAAATAATACATAAATAATAACCATGATCAAAACCATGAGAAGGAAGTGAGTTTTATAATAGTTATTTAATGAATAACCGAGGGATAAATTGTTATGTCATAGTGTATGGAAATATTGACTAGAGAGGTGGGGGGAGGTGAATTTTCCATTTAATTTATAATAAATTAAATTTAAACTAAAATGATTATTAGAGTTATAACAATGTTAATTATGCAGCATAAAAAAATAACACACAATTTTTTTTATAGTGGTTTAGATCACCAAGATCCTACTCCACTCTTCAATATTATTTACTCTATGAGAAGATATATATTCACTAATACCTCACTTTTTATAAGGAGTGATAACTAGATTATATTTATATATATCATTTTCTCACGTGGTATAACCCCAACCTAACTTATGATGGACTCAAAACCCATCTAACTTTTTTATGGGAGTCATAAAATTTCCATCCTTTTAGATTGAAGGAATAACCCATTTAGAAATATTTTGGAAGGTCAAAATGTAAACCAAACTCTAGAGTTCAAAATGAGAGAAGGAAGAAATAAAAAAAATCCATAAAGAAATTAGAAAAATAGAGGAGAAAATAATGTTGAAATTAGATGAAACACAAGATCTTAAATAACTTTAGTAATGGATGATGAAAATGATGAATTCATTAATGATTGAGGCAATATAACATTTTCTATAGTCTGGATGTAGTATGTAGAAAATATCTTATGAAGGTTAAAATTTTTATTTCACTATAATTGTGTCAATATCTATTGTCAATCCCCATGGAACAAATTTATGGAATTTATTGGTTTAAATTATAATGGATAGATTAATGTCACTAACTAAAATGATATTAGAGTGTCTTAATGTCTAATCATAAAAAGAAATGTTAGAAAAATAATAAGTGCTTAAAATGATACCTTTACCTGAAATTTTAATTAATGCACTGATTCTTATTTCACATTAAATTCTCTATCAAATAACTTCAAAGCACTTAAAAAAATTATCATTAAGATAAATTATAATTATTAAAATGGATAAAACATTATTATTTTTCAATATTTCGTTATTTTTTTTGTTTTAAAAGATACATAAAATAGTCATGAATTAATTATTATGAAAATCATTATTTACCAAATATTTTATAATAAAATAATTTTAATGTCCTTATTATAGTATTAATCATTTTACATATCATTAATATGATAAAAATAAATTTAATGGTGTTTTAATTAATTAAAATATAAAAATAACACTAATACAAAGCCTTTGGAATATAGGAGTTTTAGAGAAATAGGCAAAGGATTGAAGTGACTGTGTCACATGATGACCGTGAAATAGCGTGTGATCAATATAATTATCTTTCATAGTTGGTATACTGACCATGATCTTATGCACGATCACTTGAAAAATAAATTCAGTGTTTGATGGAACCTCATGCGGTAGGGTGGATGAAAGCTTTACTTTAAGTATAAATTTAACCCACTATAACTTGTTACTTACACAGTAGGTAGTATAGAAGATCCACCACAAGTTCCATGATAAGTTTATATAATCCTTCATGGTAAGGAACTTTCCATAAGGGAACTACAAAAGTGGGTTCATGGTTAGGTTGGTGCTGCTAGAGCTAGCATGAATGTTTGTGGTACATTTGAACTATGGTTGGAGTTATCGTCCTTCAGTAGATATCGACTATGTGGTGATCTTCTAAAAAATAATACATAGAACCAAACAAAAAATATCTACGTCATTTGATTCTAAATATGGTAATTTATATGTATAAAATAGATACGTTAATCTTATTTAACATTTGGCTATGTTGAAACTCACTTCTCACAAACTGACTTTAGGGGTTATTCTTTCAGAAATTAAGAAATGTAAATATCATTTAATTAAAATAATATTAAAAAATTAAAGGATTTTAAAATAAGGATTCCAATTTAACAAAACCATAAAATAATTAATAATATAAACTAATATATCAAACAATCACCCCTATTTTAAATTAAAAAACCAAAAAAAATATTTTAATTTTAAAAATCCAAAATTTTTCCTCCCTAAATTTTTCTTAATTTTTGAAATTTATAAAATATCATAAAGAAATAAAAATATATTAATAATTTAATTATTAAGAACATGATTATGTGAAGTAAAAAAATAGTAATTATAATAATCATAAATATCAATAAAGGGATAAGTCCCTTGAGATCATACAGTTGCTACAAAAGAGAATTAAAATCAAATAAAAGAAATATTAGCATGGTTATAAAAATATAAATCTCCATTAAGACCAACTAATTTTTTTTTCTTCAGAAATCAGAAAATATAGGGATTTATTAAATATATGTTCTAATTTATTTTTAGTTATAATTTATTCCAAAACAATGTCCCCTTAAATAATATGATCTCTTAAGAATTGAAATATATCATTTATATTCTTAGTCCATGAATTCTATAATGGGTTTTTAGAAAGACAAATGGAATAGGTATTATCATAGAATATAGGTATTTTATCAAAGTGAACATTAAAATAAAAAATAATTTATTTTACTTAGAGGATTTGAGCACAAAAATCAGCAGCAATAATATACTCAGCCAAATGTGGAAAATGAGATGGGACATTGATTTCTGGAACTCCATGAAATTAATCATTTATCTAATAAGTGACACATACCTGATGCACTCTTCCTTTCAAGTATGTATCCTCTAAATTAAAAATTAGAAAAAAATATCTGATTAAAACAATTATTATTAGAGTAAAATAAACCGATGTTGGCAATTACTTTAAAATATCTAATTATTCCTGTAATAGTTTTAAATGGAATTATTTTTATTTTATACTAACACCTAGAACACATAAAAACAAAAAAAATAATGCGAGGCCTTAATAGAGTTGGATATAGTAGGCTTCATATCATTCATCAGTATAGTTTATCGATAACTGATTTTCCAAATTCATCTACATACACTTTATAAATACTTTCCATTTGTGTTATCATAGTTTTAAAAGAATCAATATTTATTTTTTTAATCAAGTATTTATCATATTTTATTTTATTTAGAAAAATACCATCTTTTCTATTTAAAATTGGAAGACCAATGAAATATTTTAATTTCCCCATTAGGATCATATCAAATTCATTATTCATTAATTTTAAAAACTCATAACTAAGTATATTATTTGTAGATACAAATATTATATCCTCAACATATATTTCTAAAATTAAAATATTAGTAGAGCCTTTCTTAATAAATAAGGCCTGATCAACCTTCCCTTTATTAAAATCATTTTGTAGTAAAAACAACATTAGTCTGTAATACCAAGCTCTTAGATCTTACTAAAAAACATATAATTCTTTAAAAAGTTTGAAAACGTGGTTTGGGAATTCATAAATTTCAAAACTAGGTGGATGATTAACATGTTTCTCTACTAAAATCACACCATTTAAAAAGGAACTTTTTATATCTATTTGAAACAATATAATTTTTTGAATTTTTTTAAAATACCATAAAAATATGAATGACTTATTATCTAGAAACTATTCAAAATAAATCTCCAAATTCAATTAATTCTTGTAAATAACCTCAGGCACCTAATATTTCCTTATTTCTAACTATATTTCCAGAATTATCCATTTTATTTCGAAAAAATCTATTTTTCCCTATATACCATTTATCTTTAGGTAACTCAACTAGATTTTATATATTATTCTTATCAAACTGGTTATATTCATCATATATAGAATTTATCAAGTTTGAATATTTTAATAATTCATTACTATTAACAGGTAAAAAATCATCTAGAATGGCATAATTAACACAAAATATCAAAAAATATTTTCTAGTTATATTTATAGACTCCACATTTCTAGGTATATTTTCTAAAAAATGATCTTTTTCAGTTTTCCAATACATATGATCATATTGATTAGAGATACAATCACCCTCAACTAATGCATTATCTTTTACAGTTTTTCCTCCATCAAAATTGAATTCTTTAAATTACTTAATAGAGTCAACAAAAGCTGTAATATGGTTTTCATGATTTTCATTGAACTTTACATGTAAAGATTCCTCCATTAACATGGTTCTCCTGTTACCTACCCTATAAGATTTCATATTATTTTAATATCCAATAAAATTCCATCATCACATTTATCATCAAATTTTTACATATTATCTTTAGTATTTAAAATATAAACTCTATATCCAAATACATTAAAGTAACCGGAATTAGGTTTATTTTCATTAAACAGTTCATATGGGGTTTTCTTTAATAGGGGGTATAATGTAAACTCTATTTAATATATAACATGCAATGTTAACTGATTCATCCCAAAAACATTTAGGATGTTTCAATTAATTAAGCATTTCCCATTCCATTTCTTGAATACTACATCTTTTCCTCTCCATAACACCATTTTATTGTGGTGTTCCAGGGTAATAAAAATTATGGAAATATCCATTATCATCACAAAATTTCTAAAATCATAAGTTAAAAAATTATTATCCTTTATCACTTCTAATTTATTAAATAAAATTACAATTTTTATTTTAATTTTTTATAGAATTTAATAATTTTTTTAAGGTTTCACTTTTATAAGATAATGACATAGTCCAAGTGAATCTACTGAAAACCTATACTATTAAAAATGAATATCTTTTTATACCAAAATAATAAGTCTAATAGATCTAAATAAATCAAGAAGAATTAGTTTTTAGAATCTATCAATATTAACCATATTAATAGATCTAAATGACTCTTGGAGATTTTTACCATTCACTCAAGAATCATATATGAAAAATTTACTACATTTAAATTTAAGAAGTTCTAGAACCTATCCATGTTTTTCTAATTTCTATAGCTGTAGAAGATGAACATGTTACATCCTTCTCTGGAAAATAATTTGATATGATTCTATATCATTTAATAACATTACATTTTTTTGGGTTAGTTATGAAAAATCTATAGAGTAAATGTCATCTTTTTGACTTACATAAAATAAAACATTATTATATTAAAAAATAATCATTTATTATCTTCAAACTTTACAATAATACCATCATAAAAAATTTGTTATATTTTAATTAAATTGTGTTTTAATACTTATACATATAATAATTTAGAAATTATAATATATTTTAACATATCCAATTCTCCAAAACTATTGACCATGCCTTTATAGTTATCACTGAATGTGACAGTACCTCTATTATTAGAATTAAATATTATAATGTTATAGATGTCACTACTCATGTTCTTGGATTGCCCGTTATCTATGTACAATGTATCATTATAACTCTTTAGATAGGTTTACTATAAAACAGATTATGTAAATAATTATTTTGGTACCCAATCTATATTGGGTTCAACTGGATTAGTAATAAAACTATTAGGAACTCATATAGATTTAAGACATTTTTTATAGGTTAATCTAGAGGATATATTCTTAGATAGAAAAGTCTTGGTGTGTCTTGGTTATTGAGTAAATATTAAAGAGCATTTATATCCACAATTCCATTTCATATTATATCTATAACATGTAACTGTTGAAACATTTTCTTTACCCATTTTAATAAAATTAGCTTTGTACGTATTATAAATTTGTATATTATATCCAAATCCAGTTTTATCTCTATTAGTTTTATTCAAATATTTCATTTGTAAATTTTTTAATTTCTTTAAAGAAAAAATAGACATTGTTTCTTCTAATTCAGTAATTTCCCTTGTAATATTTTTATTCTCTTTTTAACAACTTCTAGGTCATCACATATTTTCATAGTTAAACATGATATTGTATTTTTTAGTGTCTTATTTTTCATGTTTGAGCTTCTTAAATTCCTTTTTAATTTTTTCTAAATCATTAAAAAATAATGAAATTATTCTATCTTGACCTTCATCAATTTTTGGCATAAAATATTAAATTATTTAATTATTATCTTTATGCTTAATTAGATCAGAATTTGAAACATTTTTTTCTTATATAATCTTCTTATTTTCTTTTTTCAATTCTCTATATAGATCAACCATTCTTAAAATATACCTTGTAAAATTTTCGTATTGTTTAGTTAATCCTTTGAATTCATTTTCAACATTAGACTCATACCAAGAACTATATTCAGAATTAGTGTTTCCCCAATTATTTTTTTCCATCAAGAAAATATTGAATGATTCCTTCTTACTCTCAGAATCATCACTACTAGCATCTGACTCTTTTGTACAGCTCCATCAAGAATGATATTCTCATTTTAATCTTTTCTTGGGTTTCTTGTATTTTACTTGTTGTTACAATTTAGGATAGTCCGACTTTATATGTATCTTTTTCCTACACTTATAGAAAATTAATTTAGAAACATCAAATTTACAATTTTTAACTTTCGTAATTTTATTTCTATCATAATTTTCATGATATCATCTTAGAATATTCTTAAAGTCTCTCTTTCCTTTAATGTACTTGTAGACTCCTTTAGTGAAATTTTCAATTTCATCCTTCTCACTTTGCTATAACTCAAGATTAGAGAATTTATAAATAAAATTTATACTAAATTGAAGGGTATAACTTTCCATTTAACATAATCACCAGTAATGTAATTATTTATTTTCAGATATTACTAAAAAAGTGATCCTATCAGGTCATTCATTGAATACTCATTAAAATACTTACTCTCATCAATTTCATCTTTCTTTGAATGCAATATTTTTGGTAGAACATGAATTAATCGTTTGATAAGAGCTTTATTCTTCATGGTATCTCTGAATGAAACCATGTTGTTCACTATCATAGAAAGACTATTTTACATCTCATTGATGCACTCTTGATTATTCATTCTTAATTATTGAAACCCATCTCCGTAAATACATATCTTGGATCTCTACAACTTTTTATTTCCTTGATGAGTGGATTTTAATGTCCTCCAGATATCAAAAGTGTTTTTACATGAAGAAATATTACTATTTCGTTTTATACTTAATGAAAAATTCTAATAATTCAAAAAATTGTAATTTACAACAAATTTTGTTTCCTCATTTCTGATTATAGTTTCTAAATCAACATCAGGAAATTTAGAAGGTTTTGACATAACAACACAATAATCAATACCTATATTTTTAATAAATACCTTCATATCATACTACTAATAGACATATATGCTTTAATTGAAGTGTGGTGGTTTGATGGGATTTTGTATCTTTAATTCTAGAAATTCCATAACAAAGTAGTGGATCTCTTACTAGTAATTTTATGTCTAGGATAACAGTTAGTTAAAACCAAATAATGAAATAGTTAAAACCAATTCTATATAAGGAACCATGTTTGATAAATTTTTTTTATGTCATAGTGTATGAAAATATATACTAAAGGTGGAGGGGGGGGGGTGGTAGGTCTTTTAAAATTTAAACAATTAAATTTAATAGAATATTATCATTGGATTTATAAAAGTTTTAACTATGAAACATAAATAAAAACAAATAAAACATGATGTTTTAATAGTAGATCGAAGCACCAAGATCCTAGTCCACTCTTCAATATTCTTTACTGAGTGAAAAGATCTCTAATCACTAATACTCCACTTTTGATAGATATTTATAACCTGATTACAGACATACATACATTTTTCGCAACTGGTGGTATATCCCCAACCCTACTTTTGAAGGAGTCACAACCCAAGTGGCTTTTTTCAACAAGTCACAAACTGAAATTCATTTTAGATCATAGGAATAACCCATTTATGAAATTTTTGTATGGGAAAGAATAAACCAAACTCAAGAGTACAAACAGAGGGAAGAAAGAAATACAACAATGAAGTCTAGAATGAAATTAGAAAAATTGTGTAGCAGATGATATTGAAATTTTAAGTAGGTCAATATATTTAATCACTTTAGTAATGGATGATGAAAATGATGAAGTAATTTTTTGTCAAGGCAATGTAACATTGATTGTAGTGTAGATGTAGTATGTCACAAAGGTCGTATGAAGGTTGTATTATATATATATATATATATAATTGTGTCACTTTTATTTGTCAAAACTCATTGAAAAAGTTTTATCACATTTTTTTGTTCATATTACAATGTAAAGATTCCTATAATTAATTTCGAATATCTTGGAGTGTATCATTAAGTAATCATATAAAGAAATATTATAAAAATAAAAATCTCTTGAAATAATTTCATTACTAGAAATTTTAATTAACGAGTTGAGTCTTTATTCTCATTTAATTATGCATTAAATAAATTCAAATAATAACAAAAAATGACTGTTAAGATAAATGATAATTATCAAAATGAATAAAACATAAAAAAAATTACATGATTTTAGAAATTTTTTATTTCAAAATATACATAAAACTGGGAATGAAATAATTATTATAAAAATAATTCTTTCTATAATTATTTCAACAATATTTTCTACATAAAATAATTTCACATAATTATTATAATATATATCCATTTTATGAATCATTAGAATGATAAAAATAATATTAATGCACTTGGAGTAAATTAATATATAAAAATAACACAGAAACAAAGACTTTGGAAAAAATGAGTTTCAACAAAAAGGAAAAGGACATAAGTGGACATGTGACCTACTAACCATGAAATAGCTTTTGGTTCGTAAACTTACTTTGAGTTTTTGGTTTACTGTTCATGCATTTATGTGCAATAATCTAAAAAATAAATTCACTGTCAAAAGGTACGTCATACATTAGAGTGGTTGGAATCTTATAATAAGTATAAATTGAACTCACGATATCCTGTTACAAACATTGTAGATATAATGGATACTCTATATTAGGTTCCATGGTATGTTCATATAATCCTTAACGATAAGTAAAATTCCAAGTGGAAACATCAATTTTTTTAAGGTTGGTTCAGTACTACTGGAGCTAGAATAAATGTTTGAGGTGAGTTAGTGTTAAACAGTGGTATGATCTACCATCCTTCGATATAAATCTTCTATGTGGTGCTCTTATAAAAGTGAATACCTAGAAACAAACACAAAATGGACACGTTGTTTGATTTTGAAAACTGATACATCAAAAATGGCTACATGAATCCCATTTATCATTCGGATACATCGAAACAAACTTCTCATAAACTGGATATGGGGGTTATTCCTTTAGAAATTATTCAACATAAATATAATTTAATTAAAATAATATAAAAATGTAAAATATTTTAAAATAAGGATTTAAATTTAACAATATAATAAAGCAAATGATAATATAAACTAACAGATCTGACATAAAATATACAGACTCTCAAGAGAAAAAGGAATTAAATAATTTTTAAACATTTTCAATTGAAAAAGGAACATAGGTCTTTAATATGAAGTTCCAATGTAGAAAATTTATGAGAATGATCTAAGAGAAGGAATAAAAAAACACACCACATTAGTAGGGATTTATTAAATAACTAATGATTTTTTAGAGAATAAAATATAATATTATTTTTCATAACACTATAAATGAACCAATAGGGTTATATATAAACTAATTATGATTTTTCAATGATAAAAATGGTTTAATTTTTTTTGTAGGTGCCTATTTACACGAGACAAATTTTTTTAAAGATCTCTTAAATTGGGTGTACATAAAAGTGATAATTTTGAATGGAAATAAAAATATGTGTAACCCTAGAAATGAAAAAATATATTCAACTAGGTATATATGTAACATAATTTATGTGAAAAAATATAAGTGGTTCATGATAAAAATATAGAATTAAAATGGAGAAGAAGAAATAAAATACATAACTAAAAAGCCATGAAGGAAGTACATATGACCCCTTTTTACGTTTTAAAACACCTTTATTGAAACCCTACATCATAAAATAAGAAAATAAACCATTATTTTGAGTATATGAGAAGTTAAATATGATTTTAACATGTGTCAACATTTAATTACGTTTCTAATTAAAACAGAGAACATTCGCGAGATGGTAAATTATGGACAAGGAGGAGAAACCATCGCTTGAATGGATGAGATTTATTCTTAACATATTTTCATTTTTTTAAAAAGGTATTAGAACTCATAAATAAGTAATATTTGAATCATAAGTGATGTCCCAAGATAGAAATAGGGTATACGATATGAAATTATAGAAGAAATTCAAGAAAAAACATTATAACTCAAGAAATATAATTGTGTTATGAAAGACCCTTATATTTTAGAGAAGGAATCAATTGTATCCCACAACATGTAAAATCATGAATGGAAGTGAATTTTCCAATTTCAGTAATAATTTATGATATTATAAGTCATTTTTGTTGTAAATACACCATTGAAATTATGATTGGTGCATAATATCAAAGCACGCCTAAAATAATGTAGATTGAGATGGAACCCTTATGGATTAATTAAAATTCTAATAAAAACCCCTTTATAGAGATATATAGATTGAATTTGAAGTTTAAATATCCTGAATAAATAAAATACAAGATATTAATAATCCAATTGGTATTATAAACACTATTTAAAATAAATGAGATGCATAAAAATAAATGTGTATCAAAGAAATAAGTTTTGAGATGAAATCCTTATCTCATGTCTAAAATCATTATGAACATACAAAAAAATTCAAAAATAATTAAATCATGTTCATTAGATATATGACCAAAAAATTTATTCATCTATATTTAATTTTCAAAGGTCAATCTATTTCCTTTAAATACTCAATTTTAATATAGTTTTCACTTATCTCACTTACTTGGTGTTGTTCAGTTAATTTCTTCATAACAATTTTGGTTTTTTGACCATGGTCAATGTTATAGTAGAATAAATTAAAATATATCTATAATTTTGGAGGTTTAGTTCATTTATTATTCCATTATAAAAATAATTATATAGTTTCAAGGTTATCTAAAAATAGATCCAAATTAAGAAAGGTACCTTGATAAGTTCATTTGAGGTGGTTCAAGATACTCCCATCATTTATTATCAATCAAACATATAAAACATAAAATATTATTCTTAAAGAATATTAATAGTTTAAAATATATATTATTAGTTAATTAATTAAACTTTTTAAACATACCATTTTATTTAGAGATGGAAAATTGAACACTTCCTTTAAGGAGGCGGTAGTCTGCACACACACATGACAACATTTTCCATTCTATTAATGATTTTAGAGGAAATTATAAAATGGATATTTAATTTGTATAATAACACTTTAGTAGAGTAACAATTATGTTTTAATCATATATTCCTAGGTAAATGGATATTTGAGGGGTGTAGAAGAAGAAAAGACATGGAGAAGTTGAGTGGAGAGTATTACCTATCCTTTAGATGTTCTCTCTTGGTAAATTCATTAAGAACCCTTAGCTTGGTATGTTTTAGAGAACAAGGCTTCAAGGAATGGGTAGGGTGATGAGGAGAATCTGATATATAGTTTTGGTTGATCTAAATCTTTGGAATGAGTGGATAAATGAGGAGGAGGTGGTCTCCATTTATAAGTAAAGAAAAGATTATTTTTGTAAAAACTAATTATTTCTCAATAATCTTGATATATTATTAGCTAAATGCATAAAAAATTGCTAATAATGGTGTGGGGGAAATAGATAAGGTTGGGCCTCCCTCCATCATCCAATATTACACATGATTTTCACATGTTTTAACCACTTGTACTATGTTATACCATATTTATCCAAATTTATTTTACCATAGTAACTGCACATTCACCAATGAAAACTAATTTGAATGGCAAAAATTTAAATTGAAATTATTTAATAATTTCAACATATTGATTTTAAATATGTAAATCATTTTATAAAATAAATTTTTTCATGAGTAATAGAAATTAATTTTATTATTAGCGCATATAACGCTTAAAACCTTTATTTTAGAAAAAAAGTGTATTTTAAGTATAAGATATATTTTTATGATAAAATTATCAATGTTAATAATTATATTGAAATTGAAATTTTTATTATTATTAAAATAATATTTAATTCAAAAAAAAATTGAATTTGAAAACCTAATTCCACCATGTGAAAATTTTATTAAAAGAAAGAGAATAGAAAAATGTTTTTCTTAAAACATTTTCCTATATTTTATAAAATGTTAAGAATGAATTTAATATATCAATATAATATTTAAAAACAATTAGTTTAATTTTATAAAATATATTTTTGTATTAATATATTATTTCTAAAAAATTCATTTTCATTACCCCTCTCCCCAAAGATTACCCTTCAAGGGCCGAAAATGAGAGTAGAGAGATAGTGACCACCTGAGTCATGCCTCTAGGAGGACTCAGGTTAACCACTAGCATTAAGGATATATCATACATATAAATGGGGGACAATACTCTCTAAGAGAAATATGATGAATATATATATTAGATAGATACACCAATTCACACCTTATCACAAGGGTAAATGAAATCCCATGTGCATACCTGTAATTTCAAAGTGTACTAAAATAATTGAACGGAAAACAAAAAGTACCAAAAAGGTAAACTCGACAATGACCATGAAGCCCAAATAAATATTTAAAAACTACAACCTAGTAATATCCATCCCGATATACAACCAACTCTTACTAACCTAAAATCATTTTATAGATACATGGTGTGATCATAAAAATATACTCAATTGGATCATCCTAAAGACTCTCAAGTAAAAGATATAGAAATTATGGTATAATATTGTTAAAAAATGTTAAACTAACTCATCACCTAAACAAGTATACTAATTTATCATCCTCATTCATGGATATCTCTCATTAAGTATCATATAAAAGACATTATATATTATGGTAATAAAACATCCAGGGTACCCCACTACCACTTCCCTACTAGTTTTCCACTATGCCCCAACAACAAATGTACTAAGTCATCTCTCTCCAAAATAGGCCAGCTCAAAGTCACCTGGTCTATGTATCAAAACACACACCTAGTGAATCATATAATCCCATAAAAATATTCATATATATAGTAACAGAGTAATTTTTGGGAGCCACAAAAACACTTATGAAGTGTATCATAAACAATATATTATACCTCAAGCTATTACAACTTATACACTGAGTATGTTTTCTCAAGACATCACAACCTATACCCTTCATACCTATCATAACCAATTGGATACTATATCAAGTGATACATTTGTGTGAAATAACCACATGTAATTACATACTTCTACACACATATATGGGAAACTAACCATCATGCATATCAGCACATAATACTACCAAGAGAAGAGATCAGAGCCTAATGGGGTAGTCAGACATCAATCCTCCTAGTAAGATATTAGTGAAGACACCCTTCCAGATTCCACTGGATGTTAGTTTACATAACCAACATGGGTGGGGTATCATATGAAATCAAAAAACATATAGGATATAATATAGATCATAAAAACACTATGGGAATTACCTATTCTTTGGATCAACTATAGCTATCATTACTCATACACTCATATTGAACTACTAGATACCATATATATAATAAAAAACAAGAATTTAATGAGTAACTTTAAATTACTTCCATCCATTTTTTATTTAATCCCTCATTAGTTAATTAATTCCCAGTGAATTATCAAATTTCCAATTAAATTACTTTAACTATCAAGACAAGTCCATGATCTCTATGCTTAATCCATACAGAGTCCATGGTTACCAAATATCATCTCACATGAATTTCAAAAATAGTAATCTCAAGGGATAATTCATTTATTAAACACTATTATACTTTCTATGATTTTAGTTACTAGAGGAAAACATCCTAATATATCGTTAAATAGAAACAACCAAGCACATTTAGCTGCCTAAGGTAGTGGGGAATGGAATGTAGATAAAACAAGAAAACCAACCATCATCCATTAAACTGATTATTTAACAACAAGAATCCAGATTAGGCATAATAATGGGTAATCCTAACTTCAATACATTATATCATATCCAGTTCCATCCCAAAAATCCTCATGTATATCACCATACATATCGCTGTTACATGTTTCAATTGCTACCACAACCTCAGGAATCCATGCCCATATCTCATCATCCATATGAGGCTCATATAACAACACATAGAAATGATCAAATCTAGAGAAAAAAGGAGGAATAAGAAACAATGAATACTAAATAGTAAAATCAATTCACTAAAACATGTTATTCAATTTTCACATGTAAATAGGATCTCATGACCCTAAACACAAAGCATCCAACCTTTACAAAAATGGGCACTCTTGACCCCAAAGAATTATCTTTATCAATCAATTGGTTTTTAATCCATCTTAAATTAAAAAATTCATTATTTATAGGTTCAAAATACAAAAAAATATAGAATAAACTATCTCAATCTATATCAATTATGTAAACACGCTCTTAGAATAAATACAGTTTCATCAAACATTGAGAAGAAAAACTCCAAATTAACATGTATTTTTATTATTTTAATCATTTATGAGAAATATTGATTCATGTTCTTAATTGATTCCAATATCTCGTGGAATAAAATATTAAATTAATAATTCATGCTTACATCAATTTAATTACCTTCAAATTACAATGAACATCAGTTTTAAAACATGTATCTTCATTAATTTTAATCTAATTAAACAATTCATTCCAACTTTATATTCATTATCCAATTTCATCAATTTCAACATTATAAACCAAGAATAACATAATTTTGATAAGCATAACAATTATATCAAAATATCTATCAAATAAAGAGGCAAATAATTATCATGGTATAAAACATTGAAATATAATCGCAATCCAATTTTATTATTAAATCGGTTCAATAATTATTCGGTTAATTAAAATTCCATCCAAAGGGATAAATAATTACAACCTTATAATTACATGTAAATAAATAGAAATAAATACCCTAACTCAAAAGAATCAACGTTATTTTCACAAAAAAAGATCAACATTACAAATCTTCTATCACCTCTCCCATAAGATACTTTATCTCTGCGAAGATTCTACACCACAACCACGACAAAAAACAACAGAAAAATACATTATAATGATGGAAGGAAACCAACATTACATGGAAAGAGGAAACAAAAGTAAATTAAATTGATGAAATATAAAATACATGAATAAAGAGGTAAATATTACCTTGGATCACCATAGATTGATCACTTGATACTGGGGATAAATACCTATCAAGAGAGGCTTTAAAGACAATAAAAAACTACCTTGGGGTGCCTAGGTTTGGAGAGGAATTATAGGGAGAAAAATGAGTTCAAATTTTCTTGGGGTATTTATAGATAGAGTGTTTTTAGAATACTATAATGAAACCCCTAGGACCTTATCTCAACCTTTTGAAAATAGAAATACTATGGAATAATACCCCTAGAACATGTATCAGCCCCCTTGGTTAAATCACATGTCTGTGGAATGTGATAAGATACTATAAAAGTGGATATTAGACCAAGAAAACCTTAATTACAATGTTGTGGTCCCTCTTTTCCAATAGGGAGGCTACAACGCTACCCAACCATCATGGTTTTTCTACCCCTAAAAAGGATGTTGCCCTAAAATCAACCATGAACTCCCCTATGTCGTAGCCTAGAGAAAATTCCTTATCCATGATGGATTTGGAAGTGGACCCTCATGGAGCTATGAAATAACCACCATCTCTACACCAAAACTAACTACACTACGATGCAACTTAGGGCGCCATGTCATAGACATTTAATTTTTGGCAGTGGCACCCCCACTTTTCCCTATTATCCCTCTAAAATACTTGGAGCTTCTCTCAAGGATCTCTATATCATTGGTACTCAACCACCTCACTTAGATGAAACAAGAACAAAACATACAACAATAACAACCATCTCTAAAATAATCTTTTGGAAAGATACCTCTTAAATGATATTAAAGATACAATAATCAATAAGGGGAAACCATCTCATAAAATAGATAAGGTTCAACAACCAAAATAAAATTATAATAATAGAAGAGTTAAATATCAAATTAAACTAGGTACTGAGCTCGTATTTATGAATCACATTCCTAGGTTCTATACTATTCCCCACCGTGCTACTAAAGGACATGAACCAAGGGAATAACATGCCCACAAAACACCTTATCCTGATAGTCATATATTTTCATAGGTCACTCCTTGACTATCACATCATCGTTAATAATGATCACTCCTTAATAAATGACAAGGGAGTTGTCATGAAGTTAATAGAAATATTATGAAACCGGAAATGCATTTTTTATCCTTCTCATCTATAAGGGAAGTGTAATCTAACAGACCATAGCTCCAATTCAAGCTAACAACTTTAAAGGACCAAAAAACCAGGGAGAGAGCTTACTCCAATGACCAAAAAATAACTACCCACGACGATGAGTCAATTCAAGAACACATGATATTTGACATAAAACTCTAAAGGTATCTTAGGATTATTGATTAGTCACTTAAAGTGGCTAATATTCATTGTTAAGTTTTTAATATTAATGTGTTTTAAAGTTTATAAACATCAATTTTAGTCCAATTCATAAATTGAACTTCATTTCCCATCATTGTGCAATTCATGCTTAAAATGTCAATTTGGGCCCACTCAATAATTTGCTTGTGGAAATTACACTATTCATCATTTTAATTTGAAATTTTGGGATATGATTTATCACTTTGTTTGGAACATTTTATCTTTTAGGTCGGATGGATGAATCCCAAAGGAAGATGGAGAATTTTGCGCCTGAAGGCAGACACTTGCTGGAAAAAGCATAATGGGCCTAAGGCCCATCAAACAAATGTGGGGCCCAGAAACCAAGCCCAATGAAGCTCAAATTTATACATTAGAAAGATAAAAATATTAGGATCATTTTATTCAACTGTGGCCGGAGCTAATTCTGATGTTTTCATGATGATAAAGGGATCTGAAGTGAAGATTTAAATGGTGGAGTCGTCATTAATGCATAGAAATCCGTCCCACCATTTCGACTATAACTTCCAAACGGCTGAGCGAAATTTCCTGAAATTTTTACAGATCATAGAGGACAGATGGGTGCAGATATTTCCATTCTACAGCCCCTCCGGATTCGGCCTTCATCAATTTCGAATTCACACGTCAATGTGGTGAACGAATCTGGACAGTTTTCCGGGTCAAATTCAAAACATCAATTTCCTTTTGATTATTCACCCTCCATTTGACTCTATTAATTATTGGGGGGTGAATTAATTGTTGGGGGATGTACCTAAGGCTCCTAATATGCCTATATAAGGAGATATTGGTGAAGGGAATAGGGGTGGAAAATTTTCTTATCATCTTGGATGCTTTGTTTCATTGTAATGTTTTGCTTCCAAATTTCCTTTGTAATGTTTTCCATTTCCATGTAAGTTTTTTTTTGTATCTTTATTTTCTTAATCAACTTCTTCTCTTATATATTTTCCATTTCATTTATTAAAACTTTATAATCACAAAGCACAATGATATCTCTGTGTTGTTGTGAATTAGTTCACACATAGGTGTGAATTTCATTCACACACACGGAGGAGTGCTCGTTATTTCCGCGGTTTTAATTTCTTCAATCCAATTCTTGTTAGCCATCTTCCTCCCACCATTGAGAGTATAACATCAATGGAGGGCTAAACCCTTAATGGGTTGATCTTAGGAGGATGCAAAGGCTGGATTGAATGTTATTTTATGAACGAATTGTTATTAATTGGATAATTAATTTAAGACATCCATTCTTCAGTTATTTCTACTCTTCATCTTTACTGTGTTTGAGCAAAATAAATTCAATTACTAAATGACCATATACCTCGGAGAGATCATGAATTTGGTTCTCTAAGTGTATAAGGGATTATTAATTGTCTTTAGTAAGCACCAAACCAGAAAATGATGAAGGTAGTGTTATTTTTGAAGAATGGATTCATCAAGAATTAATAAAACCAAAATTGTTTAAAGAAGTAAAATTCATTCAATCCACCCCGAGCATAATCCTAGATCAACCCATTTTCATTAAATTGAATTCACGTAGGTTTATTAGTGTTATTTAAACCATCCAAAATCAAAACCAAAGTTGGCTACTTCATAGCCCATCCTTCACCAAATCATAGCGTCTCAAGGTTACTTCTTCGGTCCCTGTGGACTCGACCCCTACATGTACTACATCGATCGCTTTTACCCGTAGGGTAAATTTGGGCGCCAAAATTTGGTTGCGCCCAAATTTACCCTACGGGTAAAAGCGATCAATGTAGTACATGTAGGGGTCGAGTCCACAGGGACCGAAGAAGTAACCTTGAGACGCTATGATTTGGTGAAGGATGGGCTATGAAGTAGCCAACTTTGGTTTTGATTTAGATGTTTTAAATAACACTAAGACACCTACGTGAATTCAATTTAATGAAAATGGGTTGATCTAGGATTATGCTCGGGGTGGATTGAATGAATTTTACTTCTTTAAACAATTTTGGTTTTATTAATTCTTGATGAATCCATTCTTCAAAAATAACACTACCTTCATCATTTTCTGGTTTGGTGCTTACTAAACACAATTACTAATCCCCTATACACTTAGAGAACCAAATTCATGATCTCTCCGAGGTATATGGTCATTTAGTAATTGAATTTATTTTGCTCAAACACAGTAAAGATGAAGAGTAGAAATAACTGAAGAATGGATTTCTTAAATTAATTATCCATTTAACAACAATTCGTTCATAAAATAACATTCAATCCAGCCTTTGCATCCTCCTAAGATCAACCCATTAAGGGTTTAGCCCTCCATTGATGGTATACTCTCAATGGTGGGCGGAAGATGACTAACAAGAATTGGATTGAAGAAATTAAAACCGCGGAAATAACGAGCACTCCTCCGTGTGTGTGAACGGCGCCAAAATTTGGTATCTTAGGATTATTATCATAGGATTTTTGATGATACTCTTCTACTTTCATCCTCTCAAAAATTAGATGAACCATCTATCTCTTATTCTACACTAGTTCCATCACAAGAACCACTACCTCTCTAACCACAGTCCAACAAAATAGATAATGGAATGGTCAGTCGTATAAATCTTTAAATGATGTCATATTAATGGAGGAGTGAAAACTATTATTGTAATAAAACTAAACCAATGGAAGTTGCCTCATACACAAACCTCCAAAGTCTAGTATACAAGAGCACAACATGTCTTCAAAAGTCTGGATAATATACTCTGATTGACTATCAAACTATAGATGAAAATCTATGAAAAGGAATAACTAAGAGCCAAGAGAATGCTGGAGAATTCACACCCAATATTTAAAAAAAGGAACATGGTTATAGATGATCGTCCTCGAGACACTATGGAGTCACAAAACCTCCTCTAGATATTCTATTGATAAAACATCCACTAAGATCGACTCCCTAATCTCTATAATGTGAGATGATTTCAACAAATGATTCACTATCACCTATATAGCATCATAACCTCCACAAGATTGTGGTAAACTGGTTACGAAGTCCATCGATATGTCCTCCCACTTCCACTAATGAAAATCTAAAAACTTGAGCAACCCACAGGGAACACGGTGCTCAGCCTTCACCTTATAGAAGACAAAACATGGAGACCCAAACTTGGAAACTACACACTTCAACTAGGCTAACAAAACTAACTTCTCAATGCTCGGTACATCTTTATCACATTGAGATTTAACCCCAATGGTGTACTATGTATCTCACAAAGAACCACCTCAAAAATTCCTAAAGAGACAAAAATATTCCCCTAAAACAACACATAGTTCTTCCCATCCTCAGGCCAATCATCGACGACATCAATAAAAAAATTCGTATCTACATACCTCCACCTCAAAATACCCTAGTTGGGACTCCACATACCACAAAAAATGTGGCTAAATAATTATATAAAAATGAAACCTCTATTGTCAAGATCTCTTATATCAAAATTCATCACGGAGAGTTCTTCCGTCACTCTCCTTGAAAACATTCCTAGAGTTCTGATGATTAGTAAAAACCACAAAACATTCACAGAGGAGGTAATTTAAACACAACTTGAAATAAAACACAACATCCACCAACTCGAGATCATGGGTGACATAGTTATGATTATGGGGAATTAACTATAAATACCCAAAAGAAACAACTAATCTATACTGTATCATAACACAATAAAAACTATGATGTGAAACATTATAGAAAATATCAAAATAAACTTTATATTATGGAAAACTAAGGATCGGAGTACTGACTAACTTTTCCATCAGGTACTCAAAAGCTATTTGACACCAGTCAATCAACAAGAATACCTGATCCATTCTAGTAAAGGATTTTAGAGGATCCAAAACCTGAGATAAATAAGCTACATACCTCCTATAACAGTCTATAAGACCAATGAAACTCTTCACCACCTCAATAGTCTTTGGGGATTCTCAAGAAACAGTGGCCTCTACTTAGAAGGTCCAAAACTACTCCTTGTTGGGATACGACATTACCCATGAAACAAAATTCATGATTTCAAAACTCACACACTAGTAACTTCATGAATAACCGTTGACAATGAATAACCCCAGAAATGAAACATAGATGCTCTACATGCCCCTCCATGAACATGGAGTGCACAAGGATATGATCCATTAAAACCACCATGAACTTTTCCAAAAAATTTCCTAAACAATATATTCATAAAACCCATGAACACAGATGAAGAATCCATCAAACTAAATAGAATCACAATGAACTCATAATTACCATGATTATAATGAAAATATTTTTTCAGAATATCTTCATCCTTGAACCACATATGTTGGTAAAAAATCTAATGATATCTTGACCAATGATCAATTTTGAAGAATCAACTAGCTCCTTCCAGCTGATCAAATAAATCTTCAATCCATGGAAGATGATAATGGTTACCTTCACCTGGTTCTTGTGAAGAGAATTTATATAAATATGAAAAATTACATCAACCTTACTTATGAAAAAAATTGGTACACACCATAGTGACACACTCATCCAAACAAAACCTTATTCATACAAATTATTGAGCTATACTTATATCTCTCACCACTCAGAAGGTTCTATCATATATGGAGACATAGAAATAGGATAAATTCTTGGTTGTTGCACTATAAAAAACTCGATCTCTAATCAAGGTAGTAGTACTAATAACTCATTTGTAAAGGATTCGGCATACTATTCTACAATGCTGGGAAACATAGATGGATGAACCTTCAATGAACTCAGCCTAAACTCATTCATCAAGGAAAACAGATATATAACATTCCTTCGACCCATATGAGGGTCTCAATCACTGATGAACACTATCAGTTCTTTATCATCATCATAGTACATAACCAACCTCCTGAAGCAATCCTGTAACAGCCCAAGATTTTATGAAAAATATTCTTTTTAATTTCACTAATGTCTTGTGTTGTACGCTACACCAAAAGGATCTTGCACAACACGCATCCTTGACTTGCCTTACATTACACGCAATCGCGACCTTCCTCGATAGCGTGTGTAATACGCAATACCGAGTTTCACTAAACAACGATATGCTATTAAAATATTATTAAAACTAGCCGTTATGAATAGTAATAACCACTTTTTGAAATTCTGTAAATCTTATTTTTCAAAATGGACTTCATTTTTGGATTCGGAGTATCGAATTTAGCCTAAAGAGAAATTTTGGTACTTTTCGGATAACTTTCATTTTCTGATGAATAGTGAAAATTACTAAATTTTAGTTAAAAACAACTTTTTCAATCGAAATAATTAATAGTGATAAATTATTAATTTGAGTGGTTTTAAAGTATATTTAGAATATATTTTTACAATTTAATACAATGTTGGTCATTGAATGTAATTTCACATTTAAACCAGACATAATCAAGTGTCAATCTTTTGATAGATATTGTTTCTTAAAAACACGCTATTTGTTTTAACAGCGGGATTTAATTATAAAATTAATTAATGCAACTTCTATGTTATGAATTTGGTAAAATAGAATTCATTTTTGAATTCGGAATATGAAATATAGCTTAGGATGAAATTTTGGCATTTTTCTGAAAAACATTAATTTTTGATGAATAGTGAAACTACTAAGTGGTAGTTAAAAAACTGAATTTTTCATAAAACTTAATTTTACCGCTTCTGTGAATGGAATTTCAAAAATCCGAGAGACACGGTTGATATCAGTAAGTAAAATGTGGTTCAATGAGATGAAAATAATTTTTGGTGAATAGTAACTTTTTACTTTTTTTACCGTGGTTAATAGTAAATAGGGTAACTAAGGGTAAAAATGATATTACTATTACCCTAACACATGTCCTAATTCTATTGGATAAGTTTAATTCGACCAAAAACAAACTTAGGAATAAAATATGACCATTTAGGCCCACCTGGGTTAGATTAGGACATTTATTATTAATTTATTTAAAGAAGGGTTATTATAGTTAAAATCAAAGTTTAATAAGTAAATCATTTTTAATATGGGTTTATACATAAGATAAATTCGACTATAAATTTTCATTAGAAAGATAAAAAGATTTCCTACATAATGATATTTTATTTGTAATTTTTAGACTTTAAATAAATTAATATATTTATGACACAACGATGATGCAGTAATTACCCTTTTAAGGAAATATTAACATAATTGATGTTATAAATGCTCAAATGAATGTAATTTGAGACTTTTTATGACTTACACTAATTTTATAGGTTACTATGATATATTAGTGTTGATTTAATCAACTTGGTTCGAACATATAATTCTGTTATGACTTTCACAAAAATCATATATCAAATAGTGTCAAAATTAACACAAAATAGTTTTTAAATCAAATATTATATTATTAATTGTTATTTTGTTTCTAAAAATCTAAGGTTCGGACAAATGACTTAGATAAGGATATATTTATTAATAATATACAATTTGGGGTTCGTTTGGCATGTTATAGTAAGTGTATTAACCATATAGTGAAAGAAAACAAAAAGACACGGTAAAAGTTAAATTATTTAACTTAGAGTTAAATCTAATTGATAAGGTTAAAATAATAACCTAAACTTGTATAAATCCTATTGGTTGATAGGATTTCGACCCATCCCCACTTTATATTCGAAATAAGACCCTTTGGAACCATTATAAACCGATTTTTACTTTAATATAAAATAATATTTTGAGATATTCCTAAGGTGCCCCTCTCCTCCCTTATAAAAGGACACCTCCTCCCCCTCCTCCTCACACCAATTTGAGCACTCAAGCTCGGCCAAACCCTGCCCAAATCTCTTCTCCACTTCCCTATCAACATCCTAGAGGTTCTGGTCTTCCTCAAAGACTAATTTTAGTGCCCTAAGAGGAGGTCTCAAAGAGGCGCTTCAAAGAAGAGGTAATTACCGTTACCAATTCTTTCATCTTTATTTCTTCTTCCACTTCTTCTTCTTAGGTTGTTTCATTATGAAGTAATAACATCAGTATCACTCATATACTGATATGTTATTATAAGTATGAAACAACCCTATTTCACCATCTATCCATCCTACGGAAAAAGAAATCACCGCGCGTGCGTACGTACGGAATACCGTCTCCACGCCGTGGTGTAATCTATTTTCCACCACCACCTTACATGGATGGGTATAATGGTGTAAAGAATAACTATACATAGTTATTAAAACATCATATTGATTCTGATATATTGTATAATCCACTCCAATTCAATTCAATATTTATGGAAATGATATCATCGCTCGTGCGTACGTACGGACTACCGTCTCCACGACGCGATGAGATTCATTCTCCATGTTAACCATTTAAGAATGATTATAAAGTATATATAAGAAATAATAATGAAATATATGACATTATAAAGCTACTGGATTTATGTATATATATATATGTATGTCATCTACTTACTTCCATTTCAAGACAATAAGGAATTGAAAACAGCGTTCATGCGTACGTACGGACTACCGTCTCCATGAACGGTGTTTTTCATTTTATTTATCTATCTATTATATATATATATACTGAATATATATGATATATAAATCATATTTTATATTATGGAAGTAAGTAAATCATGATATAAGTAATAATAATGTCAAGAACAACAAGTCAAAACACCAACGATAAATGAAACGATTTTACCCAAAACGCTTCTTTAACATGGAATTTACAAAAGAACGGGTAATATAATGTCATAAGTGAACCATATATGATATCATAACAATGAATATGATTCTGTAATAAGTCAATGACATTATTTAAATCATTATACAGGAGGTTTGGACACATACGAAGCAAATCGGACCTAAGGTAAGGGAAATATCACAATCTCACTTTTATCCGAGATTGTTTTTACTTTGGTAATTACTGGGGTGTATTTTATTATCCACATCCATTTTCCCTCAATGTGTAATATTATTTCCATCATTCTACAATAGTTTATATCTAATTTTACCCTTCGGTAAGTTTTTTGTAAAATACATGAAAGGAATCTTTTTTCGTTTTTCGTACGAGGTACTTTTTGACTTTTCCGACAAAAGTACGAAGAATGTTTTTTTTAACTTAAACGGCACGAACGGATTTTTACGGTTTTATAAAGCCTTATTTTCATTAAGCTTCCTCCAAAAGATTTCATGACTATTTTTAATAAAATCTCTTTCTTTTAAAATTGCATGATGTTTTGTGAAAAGAAATTGATTTTGAAGAAGAAAGGATATTTTCCTCAAGAATTCAATTCAAGTGTTTTATCAAAATTATTTTCCATCTAAGATAATAAAGGGTTCTGTTTCTATCCATATTTTTACATTGATTTGACTATGTTGTTATGTAATTATGTTTATTAATTCCTTTATCTTATATGAATGGTTTTATGATGTCATGTTGTTTAAGAATCCCATTTTTGTTACATGGGTTATGCGATGATGTATGATTTTTGATTATGTGGCACACATAAGAAAGGAATCATTATAAGATGGGTGGGACCTATATCTCCCTCCAATTCATTGGGTAAAGATTTTATATCTCATGAGATAGACAGGGCTGGAACGGTAGGTTATACCGGTTCAGTGAAACAGGACTGAAACGAGGGTTACTCGATTCAGAAAGGGACTTTGTCCACTAAGATGGTCTTGGCAATGAGTCTTGACTAACAAGAAATGATTCTCTATGATTATGTGTGAATGCCACAAAGTTTCATGTTTTAAGTTATGATTATTGTGATTACATTTCACTACCATGATTTATCCCATGTTATGAAATTATGCTCTCTTTTGCAGGTTATGATTTCCAAAATGTTATGTTCTTATGAATACGATGTGATTGATATATCTTTTGTTTACCCTTACTGAGCATTTGAGCTCACCCTTTTATGTTTTCTTTTCCCCAGGATATAAAGAAAGGTTTTAGGTAAAAAAAAAGGAAGATCTTTATGGGAGATGTTGAAGATCTTTCCCCACGATTAGAAGATTTTATTCCGAGTTTCCAAAGACACTAAACTATTACGATCCTTGTGTGTGTGTTTTTGTTTTGTACTAAGTATTCCACAAAAGTAATGTAATGTCAATGTACGTCAGGCTTCGGGTCTCTACAGTTGGTATCAGAGGAAAGGTTTAGTCAACCTTTGGAAACTAGGATGCGAAAACGTTAGTGAGATCCCTAGAGATATTTCTAAGGTATGTCTAGGGATGTCCCTAAGGTTAAGTATACGTATAGGTTATAGTACTAGAATTACGCTAATGATCATAGAATTAAACCTAAGATGTTAGATATTGAAGGTACTTCCCCTTTATTATGTTGTTTTCCCTAGCATGATTTTTGCCTCTCACACTATTCTTTTTGGGTTTTAGAGAATGGCTGGAAACAAGATGATTCACGATAATGGAGGATATGATGGAAAATGGAATGATATTATTCATAATGAAATGGGATTTGGAAGTCCAAACATAATTATTATGCCGAATCAGCAATCTCATAATATGATCAATAAAGTAAAATTTGGTAAGTTTCCTGACTCGGCTAATAAGAGAAAGATGGAGTTTCATGATGATCATAGAGGAAAGAAAGTTCAATTTCCCCTATGTAATTCATGTGGGAAGAGGCATCAAGGAGAATGTTTCAAAGGAACTGGAAGATGCTTTGGGTGTGGAAAAGAAGGACACAAATCCAGTAAGTGCAAAGGAAAAGGTTCAGTTAACACCAGGGATGAGGATAATGGTATTGCTACGACATCAACACTGGTTAAATGTTTTAAATGTGGAATGTACGGGCATTATGCAAACCAATGCCCTAAGGGAAAGTCTCATGAAGAGAATCAGTATGGTCGTATGGGAAGTATTTATGTTGATGATGATGAAGAGACTACAAATGATATGTGAGATGAAAGAATTGTTGAATCTTGGACAATGGTTTAAGAATGTAGTGGAATGATTACATGTTTATTATGTGTAATGTTGTATAAGTAATCTCATGGTACTGTAGAATAAAGAGACATGTAAGGATTGTTACACTGTTGTCTGATTAATGTTACCAGTATCCATGAAAGGTTATTCAGATATTTTTGGAATGTAGATGATATGCGCATAATGAAGGGATAAGGAGAAAATTAAATGTTTGATAGTATTCATGAGCTCATGATTGATATAAGGACTAAGTGATATCATGGTGTTAGTATATAGAATTTTGAGGATTTTGGTATGTGGAAAGAGTTAACTTTTAATAGAATTCGTGTTTTCAATAAGGTTCAATGGGTATTCAAGAGAGTACAAGATTAAGGCCTTTGAATGTTTGGAATGTGACCAACAAGATATATCTTATGATATATGGGGATCAACGATGGTATTAAATCTCTGGTAATCGTTTTCACTATATTATGAGAGTGGACTGCAGTATTATGGATAAGCCTAAAGATTAGAATGGATTATGTTGGACGTAAGTTAGTATTGTTTAAGGATAGAAGATTTTCGATATTATTGATGGGATGTTATAGTAAAATAGCTTTAGAGAAAGGAAAACCTGCAGGACGGGCGACAACCCATCGCTTCGGACAAGGCTGTGGGAATTGAACCCACAACCGAAGTGCGACTGATCTTTATCGCCTACCACTAGCCTACAGGAAGTCCCTGTTTAGTAGAAACTAGTTTTATTATACTAATCAGTATGATATATGAAGTATAAGTCCATTTTAGGAACCATATGTGATTAATCTCACTATAGATCGACTTATGTATATAATTTTTGCTAACCTTTTGTTTAAGACAGATGGAATGACCCGTCATTCTATCACATGATCTGCTAACACTTCACGAATAACAAATTCAACTTCATTTATTTAAGAGATGAAGTGGAAATTGTTAAAGGCACGAACAACAGTGAGATTGTACCAAAATAAAGTAAGTATTTATTCTAATTCAAATTCTTTAACTTTAGGGAAATGATCTTGAAAACCAAAAATGTTGTCCTAGTGCTCTTATATCTGATAAATCAGATGGTACCTTATATTGTCACAAATCTATGGCTTTGTGATTGTTGGCTATTTCATAGCCATGTTCTCTACCACTCCCCATCAGAACATGATGGTTAGATTTCTCTTCCATATCCATATTTTTACCTATGTGGAAACCCAGTGATTAGTTTATTTGGGTAACCGTTAAGTTTCATACTTTTGTTTTTAAAGATTGGTTTTGGTAATCCTTTTTACGATGTGGGTTTCTATTAAAAAAAAACTTTCAAGTAGTAAACCATTTATAACCCAGACGAATTTTGAGGGCGAAATTCATTTTAAGGGGGGGTAGAATGTAACAGCCCAAGATTTTATGAAAAATATTCTTTTTAATTTCACTAATGTCTTGTGTTGTACGCTACACCAAAAGGATCTTGCACAACACGCATCCTTGACTTGCCTTACATTACACGCAATCGCGACCTTCCTCGATAGCGTGTGTAATACGCAATACCGAGTTTCACTAAACAACGATATGCTATTAAAATATTATTAAAACTAGCTGTTATGAATAGTAATAACCACTTTTTCAAATTCTGTAAATCTTATTTTTCAAAATGGACTTCATTTTTGGATTCGGAGTATCGAATTTAGCCTAAAGAGAAATTTTGGTACTTTTCGGATAACTTTCATTTTCTGATGAATAGTGAAAATTACTAAATTTTAGTTAAAAACAACTTTTTCAATCGAAATAATTAATAGTGATAAATTATTAATTTGAGTGGTTTTAAAGTATATTTAGAATATATTTTTACAATTTAATACAATGTTGGTCATTGAATGTAATTTCACATTTAAACCAGACATAATCAAGTGTCAATCTTTTGATAGATATTGTTTCTTAAAAACACGCTATTTGTTTTAACAGCGGGATTTAATTATAAAATTAATTAATGCAACTTCTATGTTATGAATTTGGTAAAATAGAATTCATTTTTGAATTCGGAATATGAAATATAGCTTAGGATGAAATTTTGGCATTTTTCTGAAAAACATCAATTTTTGATGAATAGTGAAACTACTAAGTGGTAGTTAAAAAACTGAATTTTTCATAAAACTTAATTTTACCGCTTCTGTGAATGGAATTTCAAAAATCCAAGAGACACAGTTGATGTCAGTAAGTAAAATGTGGTTCAATGAGATGAAAATAATTTTTGGTGAATAATAACTTTTTACTTTTTTTACCGTGGTTAATAGTAAATAGGGTAACTAAGGGTAAAAATGATTTTACTATTACCCTAACACATGTCCTAATTCTATTGGATAAGTTTAATTCGACCAAAAACAAACTTAGGAATAAAATATGACCATTTAGGCCCACTTGGGTTAGATTAGGACATTTATTATTAATTTATTTAAAGAAGGGTTAAAATAGTTAAAATCAAAGTTTAATAAGTAAATAATTTTTAATATGGGTTTATACATAAGATAAATTCGACTATAAATATTCATTAGAAAGCTAAAAAGATTTCCTACATAATTATATTTTATTTATAATTTTTAGACTTTAAATAAATTAATATATTTATGACACAACGATGATGCAGTAATTACCCTTTTAAGGAAATATTAACATAATTGATGTTATAAATGCTCAAATGAATGTAATTTGAGACTTTTTATGACTTACACTAATTTTCTAGGTTACTATGATATATTAGTGTTGATTTAATCAACTTGGTTCGAACATATAATTCTGTTATGACTTTCACAAAAATCATATATCAAATAGTGTCAAAATTGACACAAAATAGTTTTTAAATCAAATATTATATTATTAATTGTTATTTTATTCCTAAAAATCTAAGGTTCGGCAAAATGACTTAGATAAGGATATATTTATTAATAATATACAATTTGGGGTTCGTTTGGCATGTTATAGTAAGTGTATTAACCATATAGTAAAAGAAAACAAAAAGACACGGTAAAAGTTAAATTATTTAACTTAGAGTTAAATCTAATTGATAAGGTTAAAATAATAACCTAAACTTGTCTAAATCCTATTGTTTGATAGGATTTAGACCCATCCCCACTTTAGCTTCGAAATAAGACCCTTTGGAAACATTATAAACCGATTTTGACTTTAATATAAAATAATATTTTGAGATATTCCTAAGGTGCCCCTCTCCTCCCTTATAAAAGGACACCTCCTCCCCCTCCTCCTCACACCAATTTGAGCACTCAAGCTCGGTCAACCCATGCCCATATCTCTTCTCCACTTCCCTAGAAACATCCTAGAGGTTCTTGTATTCCTCAAAGACCAATTTTAGTGCCCTAAGAGGAGGTCTCAAAGAGGCGCTTCAAAGAAGAGGTAATTACCGTTACCAATTCTTTCATCTTTATTTCTTCTTCCACTTCTTCTTCTTAGGTTGTTTCATTATGAAGTAATAACATCAGTATAACTCATATACGGATATGTTATTATAAGTATGAAACAACCCTATTTCACCATCTATCCATCCTACGGAAAATGAAATCACCGCGCGTGCGTACGTACGGAATACCGTCTCCACGCCGTGGTGTAATCTATTTTCCACCACCACCTTACATGGATGAGTATAATGGTGTAAAGAATAACTATACATAGTTATTAAAACATCATATTGATTCTGATATATTTTATAATCCACTCCAATTCAATTCAATATTTATGGAAATGATATCATCGCTCGTGCGTACGTACGGACTACCGTCTCCACGACGCGATGAGATTCATTCTCCATGTTAACCATTTAAGAATGATTATAAAGTATATATAAGAAATAATAATGAAATATATGACATTATAAAGCTACTGGATTTATGTATATATATATATATATATATATGTATGTCATCTACTTACTTCCATTTCAAGACAATAAGGAATGGAAAACAGCGTTCATGCGTACGTACGGACTACCGTCTCCATGAACGGTGTTTTTCATTTTATTTATCTATCTATCTATTATATATATATATATATACTGAATATATATGATATATAAATCATATTTTATATTCTGGAAGTAAGTAAATCATGATATAATTAATAATAATGTCAAGAACAACAAGTCAAAACAACTACGATAAATGAAACGATTTTAACCAAAACGCTTCTTTAACATGGAATTTACAAAAGAACGGGTAATATAATGTCATAAGTGAACCATATATGATATCATAACAATGAACATGATTCTGTAATAAGTCAATGACATTATTTAAATCATTATACAGGAGGTTCGGACACATACGAAGCAAATCATACCTAAGGTAAGGGAAATATCACAATCTCACTTTTATCCGAGATTGTTTTTACTTTGGTAATTACTGGGGTGTATTTTATTATCCACATCCATTTTCCCTCAATGTGTAATATTATTTCCATCATTCTACAATATTTTATATCCAATTTTACCCTTTGGTAAGTTTTTTGTAAAAGATATGAAAGGAATCTTTTTTCGTTTTTCGTACGAGGTACTTTTTGACTTTTCCGACAAAAGTACGAAGAATGTTTTTTTTAACTTAAACGGCACGAACGGATTTTTACGGTTTTATAAAGCCTTATTTTCATGAAGCTTCCTCCAAAAGATTTTATGACTATTTTTAATAAAATCTCTTTCTTTTAAAATTGCATGATGTTTTGTGAAAAGAAATTGATTTTGAAGAATAAAGGATATTTTCCTCAAGAATTCAATTCAAGTGTTTTATCAAAATTATTTTCCATATAAGATAATAAAGGGTTATGTTTCTATCCATATTTTTACATTGATTTGACTATGTTGTTATGTAATTATGTTTATGAATTCCTTTATCTTATATGAATGGTTTTATGATGTCATGTTGTTTAAGAATCCCATTTTTGTTACATGGGTTATGCGATGATGTATGATTTTTGATTATGTGGCACACATAAGAAAGGAATCATTATAAGATGGGTGGGACCTATATCTCCCTCCAATTCATTGGGTAAAGATTTTATATCTCATGAGATAGACAGGGCTGGAACGGTAGGTTATACCGGTTCAGTGAAACAGGACTGAAACGAGGGTTACTCGATTCAGAAAGGGACTTTGTCCACTAAGATGGTCTTGGCAATGAGTCTTGACTAACAAGAAATGATTCTCTATGATTATGTGTGAATGCCACAAAGTTTCATGTTTTAAGTTATGATTATTGTGATTACATTTCACTACCATGATTTATCCCATGTTATGAAATTATGCTCTCTTTTGCAGGTTATGATTTCCAAAATGTTATGTTCTTATGAATACGATGTGATTGATATATCTTTTGTTTACCCTTACTGAGCATTTGAGCTCACCCTTTTATGTTTTCTTTTCCCCAGGATATAAAGAAAGGTTTTAGGTAAAAAAAAAGGAAGATCTTTATGGGAGATGTTTAAGATCTTTCCCCACGATTAGAAGATTTTATTCCGAGTTTCCAAAGACACTAAACTATTACGATCCTTGTGTGTGTGTTTTTGTTTTGTACTAAGTATTCCGCAAAAGTAATGTAATGTCAATGTACGTCAGGCTTCGGGTCTCTACAAATCCATGATAGCCTGCTCTAAATAAAGTCAATCCATGTCATGGATGATATCATATGGTTGTATCTGTAAACATAAGAAGGCTCCTCAAGAGTGTTGTATCCCCATCACTAGATCATAGTCTCTACATACTTTATATAAGTTAGATCGACATCTAACTTGCATATTCAATGACAATAGGACTTTATATCTCTCTAACTCAAGTCTAAACTCATAGACAAGGGAAGGTGACATTATGGAATTTGTAACTGCTGAATCAAAAGAAGAATAAAACCATATAGAAAACAGAAAAATGGTACCTCATATGATGTCTATAATGACCATAAATGAAAATACTAGAGAATTATGTTGACCACAAACTTCTCCACGACCTCTTAGACCCTAATGATGACAACCTCCTTGACTAAGCTCTGCTCTCTGAGGGATAGGACCATATTAGGCCAGAACTCTTCCTACCCCATCTCATTTCTACTAATAACAAGCTGGAACACCTAGTTGTTTCTACCTTGGTTGAAACTACCTCAATTTAAGAGGCTAATGTAGGAAACATGTCACACATTGACTACATATAAAGGTTGAGCACTCTCACCCCTGATGACCTTAACATCCATAATAAATACACTTGTCCAATCCTTTGGCATAAGTATAAGAGCCATTAACCCTGGAGAAACGAGATGATAAAGGATGGGATCTAACCCTAGATGACTAAAAACTCTTCTGTATAGAAAATTGGGAACCCAAAACAACATCTATTCTTCATGAGAAATCCTGACATCTCCCCTCTCATTACAATTTGGTTCTTCCCAACATCCTCTCAAAGACCACTGATATTTACAGAACCTTAAGATATGTCAAAAACATAAATAGGGTGACCTAACACTGTATATATATATATATATACAAATATCTTAAAAATACCTCAACCTACCCTCTTAATCTGACTACAAGTTTGGATTATATCGCAGAAGTGTCTTGAAGCATATCCCAAACTCCAGCATACTGGAACTCCCTAGTTGAAGGGTATGTAAATTCGGGCGACTGGCCGCCTTCATGATTAAAGAAAGAAACACTACTTGAAATTATTATCTATGTTTTACCCATGATACCATATAATCCAAATGATATGTGAGGAATTGGATCCACCACAGCCTTGGTGCTCAATGCAACATCATCATAACCAATGAAACCCAATGTTCCTTATGAGAAAAGCTCAAACTAAAAGCTATCTCTAATTTCTTATACCAATACTCTATGAATAATTATAATAAAAAACCCTCATACTATTTTAGAAGATGAAACTAAAATTATTAGAGTTTCCTCATCCAATTTTCATCATCGTTGGACAACACTCTTCGACGATTTTCAGGCACATCTTGCTGAACATCTGTGGTGTGAACCTGAAAAGAAAGTAAACCTAGAGCCATGCCTGTAAGAAGAAGAAAAGGTTAGAGACCCATAAATATAGTAAATGGAATACATAACATTAATTAATTATTAACCTATATTATTTTAGGTTTTATCATATCTCAAGGCCTTCCCATTTCAAAAAAATGTAAAAATAAGAATGATGGATAATCATTTCTAGGCCTCTACCCCACAACTAGTATCAATTCATTTAGTAGGCTCAGTAATTTAATGTCATGTGAATAATATCACTAGTGTCCCTAAAATATCAATGTATCAGTCGATATCCCATGTACATCGCTTACTATAATTAAGATGTCATGATTTCCCTAACAACCCATGAAATCTCACATGTTCTTAACTCCAAACTCCTTTATATCCCTCCAGTCAAACCTCTCATACCATAATGTGATGGACCCATCCCACTAAAGAGTACGCCTCCTAGACCAAAGAGAGGTAAGATGGTGACTACCTAAGTCCCACCTACATTAGGCCCAAGTTTTGTGACTAGAAAAGAGGGTATATCATATATATAAATTTGAGGCATTTCCCTCTAAGGGAAACATATAGAAGAGAGAGATAAGACAGATACACCAGTAAATAATTGATCATAAGGGTAAAAGGAATATGAAGTGCATACATGTAATTTAATATAGTACTAAAACAATTGAATGGAAAATTACAAGTACAAAAAAGTTAAACTTAATAATGACCATGAAGCCTAAACATCTCTTACAAAACTAGAAGGTAGTAATATCCATCCTAATCTCCAACCTACTCCTGCTAACCAAAAAACAGTTTATATATATATGGGGTGACCATAAAGGTATACTTAATAAGATCCTCCTTATAACCTATAGGGAAATATATAATAAAAGTATGCTAAACCACAATGAACAATAGTGAACCTAAATCATCACCTTAATAGGTATACTAATTTCTCAACCACACCATGTCTATATCTCACCAATTATTGAATAAAAGAAATCATATATTATAGTAATATAACATCAAGGGTACCCTAATACCACTTCTCTATTGGTTTGATACTATAACCCAATGTCACACAACCTTAGCCATCTCTCTCCAAATAGTCCAGCCCGAAGACATCTCGGGTATATATCACAACATGAACCTCGTGTATCACATCATCGCATCATACAATCCACGTATCCATATATATAGTAACCGATTAGTTTTCAAGAGCCACCATATCCCATATGTCATGTATTATACATCATATATTATATCTCAAGCCATTACAGCCCATACACCTAGTAAGGTACCTCAATAAATCACAACCTATACCCATCATACCTATAATAACCAATTGGATACTATATCTAGAGACACATGTGTGTGAAATAACCACAATCCATTACCTCCCTTTACACACATATATGGGGAAACTAAGAACTATGCATATGATCATATAACACTACCAAGATAAGAGAGCTAGGTTAGATGAGGTAGTCATCCAACCATCCTCCCACTATGATGTTGTAGAAAACAACCTCCTAGATTCCACAGGTGTCAACTACCGCTAAAAACATTAGGCCTCCCACCCATATCTCATTAGCCACCCCATGCTCATCCATCCCAGACTCACATCACAAAACATATCAAGGATAACATATAGATCACACATAATGAAAAAAAAACAATCATGGTCAATATAGAAATCTATGCCCTAAAATAAGGCATGCACCCTTCACATGCAAATGGGATCTCATGAACTTAAACAAAAGGCATGTATCCTTTTATAAAAAAATGGGAAATCTCGATCCAAAATAATTATCTTTATCAAGAATGAATTTTTTAGTTCATCTTGAATTAACCAATTCATTATTTATAGGTTCCAACTATAGGCAACCTAAGATATTAGATATCTCAAACTATCTCAATTATTTAAACATTCACTTAGCATAAATAGAGTTTCATCAAACTTTGAGAAGAAAACCTCCCAAATAACATTATTTTTTATTAATTTCATGATTTACAAGATCTATAGATTCATTTAATTAACCAATTACAACATCTCATTGAATAACATATTCAATTAAATATACATACTTTCATTAATTTGATTACCCTCAAATTATAAGGTACACCATATTACAAGAATTCCCATTATTTAATTCTTAATATAATTAATCAATAATTCTAGGTTTAAATTATTTATCTAATTTCAATAATTTTCGCTTGCTAAACCAAGAATAAAACCATTATAACAAGAATAACATAGATATTACACTATATAGAAAATCAATAAGAAAACTTATATCACAATATAAAACATTGACAGACAATCACTATCCAATTTATTTATTAATTCTATTAAATCATTATTATTTTAATTACACTATCATCCAAAGGGATAAAACATGTTAATTTTTTTTTCATGTAAATAGATATGAGAATTAATTAATCCACTACCTCAAAGGCATAAATATTCTTCACATAATAATGAATTAATGTTATAGATCCTTGATCAGCACTCCTGTAAGAAACTGGATCCCTCCAAGGATGTCATGTCACAACCATGTCAACAATCAACCAAAAAGACTCTGTTAGAATGATTTAGGGAAACCTATATACATAGAAATATGGAACAAAAGGAAATGAGATCATAAGAAGATAAACCAATATAATTAAGAGGTAGATAATTCTATGTTTCATCACAGATTGATCTATAGAAGTTGTGGGTAAATCCATATCAAGAGGGGCTTCAAAAAATTCAAAAAACTATGTTGGGGAAACTATGGTTTGAGATGAATTATTGGGAGAGAAAATGTTTTGAATTCAATTTTTACTTATAGAAAGGTTGATTTATTGAAGACCATGATGTAACCTCATTCGGCAACACCACAACTTGTAAAAAAATAATATTATGGAATAATATCCAAAGAAAATACCGATGCACCCTTATTCAAACTGAATGTGCAAGGAATATAGGAAGATCCTATAAAGGTGGATCTAAGAACATGAAGTAGCCTAATGAACCACACTGCGGTCCCCTTTTTCGAACAGGGATGCTATGCCACAACCTAACCACTATGGTATAGCTACCATTAAAAGGAAGTATCCCTGATATAAACCATGAGTTCCCCTTATACCACAATATGGAGACTATGTCACATCCATGCCTAATTTGGTAGTTGTACCTCAAGGCTCTAAGACATATCCACTAGCTCCACGCCACATCCACCTACACTACGGTGCTACCTAGGGCACCAAGCCACAAGCATTCCATTATTGGCAGCAGTGTAAGACCCATCTTTTTTCATTAAATATTATATTGAATTTAAATTAGAATTTACTTTATTTATTTCACAAATATATTTTTGGTTTATATTTTTAGAGAGTTAGTTCAAAAAAATTACATAAAAAACACACATATTATCGTGTAGAGACTTTAATTTAGTATATATTTTTATATAAAACAATTTTTTTTAAAAGGGAAAGTTTTATTTTCATGAAACATCTTCAAAATTTTTATCTTAAACTCATCTTTGTGCATAATTATCCTATAAAAAACATTTTTAAACATCATATCAGTTCAAAAAACTGAGTAAGAGACATAAAAATTAATAAATAAACCATTAATCCATGAATACTTATTGAAATTTATCCTTTTCAAAATAAACATTAGTCTCAATAGTAACATTTTCTTACCAAAGAAATAAACTTCTATACCCAAATATTTTCATAAAACATGTAATAAGAAATCTTAATGGTAGAATAAAACTCAAAAATTTTCTTTTAAATCATTAAAAACTCATAATAACTTTTCTATAAATTTATACTTTTTAACCTTACGGCGTATCATATACTTTCTTTGACCTAGTGAAATTATAATAGTTCTATGAAAACCCTTAACAAGTATAGATAAATCATATAGGTAACTTGGGGAACCATTTTTATATCACCCTAACAAATAAAACAACATTCATGGGCACACATATAATTACCATCATGATTACACATAAAATAACCATCATAGTTACAATTAGAATTAACATCATTGTATAATCCCATAATCTCTTAGGAGAAAGATAACAGATTAAATCTTCACCTTTACACAATGAATCCAAGAGCTATAATGGGCTCACCCACCCTCAGTTTATAATTGAACCACCCATCATCATAAACAATTCCTAAGAACCATAACAAAATAAATAAAATATTACATCATAAAAACATATTTTTCACCTATAAGAAAACATTTTCGAATATTAGTATATCCATTTACTTTAAAATTGTTTTTTTAAAACTAAAATTATTAGGAAAAAGGTAAATAGGGGTTTTCATTGAATAAAATTAGAATGATTTTAAAGTAATAAAAAATAACAATTATGACTGTGGGAAAATTCATTGTCGTATATATTAAAATAGAATATTCTATTTTTATTTTGTAATGAAAGTCAGAACATTTTATAATAATATTAATTTTAAAAACCACTGAATGATAGTAAAAAGGGAAATAAAATTTATTTTATAATTCATATTTTCCATATAAATACATTGATAAAATAATTTTAAAAATATGGAAATTAAAGAAAAAGTGTTTTAAGGGGAACTTTGAGAAATAATTTTAAAATAACGTCTCTTACCTTGAGTCTGACTCATCACGTACTTTATGATATTCTTGAATAATAAACATCTGTTAATTATTTAATTTATTAAGAAATTATTTCATGTTTATTATTATTTTTCTATCACTTATTAACATGTAATGAACAATTACTCAATCATTTAGGTTTACATCGGACGTTTGATGATATTCAGTATATAAATCCAAAATAATTTGATAGATTGAATATGTTCAAATTGGTCATTATTAAATCATGTAATAATAATAATATAATTATTATTTTTATACATCAATTATACTTTTGAAATTAATCATGAAATATTATTATCAAAAATGTACTATGTGACAATCATGGAGATGGTAGACCGTACGTATGCATGAGTAGCATTTCCATTTTTCAAGGATCATTATAGAAATAATGTTGTACCATTTTATATTTAATTAATGATAACTATGTCATAAATATCATATTATTTCTTTAATTATAATTATATATATCATCCATTTGATGGGGTGATGAAAAACGAATTACATCACTTCACAGAGGTTGTAGTTCACACAAATGTACAAACGATGTTATCATTTTTCAACGAATGAAAAGTTAAGAAATAATATAATAATTTTTCCATTTAATATTATAAATATTTCATTAATATCATATTTACACAAATTACACCGGTTCACAAGGTGGTAGTATTCCGTACACACAGACAATGAATCCATTTCACATTTGATGGAGGTTTGAGGTGGATATAGGCTATTAAAATAACATAATAACATATCATTATATGTATGGTACTTTTTTTTATTAATTTATAATGGTTTATTAATATTTTAATGAGGTGGAAGAAGAAATAAAACTAAAACATGCGGTTGAAAACTATACCTTCTCTATGAAAAATATCATTTTTTAAACATTAATCACTATAAGGATGGTAATATGCCTAATCCAAGACCTAGATAATGAATGGTTGGATTTGGGGAAGGAATTTGGTTTCGTATTGGTGAATATAAATGGTTTGTGATTTTTTAATAAATGATAAGAAGAGATACCCTTTTATAAGAGATGGGAGGAGCACACTTGGAATTTCTTAGAGTATTAAATTAATCTAAATTTTTTTTTTCTAAAAATGGATCCAAATTGATAATATTTGAAGATAATATGAGGATAAGTTGAAATAATCTCATAAAATAAAATTTTTACATGTTTGGATGACATTTTTTCCATTATCTTTTAGTTTTAATCCCCATTAACCCCTTTCACGCTTATGATGATAACTATGTTTTTTATTCTTTGAGGGCCAAGATAGTTACTAGAAATGGAAAAATGACACATATATAGATTGTGGTTGATATTTTAAACAATATAATAATAAAATTGCCAAATTTTTGATTTTTTGGAATTTTAAATCATTTAATAAATTGTTATTTTCATAAAATATCAATAATGTCAATTTTAGAACTATTCATTTAATTTTGCATTAAGGACATCAGTAAAACAAAATAAATTAAATTAATATCATTTGAAAGATATAAAAATGGTATATTTATATATAAACTTTATGGATATCATTAAATATTTAAAATTATATTACTTTTATTATTTTTAATATCATTTATTTTATTTTTCCATTAATTGAATAATTATCGCGTCATCATTGTGTAAGCATTTGAGGCAATTATTTCTTCACTGAAAATATAAAAAAAATTAACATGATGATGTTAAATCATTTTAATTTAAAAATACCATCAAAAAACAAACTTATCATCTATTTTTCTCATTTTTTAAAATATTATATTTATTAAAAACAAAATTGTATCGTTTTTTAATTTTCTTTACATAAAATATTATAAAGGTCTTAATCACATCAAAATGAAAAAGGAAATATAACCCAATATCATATGATTATGGATTAAATGGACTCATATAATACAATTTTGGTATTTTTAGTCATTTTCTATTCCTTATCATATTTTTTATCCTTTAATTGCCCGATTGAACTTTTACTGTGTGGAAAAAAATTTATAAGGTTACAATTCACAATGTCAAAAAATAAAAAGGGTTTATTTATCCGATTTTAACACCATTATTACAAATAGGAAATCCATTTTTTAAAAATTCTAGAGTTTTTTTATAATTTAATTTAGTATTAAACCAACAAAACATGATGAAAAATTATTTTTTAGAAAATACATTTTTTGGTCAAAAAATCTTTTTATTCAAAATTCAAGTATAAAATTAATTTTAAAAATCATAAATGGATTTTTATTAATCAAAATAAACTAATGAAATTTTAAAAATAATCCAAAATATTAATTTTCAATGTGAATACTTTAAAATAAAATACAGTTTTCAATAAAAATATGTATTTTTAACTATTCATTGAAAAAACAAACTTTTCCAAACAATACAAACATTTCACTTTAAGATAAATTTGAGATGATATTTTAAAAAATTATTTTTTTAGTGTCAAATACATTTTTTAAATATTCCATAAATTAATTATTACATTTACACACTATTTTGACTGATGCTGGGAAGACGTGTGCTGCCCGACAGTTGATTCGAGAAGGTTGGGTTCTGCTTAATCACTCATATTAGGTGAACAGTTTTTATTTCAAAACGCCCAATGGTTCCATATCCAATGATACATGGACCTGATTTCCAAAGGCAGGCGTTCGCTGGGTGATTCAGCCAGCGATGCTTAAGAACTCACATTGGTTGAGAGGATGGGAAGTCAGGCTCATTGCACCTTTTATGGGGGGAATTATTGCCTGTTCTGGGACTCACTTATAGATTTAAGACGTATTTATATGTTCGTGAATCTTTGGTTTATACCCAAGCATAGTATCCACGGATTACTCCTGGTTGGAAATGGTCAGCTGAACATAGGGATTCAGAATCATTTAGGCCTAAGGTTTACCATCCCTCATTGGATTAATGACTCTGAGGAGTTCAGACTCATTCAGACGACACTGGTTTAAAGCCTCACAACTGGGCACTCTGGAGTTTATTGTCATCCAGGGGGGACATACAATGACTTGAGTGTTTGGATCGAACCCGTGATACGAGCTTCCTATGTATCCTCGTGAGAGGAATCAAAATCCACGTAGTTCGGTGCCACTTAACGGGACACATCACCTTTTAAGGTTGTGAGACAAGGACTCATCCATACAGTTTAACGTCATGTGGTAAGGGCCTCCGGGCGAGAGATTCCCGATCAAAGTTGGTGCGGGACTTACGCCGAAGCGGCCCGGAAGACCCAAGGTAAGTGATTTCCTATGCTCAAAGATGGTCCTTCTGGAGTATAAGGACATGGTATGATAGGAACATATGTGTATCACACTTAGATATCGGGCTTTTACCTTAGGGACGTTTCCTACATATCCCTGTTGGTCGGGAATCGAAGTCCATGTAGTTCGGGAAGATTAGGGCTTATAGGTGAGAGTGGCATGTTGTTGGGATTGAACCTTGAGGAGGCGTCCTACATACCCCGCTTAGAAGATAGGGATCAAAAACCACGTAGTTCATTAAAAAACATGGTCTGATAGGGACAAATGTGTATCAGACTTAGATATCAGGCTTGCACCTCAGGGAGGTTTCCTACATATCTCGGTTGGTCAGGAATTGAAGTCCACGTTGTTCTAGGAGATTAGGGATTATACGTGAGAGTGGCCTATTGTTGGGATTAAACCTTGAGGAGGCGTCCTACATAGCCCGATTAAGATATAGGGATCAAAACCAACGTAGTTCGTTGTGCCGCCACCATCATGCGGACGCCGTGACCATCAAAAATATCTAAACCCATGTGAGTCATGCTCGGTTTGAGAAACAAGAGAATGAGACAGACTTGGAAAGCCTCACACATTCTTCCTACCGAGGGAAGGGGAGGAAGACGACGAGTGGAGGAGGAGGCCGGGACTACTAGACTCTCCTTCTCCATGATGTTGGAGGAAGGTAGGAGTCGCGCAGTGGAGCAATGAACCTTCCGTGATGAGAGGGGAATGACCATTGGCTTCCGGTGAGGATGGTGTGGGACTTACTCCAAGAGGGATGCCCAGCCACTCCCAAGAGAGGGGAGAAGTGCTCACCGCCGATGCTCGTCAAAAGGAAACAGGAGCAGGGTCCCTCAATCCTGGCAAGTGGAGAGGCAGAAAGGGGGCTCCCGAGCTCGGACCCCGCACTACCGTGGGAATGTGAACCCAGGAATGCCTCAGGAATTTGGTCAAGGGTCGGAGCAACCCCTTTGTCCCTGCCTACCATGTGTATGTGAACTCAATGTGGCACGCTGATGCACCTGGAGGTTTCATCATATGGGTTCGGTGGCTTCGGTGGAGGCCTTGGCTCGGGGCCGATGAATAGGACAATGAAGGGATTGTGAAGGATCGGGCCGGATTGGAAGGGTTTTATCTGGCTTGGGGAATGGAAACACAAAAGGAGTTGGCGGGCCGCATGGGTGCATGGGGAGTGGCACACTTCACGTAGGGGGGTGCTACGCGGCTGGAGAGGCCATCTGCATACCAGGGTGGTATGCGGACTAATAGGCATCCTGCATACCAGAGTGGTACACGGCTTCGGGTTTAGCCCACGTACTAGGTTGGTATGTGGTGGAGTCCGCACGAGCAGTGGCGACCAGGGGAAATGCCGGTCGGGGGTTCTCCGGTCAGGAATTTTCAAGCATAGGAGGGTTCTACATGGTGCATCGGATCGAAAAAGGGGCATAAACTCCCTCGTCTGCAGGGAGTACATCCACAGAGGGGCCATGGCTCACAATTTTTATTTTAAGTTCATGGTTCACCAATTTTTTATGTGCTTTTCGGTTCCTTATTAATTAATTTCCATTTCCATACCTGTTTTGTTTCGCGAATTGGAACTTCGATGTTTGCAAAATCCTAAGATCCTTTCTCCGGAATTCTTCCCCCCGAATCCGATTTATCTCCCCTTCTTCCCCCCCTCAATTTCCTTTTATTGAGGGGGAAAAGAGATGTATCTATGGTCATGTGAAACCTTTTGCAGAGGACCATGACTGAAAACTCGGTTTACGGATGACTTGGTCAATCCGAAACTCGTGGGGCATTGAATGCACCTCATACGCGAACCAAATCGGTGCTTTGTGGCCATGCAGGGCTCCGCCTCTGTTCCGCGAATGACAAATTTATGCGGTCTAGGCTGGTTAGCGCGTCTCATGGCTGGGGCGGTTCGTGATGGCAGACCGACCTGGCGCCCGTCTTGCTTCGCGCCCACAAAGGAGTTACGGCCTCCCTTTCGTGAATGACAACATTATGCGGTCTGGGCCGGTTGGCACGTCTCGCGGCTGGGGCGGTTCGTTATGGAAGACTGAACTGGCGCCCGTCCTGCTTCACGACCACGAAGGAGTTCCTGCCTCCCTTTTGCAAACGATGTTGGTCCGCAGAGGGGGCGGCTCGCCGAACCGGCCCAGTACCATCAATGTTAGACCGGTATGCAGACCGGTCGGTCCTTTTCCAATTTTAGTATTCTCTATATTTTTGTGGAAAATTGGGTAGACTCCTTTCTCAAATTAAGGGGGATTATAATTCTCCTTTGTGGATTTTTCAGGACCCTACAAATTCCCCCCATCAGAATGGGTTCCGATCGGAACGAATAGGAGGCTATTCTGATGTAGAGTGGTCCTGAAAATCGATGAGTTATTGGACAATGCTCTAAAGTTTTCCTGAGCCAAGGGAATCAGCGAGAAAAGTTTGAATTTTTCTAAGGTTTTGTAGAAAAACCCTACAAATTTTTTTCATTTTCTATCAATACCCTATATTTTCTTGGGCCCATTTGGTGTGGACCCAGCGGGTATAGCCTGGATTTTTCTTAGGTCTCCCTTTTCGGGTTTTCGGCCTAACGGGCTTTGCACCTCTTTTTGTGAGCGGTTTAAAGTCCCGCCGGCAAGACAATAATTACTTATGTTTTAGGTCGAATAACTTTGACCAGATATGGTGGGGAGAGGGCCACGACAGGGTTTGATTGATTAAAAGACATCTCAATACCTTTCAGACGCACGCGATGGGAACATGCTTAGATTTGAACAACATGCAGGGCATGTCACAAGGCATGGGGGCCGTATCAGTGTGCAGAGGTAGGAAAAGCGTCACCTAAGGAAAAATTGCCTTTGTGAGACGAACCAGGGGCGATCAATATGTAGAGCCGCTGAGGTCATGGTATGAATAGTCATTTAAAGGTGACCTTAAGTCAATGACTGTCCATTTCTGATGGCTTGAGGACTTCATGGAAGTCCGGATTAGGGAAAACACCATGGGTGGGTTGGAGAATTATGAAAACCACCAGGGGTGGCTCGTAAAGTGTATGTGACGTCTGAAATGGTTTGGGAACATCTATATTAACAAGAAGTGTTGGCGAAGGGTCCCTTTCCTACGCATTTAGCTAGTATGAAGGATGGTTGGAGTTTGGTGCAGTATAGAGTCATGCATCTGGGACATTTCTTAAAATGGAACAGCTTCTCCCGGTTCTCGGTAATCTCGTCAGAGAAGTTCCATCATATTTAGGCAGGGTTGTGAAAGAGGTTGGTAAACTGCAGCTCATAGGGTTTTCGAATCCTGGGATGGATATGGGGGCTCTAAGGCCAAGAGGCGTATGGAGAGAAGTATCGCCTAAGGAAGACTTGCCTTTGGTAGACGGGACATGGGCGATCAATATGCAGATCCGCTAAGGGCATGGTATGGATAGTCATGAAAAGGTGTCCTTAGGTCAATGATTGTATTCTCCCAATAGCCGAGCAACTTCAGGGAAGTTGAGATTCAGGACCACCTGGGGTGGATTACAAGGATTCAGCTCTTTTTGGGTACATAGTGAAATTTATGAGAAGAGGGTGCCTGGATATGAGAGAAAAAACTAGGATAAATTTCCCGGGAATGGGTAAAGTCATCCCTTCTCACACTGGTGTGAGATGGTGGTTTGTGCAGGTCTGGCCCGTGCATTAAGGGAAGGAAGAAAACCTATATTTCTAATTAAACCATTGAAGAGTTCGACCATGCAGTTTAACATCATTCGGCAAGGATGAAGGGAATTATGATTATTACTAAATCCGTCCAGTTTAACGTCATGCGGTGAGGACGGAGGGCATTTAAAATTCTGTGCAGTTTAACGTCATGTGGTAAAGACGGGAAGCATTATTAAAGATACTGCGCAGTTTAACGTTGTGAAGCAAGGATGATGGGCACTTTTAAATCCATGAAAATGCTTGTAGTTAGAGGAATTTCCCTGGATGTTTAATGCTTAGTCTTTGCAGCTTCACGCCAAGCAGCAAAGACATGTTTCGTGTAGTTTTAATCATCATACGGTAAGGACGTATTTTCAAAGGCCACTCTTTATTAGAATGTAACTGGGCTCAAATATCTTGGCATGTACAAGACGTGGAGAGGGATTGATGGTGTAAACTGTGGTTCCTGGGCTTCTTGGACCAGGAGAGATGATATGGGGGCTCTGAGGCTGATAAGCGTATGGGGCTAGGAAGACTATCGCCTGAGGAAATCTTTCCTTTGGTAGATGGGCCAGGGGCTATCAATATGAAGAGCCGTTGAGGGCATGGTATGCATAGTCGTACAAAGGTTTCCACAGGTTGATGAATTTCCCCTTCCGATGGCCATGAATGAATATGAGGATCCACGATTGTCCGGGCCACGAAGTCTGTCATTTGGTAAGGAAATATCTGGACATGTCGGGGATGTTTGTCCCTGGTTACTATTAAAACTCGAAGATTTCACTGTGCTGATTTTTCTTGCGCATGGGGTGTACCTTTACTTCATGCAGTTTAATGTCGTGCGGCAAGGATGAAGTACTCTTAGTTTATCAGTCATAGAGTTCAGAACATGGGGTGACTATTGCTACAATCACCCAGAGGGAAATTGAGTTAGGATGCTCTGGCATACTCTGAACAAGTGCGAGGGAATGAGGGTGTAAACTGTAACTCTGGGGTTTCCCGGATCAAGAGATATGGTATGGGGCTCTGAGGCCAAAAATCATACAGAGATTGGAAGAGTATTGCCTGAGGAAATATTGCCTTTGGTAGATGGGCCAAGGGATATCAATATGCAGATCCATTGAGGGAATGGTATGCATAGTCATACAAAGGTGTCCACAGGTCGATAAATTTCTACTTCTGATGGCCATGGATGATTATGAAAATCTGGGATTTCTCATAGCACAGAGTTCGGCATATGGGGATAATGGTGTCCAAGAATACAAGAAACATCTTCATCGCAATTTCCCGTTGAGTTAAAGTAGCCTAGCCCTGGATTGATGTTTGTAGATGCAGATCGTCATATGAACCATGGGTGGATACATAGGCTAACTAGGTAGGGATACCCTGGAAAAGTTTGGATATGAGAGGGGAATGAATTTGTAAACCACTACTCCATAAATTTTTGGATCGGGAGATATGCTATGGGGGCTCTGAGGCTGGTAAGTGTACGGAGATAGGAAGAGTATCGCCTGAGGAAATCTTGCCTTTGGTAGACGGGCTAGGGGCTATCAATATGCAGAGCCGCTGAGGGTATGGTGTGCATAGTCATACAAAGGTTTCCATAGGTCAATAACTTTCCACTTCTGATGGCCATGGGTGGTTATGAAGATCTGTAATTATCCGGGTCGCAGAGTCTGATGTATGGAGAGGATGCATCCAAATGTGTAATGGGTATTCCTATCTCGTTTCACCGTATATCTTGGGCGAGTCACGATTAAGTCTGTGCATTTTTAATGTCATGCAGTAAGGACAGGTTCCGTGCAGTTTTAATGTCGTGCGGTGAGGAAGAAGATGAACCGACGTGAAAAGGGGATTCCGTGTAGTTTAACATCATGCGGTAAGGATGGAAGGCATTGTATACCTTTTTTTTATCGGCGACTAGGTTGGGAGAAAATATCCCAGCATTGCTACGTATCATACGAGGGAAGAAATCAAGCCACACGTAGTTATTTTGTGGAATACACCCTATACAGGTTTGGTCCTTACATGGGGGAAAGGGGCAATTCAATTATTTTTTCTTTTTTATCCATGCAGTTTAACGTCATGCGGCAAGGACGAGGAGTACACCCCGTGTAGGTCTGATCCTTACATGGGGAAAGGGGGTATTTTTAGCTTCATTTGGGGTGTCTGGTCCAAGATGCGGGATCTTGGAGTCGCTACATATCCTGCAAGGGAAGTAATCAAGCCGTACATAGTTCTTTAGAAGATGATACACCCCGTGCAGATATAGTCCATACATGGGGGAAAAGGGCATTATTAATCTTCATTCGGGGGTGGCTGGGCCAAGATGGGGGACCATGACGTCATTGCGTATCCTGTAAAGGTAGGAATCAAGCCATACATAGTTCTCTAAAAGAGGTACATCTCGTGTAGGGTTGGTCCGTACACGGGAGAAGAGGGAATTTTATTTTTTTTTGATTTTATTTTTGAATTCATTTGGGGGTGGCTGGGCCAGGATGTGGGATCTTGGCCTCACTACGTATTACTCAAGGGTAGGAATCAAGCCGCACGTAGTTCTCTGAAAGGGATACATCCCATGCAGGGTTGGTTCGTATATGGGGAAAGAAAAAAAGGGCACTTTTAAAATTATTTGGGGATGGCTGGGTCAGGATAAAGAATCATGGCATCTCTACGTATCCTGCACAGGCAGGAATCAAGCCGTATGTAGTCCTCTGAAATCCGTGCAGTTTAACGTCGTGCGGTGAGGATGAAATAATATTAGTTTAGGGTCATAGAGTTTCGACCATTGGGGCTTGGTTGTTTAACATCCTGCAGCTCGGACGATAGGCGCTTGGCAGTTTAATGTCCTACAGCTCAGAAGATAACTGGTTTTGGTTATGCGAAAAACTTCTTCAGAAATATCGCATTGGTAGGAGCGGTAGTGAACTGCTCTTCCATGGAGATCAAGGCATATGCTCTGTTGGAGTAGACCTTTTGTATAGCATATGGTCCCTCCCACTTGGACTCCAGCTTTGGAGGTTTCTTTCTGGGTATCATTAGGGTCCGGAGGACCACCACCAATTCTCCTTCCAAGAAAGACCGAAGAAGAACCTTTTTATTGAAGTCTCGTGCGATCCGGTTCTGATATACTTCCAGACGGTGCAAAGTGTGCAACCGCTTCTCATCCAGCTGTTCCAATTCACTTAGCCGTTTTTATGATTGATCATCGTTGGATAACTGATCACAAATGGCAACACAGAGTTAGTTCAATTGGAGCTTAATGGGCAAGACCACTTTTGTTCCATATACTAATGAGTACGGAGTAGACCGAGTAGAAGTGTAGATTGTGGTTCGATATGCCCACAATTCATGAAGGATTTTATCCAGCCATGATTTCTTGTCTTTTTCCACCATTTTCTGGAGAATGTTGGACATGGTCATATTGAAAGCCTCTATCTGTCTGTTGGCCGCTGCATGGTAGTAGGATGAGTGGTTAGCCTTGATACCATATTCTTGGAATAGATTCTACAACTCAGAAGAGCATAAGTTGGTGCCGTTATCCATCATTATGGTATGAGGGACACCAAATCTGGTGATGGTATTGGCTTTCACAAAGATGACAATGTTTCTTGCCCTGACTTCCTTGATAGGTACATATTTTCCCTTTTGGAAAAGAAGTCAGTTTCTTTGAGGATATACTTCAGTGATTTTTCCGTGGTGGGAGGATATGGTCCCACAACATACATTCCCCAGATGGAAAATGGCCAGGAGTACTAGGCCTGATGAAGTAACTTTGGGGGTTGGTGAATGAAGTTGGCTTGAATTTGGCAGGAGTGGCATTTTACGGTAAAGTGTTTGTAATCTCATGCCACAGTGGGCCAATAGTACCCAAGCCTTCGAACCTGAGGGGAAATCTTAGACCCCGACTGATGTTCTCCACATACTCTAGCATGTACTTCATTAATGACAGCAGCGGTTTCTTCTCCATCAATTCATCTGAGGAGGACTCTGTCGAGGCCTCGTTTTTAGAGGACCTCTTGCTGACCCGTGCTGCTATATAGGGCAAAGTTGATTGCCCTTCTCCATAATTTCTCTCATTCAGCCCTGTCTGATGTAAGTTCTCCCCTTTGAAGGTACTTTGCAATGGGGGTCATCCAGCTTGGGGCAGGAGCATATGGCTCAGGGATAGGACTAACATCGTTGATTTCTTTTGTCTTAGTCTGAACAAACGGAAAGACCATTCGACGATGATAAATACTGATAATTGTTTCATCCTGGTCTGAGTCAGCTAGGGTTGTGGGCACATTAGATAATGCATTGTCCTGGTCATTCTGAGACCAGGGAATATAGGTCAATGTTGGCTCTGTGGAGAATTCTTCCATTAACCCTTGGACATGGTCAAACAGGGGAACCAACTCCTCCTTTTTGATAGCATAGTCACCATTGACTTGCTTGATGACCAGTTCCGAGTATCCTTTTACTTTAAGGTGTTGTACTTGTGACTGGAGTGCAAGATCCAGGCCTACAATGAGGGATTTAAACTCCGCCTCATTGTTCGTACATCCTTCTGACCGGAGGAAGAAATATGGAAAGTCTGCCTTTTTTGGGGACATGAGTATGATCCCCAAACCTACCTTGTCAAATTTGGGATCCTCCATCCTCTTCCCTTTCGGGCTTCGGGATGCGCTGTTGAAGTACATTTCCCATGTTGGGAACTCCTCTTGAACCGAGAAGATGTCCTAATCATGTAGCTCAATTTCCGGTGCGGTGGTCCCTGTTGAGGGGTGATTTTCCAGAAAATATGCTAATGCCTGGCCTTTGATGGCTTTCTGAGGCACAAAATGGATGTCAAACTATTGCAGGATGACTGCCCATCGGGATAAGCACCCGATCAACATTGAGTGGATAAGGATGTACTTGAGAGGGTTACTATGTGAGAACAAATGGAATTCATGATTCTGTAGATAATTTCAAAATTTTTGAACTGCAAATACTAAGGCCAAACAACTATTCTCAATATTTGAGTATCGAGTTTCAGCGTCGATCATGGTTCGGCTGAGGTAATAGAGACATTTTTCACTGCCAGTGACATTTTTTTGTGTGTGGAAGGCTCCCAATGACCATTCTAGGGTCGTCACATATAGGATAAGAGGTCTTCCTTCAACCCGGGGAATGAGAAGCAGTGGGAATAAGAGGTACTTCTTTAGGCTGTCAAATGCCTCTTGGAAATCATCTGTCCATTAGTACGTAACCCCCTTTTTCATTAACCCGGTGAAGGGAAAGCATTTACCCGCCAGGTTTGCTATGAACTGCCTAATGTAGGCTAGGTGTCCTTAGAATCCTCTAAACTCAGTGAGATTTCAGGGAGGTGGTAAACCAAGGACAACCTTTTTCTTTTCAGGGTCAACTTCGATGCCACGATGGCGTACGATGAAGCCAAGTAATTTCCTTGAGGTAACCTCGAAGGTGCATTTCAAGGGGTTCATCTTCAGACAATGTTGTCGAAGTTTGTTAAAGACTGTTTCAAGGTCTGATAGGTGATCTGAGCGCTGTCTTGATTTGAGCACCAAGTCATCCACGTAGCATTCGACGAATCTCCCCAGGAATGGTTTAAAGATACGATTCATGGCATGTTGATATGTGGCACCAACGTTCTTGAGACCAAAGGGCATGGCCTTGTAACAGAATAATCCTTGAGGGGACCTAAAGGCATTGTATTCTTCGTCTTCTCGGGCCATCCTGATTTGATTATACCCAGAATAACCATCCATAAAAGAGAGAGCCTTATACCCAGCCATTGCGTTGATTAATAACTCGGTGATCGGGACCAAAAATCATCTTTCGGGAAATGCCAATTGAGATATCTGATATCGATGTAGACACAGATTTGTTCATTCTTTTTATTGATGGGGACAATGTTGGCTAACCAGATGGGGTATTGGACTTCCCAAATTAAGCCTTCTTTAATATGATTATCGACTACCACCTCTATTTTGGCAGCATGTGTGGGGTGAGTCCTTCTGGCGGCTTGTTTATAGCCCTGGTGGACCTAAGTGGTGTGTCGCCACTTCGTGATCGAGTCCCGAAATTTCTGTGTAATTCCAGGAAAAAACATCTCGATGTTGCCTCAGGAAAGAGGTATATATCTCATGCTCCTCGGGAGACATGGCTATACTAATGAGGGTGGGCCTCGGGTCTTCCTTGGTACCCAGGTTTATTTCCCTGAGCTCATCCACATTGGTAGAGATACCTTCCTCAAATGCGGGAGGTGCATCCTGAGATCTTCCTCCTCTTCTTCCCCCACATTCTCATCTTCTTGATTTGACAGGGGGAGAGTTCTCGGCACGGGCTCTTGGGAGTCCAGAGGTGAGGCATTGTGGGCGTCCTCGCTCAAGTATTCACCCCCAAATTGAAGGTTAGCAGTCGTTTCTGCATTTTCATGCTCGGACATTATGGCAGAAGTCATGAGGACAGCTGAGTGTGTGTCTGGACTTGAACCCCTGCTCTTAACATGGTTGATGGGCAGTACGTAGTCTCTGCCAAGCTACTTGAGGGGGTCATTAAGAACCATTTCCAGACCGTTTGGAGCAGAAACCCAATCGATACCATCGATCGAGGGCTTCTTTTTCTCTTTCTCATAAAACCTGACGTCAATGTAGTGTGACTCAGAGAGCTCGAAAGGGGCCTTGTCAGCATGCAATGTTCCACCTTGTCTATTGACACAATACTTAATACACTGATGGTAGGATGAAGGAAAGACCAGGTGCTTATTGAGCCACGACCTTACCAGTAGGGCATTGAATGATGTGTTTTGTCGGACCACTAGGAATTCCAAGTAGGCCCCAAGGTCACCAAAATGGGTTTTTAGCTTGATTTGTCCTATTGGATTCTATTCACTCTTGTCGTAACCCAATAGAGTTGTGGATGAGGGTATTAAATTATCCTCACTATAGCCCAACTTACGAAGTGTGCATAGGGGAAGGAGGTTAATTCCAGAGCCATTTTTAATAAAGACTTTCTGGATCTCAACATCATTTAGTGTACCGGACACATATAGTGGTTTCATGTGTCCTTGCGTGATGACATCTTCATCCTAATCGGTGAAGGAAATCACCACATTTCATTCAGCCAGGCCAGTCTCCGTCCGGTAAATCTCGGCGGTGGCTACCTTGGCTTGAAACTCCTGGGGGCTAAGCAAGGCTTCTATAAGCGCCTCCTTGAGATCTGCTGACAAACTCAGGGCATCCAAGATTGACAGTTTTTCATGTACTAACTCCAGCTACATAAGGATATCGTATTTCTGCTCTAGTGGCTGACACTTCTTCATTGACGGGAGAGTTTTAGCAGGCACCTTGGGAGATGGAGTATGTGACGAGGAGGGACCGGCCGCAGGGTTGGATTTCGACGGTGTCCCCACATTCTGGGGACTCGGCCCGACTGGTCTATTTGTGCGCACTAGGCAGATAAACACTTGTTCCTCCTCTGATGGGTAGCGCAGAATGACAGGGCCAGAGTGGCTGATTGTGGAGGTGGAGGGATATTCTTTCTCCTGCTGAGTCTGTTGAAGGGATCTCCCATGGGTTTTCGTGATATTAACGGTTTGAGTCAGGGTAAAACCATAGGGTTGGTTTTGGCCACGACTGCACCTCCCCTGGTATCCCCTGCTTCTGCGATTCCTCCTCCCAGCCCCTTGTGTTGGGAAATCAGGTTTGTAACCATACCCTTCATTAGGGAATGATTCCATTAGATGGAAGACGTTGATGGAACCAAATATTAGCTCCTCATCCTGTGATAGGTCAACCTAGTCGGTTTTACCTAATGGTGCCGTTTGGTGGGTCGGTGCCCATGGGGACAAGTTTGAGGGCATAAAATCTGAGAATGTCGGGGCTAACTTCAGCCTCGTTGCGGACTGCTCCTCTTGCGCTTATCTCATAACTTTTCTATTACGCCTATATGACCGACTCGTGGAGGGTTGTGAGGCCGATATTATCGGCTGTGCGGCATTAGGGGCTGTTGGTGGCAACACTGGATACTGTAGTTGAGCTCGAAGTATGCCCTGAACTCGATTGACAATATTCTGAGTCATCCAGTCATGAAATTTCTACCCCTTCTTTCTGGTGACTTCCTACCACCCCTCCCCTTTGTTGGATTCGGTGGTAGAAATATATGTCACATGTGCTGGGGGTGGTCCCAGCTCGACCTTCCCGGAGTCTACCATCCTTTGTAGGAGGTCTTTGAAGAAGAATCATTCCCGGATATTGTGCCCCAACATTAGATGGTAGGGACAATAATCTGTCCTGTCATCACGACTGACTTCTTCGGGCTTCCTTGGCTCCGGGAGGTGGAGGAAATTGCAATTCATGGAGGCGATGAAGTAGTCGCAGACTTGGTCCTCTCAGAATAAGTATACTTTGTATCTTCATTCCTTGAACTGGTTTCACTTCGATCCTATCTGATCATCCCGCTTGGGCGGAGGCGACCGCTGATATTTAGGGGGCCCTTGACGATTTGGTGGTGGCCTAGGCAGTGGAGCAGGCGTAGGGGCTGGCTTGAGCGTGATAGAGGATGCTTCAGCTCTAAATTTTCTCTTTACAAGAGCCTGTGAGGCTATTCAGGACTTTATATTAGTCCACCGCTGGGAGTCTTCAATATTCTGGGCAATGGTAGAGAGATTTCAGAAGCCATTGGTGCACTCCAGTGGTATGAGCGGTGCTCACAGCTCATCTCAAAGGTTATCGATGCATATGACAAGCATCTCATCTTGGGGTATTGGAATGTTTAGAGAGTAGGTTAGACCCTTCCATCTGGCGATGAAATCTGAGACCCTCTCGTTCTCCCTCTATTTGCAATTCATGAGGTCACTGACTATTGTCTTAGGCAGCGTTGAGGTAAAGTGGAATAGGAACTACTTCCGAAGGTCTTCCCAGCTTTTTATTGACTGAGCTGGCAGACTCATATACCAGATGAAGGTAGATCTTTGCAAGGTCCGCACGAAGCATCTGAGTTTCACTGCTTCTTTTTATTCTGAAGTTCCCATCATAGGGTCACAATAAGACGCATAGTGCATCAAATGTTGTTCTGGATTGCCTAATCCATTGAAAATAGGGAATACATGGCTCCCAAAATTTTGTGGAGGAGGTGTGTTGCTCACCCAATCTTGGTAGGGCTTTCTCTCTGGCTATACCGGAGCGCCCCAACCTTCCATTGCTTCCAATCGAGCTGTCCGTGCCTCAATGGTGTTGGAGAGACCCTAATTTATATCCTGTTGGTCCCAGTCTTGGGCAGGTGTATCCCGAGGCATTGGTTGAGGATCCGGATCGGCCAACACCAAGGGTTCATATTCCACTTGTGGAACCCTCAGAGGGTTCATACTTACTCACTCCAGTTGATTCCTAAGTGGAGGGATGTCTTGGTATTCATCTGAATCCATGTTCAGGTAGTTGGACGAGCCAGGCGCCACATTGGGTGGGGGCCCTGACCGTGCTTCGTTTTCCGGGGGAAACCTTGGTCTTTTAGGTGCACTTTCTAGGAGTGCAAGGTGTGGTTATTCTTGGGAAGCTCTTTCAATAAGATGGTTCCTCAAGAGTAGCTCAGCGTTAATCTGTCTCAATTCTTTCATTTCCTCTTCCTGTCGAGCGAATCTCTCTTCGAGCGTAAGTGGATCGTTTTTATTGGGAGAAGGAGGTGGGTTAAGGGTAACCAGTCCTTTGGTCTTATCCTTGTTGGAAGCTCTCAGGGTAAGTGGAGGAGGGTTAACTGGAGGGGCGGCCATATTTAGGGCGTCCCTCTAGTTCCGGGTGTACACACCTGATGGTTTGTTGTGAATCACAACCTGAATTGAACCTTCGTCTCCTGATCCATCCGAATTTTCATCATCTCCGGTTTCACCCATGGGGTTAAACTCTATGGCAATGATGGATGCATATCGCGGGGTGGAGGAGATGTCATCTTCCAAATATGAAGAGTATCTCCCACACCTTTTACTAGTCTTCCCTTTCTTGTCCCAGGATTGCTTTTGGACTCCTTTGACGAAGGGTGATGCGAATATTTATTTGATGCAACCTTATGGTACGCCTCCCTCTGGAAGGGGATGATGATTCAAAGGACATGATAGGGTAGGAACCTCATCTTCCGACTATCCTCCCTAGACGATAGAATACTGATTCTTGTGGGGGAGTTTGTTGTTGAGGTGGTTAAAATTCCCCCACCCCTGAGGGCTGGGGTTGGCTCCATTCCTTGAACGTTGAGTCTCTTCTCGTTTTTATTGGTCTTACGCGGGGTATTTGTTGTTAAAAATGCCCCCAGCCCTGCAGGCTGGGGTTGACCCTGGATTTCGGCAGTGGCTGCTGCTATCGCTACCTACTTGATATTGCATGCCCCCATTCGGGGGTGAACTGGATCTGATGTCAAGTTCACCTGTGAATCAATCCCCTCTAGGGAGGAAAACAATGAATACTTATTGAACTATCTTAGGCGAGATGCCTGTTGTATGATTTTGGTGGCCTGATTCAGGAGTTCGTGAATGGCTTGTTCCCATCGGTCCTGACACTTCTGGGACATACTCAAGGCCTGTCTCTGTTGGCTGTGTCGCCTTTCCTGAATGGGGAATCCACTCGATTTCTATCTTGACGTGATGAATTTGAAAGACATTATGCCGAACGGGTTCTTCTAGGCGGGGAGCGGAGTGAAATACAGAGCTCCATGTTCTCCCCATCCTCTGATATAGACCCCCGTAGGAGCATCACCAATTAAGAGGTGCAACTGGTGCAGTGCACGGAGGCAGGCTAACTCGAGTTTTCATTTATGACTCTCAGGTCGCGGTTGCCGCACTGAAGGAAGAGCTTCTAGGTCGATGTGACGTAGGAGGTCTTCTATTGTCTTGACATGGTCTACATACCCATCGTAGGATAGGAAGCTTGATTTCATCTAGCGGAGGTTTGTCCATATATTGGAGTGGATGTCGTGCACACATTCTTCTGGAAACTTTCTGGGTATGTCAAATTGATAGGTGGCCATGGGACAAAACATAACTGGTACATCATCTTTGGCCAGTCGTTTCATCAAGTGCAACATGTTAGCATACTCCTCCTTTAGTGATTAATCTACCTGGTCAGACCAAATGAGATGCTCACCAATAGTGTGGTAGGGGGCAGTGGGGCTGGTAGGTATTGAATTATCATGTGGGCAGTTCCAAGGTGGTTCAGAAGATGAACGTGGCCCCAGACCGTCTCCTGATTGAAGAAGGGTGTCGTTGGCGATTTGCTGTGAATCCGACATGCTTGATCCCGTCCTTCTGAGTGCCTCAGCATATGAGGGATTTTCTATGATTGATTCGATAGGGGGGGGGGACCTTCCTGTTGATATGATATGTCACTGCGGGGAGGACCTTTACAATGGTGACTACAATGGTGAGGACTACCATTACAGCTGCCGTAGGGAGAGAAAATGCGGGGTACACCCTGGAGGGGGGGATTCTTGTTGATCAACATCTAGGTAGGGATGGCCTCTTCTATCCATGTCCTAATTGTGAGGGATACCATTACTTCTTGACGCCTCACTCCATAAAAGAATTTTGCAGTGCATACCCTTGGGAGGACCTCCAAGGTGTGTCGCAGCAAGGGGAGGACCTCATGGATGTGTAGCGTTGTTAAGGGGAGGGCCTTTGCAACAACTTCCATCATGGTGAAGATGAACATCATGGTTTTATGTTCAATGTGTATCCTGGGGAGGACCTTCAAGAAACACTATGACAAGGGGAGGACCTTCTTGTTGCTTGGGGCCATTGCGGGGAGGACCTTCACAATAGTGTCCATGGTGGCGAGGACGACCATCACAGCTGCCGCAATGGAGAGGACTACCATCATAGCTACCGTGAGGAGAATGTCTGCGGGGTACACCTTGGGGAGGGCCTTCAAAATGTACCACAACAAGGGGAGGGAATTATCATTGCTTGACGTCTCTATGGGGAGGATCTTAATTATCATAGTGGCAAGAAATACCATCGTGATCTGATTCTGGGATGCGCGGAGTGTCATTGCAATGTAACCCCTGGGGAGGACCTTCAGGGAATGCCATGACAAGGGAAGGGCCTTCTTGTCATGATGAGACTTCACTGCGGGGAGGGTTTCCACAGTTGTGACTACGATAGCGAGGACTACTATCATAATCTATGGTCCCACTGCACGAAGAGTGTTTGCAGTGTATACCCCGGGGAGGACCTTTAGGGTTGACCGAAACAAGTGGAGGGCCTTCTTACTGCTCGATATTCTGGTCATGTAGAGGGATTCTCTGACTTGTATCAAAATAGAATCTCTCATGATCGATCGTTATATGCCCACGGGGGAGGCCCCCGTGGGTGCTCTAGGGAGGAACTTTAGAGCTTCTTGTAGAGACATTGCGAGGAGGACCTTCAAAAATGCTACTGCCACTCTAATAATATGATAATGGGTGGGCAGGGTTCTAAGCCTTCAATATGTGCTTAACATCATTGGGAACCCCAGTCCCCATTAGAGCAGAGTCATGAACCCACTCTTTATTTTCTGGCTACCTTCGACGTGTTCGGGGCGCTTTCTTGTGGGCAGTGGGGACCGTCTGCTGTTGATAATGACCTTCACCTTTGATTCCTTTTATAATTGGGTCCCGTGATGCTTCCGGGATATGCCGATGAACATCTTGACTTTTATTAGGGATATATGCCTGCTATGGAGCATCCATCGTGATGGATTGGTGTCCCCCAGTTGGAACGAGTGAAGCTGCTCGATCTGGTTTCCCTTGTATCGTGGAATATGGCCGATGACCCTCCTGGGTAGAAGCAGGGATGCAGATCTACTCCGAGGAGGCTATCTCATCTCTTAGATGAGTTGCCTCAATTGGGGAGATGAGCTCACGGGTCCGAGTCCTTGCTGTTGCTGCTGATGCAATTACATTCTGGAAAGTCTGCAAGATATGATCTGGGATTGATACCTGCTCCTCCATCATTATTATGATATGCAGAGAGAGATCTTTGGCTGGAATGGGTATGAAGGCCCATTCCGGTATCAGAGTAGAAATACCCTTCTCCGGTCCTCCGGTGGTCAGTGGGTACTGATAATTATCCCGTGTCGGGGTAGGTGAACGAGTTTCCCCCTGTACCAGGATATGCAGTTTATCTTTCCATTTTCCATCACATCGGGATGACAGACTTTACTTGCATCTGTATGGAGCTGGCCCTGCATATGTTGGTTCCCCACCATATCGAGTCGGTGGCCTTTTTTAGAAGGGAGATGTGCTTGCCTATTAATTTCCGCCACATCTGGATGGCGGTCTTTGTTGATCGCCACCACATCGGGATGGTAGGCGTTAAGAGCATCTGCTAGGAGCTGGTCCCGCAGGCGCTGGGTTTCCACCACGTCTGGTTGGTGGGCTTCATGACCCTGGGTAGGGAGAGGTGACTTCCGGGTAGGTTCCATCCTGTGTGAGTGATAGGCTTTATGGAGGTCAGCGGGGATGCGGGCTTGCTCATATGATGCCGCCATGTCTGGATGATGGTCTTTAGAGGAGCGGACAAGTGTATGTTCCTGCTCATGACATGTCTCCATGACTGGACAGTGGAGCTCCTCCTCAGGGACAAGGGTGATGATCGGTCCCTGTTTGTACGTTTTCCGCCCTCGTCGGGCAGTCAGAGGGGCCAGAGCTCGGGGAGTGTGGGACCGGATCCTTGGGGCGAAATCCTTCTTAGTGTGAGGATATTGAGTCGCGGCATAACCGTGACGACGTCTTTCGGCGTGGGAATTAGAGCGGAACCCCCGTTCAGTGGGGATGAATTCCTCAGTGTCGACCTCATCCACCTCCCTAAGAAAAGGGAGGTATGCGTTTTCTCGTTCTGGGGATAGACTCTCGAAATGGTTTGAGATGGCAACATGAGCCATCTTGATCTGCTTTCGCAGCCGCTGCAGGGTAGGTGAACGATGGGTCTTGGCGGATTGGAGGGCATGCATGGCCGCCTCCATTGTTGGGAGAGTACCATTCAAGTGGTAATATCGGATCAATGCATCCGAGACCTAGTATTGAAGATGCTGAGTAGGTGATAGAGTCCTTCATTGGTGAGGATGTCCAGTCATTGCGTTGCTTGAAGTACGTGTTTGTGAGCTCCTCTGTGATGCCATTGTATTGAAGGAGTTCTGATTGGTACCTGTAAAATTATTTTAACAAATACAAACATCAAATCCGTCAAAGAAGCATCTCATAATCCCATTCATAATTAATGAACATGCTTGGACCTCCTTGTGAGTAAAAGGGGGCACAAGGTGGGATTAGGTTAAATCCATCAAGCTTCGTTAAATATTCACGTCGGGTTCACCATTTCTGTTTTGACCGATGCTGGGAAGACGTGTGCAGCCCAACGGTTGATTAGAGAAGGTTGGGTTATTCTTAATCACTCATATTAGGGGAAACATTTTCATTTTGAAATGCCCAATAGTTCCATATCCAACGATATGTGGACCTGCTTTCCAAAGGCAGGAGTTCATTGGGTGATTTGGCCAGCGATGCTTAAGAACTCACATTGGTCGAGAGGATGGGAAGTGGGGATCATCGCACCTTTTGGGGGGGAATTATTTCCGGTTCCAGGAATCTCTTTTAGATTTAAGACGTATTCATATGTTCTCCAATATTTGGTTTATACCCAAGCATAGTATCCACAGATTACTCCTGGTTGGCAATGGTCAGCTGAACATAGGGATTCAGAATCATTTAAGCATGAGGTTTACCATCCCTCATTGGATTAATGACTCTGATGAGTTCAGACACATTGAGACGACACTGGTTTAAAGCCTCATAATAGGGCACTCTGGAGTTTATTGTCATCCAAGGGGGACAAACAACGACTTGAGCGTTTGGATTGAACCCGTGATACGGGCTTCCTACGTATCCTCATGAGAAGAATCAAAATCCATGTAGTTCGGTGCCACTTGATGGGACACATCACCTTTTAAGGTCGTGCAACAAGGACTAATCCGTACAGTTTAACGTCATGCGGTAAGGACCTCCGGGCGAGAGATGCCTAGTCAAAGTTGGTGCGGGACTTACGCCGAACTGGCCCGGAAGACCCAAGGGAAGTGATTTCTTGGGCCTGAAGATGGTACTGCTGGAGTATAAGGACATGGTTTGATAGGGACAGATGTGTATTAGACTTAGATATTGGGCTTTCACCTCAAGGAGGTTTTCTACATATCCCGGTTGGTCAGGAATCGAAGTCTACATAGTTCTAGGAAATTAGGGCTTATACGTGAGAGTGGCCTGTTGCTGGGATTGAACCTCGAGGAGGCGTCCTATGTACCCTTCTTAGGAGACAGGGATCAAAAACCATGTAGTTCATTGAGAAAACATGGTCTGATAGGGATAGATGTGTATCAGACTTAGATATCGGGCTTGCACCTCGAGGAGGTTTCTTATGTATCCTGGTTGGTCTGGAATCAAAGTCCATGTAGTTCTGTGAGATTAGGACTTATACATGAGAGTGGCCTATTGTTGGGATTGAACCTCGAGGATGCTTCCTATGTACACCACTTAGGAGACAGGGATCAAAACCCACGAAGTTCATTGTGCCGCCTCCATCGTGCGAACGTTGTGACCATCACAAATCTATAAGCCCACGTGAGTCATGCTCGGTGTGAGAAACAGGAGAATGAGACTTACTTGGAAAGCCTCACACATTATTTTTACCGAGGTAAGGGGGGGAAGACGACAAGCAGAGGAGGAGGACGGGACTACTGGACTCTCCTTCTTCCTGATGTTGGAGGAAGGTAGGAGTCGCAAAATGGAGCAATGAACCTTCCGTGATGAGAGGAGAAGGGACATTGGCTTCCGGAAAGGATGGTGTGGGGCTTACTCAAGGAGGGATGCCCAACCACTCCCAGTAGAGGGGAGAAGTGCTCACCTCCGGCGCTCTTCAAAAGGAAATGCGAACGGGGCCCCTCAATCCTTGCAAGTGGAGAGGTAGAAAGGGGGATCTCGGGCTCGGACCCCACACTTTCATGGGAATGTGAACCCAGGAATGCCTCAGGAATCTGCTCAAGGGATGGGGAAACCCCTTTGTCCTCGCCTACCTTGGGTATGTGAACTCAAAGTTGTGTGCTGATGTGCCTGGGGGTTTCATCATACGGGTCTGGTGGCTTCGGTGGAGGCCTTGGCTCGGGGCTGATGAATAGGCCAATGAAGGGATTGTGAAGGATCAGACCGGATTGGAAGGGTTTTATTTGGCTCGGGGAATGGGAACACCGAAAGAGTTGGCGGGCCGCATGGGTGCATGAGGAGTGACGCCCTTCGTGTATGGGGGTGCTAAGAGGCTAGAGAGGCCATCCGCATACCAGGGCGGTATGCAGCTTCGGGTCCAACCCATGTACTATGTTGGTATGCGGTGGATTCCATGCGAGCAACGGTGGCCAGGGGCAACACCGGTCGGGAGTTCTCCGGTCAGGGGTTTGCCCATGTAGGAGGGTTCTACGTGGTGCGTTGGATCGAAAAGGGGCATAAACTCTTTGGTCCGCGGGGAGTACATCTGTGAAGGGGCCATGGCTCGAGGTTTTTATTTTAGGTTCATGGTTCACCAATTTGTTATGCATTTTTCAGTTCCTTATTAATTCATTTCCAGTTCCATACTTGTTTTGGTTTGCGAATTTGAACTTCGCTGTTCGCAAAATCCTAAGCTACTTCCTCCGTAATTCTTCCACCCAAATCCGATCGATCTCCCCTTCTTCTTCCCCTCAATGACCTTTTATAGAAGGGGAAAAGATATGTATCTGTGGTCATGTGGCACCTTTTTCAAGGGCCCATGACCAATAAATCGGTTTACAAATGACTTGGTCAATCCGCAACTCGCGAGGGTATTGAATGCACCTCATCCGCTAACCAAATCGGTGCTTTGGGGCTGGGAAGGGTTACGCCTCTATTCCGCGAACGACAATGTTATGCGGTCTAGGCTGGTTGGCACGTCTCGCGGCTGGGGCGGTTCATGATGGCGGACCAACCTGGCGCCCGTCCTGCTTCGCGCCTGTAGAGGAGTTCCCGCCTCCCTTTCGTGAACAAAAACGTTATGTGGTCTGGGCCGGTTGGCGCATCTCGCGGTTGGGGCAGTTCGTGATGGCGGACCAACCTGGCGCCCGTCCTACTTCACGCCCGCAGAGGAGTTCCTGCCTCCCCTTCATGAACGATGTTGGTCCGCAGAGGGGGTGGCTTGCCAAACCAGCCACATACCATCAATGTTAGACCGATACGTGGACCAGTCATTCCTTTTACAATTTGAGTATTCTATATATTTTTGTGGAAAAATGGGTTGAATCCTTTCTCAAATTAAGGGGGATTCTCATTCTCCTTTGTGGATTTTTTAGGACACTACACACACAAAAAGTAATATAAATCTTGTTTTTGAAGAAAACTTATTTTTGACTCATTAAATGACTTTTAAAAATTGAGTGCTTATTTAAAAATCATTAATAAATAAATTTTAATTTATTTGGAACTTTAAATATACTTCATAATTCATATAATAATATTCATACTTTCTAATTCAATGTCTTGGTAATAATGGTCATATTTAAATAATAATATTTTGTTGTTCATTTATGCTCGGTGTTGTATATTTTTTATGCTATTGAACACAATCATTATTTTAAAATATTTTAATATAAAATTATATAAACTTTAATAAAATTTTATCCTCACAATTTTAACTTGATTATGGTAATAAATGGTTTCCCATGTGAAATTACCTTTTTCAAAATCTCATATGATAAAAAGTGTTAATAAAAATTCCACTAAAAAATAGGGAAGGGAAATAAAAAGGACATATGGAATAACATGTAACTAGGATTAAAAAGAGGAAAAAATTAGTGTGAAGTAAAATTATGGATATTTAAGATAAAATTAACACCCAAGGACTAATATAGAGCGATAGAGAACATGGTCAGGAGAAAGTTAATAGCCACAAAATCATAAATCTGATATGGGTAAACAAACCATTGATTCATTGGATATAAATATAATTGAATTTTTTTTTGTTTCAAGATACTTTTACCAGATTTGAGGAATTAATTTACATTCTATACTAATAACATAAGGAAATATACTTAATTTACAAGTATAATTTCATCATTTAATCAAATTTCACCACAATCTCAACTTTTTATCCAAATGATGAGTATTCAAGATGATTTTTTATATTTGAAGTAGTAAAATCAATATAAATTGGATCATATACTTACAAAAAAGGTTAAAAACCTTTTAAACAAAACCAAAATGGTTAGTACAAGGTAAGATAATTCAAAAAATTAGTAAAACTTTATATGAAGAAATAATATATTAATATCTAAATTTCAATGGTTATACCCAAATTTCAAAATAAATCACTTTTTAATTAATTATTATTAAAAGTATTCAATATATCCATCCCTAATATTTAATCCCAATGATTAAAATGATTTTATGACATATTCTTCCAACATTTATCTCCAAATAAAGTTAATTACTCTTAAAGTCACATACCCAAAATTCTTATTCCATAATCATATAATCTCTATAATATGATAAACATTTCTATTAATAACATGTTTCACCATAAATAAAAATTAAAAATCATATATTATTATAAAAGTTAATTCAACCTTTAAAAAAATCACAAAAGATTATATTTACCTTAATCATATAATGTGTCCAAAAATATATTTTTCTTATCTTGAAATTTACTCAATCACAAAATCACAAAATCAATTTTCAATTTCATGATTATCTATATTTTAATAGTTGATTCCATATACCCAACTTGTAATGTACTTTTGATTAAAATTACACATATACATTTAGATATATTCATGTGTTTATCTTACCATAATAGTTTTGATATTTCTTCATCCACTATTTATATTTGAAGGTTCTTAGATTACATGTCATATCAAAATGTTATAGTAGTTCCCAACTATAATAAAAACCTATAGATACTAGTATATTAATATTAAAAATAGGTAATGTGGTTTAGATATGTCATATTAATAGTGAAAACACGATTTTAGACTGTTTGGTGCAAGGGGATAATAAGTAGTTAGACTTTTTCTATTGAAGTTCACACTTTGTGATCTTGAGTAGATGAGATCATGAGAATAGATACACCAATTGAACAAAAAAATGTTTCAGGCGTCATTGGTTATTTATATCTATGAACATGTGTATTGGCCTATAGAGTTCAGATTGTTATCAATGTGTACCATTTGATCATGTACTTTGATGAAAGAAAAAAACCATGATAATGAAATCATTGTGTGGTAGCTTGTGTTGGGTGAATTATTAGTGGTATGACATTGGTTGAAAGGTTAAGAAAGAATTTGTCTCTTCCAAGTTGAGGAAGAGATATCTCATGGTCCCTAGTTGAATAGGATAATAGACTTCATTAAATCCATGGCTATTTTACAAGAGGGTAATTCCACCCAGAAAGGCAATGAAATATATAAAGAGAAAAGGATGATGACACATGTTTGTATCCAAATTTATGATATATTGTGAGAAAAAGAGCTTAATTACAAAAAAATAGTTCGTAATAAGTAGTTGTAACTATGGAATTACTTAAATACTTAGGAGGAATGATGGGGTTTTAGACTCCACTCTTGGTATGTGGGTTGGACTCACTACTATTGAGATTAGACTCTAGAGGGTCACAAAGTAGGTGTATCGACATGTTCTACCTATTATAATGAATATGAGTTTAGGACCATGTTGAATCCACATACATGGGCTTATGAATGTCAGAGTATGATTGATCACATGTAAAAATAATTCAATTATATTATTAATGTTTAGAATAATGATGATTGAATTTAAATCTCAATGTATTAACAAGTTTATTATCATAAAAGGGAATACAATAAAATATAACTTTCCAAATAAACATAGGATGGTCGAGGTTTGTTAAATTATTTGGGGATAATACCAGCTGATTTAATGGTTCATATTATATCATGTAACATTTAATATTGATACAAGTGAGTGATAAAATATTTGTAAAATTTATGACAAGGTTATTAAGTCATATGTGTTCACAAAGGTATACAATAAAGGTTATTACTTTACAGGGACCAAATTGAAATTTTGGAAATTATTACCTAAGTATAGAAGCTCATTTTAGCCTCATGAATAGTGGTATATACTATTTGGACGAACTTAGTTAGAAAACCCCTCATATCATCTCCTCTTAAGTTCTTAGAGAGGGATTCTGAAAGAATGACAAGGCCCGATCGATCCCGATTCCTCCACCAAGTCCACATTATTTAGAAAATTAAATGGATGTCATAAAGATCACCAATTTACTATAACATAACTTGAGAAACACAGATTTAAAATCCAATAATTTTGTTGCACATGTGTATTATCTATATTATTCCTAGTTTTTATCCTTTCGATCGTGACACGCCAATGAAGAGAGAATAAAACCACCCACTTCAATAAAACAAGGTACCACTTACGCTTCTATTTGATTTTATTTTCATGCGTAAATTGAATTACATGTGATCATTTTAGAAATTATTGAATGGTTTCTTATGGATTAAATATTTTCACATGAATCCAATCCCAAAATTTTAAATTATGTGTTTTTCACACTTCTACTGTGCTCCAAGTTCATTCAAATGGTATCAGAGAAAACATGTAATTATTTATGTTGATTTTTTTGAAATTTGAATTAAAATTTCTATGATTTGGAAAAGGGGTTTCATTACATTCCTAATGAAACTGATAGTGCATCAATCCGAGTTCTTATCATTAAGATATAGATGATCAAAGATCAATGTGTTTTACATAAAAAGAACTATGAAAATTAATGTTTTATTTTATCCTTCACTTTAATATATACTAGTGTGACATATTTTTTAGCTAGAATACAATGTTAGTATGTTTCATGTTAGTTGGATATATTAGAATCTGGTTTGGGTAGTGCATTAGAAATACAAGTTTACCTTAGAAGATTTTTGTAATTAAAATGACAATGCTTCCATTAGAAGCTAGTTCAAAGATTACCTGGGAGGATTTTTTTACTTATAAGGATAAATATTACCATAGAATCTAGTTTAAAACATCATTTGGAAGCTAGTTTAAATATTTTCCTTTGATTCTTATTTAATTAAAAGGACAAATATTCCCTTGAAAACTTATTCAATTATCTTCATGGAATCTTTATTAAAATATAAAATGGAGGAAAATATTCATTTTGAAGCTTGTTATAATTTTTTATTATATATATATCTATATTATATATCCTATAAAATGATTCCCCATCTCGGGCCAAACCAATTCAGCCTTGGTCCAACCAGCCTGACCCATTTAATACATCACTAGTTCAAAATTAATTATAGGGGATCTTCTTTAGGACCAAATAAACACTAATTTTTTATGAAAATTTTTAGAAATTAAATTTACTTGATTGGGATTTAATAAAATTATTTCAGGTCTTGTGAGACATAAGGATAATTATTTAATATTTTTAATAATAGTCACCACATTAAAAATACCCTTGAGATTAATTTTATCAATTATAATTTTTCTTATGCATCATAATTGAATGTTGGATGATCATGACCCAAGACCGACCCATTCATTCCTGGTTTATCATTTTTTAAATTTAATTATTATATTTATTTTTTTATAAAATGTAATAATTATTTTATTTTGATGATCTGCACATCATCCCTCCATCTTTAATTTATATATGGGTATGTGTGTCCACATTTAAGTGATAAAATGTAATTTCACACCCCGGGTTCTACTCACTTATGTGTGAGTATAAATTGTTAATATTAGAGGATTTTGTGGTGACATAGTTCATGTTGAGAGCCGGTGTAGACCAAAAAAGTAAATTTCCTTGGATTTTTTGGTGCCACAATTCAAGTCAGGTATTAAATTAAGAAATTCCTCTAGGGTCTTGGTTAATCCATTAACTTGATGTATTAAAAAACAGTTAATGGATAATGATTAGATAATTATTTGTTTATTTTTGCATGAACATGGTTTATTATTGTGTTAATGTGTATTTATTATTCATGATCACATAGTATAATAATAAAAAAGAATGAAAAGATAAAATGAATATACGTGGTGAGTGTTTTATATTTTAAAGAATGGTTAAGTTGTGAGTTCAGTCACATAGAAAAACCATGTTAAATAGAAATTTATTTCATTCTTAAATATTAAATTACCAAATCCATCAAATAAAATATTAAGTCATTAAATGTCATCCATCGCTCAAATTTGAACCAAACTAGGTGTTTAGGGTGCTTGACAACCAATGTTGAGAGTAACTATTACTACTGGGGAGTTACTATGAGAGTGGTGGGTTGAATTAACTAATGTTGGTAGCAAAGAAGTATCCAAAGACAACTTTTTGCAAAATTAGAGGAAAAACATTGAGCTATGTGAAGTAATTATTTATAAGATATGGGGATAAACTCAACAGGTCAAGGAGTTGTGAGTTTATGTGGTTGGCCAGATTTTTCCTCCCTTAGACACTCCGAGTAGTGGTGTAGCCAATACTTGTAGAATATCAGGATGGGTTTCAAAGATCCTTTCCACTAGAATGCTCAAGTGACTGGGTTTTTTGAATCTTGTAGTTTAGGGATATTAGGATTTGATAAAATAGTAGGATACATTTAAATTTTATAATTTGAAAACATCCAATCAGTAATCAAGATAAAAGTGCTAATTTGATATATTTTATTTTTTTAGAAAATTAAAAGTAATATAGAAAGTACACTATAATAATATTGGATAAGTAAAAGGTCTAAAATGGAACAAATTTCTATAGTGTAGTACAAGAGATTGCTAAAAGTACAATGACAATGGAAATTCAAGGTGATAGTGTCCCTAAAACATGTTAAGTCACCTTAAGAAGTGAGGGTATAAAAATGATTACATGAGACTCATGTATGAAAAATATGATGGTTATGTCATAATGCAATCATCAATGTATGATGTGATTTGATTATACAACATTTGGATATGGATGATTTTACACGTTTTCTCATCTCTAAGAAGTTAATAAGGATAAAGTGAATAGAGATATGAATTAATGATGATTACACTAAATATGAAAATTTAAAGACAAAACATAGTATTTCAATGCATACCTTTCTCATACCATGTTCACACATATACTCCAATTTCATTTAAGATTAAAAAAATAGTAAATGGATAAAAATTACTCATTACATTTTGGGTAAAATTCATCAAACAAACAAGAACTTAAAGAAAGTTTAATCTTTAGTTATTATAGTGAAAATGTTAAAAGACAAGGTAAAAAGTCTAATGGTAAGTGTAACTCCAAAATAAAACTTTCAATTTACTTAAAATAAAATAGATATTAAAGAGGAGTTCATTTCCTTCACACATCGTGGAATAATTATTTAGAAGATAAATGGAATGTAATGAATTGAAGAAGTAAAAAATTCACTTCATCTTTAGGTAAATTCAATATAATTTTTGATGTTTCATGGAATACTTCTTGGGTATTAAATAAAATATTCCTATCACATAAGTTTATTAAATGAAATAACCATGTAATTAATGAAACGTTACTATAAGTAAGGTGTGTTCCCCAAGAAGATGAAACATGGTGGTTCATAGGTTAGTAGTGAAAAACACAAAACATCTAATTTCTAAGTAAATGGGTTTAGTTGAACTCTCATGTGTCCTTTGGAAAAAATTAAACATTATTCTAGTTCTGGAATGATTTTTTGTGGTGTTTAATAATTAAACAATAGTTTTTTAATGCTTGAATAATTTTCAATACATGATGAATATAAAATATAAGACTCATATAACCTATTTTTGTAAGATAATAATTTTTCAAGAATAACTAAATATTTATCAATGATATATGAAATATGGTATTATAATATTTGGACTTAACGACCTTAGGTACTATTGAAAAAAATTATGTACTTCATTTTTGACAAAGAAAAATTTAAATATAAAGGTAATCCACAAAGCATTCAGTATTAGTTCATATATAAAGAGTGGAATATTCTATTCATAAGCTAGTGGTAATTATACTTCAAAATACTCTTTTAAGTATTTAAGAAATGTGAAAGTGAAGTATGGTATATACATGGTCATAAGATATAAGGTGATTAGGGCTGGTGTGCCAAATAATATCTTGACCAATCATTCATCTATCAATATAATATAGTGTAGAGTAATTCCTAAACCAACATTTACTTATCCACATCAATGATATGATGATAATAAAAAGGATTGATGATGAGTCTTATATGTTAACATCTAGCATGAATTAATTCCTAAAACACATTTTTTTATATACATCAGTGTTATGATGTAAGTATAAGGATTTTTAATGTTAAAACTTATATTTATTGCTGAAACACACATAATTTTTCAAGAAATGCATCACAAATAATGAAATTATCCCACATCAATATAAAAAAATATCACAAAAAATGGATATCATATGAGTTATAGTATGATGTAAATCTACTATTTCATAAGAACAAGTGTTTAGATACAAAAAGTTTTTTGAGGATATAAAAAAACATGCATCAAGAAAATAAAAAATGTGCATCTATAGTAATATTACTAAAGTTTTCTAAGGATATTTTAGAAATCTCTATGATGTAAAAGATATAGTAATGTTATAGAATATATTTATATAAAAGGGTTTTCATATCTAATTGAGAGGGTGGGATCAAGATTGACTATGGTTTATTCAATGGTAGAGGTGAACAAATAGTATAAAAAGGAACAACTTCCACAATAACTTGTGAAAATGGAATGTTCCAGAGATACATACTTCATAGTAAGGATAAAAATAGGGTGATGGTGTTATATTCACCATGGATGGTGATACATTATTCATTTGGAATAATAATTCGTATAAGTATCATATGGAAATTAACTAAATTTTACTATAATAACCCAATGTTTATCAATGTAATTCACTTTTTATAATTATCTCTTTTATAATAATCACATAAAATAACATTTAGAAAACAATAAAATTTTTATAAATTAATAATGAGTTAAATAAAAGGTATATCTAGAAGTTAAGGAACATATACTGATGAAATAGTAACTTGACCTTCGAAATAGTAATGTGACCCTTATGAATAGTGAATTGGGCAATGTAATAGTAACAAAAAAAAATGAAATTATAAATAAAATTTATCCAACTTATAAGTGTGAATATGATATAATTATATCATAGTATAAGTAGATAAATGTTTTAAAAATTATTAATTAAGTGTTGGTATTTTTGTTAGTAATTCATATTTAATTAAAATTTTATGATTAATTAAATAAATTAAGAAAAAACTTATTTTCATAAAATGTATTCATAAAATAATATTTTTATGTCTTAAGATTATAAGGTAATTTTATGAAACCATAAGTAATTTTCAAAGTGTAAGAAAATTAGTTTTAATTTTAAATTTTTTATTTTTCAAGTAAATAATGATTTTAATTAAAAATTAAATTTCTCATATTTAGAAAATTAATTTCATAAAATAAAGTCCATATTTTAATTCTAAAAATTTAAAATTTTTTAGGTTGAATTTTTATAATTTTTCTGAAATACTTGATTTTTTTGGTGAATCGTGAATTATGGTAGTTTATGATATATGTAAATAAATGAGTTTATGCATCAAGATTTAGTCATGTATCATTTAAATGAACATTGTTTTGAACTCACATGCACTTATTAATATTTCTGGTCATAATAACCAAACACTATATCTTGTGTTGAGCAAAATAATAAAATAATGAATTAAATGATGAGAAATCACCCCTCTCCTCCACCATAAATACCACCCCTCACCACCTCTTCTTCTCAAACCTCTCAAGCCTTGTTAATTTTCCAAGTAATGCTAAAAAATATTCCAAAGACACTCCCCCATGTCTAGGAGCTCTTGGTCTAACAAAAATACCAAAACCTCTTCCCTTAGGAGGATCCCAAGGATGACAAATTCTAGCGGTAAATACCTCATCTTTTATTTTCTTTTAAAGTTATTTTATTTTCTTTGATATACTTAAATATTATCAAAAAAAATGTATGAAAACTCCAGTAACTTTAATATACTATAATTTTTTTATTATAATAAAATAATTCATCATCATCTCCCTTTTCCTCTCCTTTTATACTTGAATGAAAACACCATCCGAGATGTGTTAATATATCTGATTCAAGGACGACGAGTTTTCAATTTCTATTAACGTATTAAATTGTGATCATGAAACCATTTTTATGGTTTAACCAAATCATAAAATATGTATTTTATCTTATTTTATGTTCTATAAACTTTATAAACATATGTTGTAAAATAATAAAACAAAACAAGTTTTTTGTGAGCGAAACTGCTCAAAAAAAATCCCAGTGAGTATCATTAATGTTTTATATAATGATTCATCCTCACTCTAAATAACCAAATTAACATTATAACCATTTAATATTATTTATTTTCACTAATAACATGACTTAAATTCTGAAAATCCATTCTTTTCTTAAATTTTTATCCATACATGCATAAAATTAAACGGAACATGAAAAACCAAGGAAACAAACACTCCCAAACAATGAAATTGAACCTCTTAACCCTTCAAAAAGGCCATGAATGAACTTAATAAGGTCATAATAAATAAATTACATGTATAATAGGTTTTTTAATTATTAATTAATGAATCTAATTTTATTATCCAAGACATTAATATCAAGTTAAGAACATCTTAAAACTTAAGGTAAGGGATCATCTCTTTCTCACTTTTATTCAAGAATCTATTCTATGTTATGCCCTTTTATTTTGTAATTCCTAATGATGGGGTACATTTTCACAACTCCCCCATAATTCCCTTATGATAAATAAATTATGAGATACCCATTTATCTCTCATTAAGCCCTCTTAAGTAGACTTGTTACCATGATGAATTTTTTTAAGGGATTCTACCAATCACGACCTGTCCCCTGGGGCCTGTGTCGTGACTACCCCATGCCCTCATTCCATAGGCCTGGGGATGGTGACTTGCACCGAAGGTGTAATTTCCTAAAACTAGGAAGGAATTTCCTTTATAACCTGTAAACACACACACAATCAAGCACACAGCTGGACGAAACACCTTGTAAACGGTATAACAAAAGAGTACTGAAAGTAAAAAGGGGCCAGAATACAAGCCCAAAAATAAAGGTAAAAGTACAAATGAAATACAATACAACTAAAGAAAGAGAAAAGAAAAGAAGATACTGGGTCGTCCTCCAGAATTCCTACCTGAAGGGTAGGTACAGATTTCCTTCTCATCACTCTACGTCCGTCCGTCTCCTCTGGGTACCGACACGCCGTATGGTCCACCTCTAGGTACCATCTAGTCCTAGCACTCTCAGCCTCCGTCAGTGCTGTCCGTCATCTGCATCTAACATAATGAAGTGTGGGCATAGCCTGTGCAAGGGTGAGTATAACGATACTCAGTAGGGACCCTGAGACCCTCAAGGTCTCAAAAAATCTACCAAGGATAAACCAAAAAGTATGAAATTAACAGATAACCCCACTTAGGTATATGACCATACATATACCTAAGTTATCAAGTGATCCATCTCAATCATGAGGAAAACACAGAAAAACTGACTCAGATCAACCATGATTTTATTCTAGGAGTAGTATCAAGTAACATCCACTATCACATTATCGAAACCTCAACTGCTGGATAACTCCTCCTCTATTGAGTACAGTGGGCCTACCACGACACCAAGCGTGCTTCCCACTAACCTTGGACTGCTGAGGTACTCCTCTTATCGAGTACTGTGGGTCTGCCATGTCACACAGAGTTGATCCCCAACATTGGTCTGCCGCGTCACCAAGCACGCTCCCCCTCGTAGCCTACTGAGGTACTCTTCCTATCGAGTACCGTGGGTCTGCCGCGACACCAAGGCGCTCCGCACCGTGGGTCTTCCGTGACACCAAGGCAATACCCACTGGGCTAGTAGAGTCACTCTGAGTCAAACAGTCAGCATTCGTCAGGTCTTAGTCAACTACTTGATCTCCGCACTACGCTCGCTCGTCTCAGGGAGGATCCACTCCACGAGCTACTGGTTGATACTCCAACAATCACGATTCCCTGCTAAGAAGTATCTAAAAGTTCATCCACATCATAGGGGTCTCAACGTAACATAAGGCATGTCAATCGGATGCCCGATCAGTGAGTTATTAGACTTTTAGTCCTCGGGGCCCAGTTGGATTCACGCATGATCTAACCTGACCATATCTCAACTATACCCCAAAATCCTATGGGGTATACTCAAAGGGACCGTCACGCTCCAAGATTTCCAGCACCGCTGATGGTTCGTCAAACGAACATCCGGTTCCAAAGATATGGCTGAAGGAGCGTAAATGGGTCGTACTGGGCCCGGATTCGGTCTGACCCGGTCGAACCGACCCGAACCGACCTAGTCTGTGCAGACTCGGCCTGACCCGTTGGGTCTGGACCCGCCCGATGGGCGGGCCAGCCCATTGTGTTCAGCCCGGCCCACTGGGCCCAACCCAACCGACCGTGAGGGGCCACGGAGGGCCACAAGGATGCGGACTGGCCGTGAGGGCACAGACTGGCCATGGGTAGGCGTGAGGTCAGTTTGGTTCGGAGGCTGCCGCATGGGCGGCTCGGCCCAGAGGGTGCCGCGAGGGCGGCTCGGCCTGGGGTGTGGGTCTGGTTCGACTTGGAGGGCCATGAGGGCACGGCTCGGCCTGGAGGCTGGGGTGGTATGACCGGGACCGGTTTGGCTAATGGGTGGTGGGACTGAGGCCAGTTCGGCCAGGAGGCCAGAGGGGCCAGGGTGGATCGGCTGTCAGATGGCACGGCTAGGGAGGCTCAGCCAAGAGGTTGGGGTGTGGCGCGATCGGGGTGCGGCGCGGCTCAGGGCCGGTTCGGCCAGGGTGCCACGAGGGGCCGTGAGGGGCCGGGGCAGCTCAGAAGGATGGTGGCGGTGCGTCCGGTTTGGCCGGTGGGTGGTGCTATTGGTGGATGGTGCAGCCAGAGGGTGGCACAACCGGTGTGGCTCAGCCAGTTTGGCTGAGGTGCCGCGAGGGGCGGCACGGGTCACAGTGGCCGCGGGGGGCAGCACTGTTTCCTTTGTCGCCTCCCTTATCTTCCTTCATTCTGATGAACGCCACAAAGAAGAAGGATGGAGGGGGGTCGGGCCATGTTAGATTTTACCACACCCTTCACGTTAAGAGTGGTAGAAAGTGGCTAAACTTTAATCATGAATCAAGAACGAGGAGATTAATCGAGAATATTCATGAATTAAATAAGCATCCCTACCTCGTATTTTTCATTGACGATGATGAGGAGGGAAGGTCAGTCATCGAAAACGTCCCACGTCAGTTGCCTCTACAAGGTGATTCCGAGGAATAATTCTAAGACGTTCCTCGCCGGCGTTCTTCATGGAGGAAGCGTTCTTAATGGAGGAAGCATTCTTCGTGGAGGAAGCGTTCTTCGTTGGAGAGCGTAATCCTACAAGTGCTGGGCATCGCGTCACTTTAACAGTGCTTCGTCGCTTGGTGAAGTCATCCCAAAACCTCCTCTGAAGCTCCCTATATATAGGAGAGGGGGGAAAGGTATGTAATGATCATGGAATTTATGATGGTTCATTTATTAGGAAACTTCCTAAATTCCAACAATGTTGTTACTTAATTTAAAAAGGGGTAAAGCCAATTAACTAAGTTGGCACAATTAATGTGGTGTGTTTGCACAACTAAATTGTGGAGGTGTTGAAGAGACTCCCCCACATTTATTAGGGAGTTGAGGGTTTCTCCCAATTAAAGGGGGGGGGGGGGGTTAGTCCTGGGTGGTCCCCACCACCATAACCTCTCATGGGAGGTTATGGTTCGGGTGGTCCCCACCACCATAACCTCTCATGGAAGGTTTAGGTCTGGTGGTCCCCACTTCCAACTTCCACATGGAGGTTTAGTTCTGGTGGACCCGACCTCCCAACACCCACACAAGTGTTGAAAATAAAAATAAAAATTTCATACACAATTTTTTTATTTTATTCTTATACAAAATACCCAAAAACAAACATTCACCCTAGACCAACTATCGTCGAGGTGAAAGTCTTCTTAAGTGAAAACTGGCGCTGCGAGTTCAATAGTGCCCTCAAATTTCAATTCCGAGCACCGGTTCAAAATTTAGAAAAACCCAATCGCACATTTACTAAACGTACCTGAAAATAAGTTCAGAAATTCATTCTGGGAACTCCGGGCCTCGAAATCATGCGTCGTAAATTTTCACGGACTTGTAAAATTCCTATATATTAAAAAAAATACATGGAAATTCTAGGTCTTTACATTCTCTCCACCTTAGGATTTACATCTCCGTAAGCCACAACTCAAACTAAAGGAATAAGTGGGGGTACTGAGCATGCATCTGAGCCTCCCACTCCCATGTGCTCTCTTGGAGGTTCCCATGCTGCCATCGAACACGCACCAGAGGTATCGACCATCCAGAAAGGACCCTCTCATGTCGATCCTCAATCTCTACTGGAACCTCCGTAAAAGTCGCCCCACCATCGATGTCTATCTCACCATGGTCGATGATGTGAGAAGGTAGTGCACGTATCTCCTCAGCTAGGATACATGGAAGATGTTGTGAACCCGGTGCAACTGAGATGGAAGAGCTAAGAATTATGCCACCTCGCCAACTCTACTGAGGACTTGAAAATGTCTGATGAACCTCAGAGATAACTTTCCACCTTGATCAAATCTCCATAGACCTCGTCGGGGTGAGACCTGTAGAAAGACGTGGTCTCCATCCTCAAACTCTAGAGGTATCCATCTCCTATTAGCATACGACTTCTACCTGCGTTGTGTCGTCTTCATCTGATCTTGGATAACCTACACCTTCTCTGTGGTAGCCCGTACTGTCTCCAATCCCACTAGTGCTAACTCCCCGAGGTCAGTCCAACACAAGGGTGATCTACAAGGTCGCCCGTATAACGCCTCAAAAGGTGCCATCCCAATGATGGAGTGATAGCTGTTTTTGTACGCAAACTCCACCAAAGGCAAGTGATCCTCCCAGCTGCGATCGAAGTCGAGAACACAAGAACACAACATGTCCTCGAGTTTTTGAATGGTCCACTCAGTCTGACCATCCGTATGAGGATGGAAGACGGTGCTCAAACGAATTTGTGTCTTGAAATCCTACTATAACCCCTTCCATAGACGAGAAGTAAAACGTGAGTCATGATCAGAGGTAATCCTCGTGGGTAATGCATGTGGCCGCACAATATACTTCACGTAGAGCCATCACCATCTCTCTATTGAACCTTTCTCTCTAATTATTAGGAAGTGGTCCGACTTGGTGAGTCGGTCGACGATCACCCAAATCGAGTCATGTCCCTTGGATGTACGTGGAAGTACTATCACGAATTCGATGGATATCCCATACCAATTCCACTCTGTAACCACTAAATGATGAATCAAGCCTTTTCATACTTGATGATCTACCTTCAATTGCTGACAAGTGAGGCATCAAGAGACAAACTCTACAATTGTTTTCTTCATTCTCGGACACCAGTGCTGTTTTTGAAGATCCTGGTACATTTTCGCCACTTTTGGAAGTACCACTAGAGGGGATGTGTGGTACTCCCTCAATACTTCCTCCTGAAGTGACACTGGTACCATGGTACATCCTCTGAAGAGGATGAAATGCTACCCACCTTCAGAACATCTATCAGGTGCATGTCCTGTGGATATCTGAGCACATCGTGTCTCACAGTCAGAATCCCCATGCTGCGCCTCCTTAACTTGCTGAAGAAGTGGGGGAGTAACTGTAAGAGACTGAAGAAAAGAGGCTATATCTCTATCCATAAAGGATATCTGAAAAGCGGCTAGCTATTTTGTCATCTCACCTAGAAGCTGTATACCAGACCTCCTAATGAGTGCATCTACAACAACATTCCCCTTCTCAAGAGTATATACCATCTCTAAGTCATAAACCTAGAGGAAATCAAGACAACGTCACTATCTCAGGTTTAGGTCCTTCTGAGATAAGATATACCTGAGACTCTTGTGATCAGATTACATGGTAAAATGTTCCCCCATCAAGTAGTGCCACCACATCTTCAAGGCAAAGACCATTTCTACTAACTCCATGTCATGGGTAGCGTAGTTCTTCTCATGTTGTCTCAGCTATCGAGAACCATATGCGATCATTGCTCGCTCCTGCATCGGGACACATCTGAGTCCGGTCCCTGATGTGTCGCAGTAGACTACATACCCTACGACTTCCTCTGGAATCCTCAACATGGGGGCACTAGTCAGTCTCTGCCTCAGCTCCTGAAAGCTCTACTGTCATCTCTCCGACCACATAAAGGGTTTCCCCTTCTTGTTTAAGGCTGATAGTGGAGCTGCAACACTGGGGAAATCTGGCACAAATCTTTGGTAGTATCCAGCCAAACCCAGGAAACTCTGAACTTCCATCACACTCTTGGGTGGCTCCCAAGAAAGTACCGCCTCAATCTTTGCTGGATCCACTGCAACTCTAGCCTCTGAGATGATATGTCCCAGAAAGTTAACCTCTCAGATCCAGAACTGGCACTTTGAGAGCTTACCATAAAGCTGGTGTTCTTGGAGTGTGTCTAGTACTACCCGCAAATGGTAGGCATGCTCCTCCTTAGTATTTAGGTAGATCAGAATGTCATTGATGAAGAATACTATGAAGTGATCAACGTACGGCTGAAATATCATGTTCATGAGTCCCATGAACACTGCTGGTGCATTGATTATTCCAAATGGTATAAAAAACACTCGTAGTGGCCGTACCAACACCTGAAGGCTGTCTTCTACAGATCCTCATCTCGTACTCTGAGCTGGTGATAGCCTGATCTGAGGTCTATCTTTGAGAACCACCATGCTCCCTTCAGCTGATCGTAGAGGTCATCAATCCTCGAGAGTGGGTACTTGTTCTTCACGGTCACCTGATTCAGGCGCTGATAGTCCACACAAAGTCTCAATATCCCATATGCCTTTTTGGCGAATAGAATCAGGGCTGCCCAAGGGGAAACACTGGACCAGATGAATCCCTTCTCCTGTAAGTCCTCCAGTTATACCCGCAGCTCTCAAAGCTCCGCAGGAGCCATCCGATATGATGGTGTAGATATCAATTCCGTCTCTGGGTAAAAGTCAATGTAAAATTCCACCTCTCTGTGAGGAGGTAGACCTGGGACATCATTAGGGAAAAAATCCATGTACTGGTTCACCACTACAGGATAATTTAGACTCTCCACATCAATAGCTCTGAGGGTATGGCTATCCAACTGATGAGTAATCGGCTGCACCCTCCTCCGAGTAAGTCCATCCTGTGCTGCAAAGGCTCCCTTCTCGCCGGTGAAGGTAAACCTAGTCCAATCCGTGCGGACCCACCACACTTTTCACCTAATACATTCAATCTGATCATGGACTATAGATAAAAATTCCATACCCAAGATGAATTTTTAAGGCCTCGAAGCCGCTACTAGGAGATCCCAGAAGAAGATGTTGCCTCCTAGAGTAAGCTCGCACTGCCGACACCAGTGTGTAATCATCAAATCTACTCCCGTAAGAGTCTCTAGCCTTAAAGATCGATCCAACGGCTCTATCAGAATCTTTGAGCTCCGAACGAGGGTTTTGGAAATAAAAGAATGACTGACACCTGTGTCTATAAGTACTACAACTATGGTGGAATAGACAAAGATCGTACCTCATATCATCTATGGAGTTCCATGATCACAAGCCTCAGTTTCCTAGAGCTGAGATCTCCCCTGTCCAACTGATCCCTTTGGTCGGGGTGGACCTCCTGGTGGTGGTGGCAGTATATCTCATTTCTTCGCCCACCACCACCTGCATGACCAGCTCCTCTGCCATGTTTTCCTGCTCCATGTGAACCACCTCAATCAAATCTCTATCTCTGCCTGGGCAGTCCTTTGACCATCTGCTGATCATCCAAATAGTGGGTCGGACAACCACAAGCCATGTGACCCTTCTCGCCGCATGTGAAACACTTTCCTCTCTTGGCATGTCTCTGTCCACTTCGAGTGCCCCGCACAACCGACTCTGAATCATGCGGTCGTCCACCTGTAGGTCTGGTCCTCTTAGACCTCTGTGACATTTGTCTGCTGCCAGATTCAGAAGACTCCACTACATGTTGACTGGTGGTGGATCTCATTGCCAGAGACTTCTCATTAAGAAAAATATCCACTAGGAGGGCTCTCTCTAACACCCCCACCTGCGTCGGGATGCTGAGTGAGATCACCGAAGCCCTGATCTCTCGCCTGAGTCCCTGCTCGAAGGTCTGGTCCCTGAAGAATGGGTCCCACACCATATCAGTGGAGTAGCATTAGAGTTATTTGAACCTCACTGAGTACTGAGCTACAACCATGCTACCCTGCTGCAAATGAAGTAGCTCCTAAATGCGCACTGCGTGAAGATTCGTTGGAAAAAACTTTTCCCAAAACAGGCTCTCAAAGTCTGCCCAGAAAAGCATCACCTCGTTTTGGACCCGGAGCATCAAGATCCATCATCCGCCTGCTTCTTCCTGTAGAAGGATGGAAGAAAGAATCACCATGAGATCGGCTGGTGACCCTACCAGTCAAAAAAATCTCACCACAGCCTCCAGCTAAACCTCAGCCTCCTGTGGGTCCTCCTCTCTCCTAAACCAGGGTGGCCTCTGGTGCTGGAACTCATGCAACATGCTCAAGCAGCGTGCATTATCTGCTGCTGGGGCTGGTGGAATTGGTGGCCCAAAGAGGAAAGGTACTGCAGGCGCCTCTACTGGGAAAGATACCTACACCGGGGCCTCATCTCTCAGTGGGATATCAGTATGTACAACTCTCGGAACTCTAATTGGCTGTCTGCGTGGGGGAATCTTGAAAAGAATCAAATGTGACATGGTCAAAAGTTATACCTGGTGAGATGACCTGGTGAGATGACTTAAATAAAACTTTTGAAAACACAAACACAATCAGTTTTTTCATGCACTGAGTCAGAAATCAATAGTCAAGGTCCTGGTGAATGGATACGTCGGCCGCCGCACCAACACTGGACTCCCTGAACTAAAAACCACACTCACTACACTTAACACTATTGCTTCACAGAAAAGATCACAGTACTAAGTTCTGTGGTAGAACCTCACTCTGATATTAGTTTTTCACAACCCATCCCCTGGGGCCCATGCCGTGACCAACCCAAGCCCGCCTTCCATAGGCTGGGGGCTGGCGACTAGCACCAAAGACATAATTCTCTAAAACCGGGAAGGAATTGCCTTTATAACCCGTAAACACACACACAAGCAAGCACACAACTGGACAAAACCCCAAGTAAACTGTATAAAAAAAGAATGCTGAAAGTAAAAAGGGGATAGAATAAAAGCCCAATAGTAAAGGTATACGTACAACTGAAATGCAATACAACTGAAGAAAGAGAAAATAAAAATAGCTACTAGGTCGTCCTCCGGAATTCCTACCTAAAGGGTAGGTACATATAACCTCCTCAGCACTCCACGTTCCTCCGTCTCCTCTGGGTACTGACACACCATATGGTCCACCTCTGGGTACCATCTAGTCTTGGCACTCTCAGCCTCCGTCAGCACTGTCTATCATCTGCATCCAACACAACAAAGTGCGGACATAGCCCGTGTAGGGGTGAGTATAACGATACTCAGTAGGGACTCCGAGACCCTCGAGGTATCACAAAATCCACCAAGGATAAACCAAAAAGTGTGAAATCAAAAGTTAACCCCACTTAGGTATATTCCCACACATATACCTAAGTTATCAAGTGATCCATCTCAATCATGAGGAAAACATAGAAAAACTGACTCAGCTCAACCAGGATTTTATTTTAGGGGTAGTATCAAGTAACATCCCCAGTCACATTATCGAAACCTCTGCTGCTGGAGAACTCATCCTCTATCGAGTATAGTGGGTCTGCCGTGACACCAAGCATGCTTCCCACTAACCTTGGACTGCTGAGGTACTCCTCCTGTCGTGTACTGTGGGTTTGCCGCATCACACAGAGATGCTCCCCACCGTGGGTTTCCCATGTCACCAAGCGCGCTCCCCCTCGTATCCTGCTAAGTTACTCCTCCTTTCAAGTACCCTGGGTCTGCCGCGACACCTAGGCACTCTCTACTGTGGGTTTTCCATGACACCAAGGAGCTCCCCACTGGGATAGTAGAGTAACTCCAAGTCAAACGGTCAGTAGTCGTCAGGTCTTAGCCAGATACTGGGTCTCCACACTATGATCAATCATCTCCAAGAGGATCCATTCCACAAGCTACTGGTAAATACTAAAACTATCATGAATTACCACGAAGAAGTATCTCAATGGTCTACCACGTCATAAGGGTCTCAACGTAACAGACGACGCATCAATCAGACACCCAATTTGTGAGTTATTAGCCTTTTAGTCCTGGGGACCCAGTTGGATTCATGCACGATCCAACATGACTGTATCTCATCTATAACCCAAACTCTAGTGGGGTATAATCAAAGGGACTATCACCCTCCATGATTTCTAGCGCCACCGGCGGTTCGTCAAACGGACATCTGATCCCAAAGGTCTGGCCAAAGGAGCGTAAATGGGTCGTAGTGGGTCTGGGGCTGGTCCGACTCGGTCGGACCGACCCGACCCGACCCACTCTGAGCCGAACCAGATTGGGTCGACCCAGCCTGACCTGTTGGGTTTGGCCCGACCCATTGGGTTCGGCCCGGCCTGCTGGGCCTAGCCCAGCAGGCCACGATGGGCCATGGAGGGCCACAAGGGTGAGGACCGGCCGCGAGGGCACTGACAGGCCGCGGGTCGGCGCGAGGGAAGTTCGACCCGGAGGACTACATCTCAACTCATAGGGAACCGAGAGGGTGTCTCGGCCTGGGGCGCGGGGCCGGTTTGGCTCGGAGGGCCACAGGGGCGCGACATATGGCGGCTCGGCCCGGGGGTCGGGGTGGCGCGGACGGGGCTGGTTCGACCAACGGGTGGCGCAATCGGGGCCGATTCGGCCGAGAGGACAGAGAAGCCGGGGTGGCTCGGCTGACGGATGGCACGGCCATGGCATCTCAGCCGGGTGGCCGGGGCGGGGCACGGATTAGGGCCGGTTCGGCCGGGGCATGGATAGGGGCCGGGGTGGCTCGGAGGGCCGACGGCGGCACGACCGGTTTGGCCGGTGGGTGGTGCGGTCGACGAGAGGCGCGGACGGTGGGTGGCGTGACCAGGGTGTCTTGTCCGGTTCGGCCGGGGTGCCATTAGGGGTAGCGTGGGTCACGGTGGCCGTGGGCGGCAGTTCCGTTTCCTTCATCGCATCCATCATCTTCCTTCATTCCGATGAACACCACAAAGAAGAACCACGGAGGGGGTGTCGAGCCATGTTATTTTGGCCCACACCCTCCACGTTTAGAGTGGTAGCAAGTGGCTAAACTTTAATCATGAACAAGAACGAGGATATTAATCAAGAAGAATCATGAATTAAATAACCATCCTTACCTCGTATTGTTCGTTGACGACGATGAGGAGGGAAGGTCGGTCGTCGAAGATGTCCCACGTCGGTTGCCTCCGCAAAGAGATTCTGAGGAAGAATTCAAAAATGTTCCTCGCCAACATTCTTCATGGAGGAAGAGTTATTCATGGAGGAAGCGTTCTTCATGGAGGAAGCGTTCTTCATTGGAGAGCGTAATCCTCCAAGAGTTGGGCGTTGGGTCAGTTTACCAGTGCTTCGTCGCTTGGTGAAGCCATCCCAAAACCTCCTCCCAAGGTCCTTATATATAGGAGAAGGGGAAAGGTAGGTAATGATCATGGAATTTATGATTGTTCATTTATTAGGAACCTTACTAAATTAAACTATGATGTTACATAATTTAAAAATAGGGCAGGCCAATTAACTAAGTTGGCACAATTAATTTGGTGCATTGGAATAATTAAATTCTGGTGGGGTTGAAAAGGCTCCCCCCACATTTATTAGAGAGTTGAGGGTTTCTCCCAATTAAAGGGGGGGGGGGGGTTAGTCTTGGGTGGTCCCCACCACCATAAATGTAGAGACCCAAAGCTTGACGTACATGGACATTACATTACTTTTGCAGAATATTTATTACATAACAAAAACACACACACAAGGACCGTAATAGTTTAGTGTCTTTGGAAACTCAGAATATAATCTTCTAATCGTGGTGAAAGATCTTCAACATCTCCCATTAAGATCTTCCTTTTTTTCTACCTAAAACCTTTCTTTATATCCTGGGGAAAAGAAAACATAAAAGGGTGAGCTCAAATGCTCAGTAAGGGTAAAAAAAAGAAATATAAATCACATCATTTTCATAAGAACATAACATTTTGGAAATCTTAACCTGCAAAAGAGAGCATAATTTCATAACATGGGATAAATCATAGAAGTGAAATGTAATCCCAATAATCATAACATAAAACCTGAAACTTTGTGGAATACACACATAATCATAGAGAATCATATCTTATTAGTCAGGACTCATTGCCAAGACTATCTTAGTGGACAAAGTCCATTTCTGAACCGAGTCACCCTCGTTTCAGTCCTGTTTCACTGAACCGGTATAACCTACCGTTCCAGCAATGTCTATCTCATGAGATATAAAATCTTTACCCAATTCATTGGAGGGATATATAGGTCCCACCCATCTCATAATGATACGATTCTTATGTGTGCCACAAAATCATAAATCATACATCATTTCATAACCCATGTAATAAAAATGGGAATCTTAAACATCATAAAACAATTCATATAAGATAAAGGAATTCATAAAAATATAATTCCATCACAACATAATCAAATCAATGTAATAATAGGGATAAAAACAGAACCCTTTATTTTCTTATATGGAAAATAATTTTGATAAAACACTTGAACTTCATTATTGAGGAAAATATCCTTTCTGCTTCAAAAACATTTTTCCTTTCTTAACAAGTCATACAACTTTAACCTAAAAGAAGTTGATTAAAAATAAACTTGAAATTTTTTAAAGGAAGCTTCTTGGAAAAAATGTTTTAAAAATCCATTCATGCCGTATAAGTTAAAAAAAACATTCTTCGTACTTTTGTCGGAAAAGTCAAAAAGTACCTCATACGAAAAACGACAAAAGATTCCTTTCTTATCTTTTACTAAAAACTCACCGAAGGATAAAATTGGATTTAAACTAATTTAGGTGGATGGAAATAATATTACATATTGAGGAAACATGGATGTGGATGATAAAATACACCCCAGTAAATACCAAAGTATAAACAATCTCGGATAAAAATGAGATTGTGATATTTCCCTTACCTTATGTCCGATATGCTTTGTACGTATCCGAACCTCCTGTATAATGATTTAAATAATGTCATTAACTTATTACAGAATCATATTCATTGTTATGATATCATATATGGTTCACTTATGACTTTATATTACCCGTTCTTTTGTAAATTCCATGTTAAAGAAGCGTTTTGGGTAAAATCGTTTCATTTATCGTAGGTGTTTGGACTTGTTGTTCTTGACATTATTATTACTTATATCATGATTTAATTACTTTCATAATATAAAATATGATTTATATATCATATATATTCAGTATATATATATATATATATAATAGATAGATAAATGAAATGAAACACACCATTCATGGAGACGGTAGTCCGTACGTACGCATGAACGCTGTTTTCCTTTCCTTATTGTCTTGAATGGAAGTAAGTAGATGACATACATATATATATATACATAAATCCAGTAGATTTAAAATGTCATTCATTTCATTATTATTCATTATATATACTTTATAATCATTCATGAATGGTTAATGTGGAGAATGAATCTCATCGCGTCGTGGAGACGGTAGTCCGTACGTACGCACGAGCGATGATATCATTCCCATGGTCGTGGAATTGTGTTGAAGTGTATGTATACTATTTAAGTATAAATATCAATTTATAATAATCATATATAGTTACTAATTAAACCATTATACCCAACCAATTAAGGTGGTGGCGGAAAATAGATTAAACCACGGCGTGGAGACGGTATTCCGTACGTACGCACGCACGGTGATTTCCTTTTTCCGTAGGATGGATAGATGGTGAAATAGGGTTGTTTCATACTTATAATAACATATCAGTATATGAGTTATACTGATTTTATTACTTCATAATGAAAAAACCTAAGAAGAAGAAGTGGAAGAACAAATAAAGTTGAAAGAATCGGTAACGGACATTACCTCTTCCTTGAAGTGCTTCTTTGAGACCTTCTTTTAGGGAACTAAAATTGGTCTTTGAAGAAGACCAGGACCTCTATGATGATACTAGGGAAGTGGAGAAGAGATTTTGGCAGGTTTTGGCCGAGCTTGAATGCTCAAATTGGTGTGAGGAGGAGAGGGAGGAGGTGCCCTTTTATAAGGGAGGAGAGGGGCACCTTTGGAATAACTAAAAATATTATTTTATTATAAAGTCATGTTCGGTTTTAAATAGCTCAAAATTGATTTATTTCGAGGCTAAGGTGGGGATGGGTCTAAATCCTCTCATCCAATATAATTTAGACAAGTTTAGGTTCCTATGGTAACCTTATCATTTAGATTTAACTCTAAGTTAAATAATTTAACTTTTACCGTGTCTTTTTGTTTTCTTACACTATATGGTTAATAAAATTACTATAACAAGCCAAAAGAACCCCAAGTTGTTTATTATTAATATATCTATATTTATCTAAGTCATTTGGCTTAACATTAGATTTTTAGGAATTAAATAACAATTAATAATATAATATTTGTTTTAAAAACTAATTTATGTCAATTTTGACACTATTTGGTACATGATTTTTACGAAATTCATAACAGAATGATAAGTTCTAACCAAGTTACTTATATCAACAATAACATGTCATATGAACCTATAAAATTAATGTAAGTCATAAAAAGTCTCAAATTACATTTATTTGGGCATTTATAACATCAATTATGTCAATATTTCATTAATAAGACAATTACTGCATCATCGTTGTGTCATAAAAAAATTAAATTATTTAATGTATAAAAATTACAAAGAAAATACAATTATGTAGGAAATATTCTTAGATTTATAATGAATATTTATAGTCGAATTTATCTTATGTATAACCCCATATTAAAAATGATTTACTTATTAAAGTTTGATTTTAACTATTTTAACCCTTCTTTAAATAAATTAATAATAAATGTCCTAATCTAATCCAAGTGGGCCTAAATGGTCATATTTTATTCCTAAGGTTGTTTTTGGTCGAATTAAACTTGTCCAATAGAATTAGGACATGTGTTAGGGTAATAATAATATCATTTTTACCCTTAATTACCCTACTTACTTTTAACCGTGGTAAAAAAAGCTAAAAGTTACTATTCACCAAAAATTATTTTCATCTCATTGAACCACATTTTACTTACTAACATCAACCGTGTCTCTAGGATTTTTGAAATTCCACTCACAAAAGCGGTAAAATTAAGTTTTATGAAAAATTCATTTTTTTAACTACCACTTAGTGGTTTCACTATTCATCAAAAAATGAAAGTTTCCAGAAAAATACCAAAAATTAGGCCTAAGCTATATTTGATATTATGAACTCAAAAATGATGTCTATTTTACAAAATTCAAA